>CM022086.1:8334357-9534357 GCA_011114355.1 Carex littledalei | reverse complement strand
TCTCGAATCCTGACAACACATCTTAACTTATGCTTTCTTAGCTTATTTGCAATTTTTCAAATTTATGTACCAGTTGCAATTTTGACTAATAGTTGGTTCTATCTGAAAATATCACAAAATTTTGGGTATGATTTGCAAATATTTTTTTCTATAGAAGTGGGTTTCCTTTCTATATTTGAAGTTCACACCATTCTATAATATTATGATGACAGGAAGGTGCATACTCAAGAAAATGTTAGCATATTATCCATGAATGTTGGACCTTATCTTTGTTGCAAGTACAACTAAGATAGAGTTTGGTTTGAAGAACAGTGGTATATTTAATAACTCAGGGGGGTTTTTGGTAAATTTAACTTTCAGTGGTAGTTAAATTTCTGGTAAGCCTTGTCAAAAGTAGTGCATTTTCTTTCTAAGTAATGATATCGATCACCTGTGTGAATCATCTTAAATACTTTTTACCTAGAAAATTCAAACCATTGTGTATATAAATATACCATTTTTGCATAAGAGATATCATTATCTACATTATTCACCAACAACAATGTAGTTTTCACATATGAATATAAATAAACATAAACTGTATGCATATGGTGCTGCGTACAAATTTTGTATAGAACATGACTAGCTGATAGTTGAGTGTTTCTGCTTGGGTGATCTTTAATTTGGCACCATTTATATTATTTAGCTTGGAGAGCCCTTATCAAAATGCGTAACAATCATATATATTTATGCAGAAGCAAAAGTGGCAATGGATGGGAGTTGGAAGGTGAGTCTTTTTTAAAAAAAAATTGCACCTAATGATGCTTATAGATGTTCAATTTCAAAAATAAAATTTGAATAAACAAAGACTTGTGACAAAAAAAGTCTAATGTGCTTTTGTCTGATTTCAATTGATAGTAGGCTGGACCAAGAAAGGCCTTCTTTGATGCCTTATTACAAGTTGTTGGTAAAATAGAAATTATAGCGGAGGACCTGGTATGTATTATTTTTAGGATATCTGATGTTTATAGTTATTATCATACTTTTAGACTGAAATAAGATTATGAAATTGCTATTTGTCATTTAGAATGCCTTACATGATATGACTTTCATCTGTAAATGAGATATAGCACATTTTAATTTCTCAATTTGTACTAGTATGAAGCAGTTGTTAAGAGTTGCCAAAACATGATAAAATTGAAACTATTGTTAAGAGTACATATTTTTTATTAAATAAGAGAGGCCTTGAACACGGCATCCATTTCTTTTAGATGCCTCTTGCAAGAATTAAACTTGTCTCTCATTAATGTTGGCCAGTGGTTTTATTCTTCTGAGTACATTTGCTTTGTCTTTCATTATTGTTGTGCCTTTCTTGCGATTTTTGCTCTGGTGCCTTCCTTGTGCTGTCCTGGTGCCTGGTGTGCTTTCCTTGTGGTGCTTTCTGATTTTGGTGACGGTCGTGAGGCGAGGTTGACGCCTTGGTACCGGCCGCCTTGTTGCCCTCTTTGCGATTTGCTATCAGAGGATGTTGTTCAATTAAGGAAGGCTATTGGGGCTCCAGGAATGGCTGTTCTTTAGTTTGGTAATCATACATTATAATTCTTTTTACAAAATTTCTTTATGATTTACCTATTTATCATTGGCATTTAGTATCCATTTTTTTCTTATACTTGTCCTGAATACTTGGTTGTCAAAATAAATCAAGTGAATGATGCTTGATTATGCCAAAAAAATGCCATATGTCGGGTGTTGCTTGCAAATACTATGGAACACTTCAGGACCTCTGCAGTATTTCTTTATTTATTTAAAGCTACTTTTTAACATTGCTTTGTGAAGATCTTTGTAATCTAACTAATTATTTATGAGGTAGCTTTTGGAGGCGGTTCAGATAACCCTTACTTGCTGCATAGTCATGAAATTGACCAAGTCATTTATACTGAAACTCATGACAACAACACAGTTAAGTACTATAGTTTCTCCAAAATATTTCAATTTAGCTCATGTCTTCCAATTATGCACACTTACTTCCAATTTGAAGAGGCAAGGGCATTGTGGTCATTTATGAATTTGGTCACATTGGATATTTCAGTTCTTGGGGTGTTTTGTATCTAAAATATGTAGTGCAATTGTAATGATTTTTGGTTCTTTTTTTGGCTGTCAAGCTTATGATGCAGTAGATTAGAGTTGGAACTGATATGTATTTTTTTTAGAAAGATATGTAACAGTGTTGTATTGTCACTTGAAACTAAATGATCATTTGATCAAATTTAACTTTCTATATTTGTTAATTCTATTTTCAATTTATCTTATGCTCATAATTGAAAGTGATATCAGATGATCGAGTTCAGAAAAAAGAAACATATTCTTATAAATAAGTCCAATTTTGGCTATATGCTTATAAACAATTCTAATTTTGACTATTCTAATTATAAACAATTCTAATTTTGACTATACTAATGTTATTTCCAAACTTGTCCCAATGTATGTCATCCTCCCTTGTAAAAAGTGAAGTTTAAACTTGTCCCAAGGTTGAATAAAAAGTGAAGTTTAACTTGTCGTTAGCTACTGCAATGAGCAAGAGTGTCATAATTTCCAAACTTATTCCAAGGTATGTCATCCTCTCTTGTATAATAGGTCAATTGTATGGTTTTGTTTTATTTCATGCATACACATGACAATAGTCTGATTTGCTCAAATTCTAGATGGATGCAACACTTGAATGCTCAAATTCTATTCTGATTTGTGGCAGTGATGAGACCACTCTATTTGCTGAAATTATGTTTATTGATTTATAATTTTATGTTGGTACACTTGCACTTGTTGCATATCACGTTATTGTCATTTAGGGGCAATTTGGTCATCAATGATGCAAGCAATTAGGCAGAATTTTTTTTATTGTAATACTTTGTAAGTGTTGTATGTTTTTCTGTCTGTTTTTATTGTCAAAATTTATTTGTTTTTGTTATAGCAGTAGAAAACTTGCACTGTGTGAACAACATTCTTAATAGAAAACTACTGTTAATTTGATTTCTTTTTTATTTATGGCAATGATGCAAGAGATTATTTAATCATGTAGTCTCTCTTTAGTTGTACTGGTCTGTACAGGTTCTTTAAGTTGAAATGATCTATGATAAAACTAACTGGTATAAGAAACGAGCATAATTTTAAACTGAGTTCCTTTTGATCTGGTACAGAAGTTCCCTTTGATATTACTGTAAGTTGAAATGTCTTTTTTTGTGGTACAAGAGGGTAACAAGTTCCTTTTGATATCCACGGTAACGCGTCGGCACTTGACTAGTAAGTCCTAAAAGAATGATTAGCCGTGCTCCATGCATATTGGAATCAATCATTGTCTCCGTTAATGAATTGCTACTTATTATACTTAATGATGTATTGTTAAATTTAAAACGAATGCCATCTTACTTTATTATAATTTCAGCCGTGACGTACGAGTAAGCTGCTAGTTTATTAATTTTAAATGAAACAGAAAATGAAATGTAAGACCAAGCAATCTGATGGAAATCGGAGAACCGTTTTCGTGTTAATTTAATTAAACGATCGAGGTCTTAATTAGGTAAAGATCGACTTTTTATTTGTACATTTCAACAAAAATCATTTGACCATTCTGTAGAAGTCTCAATTTATATGATCACATTATTAGACCATCCTGTAAAAGTCCAATTTCCATAAAGTAAGTTTTGACTAAATTTTAGCATGATAAATCGCCAAATTAAACTGAAAACGAAGTTTAGAAAACAAAAAATCATAAGACCCAATTTTCGTGGAGTCTCATCCAATCCACGTGATAGTAATGAATGGGCAAAAATCATTTGACCATTCTGTAGAAGTCTCAATTTCTATGATCACATTATTAGACCATCCTGTAAAAGTCCAATTTCCATAAAGTAAGTTTTGACTAAATTTTAGCATGATAAATCGCCAAATTAAACTGAAAACGAAGTTTAGAAAAAAAAAAATCATAAGACCCAATTTTCGTGGAGTCTCATCCAATCCACGTGATAGTAATGAATGGGCAAAAATCATTTGAAGCCTTTTTCTTTTGACTTTTTTTGTCAATGGATTTTACACTTTTAGCCCAGTAATTTTTTTTTATTTAAACGTAATTTTAGGATTATATCGGTCAAAATAGACGATGGTCTCTCCTTCAATTTTTAATAACTATATAAAAAGTAAGAAATAATTTATAATTTATAGTTAATATACTAAACATATACTAGTTTTGATTTTGAAAGTCAGATTTTGAAATTTGTTTATTCGAAATTATACACCAGTCTCGCCGCACAAAAACCACGGTGTTTGGCCGTCATATGGTGTGTTTTAATTAATATATTGTTTCTACTTTTACATGATGTAGCTCATTTATTTTTTCTTAAATTTTACAATTTGAGAGAGAGAGAGAGATTGAAATAAAGTTCTTGGTAGAAAGCAACAGAGATTGTTTGTACATTAAAGGTTGAGTGATCGCATTTATTTTATGATTGTACAATTAATTATGTTTCTGTGTATTGCTTAATAATAAAGTATTTCGGTTGCCATCTTCTGATGAAGTACGCATAAACCGAACTATTTAAACTATTTAAAATGAGGAGGGTTCAAATGCACTATGGTTTTGTACTTCAATTATGTTCCACATTCTTATCTTAGTTTTCAAAGTTCGAACAGTCGATCCGAACCGCTTAATATGATTTTCATAATAAAATATACTTGAAGACCAAATTTTATATTTTTTGGATCTTTTTTACTATTTTTTTAGATAGGTACAATATCACTTTTTTGAATGGTCTAGAATCTCCTGAAAATAGTGATTTTGTATCTATCTAAAAAAATTAGTAAAAAATTGCCAAAAAATATAAAATTTGGTCTTCAAGCATATTTTATCACGAAGATCATGTTGAGCGGTCGGATCAACTTTTCAGACTTTGAAAACAGAAAAAATAAGAATGTGTAGTATAATTGGAGCACAAAACTACGATGCATTTGAACCCTCATTTAAAATTTAGAATTATCGCTATCCCATGTGATTCTTTCTTGACTCAATCGACATATATATGGTAGTATTTTTCAAAAAAAAAATTTGGGGGGGAATTTCGTGTATACCCCTCAAAAACTTCGAAATTACGTATTTTTCCATCTGAAATTCATAATATCATATATACCCTTCTAAACTTTAAAAACTCACAAATTTACCCATTTTATTGTCTTTTCTATTAAAAATTATTTTAAATTTATGAAGTACCCATTTTATCCTTCATTAAAAAAAACTAATAGCATGTTTCAGATAAATGTCAGTCTTCGAATTGATCATATTCTGATGGCAAATAGGTCATTTCTCTACTTCTGACGGTTACACAAACATATACCTAAATGTCACTGTCTAAGCATTAGAAGTAGAGAAATGATTCATTTGCCCTCAGAATTTTATTTTTTAATAAAGGGTAAAATGGGTACTTCGTAAATATAAAATGAGTTTTAATAGAAAATACATTAAAATGGATAAATTTGTGAGTTTTTGAAGTTTAGAAGGGTAAATTTGATATTATGAATTTTAGAGGGGGAAATACGTAATTTCCTAGTTTTTGAAGGGTATACATGAAATCCCCCCCGTTTTTTAATCGCTTAATGATACATGTTTGATTTTGTCAGAATTGTCAACAGATTCTCAGAATCTGTTGTAAAAAAATCCAACACAAAAATATAGTTCCGTATATACTCAGGCTTCTCATTTGACTAGCATATATAGAGTTTACCAAGTAATTTCAAAAAAGCAGCTATCAAAAGGATCTTTTTTTCATTGAAATGGGTACTTAAAGTCTTAATTCCCACAAGGAAATGTTGAATATATGACTTAAGTAACAGGAATAAGAACTGTATAATGATGCAAACTTTCTTAAATATTACCCACACATTAATTGCATGTTACAAGTAATTAATAAGATAAAGAACAAGCAAACCTTATTAAATCTGAAAACCTTAACAACACTACACTCCAAACAATACAATATTTAAGCACTGAATAATAAAATAATGCAATATACTCGATCTGTTGCTTCATGATCTGCTAATAGTATCTAGTAATACGAACCTCCCTGTCTCTGTGTTCCCTGAAAACTATTTCTTCTCTTATCTCTCCATGGCCATGGCAGTCTTCATGCTGAAACAACGAGAGCAGAGTTTTACTACTTCAATCTTTAATTTTTTTTTTTTTAACTACTAGTCTGATATATACGCTTTTAGATAGCAATTATGCAAGGCCTAGAATTTTTTTACAGAATCACAATATTATAATTAAAGATAAGAAAACAGCCACATCAAGTGATGTGTTGGCACAAGCAAAAAGAACTGGTAAAGACAAGTGACGTATTTAATCTTACAAAAAGTAAGATGCTTAACGGCCGAGTAACAAGTGACATATTTTGTCTCCAATTATAAAACATTCCACATGTTGAGGAAGTACATGAGATATTTTTAATATTGATAAGTGATAAATACGCATCAGGTGACAAAATGAATATGTGTCATGATTAGTCTCATATATATATATTAATCAAAACATAAATTTGCTCAACTTATATATAAAAAATTGGATATCCTTTAACCAATATTTAACACATCATTTGTCAGATCATATATACAATACAATTATGTATATATGTATAGATTCTTTTACTGACATGTGAAGTTTACCTCACTTTGAGAGCATTTTAGAGAACAAGGATCGATATTATCATATCATCACCCATAAATGTAATTATAAGATACTTGTTTTACTTGGTGGTTTCTGAGGGATTCAATTCATATAAATCAGGCTTTGAAATATAACTACTTTTTTTGCTTCATATATAATAAAAAAGAAGATAGAGGTGATATAGTTACTAGGTAAGATGTGTTGTATGTGTTGTCGACGTATGCATGCTTCCTCGTCTCCTTCAGAATCCAATTGCAGAGTTTTTGCGGGTTTTTTGCGATCTCTGCGTTTACAATCAATTCAGCAGTTCCCTTATCGTAATCGACACTTCTTGTTTCTCTAACACCTAATGATATTTTCACAATTCAACCATATAATCAATATATACATAATAATACTTGCAGAAAGCATTCAAATAAATAAGCTCAAGTTTGTACTATCAGAAATTTCATTGGAACTAATTAAACAAAGGTAATTTTGGCCACACTAAAGTCTAGTATATAACTATATATATATATATCAAATATAATAAAACACACGTAGAGTTTATTAACATAGAGCATATCAGCATAAGCATAAATTCATAATCAAATTGGAGGAAGAGAGAGACCATCAAAAGTCACAATAGCGCGGCGAATTTGGGCTGGACAGCCTTTGCATGGGCACCGGTTCTCAAATTTCAAAAACAGTATCTCGGAATCATCTGAGCACATCGACTGTTAAAAGAAATAAACACACAAGATAATTAGCACCTTGAAAATAAACTGCATGTCATAAAGAAAACAAAAGGAAGCATGCATGTAGGTCCACGTAGGACATGCATGTAGGCGCCTTACCATTGATCAGAAATTAGATTTTTTAACGAACAGGCCTCTCTCTAATATTCTTTACTTGATAAAAGACTAGTGGTTGGTACAGAGTTAAGTTGGAGAGAATGGGGGTATATATAGCCCAGAAAAGAAAATATCCGTATACATATATACAGTACATGCCTGCTGTGTAGCTTCCTGGAAATTCCAACATTATATAGGAAACATTGAACTCTGAGCTAAAAATCCAAATTAAATTAATAATAATATTTCGTTCATGCTTTAGCCAATCTTCTAGAATTGGATATTAAAAAAAAAAACTAAATATTTTACTTAAAATATTTTTTTATCCTAAATATATATATTGTATTGATAATTCTATATATTTTGACTAAATATTTTCTCTAGATATTTTAAAAGAATTAATAATTTAATTGGTTCTAGATTTTCCACGACAAGTATAAATATGGGGTTTTGACTGTCCGTTTGATATTAAAAGATAAAGTTCCTCTTCATATGAGTAGTAGTTGGTTCGGACATTTTTACTAATATCCGAAGTTAATAGAAATTAATTAATATACCCATATCCGCTGGAAGTTATAAAAATATTCGTACCGGTCATTTTCTGGCCGGTACTCAATTTAATTTAGTACCGACCAGAAATTAAATGGCCAGTACCAAAATTTTTTTTTTACTACAGTATCGGACATATTCTGGCCGGTACTTAATTTTTTTTTTTTAAGGATGGGCATAACATATTTGGCTAGAAGAAAAAGTCGTAGGAAACTTGGATTAAAGTTTGCACTCGGTTTGGCTAAGATCAAACAAATACATTTGGTTGGTTGTGTGTGTTACATCGGTTGCATGTATCGGTGCATCATCGATGTTTTTGCAATGAAACATCGATGTTTTATTAGCCGGGTAGTGCTAAAAAAAATCGTTTGGCCGTGCATAAAGCATCGATACTCAATTTTAGAATGTTGGTTATTGTCAAATTAAATTCACTAGTCGCATGCGAACACTAAACTTTAGTGTCATACGACACTGTAAAAAAAAATATCGGTACTTCAATTCGAGTTTCCTACGACTTTTTCTTCTAGCCAACTATGCCATGCCCATCCTAAAAAAAAAAAATAAGTACATGCAAGAAAATGGATATATTAATTAATTTCTAAAATTGAGTACGGATGCCCGATATTTTTATTAATACCCAAAAAAAACAAATTATCAAATCTGCCCCCACCCCAAACTTATTTTTAAATCTACCCCAACCGCCCGTCCACTGGGCGGTTCACTTTTCCCACCAGACCGCCCAGCGGCTGGGTGGTTCACTACCCATATCTGACTGCCCAGCAGCTGGGCGGTCCGCTATAAAACCCCTATAAAAGGGGTTTTTCTCTCTCCTGAGCAACACAGTATTCATTCCCCAATTCAACAAATTTCCAGAACCGAATGAGAGAAAGAGAGGCGATGGTGAACAGTAATTCCAGCACAGTAATTCCAGAACAGTATTTCCAGAACAGTAATTCCAGAACTCTCATATGTTGGTTGCACTGTATGTGGGCGGGAAGTTTAACCGGGGTGCGGAGGGAGCACAGTACACTAAGGAAGCAGCCTATGGCTTCGAGGTAAATGAAAATACCTCATTTGTTGAACTGAAGGGAATATTGTATGAAAAGATCGGTGTGAACCCCAACCGGTATGATATAGATTTAGCTACCCGGATTAACACAGTAAGTGGTAGTAGACCTTACTATACCAGGTATCCAATAACAAATGAGTCGTTATGGAGGAGTGTTTACAACACTTTTCAGTCATAGGGGGTAATGGTAATGGACTTATATTCCAGAAGAGTTCAGCGTGAACCCGGGGTTGGAACATCTAGGGAAAATAGAAGTTATGATCACTCGGGTTATGACAACCCGCATCACTCGAGTTATGATCACTCGGGTTATGACAACTCGGGTCGTGAGCACTCGGGGTATGACAACCCCCGCCACTCTAGTTATGACAACCCCCGCCCCTCGAGGTATGACAACCCCCGCCACTCGAGTTATGAACCGCCTGTATCACCCGTTTATGAGAATTATGTACCTGATTTTTACCACCGATCTACCACCACCACCACCTCCTCCTGAAACCCCAATCCAACCCAGATTTCCATCTGTACCACCATCAATACCTATAGTGTCACCCGTTGCTACCCGGAGAGACCTTGACCTTGATGCTGAGCTCGATGCCGTACCACAAAGAAATTTGGAAACAGGTGACGAATGGGAAGGGGATTGGGATTCTGATCACCTGTCAGAAGGTGATGGAGATTATTTACCTAAGGAAGGCAGATTTTCGATTAGCGGTCGGACAGATAGGCATTCGTGCCCCACATTCAACGATACCACTGCTTTTGAAGAGGCAGACATCTCATTTTTTGGGCCGTGTGTTAGGTACAATGCAGAGCTTGCTCCGCAGCAGATTTACGCCAACATAGATGAACTTGTGAAGAAAATAAATGAGGTCCATGTTCACGGCAACTGGGAGTGCAGAACTGAAAAAAGGGACCGAAGAAGGTTAGTAATTGTTTGTGCCGACGAAGCGCATTGCCACTTCCGTCTATATGCAACCCCTGTGGGTAAGGGTGAGGCATGGATTATTAAGAAGTGTGAACCACCTCACACATGCAAGGCTCAGTCATCAAGAAAAGACCATGCACAGCTTACGGCTTCACTTATTGCCGATGTAATTGAGAATGACGTTAAGGAGGACCCATCGATGAGCCTTAAGGAGGTCGGTAGAGCTGTCAGACGGGTTTACAAGCATGTCGTCCCAAAATACAACAGGTTGTGAAGAGGGCGTGAACTTGCGATTTGCCAAATGTTCGGTAGCTGGCATGGTTCATACAACTTGCTTGCACCATTGTTGCAGGCCATAGCAAGTACAAATCCCGGCACTGTCTTTGAATGTTGGAATATAAGCATACCGACTGTCGACAACGCGTTGCAATTCAAGGCCATAGCATGGGCGTTCGGTCCATGTATTCAAGCTGTGCCATACATTAGACCGGTCATCAGTGTAGATGCATGCTTCCTGTCTGGCCGTTACGACGGGAGACTGCTGATCGCATGTGCATATGATGCTGAAAACCAGTTGTTGCCTTTGGTCTTTGCAATTGTTGAGAAGGAGGAAGGGGAAAACTGGGGATTTTTCATGAGGTTCGTAAGAAGACAAGTGGTTGGCGACCGGTTCTTTTGTGTCATATCAGACCAGCACAAAGGAATCAAATATGTTTTTGATCGCCCAGATTTCAGGTGGTCGACAGCGAACGGCGATTGTGTGCACAGGCTGTGTATGCAACATGTTACAGACAACCTACACAAGAACCGCGGACTTGAAAAATGGGTTGCAAATACATTCAGAATTGCTTGCAAGAAGAAGAAGCCGAGAAGGGTGGAAGAGATGTTCAAAGATTTTGCCAAGGTATGTATATTTTTATTTGTTGACTTATATTTTCTGAATTATTTACTTAAATTTTCTCATCTGAGATTTTTTTTTACAGGTATGTCCAAAGGCAAATTTGTACTTACTCAAGGTGGGAAAAAATAATCCCGCCGATCTTGCTGAGCCACCTGCATATGAGAAGATATTGCAAGCCCGTGATGGAGGTTTTCGATGGGGAATTATGACCACAAATGGGTCTGAGTCCTTGAATGCTGTTTTCAAGCAGAGCCGGCAGTTGCCCGTGGCAGCAATTGTGGAGGACACATTCTACAAGTTAAATGCATGGTTTGTTGCACGGTGTGTTAAAGCCCTCGAATTACTGTCCAGGTATGTATTATTTTATTCAAAGATTTTGCCAAGGTATATATATTTTCATTTGTTGACTTATATTTTCTGAATTACTGTCCAGGAATCAAACGTTTTCAACAAGGGTGGAGGGGAAACTAAGGAAACATAGGGAGAAAGGTGCAGCTATGAGAGTTGTCCCGTACGGGGAGAACCAATTGGAATTCGAAGTGCACTGTCCAGATGAGTTTGCTCCAACCGGCCGTAGACCGGATGGGACTATAGAGTTTGTGAAAAGGATGTTCAAGTATGTTGTTATTTTTGCACCTGACAATACTGTAACATGCACTTGCCAAGGAATCCAGTTGGCCCACCTACCTTGTTATCATGTTATGGCGGTGTGCCAAGAGAGAAACTTCTCTGAGGATGATTATGTCGCAGACATGTACCGTACCGAGTACTTTGCGAGTACTTGGGGTGCATCTTTCCATCCTTATCCCAACCAGTATCAGTGGCTGCCCTATGTTGGTGATAGAGTCTGTCCCGCAAGTGGGTTGATCAGAAAAGGAAGAAGACCCCACAAGCGTCAAGTAATGACCATGGACGAGATGAAAGGTAGGCAAATGGGACATCAGGCCCGCCGTTCAACAACTGACAGGCAGCGAGCAGGTACGGTTGATTTTATTTATTTACTTATATTTTATTTGTTTACTTATATTTTATTTTGATTTTATTTCAACTGGAATGCAATGCAGATGCCATTAACGAAGCCAACGAAAGAGAAAATGCTAGAGTTGTTGCTGAGGCTACCGGTAGTAGCCACCGCACTCATGAAAGCCCAGGAACCGGTAGTAGCCATGGAGAGACATCCGGTAGTGCCGCACAACCAGTTGCACCCAGACCCAGACATCGTATTTTGAGTTTGTTCGGCCGTCGTCGCTGATTACCAAGTTTTGTTAAATTATGTTATGAACTATTTTAGATGTATATTGTGAACTATTCTAATTGGTAGTTTGTGAACTATGCAATTTTTTATTTGCCTCGATTATTTTATATGCTTCATTTTTGTTATTTTTATTACTTAATTACGTATACAAAAACTAACAACATAAAATATAAACAAACACAAAACTAATGAAATAAAGTCTACGACATAAATTCCTAAAAATTCTACAACATAAATTCCTAAAAAATCTACTTCTTACAACGAGCCTTGAAAGTGCATGGCACAAAGTCATCATCAGAGTTTGCCTGATCTGGATCAGTCACAGCAGACGAAGTGGTAGCCTTACCAGTACACGGAACAAATTTATCGTCCGATGCTGGAGGCTCTGGATCAACTTTCTTCTTTTTTCAAACCAAAGCCGTAGGGGTTTTCCACAAAGTCATCGTCTGAAATTTCATACTGAACATGTCGTCTCTTCCATTCCTCCAGCTTACATGTCTCACAATTAAAAAAATCACGACATATTTGACACTTGTACTTTTTTTCCTCATTTTTACCTCGATCACTAATTGACCCTCCTCTCGCTACGCCACGATCTCGGTTGCTCGCTTTTTTACCTCGTTTGTTACTGTCCATACCTCTACTCGCCTCAAAATCGCCTCTCTTTCTCTCTTTTGGTTCTGGAAATTTGTTGGAAACTTGGAATGAATACTGTGCTCATCAGGAGAGAGAAAAACCCCTTTTATAGGGGTTTTATAGCGGACTGCCCAGCTGCTGGGCGGTCAGATCAGGGTAGTGGACCGCCCAGTTGCTGGGCGGTCAGGTGGGGAAAGTGGACCGCCCAGCCCACGGGCGGTTGGGGTAGAAATAAAAATAAGTTTGGGGTGGAGGCAGATTTGATAATTTGTTTTTTTTTTGGGTATTAATAAAAATATCGGTACGGATGCTTTATATATGCACGATCAAACGACGGTAGAAGTGCATCGATGTTTCATTGCAAAAACATCAACGACGCACCAATGTTTTTTTAGCACTACCCTGCTTAATTGCCAATGATAAGTCTAATAAAACATCAGTGATGCACCGATGTTTTTTTAGCACTACTCGGCTAATAAAACATTGATGTTTCATTGCAAAAATATCGATGATGCACCGATACATGCAACCGATGTAACACACGCATCCAACCAAATGCATTTGTTTGATCTTAGCTAAACCGAGTGCAAACTTCAATCCGAGTTTCCTACGACTTTTTCTATAAGCCAAATATGCTATGCCCATCCTTAAAAAAAAAAATTAAGTACCAGCCAGAAAATGCCCGGTACTGTAGTAAAAAAAAAATTTAGGTACCGGCCATTTTCTGACCAGTACTGAATTAAATTGAGTACCGGTCAGAAAATGGTACTGAATGAAATTGAGTACCGACCAGAAAATGGCCGGTACGGGTATTTTTATAACTTCCCAGCGGATATGGTATCTTAATTAATTTCTATTAAACTTTGGATATTAGTAAAAATGTCGGTAGTTGGTTGGAGGTTTAGTAAGAGTATGCAACTATATATGCATGTCGTAGGTGTTGTACTAAAGAGGTCTAAGTAATTAATATATACGGTGTAGTACTGAGAGAGTTTGTGTTATAAAAGTGTGTTGTAGTATTTTTTAATATAATAAAATTATATTTGAATTTATTTGTCTCTCTACGTACTCAACAATTTATTATTCTTTATTACACTTGAAAGTCATAATATATATATATATATATATATATATATATAGGGATGAGCTATGGTGAGACGTGGAGTAAAACAAGTTTGTACTCCACGTCATATTTTCATTTTGAAAATTCAAACAACCGATCCGAACCGTTCAACATTTTCTAAATATTGAAATGTGCTTGGAAACCAAATTTTACATTTTTTGGAATTTTTTTACTATTTATTAAGCCACTTTGAAAATCGCTGATCCACTGTAAACAGTGAAAAACAGTAAAATTTTCTGGACCACCAGATCAGCGATTTTCAAAGTGGCTTAATAAATAGTAAAAAAATTCCAAAAAATGTAAAATTTGGTCTCCAAGCACATTTCAATATAGAGAACATGTTGAACGGTTCGGATCGGTTGTTTGGATTTTTAAAATGGAAATATAGTGCCATGGAGTACAAAATGGTTTTACTCCACGTCTCACCATAGCTCATCCCTATATATATATATATATATATATATATATATATATATCCATGGATTCCCTTGAAAAAATAATAGTGTGTGTATATATATATTTAACACGAAAATATGAATTTCTCCACTATTACTGAAATTAATTAATGGAGAGTTTTAAATCTGATACTTAACGAATTAATGTATTTATCAAACTTGTAATTATGTTCCAGTGCACTTCCAAATCGTCTATTGGAACAAATTACATATAGTATTACGTATCGTCATACATACCCTCATCAGTAATATCTCAGGAATAACAATTTTTATCGGCTTATCCTCTACAATAGCTATTGTTTACCCTTGCAGATAATGACATATTATTATAGTGTACGGATAATTCCATGTCCCAATATTTCTGAAGTCTACTCTATATTACAAATTGTACTGTACATATGTTTCATGTCAATATAACATAAACGTAAATCGTTTCACTGCATGGTATCTAATCTTGGTTCCCACCCTGCAAGTGCTGGATCGATCGAATCCCACTATTCTAGCTGATCTCAAAAGGATAATGATGTATTTAGTAATTTTATTTTAATTTTAAATCTTAAGTGGCAATTTTATTTGTAATTTTAGAGATGTATGATAATTTCATACATAGAAATATTTTTTAATAAAATTGCTTTTAAAATGTCACGTTGACAAAAATATTAATTATTCGTTCATCCATCTCCAAAAATAATTTCTTTTTTAAATTTATAAATACTAAAAGAAATTAAAATTAATTGCTTGAGTACAGTATTTATTAAATTAATTTTAAATTATTTATATTTAAATTCAATCTAATTTTATGCGTTTTTTAAAAATAATCACCAAACGGTTTAATTTCATATTCATTTCCAGTAGTCCCCAATCAAATTGAACACCTATCCTTTGTATTAACTCAAAAAGGAATCTTTTGAGTTAATACATCTCGGCCGTTTGATATTAGTGCGATCTAATTTGCACGGATGTTAAAGTGAATCTGATGGTCCAGATGCATTAACTCAAAAGATTCCCTTTGAGTTAATGCAGAGGATACGAATTCAATCAAATTGACCACAAAATTTACCCGGGAAACTTCTAGATAATTCACCTACCGATGATAATCTTTGGACAGATATTCAGGATCGATTGAGGTCGTCGTCAAGGTCTTAATATGTATAACCTTGATTGGAAGTTTCAAAATAAGCCCAATTCTAAGCACTGATCTTATGAAGTAACTTTTTGAGAGTATCTGGTCTCGATCGTCGAAATTACAGTCTGTGTTACTTTTTGGAAAACGTGTAACAATTATTGACTTGATAGACAACTTGTATTGAAATTTGGTGTGTTGATTAAGATAAGAGAGGCTACGTCGTAAATTCTTAGATCAATTTTTTTTTTGAATAAGATAAGATGCTCTCATGCGTGACCTCATATAATTCATCAACTCCCAATAATTTGGACTTGATTTGCATTCTTTTTTCATCCTTCTTTGAGTTGCTATCTTATAAAATTGAGGACTCAAAATGTGAAAAATTCTTTTGAAAGCCTTGAAACATTCTCAACGGGCTTTATACAAAAAAAAGATGGGAAAATTTCTAGTGCCCATCTGTACTTCTGAAATAGTCAATTTTTTCCATAAAAAAGACACAATATTTAATATCTCTATACAAATTTAATATCACCTGTACAGAAAACGCGATCATATATAGTCCGAAAAACTAATGACACACAGTTACACAACCGTGTCAGCGAGCATCGTGTATGAATAGGGAGGTACATTGTACACAGTTTTCGAACCGTGTCTGTATAATACTAACATACACGGTTAATAAAACACAACCGCGTCAGATCTAAAAGAAAAGGACGCTGAAAATTGTGGTTTCTACACGGTCGAACTAACTGTGTACAATAACAAAGAGGTTATATACATACACGGTTCCTACAAGGCATCCATGTATTATTTTCTTAACTATACACGGTTTGTTATTTAGAACCATGTATGTTTTGTGTGTTTTTTTTAAATAATTTATAATAGGCTAGCATCCATATTTTCTAGCTATTAAACATACAATATTACACATCCATCATTCAATAAATATTCAACATTACAACATACGGAAAGAAATCAACCATATCCATTCAACATTCAACACATAAACAATTAATATATTCAACATACATATATTGATATACATAATTCATAATTCAATCATATACCTCCATATCTCTTTCATTTTTTTAAATTATAATAACTAACATGTTTAATCTCTAGGTTTAGAATTGTCATTCCATGTGGTGTTCGACCCGACAATCTTACTTGGGCTGAGTTGATGTATAATCTCTTTCACTAAAAGAGATTAAACCGCAACTCAGTCCAGTTAGCCCGTCAGGTCGAACACCACATGGAATGACAAATCTAAACCTAGAGATAAAACATGTTAGTTATTAAGGTTTTAAAAAAATTAAATAGAAATGGAGATTAGCATACCAAAAAAGTAAAAAAGATCTATCTAATAGATCCAGAAATCTCCAACAAGGTCTAAGGTTGTCTGAATCGACAACCTAATTCACCCCAAGAAAAAAAATAAAAAAAATGAGAATTGCACCAAGGAGAAAACATGACGTACACTCTTCGAGTGATGCCACATTCGATCTCAATGCCGCTCCCATTATCAACAATTGCCATATGTTTCAGAGTAACTGTACATTCAAGTAACACGACAAGTCCGGGTAAAGTAAATAAGGAAAATGAGATAAAAACTAACAAGTCAGGGGAAAGTTAGAGAGAGAGAGTATACCTAAGCTGCAAGGTCTTTAAGTTTTTTAAGATTGGACAGTTTGGAATATCAACTAGTAACCAATCCTGCATAGTTTAAAAGTAAAAAGGGCCCTGTGAATTTAAAATTGAACAAATTATTCAATTAATCAAATTATAAAGTTTAGTACGTACCAGTAAGATTTGCATATTAGCATGCATTTGGCTTGGCATTTATTTGTAATTGTCTTAGCCAAGAAGAGAGATACACCCCTAGAATGAGCCATATGCCCATATTTGTTCTCCATCCGAAATTACACATTATATTTTTAATATATTGCCATATTTGCAACACCAAGTACAATCACCGATTAAATTATACCATCGACTCAACAGTTCAAAGATAAATTGATCAATCAACGATGTAATCTTTGCTTTGGCACCAAACTATTATGAAATCAATAAATATACAGATTAAGACATCAAAAGTTGCTAAGCATGCCTTGATTCAATTCTATCATCGACTCAACAGTTCAAAGAGAGATCATTCAACAATATAATATTTGATTTGGCACAAAACATTTTAAAAATCAATATACTCAAATTTCAACAATAATCGTTTCAGATAACATCAATAATTGTTTCGGTCACAAGGCATTCTAGATTAATAACACATAAATTAAAAAATTACCAATATTTGCTTCCCATTTAGACTTGGCAAAGGCCGCATGGTAACAAGGCGGGTGACAGTAAGTAGCCTCCTCCAACCTCGCATCTAGATCGGCCTCGGATTCCACAGCAACTCAGCCCAAGCTGATAAGAGAAAGTGGTTTGTGATAAGTGGATCCAAACGAGAAAGAAAGTGATTTGTGAAACCCTAAGAGAAATAGTGAGCGGCGCCGAAATTCTAAGAGAGAGGAATCGACAAACTATAAACAATGAGAGAGAGATCGAAAGAGTTATTTGATTAGACGTGGACAGTGAGAGTAGTGAAAAAATTAAAGTTAGGAAGAGTCGTGAAAAATTGAAAAAACTCTAAGGTTAGAACCTACACGGTTGGTCACAACTGCCCGTGTATGATTAACGATATTTTACACGGTTCGCCATGAAAACCTTGTATAAATTATAGGGAAGTCGAAGAGACATTTCTTGATTAAGCCAACCGATACGGTAAACCAAGCACCCTTTTTGAATTATACACGGTTTTTTAAAAAAACCGTGTAGAACTTTTGATCATACATGGTTTATTTGTTTTAACTGTGTTTGAGTTTAGTATTTAAATTTCTTATTAAATTTTTATCACATTAAATTATGTCAAAAGTAGAATATCAAAGATCTCCTTAGATATATTTCATGTATTACAACCTTTTTCAATTTGTCATTTTATATTTCCAATTCTCAACAAAACAAACAAATCAAGAGATCAATTCTAATGGCTTCTAATCAGCAGCCAAAAGAAGAACTTGTTGAGACATTTTGGATTTGGATGTCGGTCACATTGCCAGTTGGGAGAGTGGTGAGATGTCCTCATGCATTTCCTCCAGGATAGAAGATAAATATAGATTGATGAGGCAAAGAGGCAAAACCTCTAGTGATCAACCAGTCACACCGCCTCCCAAAATCAAGAGAAACTGGCCATGGCCACCATTACCTCAGCCATGCTACAGCCTGAGAAGCCATCCACCACCTCAGCCACGTCGCAGCCAGAGATTGAAGGGAAAAAAAAAGATAATTCTATTTAGTACTTAATTATGTAATTGTTTTGTTTAATTTCTAGTGTTTTTATTTTTGAAGGTCAAATTCTAGTGTTATTTTGCTTGTTTTTGGACTGGTACTCATACATGTATATGTATGATATTGACTTTAATATATATATATATATATTTTTTTTTGCTTGTTTATGTTGCTTGTTTGTTCTATGTTATTTAATCTGTGTATATATATTTTTTTCATAAGATTTTTGTAATTAATGTTATGACAAGCTTCCATGTTAATTTCTAGCCATAAATTAATTAATCTGATAACATGTGTTTATAAAATAAGAACGCAATTGAACTCAAAATACATATATATACAAATTCATAAATGCAATTGAACTGGTTTAGTTGATCATGAGACAAATGAATCTTACACGGATATTGAGAGCAATCTGTGTTCGGATATTTGTACAAAACATACACGTTTTCTAAACTATTAACAGTATATAGAGACCTCAAGTCGTACGCAGTTCAGTATTAACAAACCGTGTATAAATATTGGTGACTTGTGTTATTGTTATAAGCGTTATCATTCTCTCCCTAACATTTATATGTATTTGTGTATCTAAAATAGAGAATAAAATTATGTTTATTTAAATTAGATTAAATGACAAATAACATTCCTTATATGATATAAAAAATGGAAAGAAATAAAGACATGACCAATCAATTATCAATCAATTCGAAAATTTCTTAAATGACATTTTAAAAATGGAAAAAAATCGTGACCAAAAGAATGTAGGCTAAATAAACTTGTAACAAGTACATGTGACGTGACGAGTACGTACTTAAAATAAATTTAGACTTCTACACGTCAAAAAACATAAAAAAAATGCATAGAATCAAAAGAAGGTAGACTATTTAATAAGATGGATAATATCTAATATGAAAATTCATCTTTAATCACAACCGTCGTGGATCAGAACATCTCTGTACTTAACATAAGAATAAAGATTTCCAAAAGTATCACTATATCGAGTTCATTAAAGAATAATAACAAAATTATGATGAAAGCAATATATTTTTATTTTTTTAATCCATCCTACTTGGTTAATTTGTATATCTCGTACACCTTCTAGTCAATTTTTTTATATCGCATATTACGTATGTTTCCCACATGTTGTAAAAATAATAAAGTCATCCCATTTTGCATGATTGTTTTCTTTGATCTGACACGACTGAGCTAGAGGAAGCATGTTGTATTTCCTTGTTTTTTTACCCGGTTACCTATTAAAATAATTCATTACACATACAACAGCATAGATTGCTATGCATAAGTCACTGGGAAAATTTTAATTGAGATTCTAACGAATTTGGATCATCCGATTTAACATTTGTGCATTACGTCCGTGGATTGAACGGAGGGGATCAACGACACTGAGGAGGTAGTTTCGCTTGGCCCGTTAGAATTCAGATCCAGTGCAATATTGACAAAGTACAAGATCTGAGTAGTTAGTTTTAATTTGACGCGAATCTCAAAACAGATCCCTATATCTAAATAGACATCGAATTCCAATCAGATTCCCTTTAGAACCAGGTGTTGCTAAGCTCATCATCAAGCTTCTTCTTTATGAGCTTAAATTAAAAAAAATATCAGATTGACTTTAAACGAGAAATTTAAATCGTTAAAACCGATCAATTTCACAAGTGATATGCTTATGTCAAACTTGCCAATTTTAATTTTATATAAATTCAAGGAGGGAAAAAAATTATTTATAAATTTAGTGCCGACATTTTTATTAATATCCAAAAATAAATACAAATTATTAATTATACCCACGTTAGCTGGGTATTTTTAAAAATGCCCAAACCGGCCATTTAATGACCGGTTTTCTTTTTTTCTCAACCGGCCATTAAATGACCAGTTCTCTATTTTTTTTTTGCTGTTTCAGACCCTATAAATACTCATCTTTCTCTCTCCTCCCTCTCACAACTCACTCAACTCACATAAGATAAAGAGGGGAAGAGAAGGCGATTTTAGAGGCGATTTGAGGCGATTTTCAGGTTAAATTTATTTTTTTATTTAATTTTTTTGGATACCATGATTTACGAATGCACCGGTTATAACCCAGAAAGGTGAAATTTAGAATTGGCAACCTGAGTGAACGATGGAACACCCCCGACCTATACCATAGTGAAAGTACTAAGTGATGCCGCATGGAGAGGCCTGTACGGGCGGTTTAAGTCCACTGGAAATTTTGTAATAGAAATCTACGTCAAGAGAGTTCCGATAGAGTCAGGGGTTGGAAGTTCTAGCCAAAATTCAGTTGCGCCAAATTATACAACACAACCAGAACCATACACTCCCATGATTCGTTTATTTGTACCTGACCTAGAAACATACAATCACTTCACTTTACCATCACCCTAACCATGACCCCATACAAGATCCCCACCAAGACCCGTGCATGTGGCTCCTTTACCATTACCGCCACCATCACCTCACCCCAGACCGGCACCATTAGAAGACGAAACTGGGTCGGATTTTGAAAATATTAACGAAATTTCGGAGGAAAATCTGCAAACTGGGGATGAATTTGAAGGAGCAAACTGGGACCCTGATCACCTGGAGGGTTGTGATGAAGATCGTCCAGTGCCCATTTGAAGAGCATATGGGAATATGTCGCTTAGTGGCCGGACTGATACGCACCCGTTCGCAGACTTCAATGATATATCTTCTTTTTGAAGAAGCAGATGTTGCTTACTTTGGGAGACAGATTGAGTACAAAGGTGAGCTGGCGCCAGAATAATTTTTTTAAAGCAAAGTAGAGCTGATTAAGAAGATTAGAGAGTACCATATTGATAAGAATCAGGAGATTAGAATGAAGAAAAGTGACAGGGATCGGATTCAGGTGGTGTGTAAGACTCCGGGTTGTGATTACGAACTTAGGAGAAAAACAACGGGTTTTGGAGATGCATGGGTTATAATGAGGCAAGACAAGCCTCACACATGTAGGTCTGAGTATACAAGGACTGACCATGAATGTCTCACGGCATCAATCATTGCTGATGTCATTGAGACCAGTATTAAGGATGACCCCTGTATGAGCATCTAAGGGGTAGCAAACTGTGTGAGGGTTAGGTATGGCAATGTAACCCCAAAATACAACCGATTGAGAGGGGCCGTGAGCTTGCAATAGCCCGATAATTTGGGAGTTGGAAGGATTCATACAGCTTGCTGAAACCACTGCTTATGGGAATCTGCGACAAGAATCCCAGCTCTAAGTACCAATTTCTGACTTGTCCGATACGAGATAAATACGGAGAAATTATTGAAGATGCTATACAAGTCAGGGCCGTAGCCTCGGCTTTTGGTACATGCATTGCAGCGTTCCAATACTTGAGACTAGTGATTAGCATAGATGCATGCTTCTTGTCTGGACGGTATGAGGGGAGGCTTTTGATAACTTGCGGTTATGATGCCAAGAACCAATTACTATCTATTGCATTTGCAATTGTGCAGAAGGAGGACAGTGAGAGGGGTTTTTTCTTGCAGTGGTTGAGGAATGAAGTGCTTGGAGCTGATAAATTTGTCTGTGTTATATCGGACCAGCACAAGGGGATCAAATGTGCACTGACAGCAGAATACGGATGGTCTCCAGACCTTTTTGTGCACAGGTTTTATATGCAGCATGTTGCTGACAACCTGGTCCAAAATTGTGAAAATGATAAGTGGTTTGGATGGAGGTTAGCGATTTCCTGGAGTGGAATTTGCTGAAGCCTGATGGCTCGAACTTCAGACTGTGGTATCGTATGATATGAGTAGTCTTTAGTGAAGAGCATCTAGAGAATATTCTCGAGTTCCCATCTGCTGAGTACAAGAATGTTCATTTTCCCTGGGTGATCAAGTGTGAAAAGGAGCGCAAAGCCTTTTGGGCTTTGGTGCTATACATTGATGATGTTTTGGCCGATGAATTTTGGTACACTCGTTCATATGAGATCATGGTGCGGCTCTTGGACAGGTTTCAGGAGCAGTGCCTTGTACCTAGGTTTGAGTTGATCTCAGAGTTTATTGACACCAGGATGGATGAGGATGATTCGATGGAGATACATGTTCTGACCATAGTCAGTTATGCACATCAGTTACATTGGTTCAACTATCCCATCAGCAACATACTCCTTACTCAGGTTATTCTCTTCTCTCTACCTCGTAGCTACATTGACTTTTGTGCGTCATTTGTAGCTAGCGGGATTGCATGTACTAGTGATGAGCTTTTGGTTAAGCTCATGATAGAGGAGAAGAAGCATGCAGATTGGATGAGGGTCTTTAAAGAGATTGTGGATGAGGACACTGAGATGATGGACTTAGTACGGCAAAGGAATGCGATATTAAGTAGTTCTGAGAGTTCTCACGGTAGTGCAATGACCTCGAGTACTAGTTGCTCCACTGGTGGGAGTGATAAGTACTCGAAGAAATACCGCCACTGAAAGTACTTTGTCAGGTATTACTCTTTATCCTTGTTTCCTTACTCTGATGAGGTATTTATACCGAATTCATATGCTCACATTAAATGTTAATGCGTAGCAAAGAGTGAGATGATCTTTCTTGAAGGATGGGAAGTGAAGTACTGTTTGATTTCAACAATGAGACTGGCTTCACGTGCGAATATTGATATATAGTACTTTGCTTAAGAGTATGAGAGAGAAACTAAAACTACTTGTTTTGGTTTTTTGTTATTGCTTGCTGAGCATTGTTTTCCCTTCTTGGTAATGGATGATTATGTGTTGTCCTTAAACTCATGCATATATTTTTGAGTTTTTGAAAATTGTTTTTGAAAACTTATAATGCTCTTTCTGTGATTGTTTTCGAGAAAATTTTATGAGCTATAACAGGTATTATAGTAAATGGAATTTTCACAACAACATAGACGACAATAACAATGTTGAGGATTTGAAACTCCAATTTCATGATATTTACTACAAGTTTAGTGAATAGAGATGTTTCTGTTGCGAGTAAGAAAATATCTATGAAATTCTTAAATTGTTTAAGAAATTCAAAATGAATGATTGGATGTAGTAAAATTCTTGATGTTCGATTTAGCAATGATTGTCTAAATCATGATTTAAATAATTGTCATGATAAGTATGAAATTGTTTTATAGCTTATGATACTTCAAATTCATTCATATGAAAGTTCAAAGAGATTAGGTCTTATTAGATCTAATGTCAAATGACAAAAGTTTAATAAGTCCAATGACCATTTCAGGAACGGTTATGTGCCACAATTTCATCATGAGATAATCCATTTACACTAGTCAAGTTGTACGGAATTTTTATAGCTGATGTTGGGCATTATGTGATAATGTTTAATGCTTGAATTCTGACTTGACAAAAAAATTCCTTCTAAACATCATATGAAGAACTAAAGAGTACTACTTCCACAAGGGAAGAAAGAATAAAATTGTTTGTTCAGGAAGTAGTGGGAGTGTGTCTTTGTGAATTTAAAAGGTTTAAAATCACAAACACAAGATGTCTTTTAGAATGACACACTCTTTAGTTCATCTATGGATGTTGAGGTTAGTGAGAGCATAATTTTATCAATTTACCCAAGTAGAGTAGATGAGATTTAATTCAATGTTGAGCGGAATATTGTATCATTAGATGAACAATGATTTCAATGGGATTTCTCAAATCTAAACTTCCTCGCACTAACTTATATTAGGGTATGTTTGGTTGGATTGAGAATAGGCTATTCTTGAGAACAAGCTATTCGGGCTATGTTTGGATGACACACGAATAACAAGAATAAAGGCTATTCTAGAATAGAAGCTATTCAGAATAACAATGTGCATCCAAATAATATTTTTGCTATTCAGAATAGCTAGAATAGCTGCTATTCTTTATTCTTTGTAAATGTTGTAATAGCTACTATTCGGAAATGTGAAATGAGAGAAAAAAATGTTTCCTTTTTAGATTTCCGCCAACACAATCCCGAAATGACAAATTTGATACCACTTTTCGCTATCTCCACGACGTGATAATTCATTTGAGATCCCACTTGCTTATCTTTCATCTTAATTAACACCTTGTTAACACTATTTTTTATTGGTTACAGCTATTCACTATTCTACATATACAATCCAAACAACATTTTTACTAATCCGAATAGCACCATTTTCACACTAATATGAAAATCACTATTTTTTCTCTATTCTCATTTACTATTCTAAAATTTCGCTATTCTAGCTATTCTAACTCTCATCCAAACGTACCCGGTATTTGGTTGGGTTAGAATAGCTAGAATAGGGAACCAAACTTGTTTGTCTTATTAGAACAAGTTATTCTCACAAAAAGTTGGAACAAGCTATTCTAATAAGACAAACACCAATTTTGTTATTCTAGCTATTCTAAAATTGCAACCAAACATACCCTAAGGCTATGTTTGGATGCACTAAGAATAGCACTATTCTTAGAATAACATTGCTATTCGGAACAAGGACAATCCAAACGAGAAATAGAGCTATTCGGAATAGAGAGAATATGGCTATTCTCTATTCTTACAAAAACATGGAATAACATTTGTTGCTTTCAATATTAATACTAATCTAATATTTAAACTAATATTATATTACATTTAATATTTAAATTAATATTATATTTTATTATATTTAATCTAATATTATATTATATTTAATATAATATTTTATTTAATACTAATCTAATATTTAAAATAATATTATATTATATTTAATATTTAAATTAATATTATATTATATTATTTAATCTAATATTTTATTTAATACTAATCTAATATTTAAAATAATATTATATTACATTTAATAATTAAATTAATATTATATTGTGTTATATTTAAACTAATATTATATTACATTTAATAATTAAATTAATATTATATTGTGTTATATTTAAACTAATATTATATTACATTTAATCTAATATTTTATTTAATACTAATCTAATATTTAAAATAATATTATATACATTTAATATTTAAACTAATATTATATTACATTTAATCTAATATTTTATTTAATACTAATCTAATATTTAAAATAATATTATATTACATTTAATAATTAAATTAATATTATATTGTATTATATTTAAACTAATATTATATTACATTTAATCTAATATTTTATTTAATACTAATCTAATATTTAAAATAATATATATTACATTTAATATTTAAACTAATATTATATTACATTTAATATAATATTTTATTTAATACTAATCTAATATTTAAATTAATATTATATTACATTTAACATTTAAGCTAATATTATATTATATTTAATATTTAAACTAATATTATATTATATTTAATATAATATTTTATTTAATATAATATTTTATTTAATACTAATCTAATATTTAAATAATATTATATTACATTTAATATTTAAATTAATATTATATTGTATTATATTTAATCTAACACATAAATTATTACTTTATTCATTCCCTCCAAACTCTATTCCAAATATGCAATTCAAACAACTTTTTCACTATTCCGAATAGCTTGAGTTAGCACTGTTCTTAAACAGTAGCTATTATTATTTACTATTCTAAACAGTAGCTATTCTAGCTATTTTAGAGTTCATCCAAACGTACCCTTTAAGGAATTAAATGGATAGATCCGATTTCAACACATACATGACTATGAGTTGTGTGAACTTAGATGCAGACCATGTATAATAACCAAGTGGTTACACTTATATGAAACACCAAGATGTGTTTTATGAAATTATACATGAAAAAAAGGAATATTGATAGTTTACCCAATATGGCATGATACAAAAATTTTGGACAGAACAAAAGGTTTGATTCTGATTATTCTTTTCATCCATAATTGCAATAAATTCAATATGCTCTCAGCTAAATCAAGTATTAAAAAGTGATAAAGGTCTAACTTCAATCTATTAATTAATTAGGTATTTTCAAAGTAAAATAAAGCACTAGTACTTATGATTAAGTAAGCATTATAACAGATTGGTGACATCATACACCATGACGATCATTGAAATTACCATCTCACCAACAGCGTGTTACCCTGAGGTGGATGTCGACATGGGTGGAAAATTGTCTCGGGTCACAAGTTGCAAATAAAAAGATATAAGACAGTTGATACACTAGATGTCGACATCTTTTGAAACAAAAGTTACAAAAAAGAAAGATATAATTGAGTTGGTTTGAAGCATGCATGGCAGTGGGATGGAATTTTGTTCGAAGGAATTTGAATAGTCTTATTCAAAATTTAATTATATCCGTCCGATCGTGTTGAGATTTATTGGATATTTAAAACCGTACACATTTAAACTGCTTTGTTGAGAATTAGCCTTTGATTTAGTGGCAACGGTAATATTCTTCGTGTGTGAAAGGTTACAGGTTCGACACTCGAATAAAAAAATCTCTTGTAAATATTAAATAGTTGAGTGACTCCAACCTTTACTAAAAAAAATACTTTATAGATCTAAATTGTTTTGTACGAATCTTAATGCCAATTAAATGGTTTAAGTTTAACTTTAAATAATACTTTGCTCAAATTCTTCATAAATTTTTTTTCTCAAACCAAATTGATTAGAAGGGTTCAAATGTCTCCATTTTGTATACTTCCATCATACCTCCACATTTTAATTTTTTAATAACAAAAATTTAAAATTTATATATCAAAGTAAAATTGTTAGATGCAATCTATATTATTTTCTCTACATTAACATAAATAAAATTGTAATATATGATTAGATTGAATAGTCATCTGGATAGGTAAGAATGTGACTCAATAATAAATTGAAAAATTAACATCCAGAATTTATCTACATCGGTGCATTTTTGCAAGCTCTTGATACTAATAAAAAAAAAATTTAAAATATCATAATTTTTATGTGTGCATAATGAAAATGGTATAAATCATATTTAAATGTTTTATTTTTCACATTTAAGTTAACTTTTTTAAATTATTATAAATTAAAATGTGGAGGTATGATGGAGCACAAAAAATAAAGACATTTTAACCTCCTCAACCAAATTAGCACACTAATACGCATATTTAACATCAAATATATTTATACCTACTTAATCTACATTTTAATATTTTAAGTCCAACCCCACTTAAAGTTATAATACTTATAAATCTAAGTATCCAAGTCTTCTACATAGCAAATTGTTAATATATACAAACCTAAATCATTATAATTATACAACATATAAGAAATTTTTTTGCCCTTGTGTATTTTTTCAGGCACAAAGGTATGTAAATTTATGGACTTTTGAATTGATTTTATATACTCCTTTAATGCGGTGCTACATCAGGTCGTATTTTTTTTAGCTCTCTAATTAATTTGGTTCTCCATTTTAGTAAGATTAATTGTTAAAGGGTAAATTTCAGGAGATCACTAAACTTTGTCATTTGCAAGAATTAGTCATGTAAGTTTCATTTGTTCTTCTATAATTATTGAATTTTTAATTTGTTTTAATCAAGTCATCTTATAATTTTTTCATTCAAAAAATTAATAAAATATAACTTTTCCATTAGTATTTTGAACGGAATGAGCATATTCTTTTAAAATTTTGAACGGAATGAGCATATTCGGTTAAGTATATTTTGTTAATATTTTAGACATAAAAGTTATAGAGTGACTTAATTAAAATAAATAAAAAGTTTGGTGACTACAAAAAAACAAATCAAATTTGAATAACCAATTTATAATAAAAAACAAAATTTAATGACCTCCATCGAAATTAAATGGTCCATGGGCCCCGCAAGATTAAGAAAGATTTGGGTTTAACAAAAAAAAAAAAAAAATTGAGCGGAGAAGAGTTCGGGTAACAAGCAAAGATCCGGGTAAGCCTTATCAAAATCGAATAACCCGATTTGTAATTCTCTTCCTTCCCCGTCGTCTTCGCAAATATCCGTCCAAACAGCATAGCTCCAATTTGTTGCGCGTAATTTCCTCACGGTCGTTGACTGATGGGGTTGATTCGTTGGGGGCAGAGAAGGTGGACAGCGTGGCAGGTGGGACCATAGCAAGAGGAATCACGGACTTGCTCATCTCAAGTGTAATATCTCTTGATGCAATTGAGATACTAGTTAGCAAATTTTGGTTAATTTCAAGCTAATTCGAACGCGGACTGACTGGCTTATCAGAACAACGATGAATTTCTGTGGGAGGATAGTTGGAAACAATGTTTTAAAATGTGGTTTTGTTTATGCATGCGGAAGGCCACTGCATACCGCATATTGCATACCGCATATGCAGTATGCGGCCGCATATGCGGATTAATACAGATTTATATATACGGATTTTAAAATGAGATATATATATACATTTTTATATGCGTGAATTTAAATTTATTTCTACATAAACAGCATGAAGTGTTTTATTGTATGTGAAAAATACAATAAATTTGTGCATAATAATCAAACCTGCTTTCCGCATAAACAACAAATTTTGTATGCAACAATTATAAAGCCGCATAACGCATATTAAATTTGAGATTTTGGGTTGGATCAGTATAACGCATATTAAATTTTGGTTCCATGCGCCGCATATTTAATTTTGCACCCGTATATCAGCATATGCGGTCCACATATGTGGTCTCATATTCAAAACCGCATGAGAGGGACTGCATGACGTTCTGAGCACGGCTGCCGACTGCATAGGCATATGCGGTCCATGCGGCCGTATTTTAAAACACTGTTTGGAAAAAGGAGAGAAGGGATCTATCTATTTTATTCATAACATAACAATTTTCCAATTCAAGCTATTTATATAAGAATTATGGTATAATAATTGTTCAATAAATATTATTGAATAATCTTCAATAAATTTCCCTAAAATGCCGTTTTGAATAAATAAAAGCGAAAATACATAATTGTCGAATATCAAAAACTTAAACTCAATTTTTGAGCCTTCAAACAATTTTGTTTGGCTACGAAAACAGGATTTTCAGGACATGGCTTGAAATCTTATCTATCTCTTCGTGAGCTTTTCTAAATGAAGTCATAATAAGAAATCAGAGTATTCTATTAAAATTTATGCAGGTTTAAAATCTGAATTTTAATTTGCATTTTTTGTTGGATTACTCCGGCTTGTACATCAATTTATATTGATTAAAATAAATTAGTTGTCAGCAAAAATAATTTATTATGTTATTTTCTTCTACAAATTAATTTTTTCTGTTATTTTTTCAGCAAATTCATTTATTATGTTATGATTTCAAATTTAATTTTCAGTAGAAAAACAAAGGTTGAGAAAAATGCTGAGGAACTAAATTAAAGCAAACTAAATCACACTAAACTAAATTTGATTTACTAAATTAAACTAAATTAGCCATGAAATTTAACTAAATTTAATTAAATTAAAATAGACTAAATTAAACTAATTTAACTAAATCAAACCAAATCAATAAGTTGGTCCATATAGTTCCCATATTTTCCGTAGCATATTACTCAAGTATATAATGATAACTTTGGAGACCGAATAATTAATTCGGTCCCTAAAAATATTCTAAAGGGACCAAACCACTAATAAAAAATAATCAATCTGTTTTTCAAATTTAATTAATTTCTTAAAAATAAAATATTTAGGCTATGGGCTGCTTTCAGACACGTGCTATGCAGCTGTACTGTTGCGAATATCATGATTCGGATAAACCGGTCCAATAATAATTTTGTTCGGCTCAATCAATAATTTGATCCAACCTTAAAACTCCCAAGCAATCTATAATAATGGGCCAGCCCAAAGTTATAGTATCTATAAAATATCGAGAAGTCAAATTTAGTACAGATCTCACTGCCAACGTTGAATAATGAAAATGAATAGGCTGCTGCCGCCTCTGCCAATCACAAAGCGCTACGTGCTGGGGCTCTTCATCTCCCTCAAGCACATCACTGCCAACGTGGTCGACCGCAAGACCGGCCGCGTGGCAGTGAGCGCCTCCTCCGTTGAGAAGTCGCTCAAGGACGGGATGGACTGTGGCCGCGCGTGCAACGTCAAGGCCGCTGCGGCTGTGGGAGAAGTGCTCGCCGTGCGACTCAAGGTCGACGGCCTCCACCGGGAGCCTATCTATGCCAATCCTTCCAAGGAGATTGAGAAGAAAGGGTTCAAGAACGAGAGCAAGGTCTGGGCTATTTTCAATGCCTTGCGCTTCCATGGGGTCAATCTCCAACTAGATTCCGGTGAGCGGGATCCCCCTCGGTAGTGCTTGGTCCTTGAGTGATGTGTTTGGTTCTTATATGGTTTGTTTGTAGAATTGTAGAGGGTAGAGATTCTTTTCGGCATGTCTAGTAGATGTTTGTTGAAATGCTGTTTGATGTGGTATTGTGGTGTATAGAGCAAGGCCCGGTCACTTGGAGTTGTTGCCCAGTTCATTTTGATGGAAGATATTAGGTCTATTGCTGAGAAATCTTGGTAAGATTAGAGCTTGTGGATGGACGGTATTGCCGCGTATGCATGCCTAATTGGTGTTTGTTAAAATGCTTCGTAGATTGAGAAAATTAAATAATAAATGTTCAGAGTAAAGTATATCTGCCTTCTTTACTAGGAAATAGATTTTTGTCCGTTTTTTTTCTGCGAGGTTCTGTTTATTTAGATCAAATATGTTACATATATTAGGACCTGTTCGTTTGTCACGTGATTATACGGGATGAGATTTGACGGAAACGGAAATTTACTTTTGAAAAAATGGAAATCCATAGTTATTATTTTTTGTCAAAAATAGAAAATCAAATTGTTACAAAATCTATCATACTTCCAAAGGACCGGCTCTTGCCAGCTGTATTCTTGCTGCAAAGAATATCAGTTTTCTAACGAGGTCAGGTTTGGTCCGAAGGCATTTGGACAGAATTCCTATCCAAAGCCTTCCTAGGCCGCACGATCATATCTGATTCAAATTGGTTGAATTAATGCTAACAGCGTTAGCTCTCCGTTAAATAAAAAAAAAAAAGGAAATGACTCCTTCCTCTCTCTTCTAATTTGGAATCAAATCTCTAGTAGAGGTCTAATGAAAGAACATTCTTCTCTCCCTTTTCCAATTTAATCTTTCTCTAAAGTTTTTCCTTGTGTTATCAAGTCATTACTACCAGGAGCCTCTCATCTATGGAGTCTCATGATAGATTTTAATTAGACCGTAACGTGTTTTGCAATTAAAAACACAAGCAATTTAGAATCCGTAAATCCAAAATAAAATACCAAACGTAATTTAAAACTTACAGTTTTGGAGTGACGACATCGTTGAGCGAAAGCGTAAATACTGATCATCAATGGTTTTCCTCAGACGTGATGATAGAGACCTTAGACGTTTTTCTTCTCTATTTATTTTTTATGGACGAAGTTTTTCAGAATGTGATTTGTCCAAATAAAAGAGAAGAAATATTTAATAACTCTGAGGCAACCTTTGGGACCAGTATATTTTATAAATAGTAATTTTAATTTTTCCATCAAAATTCAGATGCCTTTTCATTAATTTATGTAAATGAAATTGATGCACAATAATAACATAGGTCACATAATAAAATAAAACTAACATTTCATGCTTTCAACCCGACCTTTCTCAAATGTCAGAACACAACTTGGCGTACTATCTCCAGTCAAGACTGTGCACTCATTTCTTCTCCTGTAATAGAGAAAAATCAACCTATGCTATTGACGTCGCTAATGATGAAGAAATATCTACTCAAGCTCCAACAACAATTCCCGCTCCGACCCACCGACTATCAAACTTGGCACTTGCCCCAACCGTTCAGCAAGTACACTTGGCACTTGCTTCTAACTATAGCAATGGAGATGAAATCACAATTCTCCATCCACAAGTTAAATTCTTCAACTTTTAGTAATTATGAAAAATAATCTCATCATGTAGATAAGGTGTTTGTAGTAATGCCTAAATCAGTTTTGCATTGCATTATTGTTAATTCTTACCTGAAAATAATTTGACCAATTAAGTCCTGAATGGTTATTCCAAACTTTTACACATGCTGTCGGAGGAAAAGCTCCTAAAGTAATATTGACGGATCAAGATGCTGCCATGAGTAAAAATTGTTTGGTAGACAAATTAAAAAATTAAATTCACCATATGCCGGAAGAAATATGTTAAGCACCAATAATTAACGACACAAGGAAAAACTTTAGAGAAAGATTAAATTGGTATGTTTCTTCATTGGAGCTCCGCTAGGGATTTGATTCCAAATTAGAAGAGAGAGAGGGAGTCATTTCCTTCTTTTTTTTTGGTTTAACAGGAAGATAAGCTAACACTGTTAGCATTAATTCAACCAATTTGGATCAGGTATGATCATGCGGCCTAGGAAGGCTTTGGATAGGAATCCTGTCCAAATGCCTTCGGACCAAACCAGAACCCTTTTCCAACTGTGTTCTTGCTACAGAAAGTGAGATTTGACGGAACGGAAACTCATTTTGAAAAAGTGAAAACCCATAGTTATTATTTTTTCTAAAAAAAAAAAAATATAATTGTTACAAAATCTATCATACTTCTAAAGGATCGGCTCTTGCCAGCTGTATTCTTGCTGCAAAAAATATCAGTTTTCCAATTGTGTTCTTGCTGCAAAAAGTAAGATTGAAATTCAAAAATAACTACTCTTCAAAAACAAAAAACAAAAACAAAATAGTTGAAAGTTACTAATATTCAAGTTAACATGAATGATCATGTGGATTGCTAATCTAGTAGTATTTTATTGATTGGAATGGTACATTTCGGAACAAGCCGCAATTGGTCCTCACTTGTCAGTCTAACAATCCAATTCACTTGAAAATTATGCGATCATCTGAACAAATTTAAAATTCAAACTTCTTTTCTCCGTTGTTGATGAAATTTGGCCCGCTGATCTATTTAGTTGGTTAACTTTCCTTGGGCTCTTTTCTCAACTGAATCCTTCGGATTGAGCCATTTTAGGTCTCGATTGAATTTGAACCCTCTTTTGTTCCACTGTTCCGCTTAATTTTAAGGTTGGCAGAACTGAGTTTGCTTCATTCCTTCAAAGAACAATGAAAAATATCATATAATCAATGAAATTCGAAAAAGAAAAACAAAGCAGGATCCCACGCCAAAAGTAATGAAACAAGGGGTGACTAGAACAAATCTAAACATTGCTACTGCAAAGTAAAACATTCTTCAAAATCTTTTTAAGACCAAGTAAAAGGCAAATTTAAAAGAATATTCTAGCATACGTCTAACTTTAATGGCACATTCAACTTAAATAATACATATATTTAAAAAATATTATTCAATAAATTGAAATTGTAGATTTATCTCAATTATTTAAATAGAGTGGGTATCAAATTTAAATTAATGTAAAATTTAATTGAGCATTCTTCATAAAACTATTAAAATTTAGAAATTATTTGGTTAAAAAATGAATATTTTAAATTTAATTTGTATTTAATACTCGTCATATTCAAATAATTAAATAGGCTGGAAGAAATGGATAGCCGAAGAAAAGCCGTTTTACATTACACACCAAAAATTTACTATATTCGACATTCAACATACCTCTAGTTCACAGGGAATAATCTCTCCATTTTAGTCAACTGGAGATAATTTATAATAGCTACTTCTTCCAGTCTCTGTTGTTGAAGCCGGGCCTCTCTTATCGCCATTGCCATTCAATCAACAACCAAAAATGTCCGCCGTGCCCACTATCCGTCAACTCCTCGTCCGACCTCGCCTCTGCTCTACTGCTCTAAATTCCTCTTCTTCTCCATTCCTCTCTTATGCTCCATCTCTCCATTTCTGTCCCTCCTCTCTCCGCGTCCTTTCCAGTTCGTCCTCACCTACACTTACTCAAGGTACCATTCTCAACCCATACTCCTCATCTCTTTCTTCTACATCTCATTGATGATTTCAATTTCAGGAACTATAATAATGCTTATTTCTTTTTATAGAGGAGGCTGATGGGCCTGTGGGAAAGGGTTCGTCACTGATTGACGTCAATCCGCCACGTGGGACAAGGGACTTCCCACCTGATGACATGAGACTACGCAGTTGGCTCTTTCAAAACTTCAGAGAGGTATTTCTGTGACGTAACATTGGTAATTTTTTAGATAGTTGGGGTTGCACCCAAGGTGTTTGTTCTTATGCCTCTGTGGTTCTGTTGTTGGTTATTCTCCTAAGCTAAGGTTTCTCGGATTCTGTCCTTTGAGGAGGTTGATTTCCCAGTGCTTGAATCAGAGGCACTCTTTATAAGAAAAGCTGGTGAAGAGATAACTCAGCAGGTACTTCTTCCTTCATTTCTTATATTTGTATGTGAAGTTGAAGCCTAGCCTTCAGAGTACTAAAGTACACAAATGCTCTAAATTATCAGTTTATCACTGAGTTGAGTTCATATCTGTGCCTCGAAGATTCAAACTTATGCCCTACTAAAATCATTTTACTGCATTTTTTGGTCGCTGCGATCGTTGTTCTGTCAAAATGGTTCATCTATCAGGCAAAGGATGTAATGAAATGTAACCAGCATTCTATTGGAAGATGAACCTTAAAATCATTTATTTTAAGTTTTTGACAACATTGTTGACTAAAAATTATAATTTTCATCTCTTTTTTGAATGAAAAATATGATGATGAGGACCAAAGAATAGAATTTTGAACTTTTAGGGGCTGTTCGGCAACACCTCTTTATCCGCACTAGGATTAAGTCTTAAGGAGGCTTAAGGAACCGATGTTCGGTTGTCTTAATCCAAAGGAAGGAGTAGAGGTGCCTTAAGACCCAGGTAGAGGATTAAGATCCGGGCAAAAGGAGGCTAAAAGAGGTGATCTTAATCCATGCTAAGGAACCGGTGTTCGGCAGGATTAAGCGGCTAAAAAAGCTAAAGGAGGCTCCTTTAGTCTTAAGGAGACTTAAGGAAGCATTGCCGAACAGTACCTTAAGGACCAATATATAAATAGCAAATGCATCGCAGAATGCATTTTAACCTTATTAAATTTTCAAATCAGTGCTTTTGATACCAAAGTAGACAGAATTATGTCCACAATAGTAAGATCGATTTTTCTATTTTCCAAACTGAGCTACTGAGTTATGTCTAAACAAAAAGTTGGTATTTTGTCTGAAAGGGTTAACAAAGTGGCATTTTTATCATAGCTGTACAATTTTGAGGATAAAGGGGGAAGACGCGTTGTGCTTCGTCCCGAGATAACCCCTTCACTGGCACGGCTAGTGATAAAGCAAGGGTACAGTCACACTTCTTCTTTTCGTTTGTTCCTTTTGAAATTTATAATTACCAATATTTACTTTTTCATCTGAAATTTGTTCTGTTAGAAAATCTGCGTCCCTTCCTCTGAAGTGGTTTACGATAGGGCAGTGCTGGCGGTATGAAAGAATGACAAGGGGGAGGAGGAGAGAGCATTACCAATGGAACATGGATATTTTTGGGGTTTCTAAAGTTCGGGTATGAATAACTAATTTTTATCTAATGACTCTTTATAATACTAATGAGTTTATTGATCAAGAGTTACTTTTGAGTTATAATTGTCATTTTCCTGGTAAATGCTGGCTGCACAGCCAGAAGTTCGGAGTTTCACATATATAACATTTTTTAAATTCAGTCAAAAGTTGACGGTTAAGGCTGAGGTAAGCAAAAGTATTTCCAGCTGTATTTGACTTGTCCAGTACAACTTATGTAATCCTTGAGTTCGTTAGTTTGAATATTCTGTACAATTTTCTATACAGGCTGAGGCAGAGCTCATCCAAGCAGTTGTGTTATTATTTGAGCGGCTTGGGATAAAATCGTCAGATGTGGGGATTAGGGTATCTAGCCGAAAGGTAATTTCCTCAAGATCTTTTCATTGATCTTATGATTCATGTCCATGTTATCCAGATTTATTTAGACAGGTGGTATCTGTTCTTAGGCTTTAATTATCTTTTTGTACAGGTTTTACAAGCAGTGCTACAGATGTATGCTATTCCAGAAAATCTTTTTACCCAAGTCTGTGTAATTGTTGACAAGGCAAGCTTCTGTCTATGCCATATTAAAATATTATATGTTATCTGTTCATATTGTTTGGTTCATGTACTTACCTTTTTTTATGCGTACCAGCTTGGCAAAATTACAAGAGAAGAGATGGAGAAGGAGTTGGTTTCATTAGGCGTTTCAACCAAAGCAGTTAATGGAATAATTGAAGTGCTTTCCCTCAAGTCATTATCGAAGCTTGAAGGTCTTGCTCAACTTTTCTTTTATAATATTCTTTTCCTTTCTTTCTGTCGAAGTTGCAACTTTCTAATTGGTATACAATTTGAGAAGTCTTTTGTATTTATAGAGGTGTTGGGTTCTGAGGGAGAAGCTGTTTCTGAGTTGAAAAAGCTATTTTCTCTTGCCGAGAGCTATGGTTATGCTGACTGGATTTGTTTTGATGCATCTGTTGTTCGTGGCCTTGCCTACTACACAGGAATTGTTTTTGAGGTTTAAACAACTCTATTTTTTTTTATACCCATTTACTTAATAGTGCAATGCTTCACACCAAATGCAATAACTTAGTACTCATTGAGACTTTAAATTTAGGATTAGAAGCTTCTGACAGCCTAACATGTGCATATTTTATATTTATGTTGTATATGAAATACCAAGGTTAAGTCAGCGTTGGTCCAAAATATTTATTTAGAACAATATTTTGGTTGACCTGACCACCAGTGGGTCAATAAACCTGACAGGTGAATCTACAAGTGGTAAGTCGGGTCAACCCTGATATGGTAGCTGTTATAACCCAAACCTTTGGGCTTTGTTTCTTGTTTTTCATGCTTTTTGTATCAAGGAGCTTCAATTAAATTAGGCCTTGGATTGTTTTGTTTTACCTTTTGTTTTCTTCTCTTTCTCTTTTTTATTTAAACAAGAAATTATGACCAGCTAATCTTATTTTTTTTTATGGTTGGCTCCTGTTAATCCATTCAGTGTTATATTATCCATAGATGCATTGAAAGAATCTCCTTTGAATTTTGACTTTTAAGATTGGTCAAATCTGTTTGTATTGAGCCTCAGTTTATACCCTAATTAACCAAAGAGTCTGAAACTTAAATGAAAGCTCAACGAGATATCTCTTAGTGGTAATGATGCATTATGCAACAGGATTTGTGCTTCCACGACTTACCAGTATTTATCATTACCTGAATACAATTACTGAAAAGGCACTACCATGGGCTATTGTGATCTGACAGTAATGTTCTTGTTATAGCTCTATACCTCTTTTATAACTTCTTTTGAAATTGTATTTGGCAGGCATTTGATAGGCAGGGTAAGTTGCGTGCAATCTGTGGTGGTGGCAGATATGACAGACTACTTTCCACATTTGGCACTGATGACATTCCAGCATGCGGTTTTGGTTTTGGTGATGCTGTTATAGTTGAAGTAAGAATTTTAGATGAGTGGCTCTTCTATTTGTTTATTGAGTGAGGCTATGGTACTATGGATCAATATCTTTGTTTTCAAAGTTCAAATAGTCGATCTGAACCGTCCAACATGACCTCCATATGAAAATGTACTTGCAAACTAAATTTTACATTGTTTAGAATTTCTTTACTATTTTTTAGATAAGTAGAAAATCACTACTTTTGAATGGTCTACAATTTTTAGATCATGTGATTTTCTTTTCTACATATCTAAAATAATAGTAAAAAATTTGTAAAATATGTAAAAATTGATCTAACAAGTACATTTTCATATGATGATCATGTTGAACGGTTTAGATTGACTATTTGGACTTTGAAATCCACGTTATGCATAGTACCATAGCCTCACTCTTTCCTTCTGTGGGTGTGGGTGTTGGAGGAGGGGGGGGGGGGGGGGGGGGGTGATTAATAGTAAAGGCTGGATTATGTTATTGTGATAGGTCTTGGTCCAGATTATGTTCAGTTAGATCACTGTCTTATTTTAATCTTTTTAAGTTTTTTTTTTCTTGTATGTCCTTATTTGGTCTTATGCCTAAGATACCGATTAATTGATGCGTTGGCATGAAGTTTAGCCAAATTTTCAATAGTACAAACAATATAGGTTGATCCATATTGTTACCTGTAATGGCTCTTTACCAGCATTCATCACCCAGCAGAGAGAGAAGCAAACTAATTGGTACAACAATTGCTTCATTTGAGCAAAGTAGCCCCTTAAATAACATTTATTAAATTGTATCAGTTCGTCTTGTGTTCACAGCTGGTATTATGTGTGTTTGTATGGCAGTTGCTAAAGGAGAAGGCACTATTGCCTGACCTATCACATAAGGTAGATGACATAGTGTTCCCATTAGATGAAGTGTTAGATGGCACTGCATCAAGTATTGCTTCTTCTCTCAGAAAAAAAGGACGAAGTGTAGATCTTGTAGAGGATAAGCGTCTCAAATGGTTAGTATCAATTATAACTCGCTATATATCTCTAGATTTAGCTTGTTTTATGGGAAGTTGTAACTCAGTTCCTCATATACTACGTTATGTTAGAAGTTCATAATTGTATTATGACTTTAGAAGAGGAACTTCAAAGAAAACAACATAATGTTCCTTGCAACTGCAAAACAAATTTAAGACGACCAATTTCTCAGCATTTACAAAAGAAAAAGGTGCTCTATATTTTTTGGAGGAAGCTTTGAAAATGATTCTTGTTTTCTTTATCATTATTTTAATCTCCAAGACTTTAGTATACTTCTATATGGTTAACAGTGAAGCCTCATGTATTGCCAGGAACAAGTTACCATGTAAGCCGCACCATTTAAGTTCAAATATGATAAAACGAAATTGAAATAATGGTACATGTGTCCTCTTCAACATGGTAAATTGTCAACTACAAGTGCATTTATGCCAATCTACAGCTCAAAACTTGCTGAAATATAGAATAAATGTTCCACTATTTGCTTATTTGACGGATAATAGATTACAGTGACTTGATTGAGATGACGAAATTTTGTGCATGAGAGGGATGAACAAACTGCAATAGCTAATTTGTTATATGGAGTTAGGTGTAGCAACCTTCCTTACATTGTTGAAGTGTTACAAATATTTATCTCATATGGTTTTACCTGTAAACCTTTTCTCTTTGTCATTGAATTAGTCTTGAGTCTTGACTGCCTGACTGATTGTCGGGGCATCTCTATATACTTCTTAAATAGTGTGAGGCTTTTTTTCGTAAGTTCAAATGTTCCAAGCATTTTTGCAATTTCTGGATCTTCTAAGGTTTATCTTTTCAAATTTTTGTAATAAATCCAAGCAAAAGTCATTGTTTTGATATTTTTTAATTTTCTTAATAGGGTTTTCAAGCATGCAGAACGGATAGGGGCAAGCAGGCTTATATTGGTAGGTAACTCAGAGTGGGAGAGAGGTGCTGTTCGGGTAAAGAACCTATCCACTAGAGAAGAATTTGAGGTTAAAATTGATGAGCTTGACTGATTTTGTAAGTAAATTTATTTTTCTTGATATATCCAATTTTTAATTATACAAGGTTGCTAAATTTTATTGTATAAGGGTACTAGTTGGGTCGATGAATAGCCATATCATACTTTTGCAGTATTTTTCTTGTTTATGACATAATAGATAATTTCTATGCTTGGTAAGAATAATTTTGCCACCATCTGCAACTGATATTTTGGTTGTTTGGTCTGTCTTTTTGACTTGTTAATTCTACTGCAAAAATCAACAAGAACATTTGATAGATTTACAACCTGAGAAATAAGAATCACTAAAATGCCATTTTATGTGTTCTAGCATTACTTTATTGATCACAAAGCACACATAATTTTTACACTTACTAATACAAATATAAGATTGAACAAATTAAATTTAAGGAACTGAACTATTTTGTCTGCTTAAACCCTATATATATTTTATACTTAAGGGAAAGGAAATTAGACATGCTGAACCTTCTTCGAGCTTCATCCATACAATCTCCAGCAAAGAGACTTTGTTGTATTTTTTTTTTTTGAGTTCACTTTAGCTGGGCATAAATGTACCCACATATCCAAACCCTACAATGAAAGCTGCCCCAGCTTGGAAAAATAAGTACACATAAAAATGATCACGACCATACACGACATCATAAATCGCACAAAATAGCAGGTAACATCCCATGATTATCTCCAACATGTGAATCCTGTGGTTATATGGAGCAACTTGTTAATTAGATCTGTAACATCCTAACTTAAAGAATATAGGAGTCGATGTATCTTAAAACAATTTATTTAAGGAATAATGTGGCCTAACCATTTGAAGTTGGATGTCGATATATCCTAACTTCATATGCAAATATTTGAGAGTGATTATTTGTTTGTTCTTTTAGCTCATTCTTACCTTTCTCCAAGGCGGAACCGAGGTCGTTTTAGCCATTTAGACTGAGCTTTTGTTTTAGCCGCGTTCCCAAGCTTCTCTGTGACAACCCACTCATTGACACGATTGGCTTCAAGGAGCCCAATTATGGCCGCCTTAGAGCGATGCATAGACATGACATTCTCAAAGAGGATCCAAAATATTAGCAAATGGAAAGACCTATTGCAAAGAGAAAACCACAGTTTACATGAAACATTCTGCAAGTTCAGTTATATAGCATGCTTGGAAATTCCCCCTTTTTACTAACCTTCGTACATACCATGCACAACTCTAACAAAAAATAAGTTCACGTGTAAGACTTCATAAAAATAATTTATGGCAAAGTAGTATTCTTAATTAGGATTACATCCAGTTTACCAGTATCTGTCATTCTGTTTCAGCTCCTGCTTTATATTTTTATTAACTATATTGAATATTATGTTTTTATTGTAAGTATGAGTACAGTATGCCTAAATGAAGTTAACGACACATAAATTTAGTCCTAATTGGCCCAAGTTGTGAATTTTATGTCAATGGAGAAAATAGTTTGCTGCCTTGGAGTACAGATCAGAAAACGAATGAACAATTGTAAATAGTATAAAACTAAAAATAAGCATACCTTGGAGTACAGATGGCATTGAGTATGCTAATAGTCGATGGAATATAAATGGCAATGTACTTTGGGAGATGTAGTTCAGGGACCAGCACACATGTGGGAATAATGATGCAATAAAAGAAGAAGGTGACGAAGTGTGCAATTATTTTCCTCACAAAGAAGAAGGCATACAGCACATGAAATTTCTTTAAGAGCGACACCCTCTGTGATAATTGAAGTCAAAAAGGTTTAGTGCAGACAGAAATATAACAAAAATATGAATTAGTTTAGTAAGGAGATGAATATTCTATGTTTTATTAGAAAATCATAGAAGAGAAAATTATACCTCACACTGCAAAATCTCTTTGAACATTTTTCGGAACAAATTGGCAGGGCCACACGACCATCGGTGTTGCTGATAGCGATATGCTTTAAACGTACTTGGCAGCTCATTTTTCACCTAATAGAAGATTTCTGTGTTAAAGCAAGTCCCCTTATACAATTTTATAAACTCTACATTAAACAAATAAGTGTACTAATATGTTGTCTCACCAATAAATCTCCAACAAAAACAAACTTCCAACCCTTGAGGCTAGCTCTGACAGCCAAGTCCATATCTTCAACTGTTGTTCTTTCTTTCCATCCACCAGCATCTTTCAGAGCTTCTATCCTCCAAACACCAGCAGTTCCTAGCGACATGATTCAGAATGCGGGGTTAGATTTAAGCAAAGAAAGTAAGATTTGTGCTAAATTTGAGGATACATACCATTGAAACCAAAGAAAGAATATGTTGAAGACCCAACTTCTTGTTCGACACCAAAATGATAGTCTAGAGACATCTCTTGGAGACGCGTTAACAAGCACTCATTTGCATTTACTACAAAAGAGGAAACCAATTGATTAAAATATTTTTTCATGAACTCGTTCCTGGTGAAAAAACTATGATTTAATTTTTTTCTGTAAAATTTTGCACTTCAGTAGAATTCTACTTTCAAAATTGAACATGTGCAACAACATTGTTTTCATTAATCAAAAGTAATAGCAGTCTGTAAATCAAGATAAATATCAGATTCCCCAAAATTCATTTGATTTCTGTTTCGGCTCCATTAAAACTTCTACATTTTCAAATGATAAGAACGGGGAAGAAAAGGTGAAACTTATTAACTTCTGCAATAGTATAAAATTTGTATTTGTTAATATTCAGCAAGATAATATATCAGTATATAAAGTTTAAAAATTCACCAAATTTCCACCGAGCTTGTACTAAAGCCAAATCATGATTGCTAAGAAGAAAAGGAATAGTTCTCCACAAGAAGTCTGGTTCGGGCTGGAAGTCTGCGTCAAAAATTGCCACATATTCACAATCTTTAACATAACACTTCCTTAGTCCTTCACGCATGGCTCCTGCTTTGTAGCCATTCCTGTTGCTTCTGTTCTCATATTTTATATTTACTCCTTTGCTTGCCCACCTCTGGCATTCAGACTCTACCAACTCCTGCTTAAAATTTATACAAGGAGCAATCAATTATAATTGATGCACACAACCATTTGTCCGTGGATGTATATTACTTCTACAAGGGCTACTTTGGTGCGTATTTGCTATTATATTATGTTATATGTATTTATGAAATGCCCATGCATTGTAGTAGGATGACACGATTTATAAATAGATGACATATAATTGAAGCTATGATGAGAAGTAAAACTCTTACCTCTCGTTACATTACAAGACAAAGTCACCAAGCATAATTGAGTCGTGTTTTTCTATTGGTTTTGTGTGTGTGTATGCCTGATATTTCTACTTCACCAGTAAGTTAAAGTCAATGTGGTTCTTTTCAAGTTTCTGCAGAAATGGAATCCAGAACATTAAATAGTCCGGTCCGTCTAATATGTACCAGGAGGTCTGATAACAATAATCAGAGTATATCAGTATACAACAAACCCCTTTTTGTGTGAAAAAATGGTTTAAATTCTTTCTTACCCTAATGATATGGTCTGTGGAATCATCAAGGACTTGGATTACAATCTTATCGAAAGGCCAGGAAAGCCCACACGCTGCTCCAATTGATAAACGGTAAACCTACAGAAAGAAAAAAGTTAAAACATAAGCAGCTGCAAAGAAGGTTTTTAACATATAAAATGTAAAAGTATAAGAGTTAGCCAAGTTGGAATTGCTGCAGCTTAATCCAAAATAGGCACTCCAGATGAAATATGTTAATGAGATTCCAGTCATATGGAGGATGTATACCATGTGTACTGACTTTGCATCTGACATTGGACATGAAGTTGAAATATAAAGAAAAGATTCATGAATAAGTGAATAACTCTAAACTCTAGTATTACTTCTTTTTGTTTTGTTTTGTTTTGTTTTGTTTTGTTTGTTTGTTTTTCTGTGAAGGCTTCTGGATTTGATATTAGAAGCTCTTTTCCCTATTCCTTTTCACTTCATTTTCTGCATATATACTGTCCCAATGTGGTATAAAATAAAACATAATTATGTTGTAAAGAAGTGCATCACTATAAATGTGCATAAATTCTACCCTCATAATTAATTTATTAGAAGCTCTTTTTCCTATTTCTTTTTTACTTCATAAAAGAAAGTGCATGCCTTAGATCAATGTACATCACTGGCTCTAATCTAACTAGTATATAACCCAGGAATTAGTTGAAGAATATTCAATAAATTTTGTCAGAAATTATTAAGATATATATAGACTGTGTATCTCAAGTGCTAATATAACCCTAGATGCAGTAAGAGGACACCCATGGCATTTAATCAGGAGTCGTTCTTATATTATAGCTTCAATTTTAAACAAAAAGGAGCTACAGATTCTTCACCCAAATAACAAGCCTTGTACCATGCACCATCTTCAGCACTCACAACCCACAAAGTAGAAGTAAATAAAAAAAACAGAGCAATTAAAATTATCAAGAATCTCAAGTGACTTTTCTGTAACAATAAATAAAATATTTTTGAAGAACGTCAAGTTTTCCATTCAATAGCAGGGGCACGCCAACGGAATAATTCCATGATTGATAAAGTACTTTAACCAATTCGAATGCCCGTAACTCCTTCTGTACCTTCTAATTAAGTACAGCACAAAGTTCCAATTTTTGTTTACTGGAGTAGCGGACTCACAATTCTGCGAACAGAGACAAATTAAGTTATCTCCGTTGCAAGATATACACTACCTCCCAAACAAGTCCGTCGTGTAGCCATAGTCAACTAACCAAATATGTGTGTTGATAACATATCTTTTGTATTCAGATGTTACTCTTGTGCATCTTCTGTACGGTTCGAGAAAATACAAAACTACAAAAGAAAATTATTCAAAAGCCCTTTCCACCAAAATTGGAAACCAAGAACTGGCATAGTTGTGGTAGGAATTAAATATACAAAAATGAGGTATACTGAGTTGTTCCATTGTCTCAATCTAATAACACTTTAATAGTGGTTAATAAAAGTTTGGGATAGCTAGAATTAAAACATTCCTAAGTAAAGAGAAATCAACCTAACTTTAAGAAAATACCAAAATAAGAAAGAAACTATTCAAAATCTCCTTTCATCAGAAATAGAAACTAAGAATTTGTGAAATAGTGATAATAATTAAATATATCCAAATAAGGTATTCCAAATTGTTCAGTTGTCTCAATCTAAGTACATTTTAATGTCTATTAATTCAACCAAATTTTTTGGACACCATGAATTAATCAATTAAAGCATGACCTCAGTAAAACAAATCAACCTAACTTCAAGTTATCAAACTATGACAAATCTGTTTTCTTTTAAAAGAAAGGATGGTGGAGGAAGTATATCTTGCTATGTTAAGCATAACAAGTTAGGAACAATTAAAGAAAGCACCAGAGAATTTCCAGCTTAAAGTAAATTGTCGTTTGGTGGCGCAAGGGACAATTTTATATGTGTGTCAAAATCTGGCAGAAATTTGCTTTTCCCTTTTACCAGTTATATATGTTTACGCAAAGCAATAGTAAAAGAAATAAATTTATCAAAAACTTCTTAATTCTGAACTAAGGTGTATTACAATTGAAGGCATGCTTAAGGTTAATAATTATGATACATCGTCTATTAACAGACTTAAGACCTCAGAAATTCTCCAAAACAGATACTAATTAAAGGCTAGCTCATCGGTTATGATCAAGAGCTGCGAAGTACTTTATAGTTTTCCTCTGTAAAAGAACCAAAATGTATCTTCTACCTTCAAATTTCAAGAGAACTCAATTCTTCAGACAGAAATTTGTGGTTTAACATCAAATAATCTATCAATTGCATTATTAGTTGAAGGTAAGTCTATTTGTTTTAATTAAAATGGACTAATTACATTTGACCTCTCCTTTCAGTGTTGGGGTTGACATCTGTCCTACTGAAATCAACCTTACGCGCAACGTGTTATAGAAAACTTAATAATGATATGGACGCCAGCTCAATTTAATTTGTCGGTGACGAAACGGCTAACATTTTGCAAACGTGTCAACATTTGGAGATTATTCCGTTTCACTTCCCTTAATCACTTTAACTATTTTACGTCAACAAAGTAAAAGCAGAAGCATATATGTTGGAAAGAAAACACAACTGCAATGTTTAACTAAATGGAATGTAGAACATGAAATTATACTAATAATTAAGAGTACTAAATAATATAGGCAAAATATATTATGTATATTTCTTCATGGTGATACTCTGAGAAGGAAAGCTTAATTTCAGATTGAAGAAAGAATCCAAACTCCTTGAAGTGAGAATTACTCGTTTTTCATTTAAACATATACAGGGGATTGATATTCACACAACAAAACTTGTTACTAACACAATACATTTCAAAATTTTAATTTTGTGGACAAATTTGGACAAATTTTTTCTTTGTTAGTAAATCTCCTAATGACTGATTCTTAATTATTCAAATTCCCTAATTTGTTGTTTGCATTCTCAAAATATAGTTTGACCATAAATAAGAGAATTTATTTTGCTTATTTTCTTAGCATCAGCAATTACTCAGATAATAATTCTCTGATTTTTTTTTTTGCTATAATAGTCAAGTAGTATCGGTTAATAATTCTTTAAAAGAAAAGTTTGAATCATTCTTCAATACAATTTGCTTTCAAGGAAATTACAAGAAACAATTTTTACTATGAAAGAAATTTTAGTTTAAAGGAATGGAAGAATTGTTAGAGAAAGCACTCAATGAGAGGCAAATGTGTTTAAAATATGTAATACTATTAGAAATGTTGTGTTGGTAACAGAAATTATGGTGTTAACAGCACTTCCCAGTTTTTCATTGTTTTTAGCTTTGCATAATTAACGTTGTCAAAAGGGAATTTAGTTCAAATAGAAGTAAGAGAATTGCAGGCGTATAGGGCTACCCTATTTTCCACTAAACCATTAATTTAATGTCAACTGACACGACAAATTATTTTGATAAAGAAGCAAAACTACTAATTCAGGAAAGAATAAAGATATTAAAGTAAAAGTTGCAAACTGAAAAAATGATTAATTAATCTGTCGCATGATAAATTACCTCAGTATCATCATGAATAGCAGCTAGAGAATTATTTGTCTCTGTATAAATTGTGCATAAAAATTTAAATCCAATTTTGGATTAATTGATGTTTGGTTTAATTAAAACTTCAAATAGGAAACAATCTACGACTGGTACGTACGTCAAACGCAGTTGAGTCAAACAAGTTAATAATTAAGCTCCTTAATTAATTACTTGTAATGAAATCAGAAATATTAGAAACCAAATTAATAATTGACTTACCTCTCTCTCATTGAACATGGGGATTTGCACCAAAACCATGGGGTGGGTCCCACTGTCTTCAATTTCCTTCCTCACTGTGTCAAGCTTTAGTTTGTACTTGGTATACCTCTTCTTCCTCAAAACCTTCACACAGACGATCACAATTGCCATATAGACTCGTTCCACAAACAACATCACAGACATAGCGGCGCAAAGGTACACCGCAAGCTGCAGCAGTGGCACGACCACAGAACCTCGCAACCCACTCCATGCATTAGCCAAGCTCTCAATTAACCCTACTTGCCTCTCCTTGAATGTGAGGTCTCTCATTAGATTGGATTGGAATATTGGATTCTATTTATTTTATATTTTCTTCGGTTTTGTGCTTCGTTTTATTTATTTATTTCTGTTTCCTTGTTTAGTTTAAGGTTCAATTGGGGAGGGGGGGCGGTGCGGTGAGGACTATGAAAGGATCAGGGTAAGTGTGCACAAGAGGAAATTGGGGGTGCCACTAAATATATTGGGGAGATTTAGAGAGAGAGACATCTCGAGAGAGAGAGAGAGAGAGAGGAAAGTTGATGAAGTGGAAGGGAGACACGCTTTGCATGCAGAATAGGTGGGCGTTACCGAATGTAATGGTTTTCAGCTTAATTTGAGATTTTGGCTTTCCTAGTTTCCTTGGTTTGGGTTCCATCTTTTATTATTATTTTTTCTCTCCAGTCTCCCTGAACCGGAGAAATCCATCACCAAAAATGAAATTGTCGTTACTCGTTAATTATATGTTTGTCATCTTAATCTTTGGTTTTAATCGGTGTCTAACTGTATCTTTTGATATACTAAATTACAAATGGAAATGATATATATGTACTTCCGTTACTTAATACAGAAGTGTATTAGTTCATCCATAGCAGTTCAAATGATCTTATTTTGTGCCTATCTGTGTCATTTTTATGTGGCTAGTTAAGACTTTTAGCCTTTAAAGCAAGTTCTTATCTTGCATAGGTGCATGCATTGCCTGATTAATCGCACTAATGGAACAAGATCATTATTGAATGTAAGTAATTCGGTTTGGTTTTCCGAAGTTTAGGTTTCTTGTACCATCATGTACACTATAACTGTGTAGTGAGCTATGTGCGTGGAAATCGGAGGCGCCGAGGCGGTCTGATGGGCAATCAGATCAAATTTGGTCTGATGATAGGTTAGAGTCATCTAATTCGCATTAAGATTTGCACTGACAATTGTGTAATTCGTGTAGATGAAGTGTGTATGAATCTTAATGCGGAATGAATGGCTCCAACCGAGCATCAAGTCAAATTTGGTTTGGTGACCATCAAACCGCCCCGCAGTCCCTACAAGTATGGGTAGAATCTTAATGCAGACTTTTTTTTATTATAAAAACAGTGATTTAAAAATTCATAAAAAATAGTAAAATTATTTTTTTTAAAATGTCAAATTTGGTCATATATACGAAGCACATTTTAATATGGAGAACATATTGAACACTTCAGATTGACTATTTGAATTTTTAAAATCACAAAAATAAATTGGTAGTACCAAAATCTTGGTCATATCATTTTGATCTAAGCTAATATATATATATGCAGTAAGTTGCTGCAGATATATTACACATATGCTCGTCACAAAAGATCCACTCTTTCGCCCTGCAAATGGAATGAATTTTCTAGGTTTCTGTGTACTTTAAATGGCGCCGACTGTATCGTTGAGTTTACCAAGCAATTAATTACTGGTTTTGATTTTAATCTGTCGTTAATGGCACTCAACAGAAAACCAAATGAGCAATTTATTGTAGTGGCTTCTTTTACATTGAACAAATAGATATAGTCATATTGTCCTATAATTAATTCAAAATAAGAACCATTACAGCAATTCTTTGTTTGCTGATCAAAACATTAATTAAGACCTGTTATTTTTTTCTTTCCTTTTTTTATCTTTAGCCATATGATATATTGAAAACAAACAAAAAATTATTATTTGAGGCGAGTTTAAATAAGCTGCTAAAGGTTATCATATATGAGGAGGGTTCAAATATTTCAAAAATAGAGACAACGTGCACAAATCAAATTATATAAAATAAATGAGAAATTTTACAAATTGTTCTATTTTTCAAAATTTTCAAACAAAATACCCCTACTTTTACAAATTGCCCTTGTGGGGCCCTCATTTCCCCCTCTCTCCCTCTCTCTATCCCTACCTCCTATTTACTCTCATCAAGTTTGCACCATGATGAAATTAATTACACGATTATATTGGTTTCCACTAGTATCTCTGACTAACTCATATTGATAAAATTACAAAAGATAATAAATTTAAAAATAGAAACCAGTTAGGTAGGAGTTTTATAAATAGAATCATATGTTTGTTATTTTATTTAAAACGGCTCATTATAATAATTATATTTTGAGCACTACAACAAAATCGGTCTTCAGCGACCGGCATCAGCGACCGGTGTGGTCGCCGGTCGCTGAAGACCTCATAAAAAAATAAAAAAATAAAAATTTAATTGTTTCGGTGACCGAACCCTTCAGCGACCGGGATTATGCCCTTCAGAGACCGATTCGGCCCGGTCGCTGAAGGGTGCCCCCTCAAAATCCCGCCAAGTCTTTTCTCTGCCGCCCGACCCGCCATTTCTAGGTTTAGCCAAAAACACCGCGCGATCCCTCTGCCGCGCCGCCTGACCCCACTGGTCGAGTCTTTCTTCTCTGTCACTCTCTCACCTCTAGCTCTCGCTCGCTCTCTCACCTCGCTCTCGTCTGACCTCGCGATCTTGCTCTATCGCTCGGTCTCTCTTCTCTTGCTCAGGTGCACTCTCTTTCTCTCTCTCTTTCTCCATTTCAGTGGCACTGGTTTTGAATTGTTTATGTGTGGGGCTCCTGGTTTGCTTTATGTGTTGCTGGTACAGAGAGGCCAGTTCCTTCCTTATTGAGAGGTTACAGCGCCCCTATTCGCCTTGATTCTGACCTAACCGATGATGACCTCTTTTTCTTGCTTGCACATGACTCTGACGAGTTCAACAGGTTTAGCATATCTTGTACTCTTATATAAGAATGTGTTAACCTACTGCTTTTGTGGAAGGTTGCACTTATATGATTGTAGGAATTGAAATGCAATTACCGAATTTCGAGTTGTTGATTTTCCCGATTCGGATAGTAAATTGGCCAACTGTTGTGTTGTTGTTTGAGGAGCCGTGTTGTCCTTCTTGTTTGTGATATGTGCTGTGTTCATAAATTGTCTTCATAATACAAGACTGTGTTCTGATTCTCATCTAGCTGTTTTAAACTTTTATCAGTGCAAGTTTGATCCTGGCATCTTGGTTTCTGACCTTGGGGTAGCATTTTAAGTTGGGAATTTTTGAATTTTTGAATTTTCTGTACCTATGACAAAATACTGCAAGTGCATTCTTAAGTTGGGAATTTGAATTTTCTGTTATACTCATAAGAATCTACAACTTAGTTTATTGGTGTTCCAAAGCATAATTTCTGAATTCGGAACTACAAGTTAAAGAATAAACATACTACAATACTATTTTGCCTCCAAGTTATTATGCCCCATAACTTTTGGTTATTTATAGGATCATTTGATAGTTGGTTTGAAGAATGTACAATTCTTGTTTACAGTTCTATTAAAAGTACTGGACAACTCATAGAATTGTTGGTTTCTTTTTGTACAGTTAGATTATTAATTGCTAATAATAATTCCTCAGATAGCAGATCTTGAAGAGGTATTGGAGGTATCACAAGCACGTTTTTGGGAACTAGTACCTGGTTATTCCATTGGCTCTGTCTCTGTTCAGGTACCATTACAAATTATGATATTTGTACCAATAAAAGGGTGCCAATGATTTTCTGAACTCTTTGATTCATTGAATATCAACTCCCAATATTCTCAATGAATGTTAACTCCTAATAAAAAAATAAAATAAAGAAAAGAAACACTTTTGGTGCTCGGCTGATACATACCATACCTTAACAGATTTATTGGTTGCCGAATTTTGGGACTTTGGCCTTTTTACTTCCCCTTTTAATTGTAATTAAGAAGGTTTTATTATGTTACTATAATTTAGTGCTTGAAATTCTTGCAGTAAATAATTAATTGGGCATTGGTTATTGTAGGAAAAGGCGAGAATGATTTGGAGCATTAAAGGCTTTAATTTAGATTGTCATGTTTTAGATGAATATTGCTTAGATTTTTGTAATTGTTGTATTTGGTGAACTATTTGAAATTGTTCATTGGTTTGAAATTTTAGATGAATATTGCTTAGATTTTTGGATGATATGATCATGTTTTGGGATAATTTATTATTTGCAATATGATAGTTTGTTGCTTGTGTTGTATTATGAACGATAGTTTGTTATATTTCTTTGGTACGTTTCGTACCAATTGGGAAAAAGAAAAATAACAAAAAAATATATAAAAAAAAAAACACCCTTCTGCGACCGATTTTGACCCATCAGAGACCGGCCAAGCGGTCTTTGATGGTCTTCCGCCATGTCACCACACAACATCAGCGACAGATTTCATCGGTCGCTAAAGGGGTCATCAGCGACCGACGACGTTAGCGGGGTGGTCATCAGCGACGAAGCAACTGCATCCGGATCTTCTGCGACCGATTTTGGTCTTCAGCGATCGGTAGACCCATCAGCGACCGGCGAAAATACCATCAGCGACCGATTCGGCCGGTCGCTGATGGGTATGATTGCTGTAGTGGAGGAATTTAATTTTTTTATTACTGATGAGCATATATGCATTAATTTGATGTATTGTGATTCAAATTTACAAAAACGAACCTATCCTGAATGCAAGAATAATATATATATTCCATTTTCCATTTACTAATTGGACATCATCAATACCGGAGATAATTCCCAGTTTCATCTAAGTAATGTCTTATATTGTAACCAAACGAAGAAGTAATGTCTATACACCAACAATGGCCACCCAACCTAGGGATCTTCATCATGGAGCACTTAAAGAATGTAGCTAAGGAGACACGTAAGGACCGTGATATAACGATTGGCGCGTATGTTTCCCTTTTTGCTAAATACCTAGAGGTGAACATACTAGAAGAGGAGGAGTGCGGAAATCCTTACATCAACCTGACGTATCTTGTAGAGCAGCGTCAACTCATGACTTCATGGTATAGTAGTCGCAAGGAGCTCCACATCTACATCCGCATAGCGGATAGATTGCTAGGGTTCATGTATGCGAACACAGTCACTTCAACTTCTAGCGAACTCACCAAAACTTTGGAAGATGGACCTGCTAAGGAACTAGAGAAAGATCACCATATGACTTTAGAAGGTGAACCTATCGAAGAACCGAAGGAGGATCATCAACAAACCAACCGAGTCATTACTCGAAGCCTTTCACGAGCGAAAGAAAGAAGATGTGGTAGATCGGAATGTCGTGTTAGATCTAGGAACAAAAACAAGCAGTATGTAGTACTAAGTCAGGCACTAGCACTGCCTAAAGTGGTATATGCAGTCAACGCGTCAGATCAAAAGATTACCGAGCCACCTGCACATGAAGTTTCTGCTTAGCCAGCAGTCCGTGCGGCATCGCCCATACCGCATGCGGCTATCCCGACACCTCACAAAGGCAGGCAGCCGAGCCAAGCTGAGGCAGCTCCTACGATATCACGCATGCCGCATGCGACCTCAGCCTATGCCGTAGGCTTTCCAGATTGCGACCAATCCGACTTGTTTAGCTACCGCAAACAACTCAGATCGACCACCGCCTCTGAACCTGGTACTTCCACAAGACCAGATCATCCTCACCAGTGCCCATCCATGGAAGAACTCGCAGGAATCAAGCTCAGGCTTGAAAGCCTAGAGATTCATAGAGCTCTCATGGTCAACGCGAGCGAATTTTTCAGGAGCTACGGTGCCAAAGAAGGTTCATCCTTCGACGGCATGCCTCGTCAATTCTGACTGTAAGTTCTGACCCAGGGTTCGAGATCTTCTTCGAAGATTTTACCTTTGCATTGGGGACAATGCAAGGTTTAAGCTTGGGGGATGGGATTGAACCCTTGTATCTTAGGTTTTAGGGTTAATTTTTTCAAATTTTAGAGGGTATAACTAGGCTTTTTACCTGACCACGAATAGGGTTTGCATGACTGAACTTAATTGATTGAGATTGCAAGCTTGTCATGATGTTTACCGAAGTTATAAAAATAGAGTATTGCATGACTAGACTTAATTGTTTGAGATTGCATAAAGTATAGGATAAGTAGAGTCATAGGTTAGGTAGAGTCCACACATGAAAACACACGAAATTTTGAAAATTTTCGAAAGCACTTTACCTATACAATTTTGTTGAACTAATTCCTAAATGAAAAAGTAGCATAGTCTCCAAGACACTTGATTGAAATTTTGGACATGGAAAGGCTAAGGCTAACAACATATTGATTAGAAAAGAAATATTTTTTGAAAGATGATTTTCCTTATGCATTATGTAAGCAAAAATTTCTTAAAGTTGAGAATATTTTCTATATACATCCTTTTTAAATTGAGACCCCTATTTTTTGACAAAAATTATAAAAGATAATTTTTAGATATATAAATAAATCTAAAAATTGTGTGTATTCATAGTAGATGCAACTAGTACTAAAAGAGAACATAAAATGAGTCCCACCAAAAATCCAAAAATAACAATTATTAGAAGATGACGCAAAATAGGTCCCACCACCGTGTTTCAATTTGGGATTCGATGAAATCCTTAGGTGCATTCAGAACGCATAACCTCTCGTTTGCATCTATGCGTTAGAAGAATCACCCGATGAAATCCTTAGGTACATTCGGAACGCATAACCTCTCGTTTGTATCTATGCGCTAGAAGGGTAAAACCAAATTGAGTAAGGTGTATTTACTTTCTTGCAATTTACTTTTTCAATAAAGTCGCATGCTACTAACATACTTAGTCTTTAAAATTTTAGTTCAAAGGAGGGATCGAAAATTTAAAAGGATGAAAAATGAGTATTGATTGATTTTAAGATCTCTTTTACCATGATGATGTTAAGACGGGTTGTCTTTAAATTATTTCTAAATAAAATCAAAGTGTTGTAAATGCAAAGGTTTCCGTTTTCTAAAAATTCCACTAAGTACAAATATTAGGAATTGAGTAAACCTTTTTGTATTAGATTAGTCCTTAGAAAATTTATCGATATTTCCGAAAATCTTATTCAAGGGCCAATTTTTAGCCAACCTACCCAAGTAGCTTTGCTTATTTTGTTCGAGGACGAACAAAAGTTTAAGCTTGGGGGTGTGATGATTCCAAAACATATAGTGAAAATCACTATCTTTTTTTCTGAAAAATGGCAAAAAGCAAATGCAAAGTAGCCATTTTTCCAATTTATTTACTGCAAATGTGTTTTTAGGTTTTTTTGGCAGATTTTCGAGAAAATTACGTATTTAGGCTAAAAACAGAGAAAAAGTGTCATATTTAAGCGATTTCTAGAGATAACATCAAAACAGGCATCACATGAAGCATGCAACACCTCACACGAAATGCATAACATGCGAAATGACGAAATTACAAGAAAATTCGCTAAGTCAGAAAGCCGTGTAGCCTCCTCCTATGCCACATGTGGCATATCCTAATGCCACACGATCCGTGGACTATTTCCTTGGGATCAGATCATCCACCGTTGATGTTATTTTCGGCAGAATTCTTCTTAAAGGACGTGATTGCTTCAGCGGCAAGCTTTCATAGCTATTTTTAGCTTAATCTATCTAAACTTGAAGTGCACTCCAAGTTTCCACCACCTCCACTACTTTCACTACTTCATCTCTCATATTATGAAGGCTATAAATACCCCTCTTGTAATAGGATTCGGTGTGCGTATTTAATTGTGATAGAATAGAGATTAGCAATCCTCATTGCTAGGTTAGGTTAGAGAGTACTTAGAGAGATAAGGGTAGTCATCGGAAGCCAAGCAGGAGAAGAAGACGTCATCTAAGGAGGCAGAGGTTCATCCATCTCCAATTGGGTTGTAATTTATATTCTCTTTATTTTATTCCTTTTATTTTGTCATGATCATGAGAAACTAAACTTCTCATCTCTAGGGTGAGGGTTATACTCGGATTCTTAATTATGTTTTAGTATAAGTTTATGTTTTGTTTATGTTGATTTGAGTTTGCTTTATTACTTAAATTCATTTTTATTAAGTCCTTGCATACATAGTTCTGTCTACTATATGACAATGACCCTCCACATACCAGTAGGTGTCTAGTCATTGCATCCCGGCGTGAGTGGGATAATGCATGTAAGTACTATAGGTACTTCGGCTAACGAGGCTTGGCAGCGGTTCAAAGACTAGGGTTAGAACCCAGTGGGCTCCCTTGGCAGGATACCGTAAATTGTACATTTAGATTATATTAGGAAACATCTAGATTAGGTAGGGTCTTTGGGATATTTCAACTGCAGGGTAGTATAGGGAAATAATATACTTACGTACCTAAAATACTTTAGCCTTGGTAGCCCAAAAGCCGATCGCAAGATCGAAAAACCTTTCAAATCACATAAGCAAAAACCCAGCAAGCCCTACGGGGTAGTGACAGTACTGCATGCGAGGTAGCTGTGGGACAATCTAGGCTGCATGCGACGTAGAGAGACGTCGAAATTTATACTTTGCATAATTAAGAAGGAGAGAACCTGAACCCTTGAGGCTATCTATTTACTGTTTAACTCTAACCTTAGCAAAATTAGCGCCACCGCATCAAACCTTTAGGGTATTGAACCCTGTTTTAAAAACTCCCCGATAACCTAGACTAGTGAAAAGTGTTTATAATCTAATACACTATCCCTGTGGATTGACACCCCAATTATACTACACGGTAGGATCATGCGCTTGTGATCTGAACGTAAGTAGAAATTAGAGTTTATAAATCTTTAAAAGTAAGTAGTTCAATTTGGACTCATCAAACGATAATGGCGATCTAATGGAGATTGCTTATGAATCTTTTTCTTTTTTTGTTTTTCTATTTTTCTAGTTTTTTTCTCTTCTGTTTTTTATTTTATTTCGCATATCGCCTCACAATCGCCATGAATGCCTCCTGATCTCCTTTAACAGACAAGATCGCCCAGAAGAATCTGTATCCTGACTGACTTTTTTTTTCTTCGCTTCACAACACAAACCCCTCTCCACCACCCCCTTTGTGTCGATCCCTCCTCCCTCGCACCCAGCGCCCCTCTAACTCGAGCGCCTCCAGCCGCTATCTCTGGAGCCGATCCCTACGTGAACCGCTATCCTATCTGCATTCGGGCCCCTCCAACGACCCGCTCTTGTCTGATTCGTACTTTAAAAGTGCTCTCCTATGTAGCACTCAGCACCTCAGTCTCTCCTCCCATTCTCATACTGACCTCCCTTGTCGATCCCTCTTTCACAGGTATGGAACTCAAAAACAAAAGGGTACTAAGCCGACTAATGCCCTCATGACCTATTTGTTATTCGATACAACCTGCCCCACAAATCAAAATTCGAAGCCACAAAGAATCCGACACACAATATGACTCACTACACAAGACAATGCTTGTGGAGCTATCTGACATAAAATATAACCTGACGCCACGTCCGTTGACAGGATCAGACATCGACAGTAGTAGTTATGGACGAAGGGAGGGGATTGACTGATTGAGAGAGAGAAGGAGCCCGAACCATGCTGTAGCCAGTAGCAAATCTGGAGTCAACGACTTCAGATGACGCATCTCGGCCCATCTGGTAACAGATCCTGCTATGGAACTCCGGCAAAAGATGTGTTGTTGTGTTAAAAGAAAGGAAGAGATCTAGCTTAGAAGAAGAGGAGGAGGAGGAGGAGGAGGAGGAGGGAGAGGGAGAGGGAGAGGGAGAGGGAGAGGGAGACGAAGGAGGAGGAGGAGGAGATCACGAGAAAGACGGAGGTGGTGACGGAGGAGGGCAAAATTAACACGTACTCTAGATACAAAAAAAGTTTGACGAATGCTTGCTTAATTTAAAACTTTTGATAGACCTGTAAGATCTTGGATTTTCAAATTAAAAGTTTCATGCATTAATGAAACTATTTCAATCTAATCTCTGAATCAGAATTAAATCCGGTTGTCAAACGGCTAGAAAGTTTTCCGATGAATTACAGCAGTTCTGCATGCCTGTATAGTCCAGGAGGAACAAGAGACTGGGACAATGTGTGCCTTGACTGTTGGATTTAGAGACGTCTAATTACAATAATAAAGTTGGACATGCGTGCATTATGATTATAATATCAAATACTGTCGCAAGATTACATTTATGTGATGATTAAAATATGCCAAATAATGTGATTAATTAAGTCATGGCATTATACGTATTTATATATATATATATATATATATATATATATATAAGGTTTTGGATACAAATACATATAGAACAATGTTAATCAATATAATTGTTAATGGACCGATTATAGTTGATTAAAATAATAGCAGTAATAAATATAGGCTAAATAAGGAAATCAGAATTTATTCTGATTTATTTCGGTTTTTCTGGAAGTTCCTGATTTCCGAAATCAAGATTTCTTGGAAAACTTGTTTTCCAAGTATTAGCAAATTTCGGCTGCCCTAGGATTAGGGTTTTGCACTGCTATAAAAGGGCTGAGTCTCCAAGGCTTGCATCAATCCATAATAAATTGTCTGCTCCATTGAAAGACAAGATACTCTGTCATAATATTTAGGGTAGCCAGAGAAAAGGATTGCAAGTTCTTGGAAGGACTCGAGAGCCAACAACTCAAGTCAAGACCAGGAGCGTATCAACCCAGAGCCTTGGAAGCTGTCTGATTGATAGCATACGGAGGCCTTTGAAGATGGAAAGTAAGTTCCGCTGTGCATTAAGTTTAATTTCTTACAAAGGAGTAGATCTTGGTTGTGGTTTAAAGTAATTAGGAAAACTCACAAAGTAAAACCAACAAGTGGTATCAGAGCAACCTTATGTAAGAATTGCAGTTTAATTCGGTTTTAATTGCTTTCTATTTTTCATATCGAATTTAATTGTTGCAAAAGGAATTGTTAAAATTTTGCTTTAACCGTTTTTTCCATACGGTTTTGAATTAAAATCTTAAATTTGAACCCATCCTTGCGCTTCGTGCGATCTTGGAGAAGTTTTTATTTGAAATTTTAATTTTCAAAATAAGAAAGGATTAATTATGCAACAATTTAAGGTTTTAAATTCGAATTAGAGAATTTAGGTTTGAATTTTCAGATCTAGTCATAAACAATTGATTTGAGGTAGTGATCTTAAAACAGATCAAACTTTTGACTCGTAACTCCGATTTGGACGAACGACCACAATTCGGAAACCTTGAAAAAGGATCTAGCCAGCCATTAACACTTTGTTGTTAAAGACGATTTTTCAGGCCTAAAAAATGCTGTTTAAGCCCTCAAAATGACTGTTTTAGATTTTTCGACCCTTAAAATTTCGGTTTTCCCTCAATTCCATATCTGAAAATTTATTAACTCTAGAATTTTTTTTTTCGGTTACCAAATTTTCGGACTTTAGGAGTAATTGTGAGTAATTGTAGTTTATGTTATAATAATTATAATTGCTATAATTACTATAATTACTATAATTACTATAATTACTATATATATTATGCTACATTTAGCCTAATTATTAGAATTTAGATATTATTTAAAATTGGTATTAACACCAATTAAAGGCTATAATACTAAATTCTGATTTGATAACAATAATGCTTATTATGGCATAAAATTTATGTATTAACGTTAATACCTTCTGCCTCATAATTTTAAGATTACCTTTTATGCCAACACTTATTATGGCATAAAATTTATACTAAGTATAGAAGCTGAATAAAATTATTGAAGCATTTCTAAAAGATAATCATTGTAGAAATTGCTAAAGATTTGCTAAAACCTAATAATTATTTTGATGAATATAGTTGACATATAAAATTAGTATATTCTAATTTAAAAGTGCTATAAGATACTGTATTCTATTTAGGACGAGTAGATACTATAGGTACGTCCTAGATTAGGTTTTAGGCATAATTTTGAAATCTAACTAAAGGCGTTTTAGGTATACATGTGCTGTTTTCGCATGAGTCAAGCATTGATGTTCGCAAACGAACCGCTCTTTGTAAGACGATTGCAAGGATGACTCATGACAAGTTGAAATGACGTGCTGACAATGGACGTGAGTGTTAGCTTTCCCAAAGGAGGGTTGGCGCCTACTAAGTTGTTTGGTGCATAAGGGTAGTGAATGAAAATAAGTTGCAACACACATGGACTAGCGATGTCTAGAAAAGCATCAGGGGCTTGGAACATAAGTGATCCGTCTGTGATCCTCCTCCCCCTGTTGACTGGCCTGGTCGTTAGTTCATGGATATGTTAATTTGACCCAAAGGTTGATTGACAAAAATGTTACATGTTTGTACTTTATTCACTACGCCAAAGTGCCTGAAGGTAATGATTGCACCCAAAGGTGTTTTCATTACTGAATGGTGTTTTGGCTAAAGATTTAATGGAGAAATAGTTTTACACAGGCCTTCAGATAGATTTTAGAATTATGATTAAGGATCAAATCGTGAAGCATGTATCTAAATTAATTCTTTATTCTTGAATTTTCAGATCTAAACATAATGTCGAATCTAAGTCAGATTAAGCCCCTCATGGGAAAACAAAGTATGTCTCTCGCTTTAGTTTGTTCTGAAGTTAATTTAAGTTCTGTATCTAGATATACTTGGTGGATAGATTCAGGTGCAACGACTAACATCAGTATGTCGATGCAAGGTTGCCTAAGCCATCGCAAGCCAAGTGAGGCGGAGCGCTACGTTTACGTAGGAAATGGCAACAAAGTAGAAGTGGAAAGCATAGGAAAATTTAGATTATTATGTAAGACAGGATTTTATTTAAGTTTTGATGCTTTAGTGGTTCCATCTTTCAGAAGGAACCTAATTTCTGTATCTTATTTGGACAAAAATGGTTATGTATGTTCATTTAGTAATGGAAATTTCAGTTTGTGTCAAGATTCTAAGCTTCTTGCTTCTGGTATCCTGTCTTCTTATGATAATCTTTATTTTCTAGATATAGACACTTCACATTCAGAGGCACTGCACATAGATAATAGAAAACGTAAATTAACTTGCGAGAAATCTGCAACATTATGGCACAAGCGATTAGGACATATCTCTATGAAAAGGATAGAACGTCTTGTGTCTAATGATATTCTCTAACCTTTAGATTTTACAAACTCAAGTGATTGTGTAAATTGTATAAAAGGAAAGCAAACTAATAAACGTAAGTATGATGCAAAAAGGTGTAATGATGTCTTAGAATTGATTCATACGGATATCTGTGGTCCTTTTCCAAAGGCTACAAGAAATGGTCACCGTTACTTTATCACATTCATAGATGATTATTCAAGATATGGTCATATTTACTTAATAAAAGAAAAGGCGGAAGCATTAGACGTGTTCATAAAGTTCAAAACGGAAGTTGAGTTACAACTTAACAAACGTATAAAGTCCATTCGTTCTGATCGTGGTGGTGAATACTACGGTCGTTATGATGGATCAGGAGAACAGCGTCAAGGTCCCTTTGCAAAATACTTAGAGGAATGCGGAATTGTGCCTCAGTATACGTTGCCAGGTTCGCCTGCAATGAATGGTGTTGCTGAGCGACGAAATCGCACCCTTAAAGACATGGTGAGAAGTATGATTGCTCGTACAACTCTACCTGAGAATTTGTGGGGAGAAGCCTTAAAGACTGCAGCATACATACTTAATAGAGTGCCTACTAAAGCAGCTAACAAGACCCCTTACGAGTTATGGGTTGGGCGCAAGCCTAGCTTGAATCATTTGAGAGTTTGGGGATGTCCATGTGAAGCTAGGCCTTATAAGCCAAGCGAAAAGAAACTGGACGAAAGAACCGTTAGTTGTTACTTTATAGGCTATTCTGAACGATCTAGGGGGTACAAATTCTATAATCCAACAGAACATACAGTTTTCGAGTCAGGAAGTGCAAAATTTTTTGAGAATAATGAGTTTGTAAGGGGAGATATGACAAAAGATAGTATTTTTGAAGAAGAAGAAGAGACGAATGCGAATGAGACTATGGACCAAAATCCTAGTTTTATTCAAATTCCGATTGCATTTAGAAATACATCTTTTGACAATGTGCAAACTACATCATCCCAAACAACTCAGTTAGAAACTCAACATGGAATAGAGAACACAAATGGACCTGAACCCAACCCAAACCTTGACATTGACATGACAAATGTTGATGGCCTAGGGCCTGTGGGAGATTCAGAAGTTGGTAATGATGTTCCTCCTCTTGTTGAAGATCAAGTTGTAATTGAACCTCAAGAAAATCTAGAGCCTGTGCCAATTAGGAGATCTACTAGAGAGAAAAGATCTACACAATCGAAGGATTATGCATATCTTCAAGAACATGAGTTTGACATTGGCTTGTTTGAAAATGATCCTGTTAATATCAAACAAGCTGTGGAAAGCTCTAACTCTCAATTGTGGATTAATGCCATGAATGAAGAAATGAAATCTATGTACGACAATGATGTTTGGGATATCGTTCCGTTGCCTAAAGGCAAGAAACCCGTTGGTTGCAAATGGATATTTAAGACTAAGCGGGATTCTAAAGGCAATGTTGAAAAATACAAGGCACGTCTTGTTGCGAAAGGTTTCACACAGAAAGAAGGCATTGATTATAAAGAGACTTTCTCTCCAGTTTCATCGAAAGACTCTTTAAGGATTATATTGGCGCTTGTAGCACATTATGATTTAGAACTTCATCAGATGGATGTAAAGACGGCATTTCTCAATGGTGACATTGATGAAACGATCTATATGAAGCAGCCAGAAAACTTTGTATCAGGTGATGCAGGGTCTATGGTCTGCAGACTTAAGAAATCTATCTATGGTCTAAAACAAGCATCTCGACAATGGTATCATAAGTTTCACAAAGTTGTTAGCTCATTTGGTTTTGAGTCTAACATAGTAGATGAATGTATATACCTTAAGTTCTGTGGGAGTAAATTTATTTTCTTGGTTCTATATGTAGATGACATATTGCTTGCCAGTAACGATAAGGACATGTTACATCAAACTAAGAATTTTTTATTTAAGAATTTTGAAATGAAAGATCTTGGTGATGCATCATTTGTTCTAGGGATTGAAATACTTAGAGAAAGATCTCAAGGTATTCTAAGGTTATCCCAAAGGAACTATATCGATAAGATTCTAACAAGATTTGGCATGCAAAACAGTAAACCAGGAGATACCCCTGTATCAAAAGGAGATAAGTTTAGTCTAAAACAATGTCCCCAAACTGACTTAGATAAAAACATCATGAAAGATATTCCCTATGCCTCAGCCGTAGGTAGCATCATGTATGCACAAGTATGCACGCGTCCGGATATTGCGTTCATTACTGGAATGCTAGGGAGATATTTAAGTAACCCAGGTATGGAACACTGGAAGGCAGCCAAGCGAGTGTTGAGATACCTAAAGAGAACTAGGGACTATATGCTCACGTATCGGAGATCGGAACAGCTCGAGGTCATTGGATATACCGATTCTGATTTTGGAGGATGTGTCGACAGCATGAAGTCAACATCAGGATACATCTTTATGATGGCAGGCGGTGCCGTGTCATGGAAGAGCGCTAAGCAGTCATTGGTAGCCTCCACCACTATGGCAGCCGAATTTGTCGCATGCTATGAAGCATCTAATCATGGCGTATGGCTGAAGAACTTCGTCACAAGGCTGAAAATTGTGGATTCTATTCAGAAACCACTCAAATTATTATGTGACAACAATTCAGTAGTGTTATACGCAACCAACAATTGAAGTTCGTCAAAGTCGAAGTACATCGACATTAAGTTTTTGGTTGTAAAAGAGAGAGTGCAGAATAATGAATTATGTATAGAACACATAGGTACAAACTCCATGATTGCGGATCCTCTTACTAAAGAATTACCACCCAAGAAGTTTCACCAACATGTTGCTTGTATGGGTGTAATATCTGTTTAAGATAATTAGAAAATGTGGGAGTCTGAATATGTTTTAAGTTCTGTTTTTTGATGTTCTATGTAATGCAATTGTAAACAATTTTGATGATATATACAAGTTGCATTCAGTTTCAGTTTCATTATTTCTTTCTTTAAAGTTTAAATTCTTGGCCTCATACAGTAAAGTGAAGGTGACTCAATTAGAAATAGGCACGTCTAATCACACTTGCGTGTAATTTAAACTATATGTCCAAATCAGATTCATGTCATTCAGTTATGTTGGCAGCGTGATTTATGTCGGTTTAGTTGCGAATAAATGTGACAAATGCCGCTTAAGTCCTTTGTTAGCATAATTGATGGACGGAATTGTTTAAGAAATACGATAAGCAAAGACAGAAAAGTTGCATGCAATAAAGTTAAGGATATATAATCAAAAGGTTGCACTTGTCCATGTGGGAGATTGTTGGATTTAGAGACGTCTAATTACAATAATAAAGTTGGACATGCGTGCATTATGATTATAATATCAAATACTGTCGCAAGATTACATTTATGTAATGATTAAAATATGCCAAATAATGTGATTAATTAAGTCATGGCATTATACGTATTTATATATATATATATAAGGTTTTGGATACAAATACATATAGAACAATGTTAATCAATATAATTGTTAATGGACCGATTATAGTTGATTAAAATAATAGCAGTAATAAATATAGGCTAAATAAGGAAATCAGAATTTATTCTGATTTATTTCGGTTTTTCTGGAAGTTCCTGATTTCCAGATCCTGATTTCCGAAATCAAGATTTCTTGGAAAACTTGTTTTCCAAGTATTAGCAAATTTCGGCTGCCCTAGGATTAGGGTTTTGCACTGCTATAAAAGGGCTGAGTCTCCAAGGCTTGCATCAATCCATCATAATTGTCTGCTCCATTGAAAGACAAGATACTCTGTCATAATATTTAGGGTAGCCAGAGAAAAGGATTGCAAGTTCTTGGAAGGACTCGAGAGCCAACAACTCAAGTCAAGACCAGGAGCGTATCAACCCAGAGCCTTGGAAGCTGTCTGATTGATAGCATACGGAGGCCTTTGAAGATGGAAAGTAAGTTCCGCTGTGCATTAAGTTTAATTTCTTACAAAGGAGTAGATCTTGGTTGTGGTTTAAAGTAATTAGGAAAACTCACAAAGTAAAACCAACATTGACTAGAAAAGACAAGAATGTCAAACAACAAAAGATCGTGTGTGGCATCCTGCTGACTTCCACCCTTCGTGGCGAGTCTCTAACATCTATGACAGCAGCATAAATGAGGATGCCCGTAATTATTAAGGTGAAAATGATAGTGATTGTCAGAATAAATACATTAAGATGAATGGAAAATAGGAAGAAAATTGGTTAGGTAAATACAAACGGATGTAACAAAGTAGATAGATCAAGAAAGTAGATTGTGGTTGCCGGATGCGTGCTTAGAATTTTTTTTTTTTTTGAGTAAAGCTTAGAAATAAATTTTTACTGTTTCACAATTTCATTTGGTATACACCTTATTTTTTATTTTATTTTTCAGTCCCTGGACTCAATATTTTTGCTAAATATTAGCATTATACTTTGTGGCAATATTATGTCGCTCAAGACAAAATTTTAATTATACACCTGTGAGCTCCAAAAATAAGTAGTTATTTGCAATACCTGGCTGAAAATAATCAATTGGTATATATTTAAAAAATATTTTAATGGATATAAATTGAACATGAATAAATAATTCCTTCTTGAAATTTACTTAATTAACCGACCCACTAGTGTATATCTCTTCATCAGAAAATCTGATCCATCAAAAGACCAAAGACAAAATGGTATAGTTAGAGGAATTAAATGAAGGACAAAGATACATGTCAACTCTGCACGTACGCATCACCCCTATGATGGCACCATTTGTCCATTTGCCTCTTCCTATCTCCCTCTCCTTTGGATAACTTTCAAGAGACAAATATATATGCCTCTTTATCTTCAACAATTTATGATCTTTGAGTACAGCTCATGGGGTATTGGATGCCACAGAGCTTAACCAACTAGTTAATGGGAATTGGAGATGTGACCAAAGCAAAAGTTTTTCATTGCTATTCAAGCCGTTGACCAGTTACCCTTTCTTTCGCGCCATTATATATGCACCGTTGTTTTTTCCAACATTTGTAATGTCAAATTGGTTCAAAAAATTTAGTGCCAGATATAAGTTTAACCAATACATATCTCGCTCCCTCTTCCTAGAGATGTAACGCCATTCAGGTGCAGAACTTTGATTTGTATGAGATGAATTGTACAAACTTGGACATGGTCTATTAATCACAAGCCTTCAAGATCTGCTGAAATTCGAAATAGTGAACACTAACCTTGAAATCTCTGAAATTCCGAATCCAACCGTCGAACTATTTTGAGATGCGTGCACAGAAAAACCAGTTGTTTCGAGATGCGTGCATAGAAAAAATTGGACGGCTGGATTCGAAATTCCAGAGATTTCAGGGGTACTGTTCATGGATCTCGAATTTCAACAGATTTAAATTCATAAAATATAATAAAAAAATATAACACCACATGTTGCGCCGGGGTGACTAAGGGTGTTCATCGGGTCCGGTTTAATCGGCTTTAAACCGAACTGAGAGAGTTTGGTTTTCTCGGTTAAATGGATCGGTTTGGTTTAGAAATTTTAAAACTTGTTAGACTGAACTAGCCGAAAATTTTAAACCAATCGCCCGTCCCAACAAAATATTTAAAAAAATTCAAAAAATTACGACAAAATGTATATTGCTTGATTCAGTTTAAAACCGGTTAAACCAAACCAAACAATTTTTTAAAATCCATCTTTAAAAAAACTAAAAATTAACCAAAAAATATTTATTTTATGATTAAATACCCTATTTCATTTCAATTAAACAAATTAAAATTTACTTCGGTTTGTTTAGTTCGATTCTTACTCTATTTCGGTCCGGTTCAATTTAATTTTCGTAAATCGATAAAAAAATTATTTATCTATTTTAATTCAGTTTGAACCGAACCGGAAGTGAACCGAACCGATCCGATGAGCAAGAGCGACTAGAACACGTCATAAATTATGAACTCTTTTCAACTTCAATATTTTATTCGTTAAAACGGTTGCTACTGTATTGTCTTTTTACTTTATAGGCTTGATTTTTTGTACAACCGGTAGTCTAACTAATTTCAAAATGAGGAGGGCTCAAATGTCCCGCTTCATGTCTCAATCGTACTCTAACATTTTTATTTTCAATTTTAAAATTCAAACAGATGATCCGAACAGCTCAACATGATATTCACGTTAAAATATGATTGTTGACCAAATTTTATAATTTTTTGGAACTTTTTTACTATTTTTTAAGATAGGTACAAAATCATTGTTTTTAGATGGTCCACAATTTTCTAAAAAATAGTAATTTTGTACCTATCTTAAAAAATAGTAAAAAAATTTCAAAAAATATAAATTTTGGTCTCCAATCATATTTTAACGTGGATATCATGCTGAACAGTTCGGATCATCTGTTTTAACTTTGAAATTGAAGATAAAAATGTTGAGATATAATTGGAGCATGTAGTAGTAATGGGGCATTTGAGCCCTCCTCTTTGAAAATATGTATTTAAAAAATTCAAAACTTCTTGAATAGCAAAATGCAAGCTTATGGATGCATGAATTGTTTGAAGCACAGATAACTATTTTGGGGTGGCCATTATGGACCCTTATGCGATCCGATCCATTATTGGGCCGGCTTTGGAGTCTAGCATTTTCTGATCAATTATGAAACGGATCAAGTGGGGTACTGACTAGGAGTAGAACTAGGGTGCTCTCGAGTTCATCAAGCTCTTGGTAAACTCAAGTCTAAAACTCATCGGATCGGCTTCAAACGACGAATCCGACCGTTGAAACCCGTCTACCTTACGAGTGATGCGTCTACATGCAAAAATTTTAAATTTTGAAATTAATTTTGCATAGAGTCAAGTGGTCAAAATTAGAAAGTTAATAAATTAATTTTAATGCATTCATTTTTTGACGTTTTTTGACACTTGACTCTATGCAAAATTAATTTCAAAATTTAAAATTTTTTCATGTAGACGCATCACTCGTAAGGTAGACGGGTTTCAACGGTCAGATTCGTCATTTGAAGCCGATTCGATGAGTTTTGGACTTGAGTTCACCAAGGGCTTGGTGAACTCGAGAGCACCCTAGTTCTACTCTACTGACTAGTTTGACCCCACTAGTATACTAAAAATTATAAGAGAAAGTAGAAAATGTCAGGACGGAAGCCGACATTTTTATTAATATCCAAAGTTTAATAGAAATTAATAAATATATTCAGATCTGCTCGGAAGTTATAAAAATACCCATACCAGTTATTTTATGACCGGTATCCAATTTAATTCAGTACCGGACAGAACATGGTCGGTATCGAATTTTTTTTTTTAGAGACTATGAGAGCAAGATGCTGAAATCTAACATTAAAAATTCTAATTTTCTTTTAAATATTTGTTAGATTACTTCTTTTGATATATAATTAGCATATTTAAACTAAAATACACTAAATTACTTTAAATTATGTTAAATTACTTAAAATTACACTAAATTACGTTAAATTATGGCGGTTTAAAGTTTCCGAGTGCAAATCCGAGTGCAAACCCTCGCAAATCCGAGTTTCCTAGCAAAGTTATGGCCGTTTAAAGTTAAAAAAACAATGTTTTCGTGCAAAAACACCGATGACGCACCGATGCTTTATGCACAGCCTAACGATGGCAGAAGTGCATCGATGTTTCATTGCAAAAACATCAGCGACGCACCGATGTTTTTTTAGCACTACCCTACTTAATTGCCAATGTTAAGTCTAATAAAACATCGATGTTTCATTACAAAAACATCAGCGACGCACCGATGTTTTTTTAGCACTACCCGGCTAATAAAACATCGATGTTTCATTGCAAAAACATCGATGATGCACCGATACATGCAACCGATGTAACACACGCATCCAACCAAATGCATTTGTTTGATCTTAGCCAAACCGAGTGCAAACTTCAATCCGAGTTTCCTACGACTTTTTCTTCTAGCCAACTATGCTATGCCTATCCTAAAAAAAAAAAAATTGGGTACCGGTTGCCGGTACCGTATTAAAAAAAAAAATTGGGTACCGGCTATTTTCTGACCGGTAATGAATTAAATTGGGTACCGGTCAGAAAATGACTGGTATAGGTATTTTTATAATTTTCCAGCAGATCTGGATATATTAATTAATTTCTATTAAACTTTGGATATTAATAAAAATGTCGGGGACGGAAGCCAAGTCTCAAACCCAACTCTCGCATTCCGTGTTAATATTTCGTCGTGTCAGAATGAAAATACAGTAGTTGTGTCATCCTTAGTCCATATTATTCGGCTATAATGGGTCGAATCAGATTTCAGATTGAAATATATGGTCGCATCATTTTTGTTTGATAAAAAATAGTCAATGCCGGGTTTGTCAAGTTATATAATAATAGAGGAGGGATTAAGTTACAACAAATTTGAGATACAACAAAGTTACAACAACCATTTTTTTCATTTTCAAAGTTCAAATCGTCGATCCAAACCGTTCAACATGATTATCTAAATAAAATGTGCTTGTGGATCAAATTTTACATTTTTTTGAATTTTTTTACTATTTATTAAGTATTTTACAAAAAATAGTCATATTCAGACCATTGAATTTTGTACCCATCCTAATAAATACTAAAAAAATTCAAAAAAATGTAAAATTTGATCCGCAAGCACATTTTATTTAGATAATCATGTTGAACGGTTTGGATCGATGATTTGGACTTTGAAAATGAAAAAAAATAGTTGTTGTAACTTGATCCCTCCTCATAATAATAATAGAATGAAATTATGGTATTTTGGAATGTACACCTAGCTAGTGATTCGATACAGTAATTGTTGAATGTACTCCAATATGCATCATAACACAAATCCGACAGCTGTTTTATCAAATCACACTAGATAGGTGTACATTGCAAGGTACCATAATAATAATAATAATAATAATAATAAGAGTTAGACAATGGTGTTTTGCAATGTACATATATATTTAGTGTGCTTTGATATAACAAACGTCAGATTTGTATCAAGATGCACATTAGATGAAAATCAATGCACATCCAGCAATTACTGTATCAAAGCACACTAAATAGATATACATTGTAAAGCACCATAACTTCATTATAATAATAATTTGTTGATTCAATCCGATCTTTGTCACTCCTAAATGAATCTATCAAATTTTACGAAATTTGAATATTGGTAGTGCATAAGACATTCAAATGGGCTTTATTTACTAGTGTTGTAAATAACGACGGATCGGACGGACAGGGTACCGTCAAGCGATTAATTGGGAATAATCAGGAATTGTCACACCTCCAATCCGGAGGTGCGACAACCTACCGCGTCTATTTACCATTCAATATACGTAACGCAAGGCACAGATCTTTTGTATGCATTGTCAATATCATCCATTATTCTTGCCACATCCCAAATAATTTACAAGTATTACCTGACATTTTATAGTGGATGATGCTAGAGATATACTCTCTGCACCCTGTCAGATATAATAAACTCAAACCCCATACTTTTAGGTGACCCTGCTGTCAATTATAATCCCAAAAGCATTTCTCTATCTTCGTCTAACAAACTTGTAAACCCACAAGGAAAAACGGATGAAAAATAATAAATTATTTCTCAGTGTTGCTTGCCACTCAGATTATTGGATTCGAAGGAAATCCATATTCAAAATGAAATCTCCGTACGAGAAACTAACAGTTCATTATATAATAACGAATGCAAATGCTTAATAGTAGTATTCAATTGAACGATAAAAATTACATAAATAAATCAAAACTCGAATTATTCTAGTTTAGGTCTAAATCCTTTAAATCATAAAGTCTGATCGGTTTCCTAGCTTTACAATTTCTAATCTGGTAACACTGACAGTACCATCTGACTTGCCGTAGAGACGCCAACCAACAACTCACTTATGTCTTTTCACATAACATTTATCTGTCGTGTCTGACTTATACTGTTCTAACTATTCTGACAACTTGTTAACGGAAACAATATGAAACCAATATTATAATACTGTCATTATCGGAAAGAAAATCAATAATAAGACAGTTACTACAGTTTATTAGTCTTACAGTCACAACTCACATTTATTCAATATCCCCTACCCAACCGGTACTGGGTTCAGTTGGGGTCATTCACCATATGCACATGAGGGTCCCAAATCTATGTTGCATGGATACAGGTACGGATATCGTATTGGATACGATACGGATACGATGATACAACAATTTTAAAAAATCTAGGATACGATACGCCTATTATATATATTATTTTATATATTGTATTTAGATAATCATAACTTAAATCAAATTTGTACAAAAAAAATAAAGACTTAACCTAAGTATAAGTTAAATACTATATTTACTAGAACATATCACATATGATACTCTAGTGTAGTGGTTAAAGATTTTGATGCTCAACTGGGAAGTCCCAGGTTCGATTCACGCTGGCAATAGAAAAAAAAAAGACATTTGCACTGGTGTATGCGCGGATCATGGGCTCGGGCGCGGTTCACAGCCACGGGCGCGGCTCATGGGTTCGATCGTATCCAGCCGTATCTGTGGGTTTCAACGGAGTATCGGCAACCGTATCAGCTGAGTAAGAATATGCCACGTAAGCTGATACGCCTACGTATCGGGCTCGTATTGGTATCCGATACGGATACAATGCTCAATCTAGAGTATCCGAGTAACATAGTTCCAATACTCATATAAAATTGGTGAACATGTTTTCAACGTCTTCTAATACATTCTAGATAAAATTAAATTTTTTATTGTCCACACATTAACAGAAATAATAAATAATGCTTGCAAGTAATCAATTTATCGAGCTATAAACATAACTTTACTTCAAAAATAACTACTCAAAATGCCTATAAATATTTACTTAAAAATCATTGCTTGCAATTCAAACTACTAATTTACGTAATTGGAAGTAAACAATTAGATTTACGACAAAACGTAAAAATCGATCACTGATTCAGACAAAAATAATGCAATTCAAATAAGAAAAAAAATAGAGAGAGTCAAATTGTAAGATGTTATAAGTCAAGACTTATTGGAAAGACTAATTGTAACTAATTATAAGAAACCAGTAGCAAGTAGGACAAATTCATATAAAAAATTCCTTCATAATAAATCATGAGAATTACTTGCTCATAAAACACAAGTTCTTATGACCTTAAAACAAAAAAATTAATTAGTCATTCCTAATTTCTATCTAGCAACACATCACTTTTTCTAGTTCGACAAATGATCAATTTTAAGTTCCTCTCTATTTTTGAGTCATAAAGAACTGGAGCCGTCACTTCGCAGAAAAACCGGCTAGGTTTAAATGCCTAGCATTAGAATGCATACTTTCATTTATCCTTTCAAATGAAATATATTAAACTGTTTAGTAAACTCATGTTCTAAAATTAGTGAAAAATTCAAAATGAAATAGGTGAGGAGGAGGTGATGATGATGATGATGGATGGACATTAAAAAAAGTTGGGAACAAATTTTACCGAATAAATTGAAATGAGGAAGGTGTTATCAACCATGACCAGAAATGTCAGGCGTCTTTCATATCTACCCTCTTTCTCTAATTGTCAAATAAATTATAGTGTAAAAAAGAAAATTTGCCCGTGTGTCATTAGACCTGTTGGGCCTGTGAAACTTTAAGAAGATTGGCCTATTCACTAGGCCCGACAATGCTTAGAGAAAACATTAATTCAGTATCCCGACAATGCGCTCCAGAAACATTTTTACTTTGCCTTGCCTCCTCGCTTGTGTTCTTTAATACGCTCTGCTCAGATAAGATTTGAAATAATCAGTACAACATATGATTGCCTACAGATTGCCTATAACAACAAAGACAAAAACAAAGGTTGCCTACAGATTGCAGTAAACACTTGCCTACAGATTCACAGAGCCACTTTAAAGTTCGTGTTGGAGTATAACATAAGGTCTGGATCTAACCTGATGCGGTCCGATACTTGAGAGTATCTGAATTCCTCTGGTTGTTGATGGAAATGTCCGAAGGATTCAGGATTAATTGACAGTTAACTACTAGTGCATACGAATGAGAAAATAAGTTAACGATCCTGATCACTGCTAAAAAAACAAATATATAAATAAAAAAAAATTAGGCCCGAGCTGTGAATTTTAATTAGTAAAATACGGAATCTATAATCTATAATTTTAATTAGTTAAGGATTCAGGATTATTATCTATGATCACAGGCGGTGGCATCGCATTCTCTTTTTTTTTTCAAAAATGAACATAACTTTATTTTATGTTGAGGAGGGATCAAGTTACAACAAAGTTACCACAATCATTTTCTACATTTTGAAATTTCAAATCGTCGATCCAAACCGTTCAACATGATCTCTACAATCAAACGTGCTTCCAGATCAAATTTGACATTTTTTTGAATTTTTTTACTATTTATTAAGATGAGTACAAAATTCAATGGTCTGAATTTGACTAGTTTTTGTAAAATACTTAATAAATAGTATAAAAATTCAAAAAAATGTAAAATTTGATATGGAAGCATATTTTATTCTAGAGATCATGTTGAACGGTTTGGATCGACGATTTGGAATTTCAAAATGTAGAAAATGGTTGTGGTAACTTTGTTGTAACTTGATCCCTCCTCTTTTATGTTTATCTGAATCTATAATTCAAATGAGCTTTCCTTTGTTATGTTGTTTTACTTTTTTATTTTGTTCAACAAAAAGAGAAATTTTAGTTTTAGCGTACATGATAAAGTCATTTGTTACTTTTGATATATATAGAAGTTCAAATCATAAAATTAAGAGGTGATATATGTCAATATTTGTCTAATTTTATTTAATTTGGGCATCTCTCAAAACACTTAAAATTTCATCCCATTAAGATTAAAATCACTTGACAAGAATTAAATGACATCAATTTTTTTTATAATAACTTCAATTTTGATCAATAACTAAGTTATAGATTATGTTTGTTTATCAGAATCTAGGGGGGTTTGACTGTTCACATATTTCATTCTTTTATTTTAAAAAAGGGTAGTTCTAGCGTATACATTATACCCGAAAATTTTATTTTTACCATCTTTAAAAAAAATAAACCAAATAAATAGTTTTTTCTAAAAATTTAATTTTTACGCCTGTACGCAGTTTGAAACTGTGGACCAAATTTGGTTGTCCGTAGTTTGAAATGGCGGACCACTTGTTGGAAGGATTTTTGGTACATGAATATGATGGACCGATATTTGGTCCTCAGTTTGAAACTGTGGATCAAATTTAGGTGTCTGCAGAGTAAAAGCTGAATTTTCAGAAGAAGAAAAACTGGTTATTTGATTTATTTATTTTAAGATGGTAAAAATAGAAATTTCGAACATTATACATCCAGTTAATATTTTGATATTTTTACATCTATCATCATCAAAATTGTCCAAATTAGAAAACTAAAGTTTCATCGCTTTTTATTTCAATATTGTCATTGTTTTTGTCTATTTTGGAGTATACTTGGGCATCAACTCACTCATAAAATTGCAAATCATTTTATAGAATGCTAAATGCTTTCAAATTCACTCAAATTTTGACATACCAGCACTTCCAATATGATCTATTTTCAATTTTTCATGCATATTATGCAAATGAAAATTGATAAAATTTGGTCGCACGTTTGCATTTAAAGTGACTTAAGATTTGCGACAATTTTATATCACGGATATTGATGGGATATCAAATAACATTAAGTTGTACAAAATTTGTTACTTAACCAATCTGAAAGGATAATAATATGCATACAAAATTTCTTTTTCTTTTTTTTAAAGGATAACCAATAAGCATAATAATATGCATACAAAATTTGTTACTTAACCATTCTGTAAGGATAACCAATCTTTATTTTAATTTGTTACTCAAATTTTCTTCATTTTTTATTTTTTATAATTTTATAGAAAAAAAGTTCTCATAAAAAATATCTATTTTATTTAATAACTATTTTTTTTCTTTGGATAAAATCCGAGTTTCAACCTAGTTGAGATAAACATGCTTACGAAAGAACGTAGAAATCAATTACTGCTCCAATTTAAGTATTTCCATGTAGATTTGGAATAGACAAATTGAACCACGACTTCACGTAATTCATACTAAATATATAGTTAGTGTAGACTTGTAGTGTCTTCAATATTAATGCTCCGAATATAATACGTTATTTCATCAGTGGGGCAAAATGACTTGTTGGAACAAATAAAAGTGACTACATTTCCATGTATAAAAAACAATGCAAGGAATAGCATATAAAATAAACGAAGAATATAAAAGTTGTTACTGAATCCTACAAGGAATAGCACATTCTTTTATTGAATTTGTTAATGATCCTGCTTGATCAAAGCACTTTCACACGTATTAAAAACATCAAAATCCGGTACAAAATAACCTGTTTTTATTTCACACTTTCACACGTATTGAGAGTTAAAGAAAAATTAAAAATTAATCAAGCCTCAGATTTGTTATCATCATATAGGCTATATTTAGAAAATTAGAGAGTAACTATATTTTGTAATAAAGTCACTCAATTATTTTTTCTATTTTAGGCAACTGTAGGCAACTGTTAGAATAGGTGTTAGGTAACGGTAACTTTTTCCTACCGTTACTGTTGATAGCTATAAAAGCTCCACTGTACAAAAACAGAATAATAAGAATCATACTTTCAATTCATCACTGTTATTTTCTGCAACCTTCTCAATCTCACAAAACTCAACATGGTATCAGAGCTGGTGCCGATTCTGTACCAGTAAACAAATTCAAGTGTCAAGAGACTCAATCAGAGCCATAGAGGAACAAGAGCCACAGAGCCAAAAAAAGATCCCCACTCTGAAAAATACCAGAAAAATCTAGCATCCTTCTTATCAGTAAAAACAAGCTAGAATGTCCCAAAATACCAAAAAACTCGCAACCATAGTGCTTAACGACAACCGAAACTATATACCATGGTCAAGATGAGTCATGCTGGGCATCAGTGGCAGAGGAAAAATAGGCTTTATCACTGGAAAAATAAAAATTCCAGAACCAGCAAAGAAAGGAGAGCCGACTGATGCAGAAAATGCAAAGATAGAAGAATGGCAGTCAACTGATCATATGATCATGTCATGGATCATAAGCACCATGGAACCTCAAATAGGTCACGTTTTCATGTACCTCAACTCCTCAAAAGAGGTATGGGAAACAACAAAGAAAAGGTACGGGCAGCAAAACAATTTCGCTCACATTTTCAGTCTCAAACAAGAATTGGCACAAATCAAGCAAAGCAATCAAAACAATTCACAACTCGTAACCGAAATCACAACCAAATGGGAAGAACTCAAAACTTATCTTCCACCAATAACCGATCCAGATCAAATACAAAAAAGGGCAAAACAAGATTTGATTTTTACTTATCTGGGAGCCCTCGATGCAAGCTATGAAGCGGTACCGTCTCAAATTCTCCTCTCTACCGAAATGCCAACTTTTGATGAGGTAGTTTCAATCATTGATCGAGAAGAATCAAGGAGGCTTCTCATGAACTCTCAGCCATCCGAAACCACAGAAAACAAAGCATTCAAAGCACAATATAAGCCTAACCCTAATTTTAGCGGAAGAGGGAAAGGAGCCTCCAGCACCGATCGGTGCAATTACTGCAACCGCGCAGGGCACACCAGGGACGGGTGCTGGTTTCTCCATCCACACCTCCGCCCTGTCCGAGAGAAGGGTTACTTTGGTGGCGGTGCAAGAAAAGGAGATAATCGGGAGAATCGGGAAGAGACGAGAGAAAGAGAAGGAAAGGGGTTCGGGACTCAATTGGACCGAGAAAGAGAAAGGAAGGGTTTTGGGGCTCAGTCGGACCAAGAGGCGGGCTAAAACTCAACCGGCTTCAAGTCTGATTCGGACCCAGATCAGATGAAACACCTTCTGGAGCAGCTGTCCGTGTTGCTTCAGCAAAATAACAAAAAGAACTCTGGTATTGCTTCCAATTTAATCTCTAATTCTAAAACTCATAAATGGATTCTAGACTCAGGAGCAACAGATCATATGACGGGAAACAAAAAATTGCTAAATAATTTTAAGGAATATAAAACCAACCAATTTGTAACCGTGGCCAATGGTGAAAAAATAAAAAGCATAGGAATAGGTACAATTAACATTTTTTCCCAAGAATTACCAAATGTTTTGTATGTGGAAAATTGTTCATCGAACTTGTTATCCATTAGTAAAATCACAAAGGAATTAAGTTGTGAAGTCAATTTTTCATCAAAGAATATGATTTTTCAGGAATGGATAACAAAGAAGATGATTGGTGAAGGTATTTTGGAAAATGGACTCTATATTTTAAGCAACGAAAGGATCAATCTTAGTGTTAAAAGACAAGAGGATTTAGGCATCCTTTGGCATCAAAGAATTGGGCATCCTTCCGATAAAATTTTAAAATGTATTTTTAATTTTCCAAAATTAGATTGTAGTAATTGTGAAGTGTGTAAATTTGGAAAGCACACTAGATTGTCATTTTATTTGTTAAGTAGTAAGAGTGAAATTTTTTTTGAATTAATTCATTCGGATGTATGGGGACCCGCCCCTATTGATTCTTTTAATTGATACAAATATTATGTTACCTTTATCGATGATTTTTCACGTACAACTTGGTTATATTTATTAAAAAATAAAAGTGAAGTGTTCTCAAAATTCCAAGAATTTTATAACTTCATAGAAAATCAATTTGATTCAAAAATTAAAATTTTTAGAACCGAGAATCAAAATTTCTCAAACTTTTTTAAACAAAAGGGTATTTTACACCAAACCACTTGTATTTACACACCCGAACAAAATGGAGTGTCGGAAAAAAAAAATCGACATCTTCTTGAAATGACACGAGTACTTTTATTTCAAAATAATGTTCCTAAAAATTTTTGGTCGGATGCCGTTCTTACTTCAACATATTTGATCAATAGATTGCCTAGTGCCCAATTAAATTATAAGTCCATTGGAAATCCTTTACCAAAAAAAAATTAAAATAGATCATTTGAGAGTTTTTGGATGCATATGTTTTGTACACAAAAACAAATTAAACAAATTGGACTATACCTCAATTAAAACCATTTTCTTAGGATATTCCACACAAAAAAAGGGTTACAAATGTTATGACCCAAACAATCACAAATTTACATTTCTAGAGATGTGACATTTCTAGAAAATGAGCCATATTACAAAAATGTTGAAAATAAATCCAACATTGAAGAATTACAAAATGATATAACATTACCACTAATCAATGTTTCGGAAAGAAATAGAAATTCAATAGAAATTGAAAATGAGATAGAGGATATCTCACAAAATGGAGAAGAAGATGAAGAAGAAGAAACACCTACGGAGGAAGCACCGGTAAGAAGGTCATCAAGGCCAACCCAACAATCAACTAGATTAAGGGATTTTGTTACATATGAGGTACAATATTCTATTCAAAATTACATTTCGTATAAACATATTTCAACTCTACATAGATCGTTCTTAACCTCTATTTCAAAAGAGCAAGAACCAAATAATTACTATGAAGCCAAAAATAATCCAATTTGGTGCAAAGCCATGGAAGAAGAATTAAAGGCCTTAGAGAAAAATAATACTTGGGTAATTGTACAATTACCAAAAAATAAAAAACCGGTTGGATGCAAATGGGTATATAAAATAAAATACAATAGCAATGGTACCATAGAACGGTACAAGGCAAGGTTAGTTGCCAAAGGTTATACCCAAACACATGGCATAGATTATTATGAAACTTTTGCACCGGTAGCCAAAATGAATACCGTAAGGATATTATTTTCTATTGCGGTAAACCAAGATTGGAAATTATATCAAATGGACGTCAAAAATGTCTTTCTTCAAGGAACACTTGAAGAAGAGGTATATATGACTCTACCTCCCAGTTATAAAATTGGCAAGATCAAGAATTAGTTTGCAAATTGAAGAAATCTATTTATGGATTGAAGCAATCTCCAAGGGCATGGTATGGCAAATTAAGCACTCATTTAATTTCTTGCAATTTTAAATTAGTAGTGCGGATCACTCATTGTTTATTAAAATTGAACGAAATAACACTACTATTATATTAGTATATGTGAATGATATTATAATCACCGGAAATAATCAAGAATAAATTAAAAGAATAAAACTTCAACTAAAAGAAAAATTCGATATCAAGGATCTTGGTTATTTAAAATATTTTCTAGGAATAGAGATAGCAAATTTTAAGAAATGTTTACTTATTTCTCAAAGAAAATATACATTAGACTTGTTAAAAGAAACCGGTAAACTAGGTTGTAAACCGGCTTCAACACCAATAGATGGTAAGAATAAATTAAATACCGAAGATGGTGAACCTTTAGAAGATATAAACCAATTTCAAAGACTTGTAGGAAAATTAATAAACCTAACGGTAACGCGTCCGGATATTTCAGATCAGTTTCTTAGCCCCTACTCAACCTCCAGACGTCCCTCCACTCCTATATAAGACCCCTGGGCAGAAGGAATAGTTATCTTTGTAATTAGCGTTAGATTTGATTAAAGTGAGAAGAGAGGAGTGCTTGTAACGATGCCGTTCCGCGGCTAAGTTCATTTTCTTAGGGCTAGGCAGTAAACCTTGTTACTCTTGATGTTTTGATATATATATTTCTGTTGATTATGCTTTCTTGTTGTTGAAACAAAATGCTTTTGTGATTTACTATCTCTTCATCTAACTTCAATGATCTAGTTTGAGTCTGTTAGGGTAGTGACAGTACTTTAATAGTAAGAGAAACTATTTGTATGAATTAGCCTCGTTGAGATCTATTAGGTTTATGTGAAGAAAACCTTAGCGGGGAAACCATAAACCAGACCAACAAAACGCGTACCAAATTCCATCACTTGCGTAAAGTAAATTGCAGTGATCTGTGTAGTAATTTGAGGTATTTGAGAGATCAGACATTTGCGTAAGGTAAATCGCAGTGTCCTATGTAGAATCTCGGTGAAAGATCTGTCATTCTTGCGTAACATAAATCGCAATGACCTATGTGGTGTCTTTCATTAATCAACAACAGGAAATCAGACGCAACAGAAATATATTGTCAAGGCGGATTGAGTGGCAATGGTGTGCCGAAACCCTATGAACTCTCATCTCTATCTTTATTTTAATTACTTTTAATTGCTTCCTAATTTACATTGATCAAAACAACATCTCTCAATTTTCAGATTTCATCTAGCCTTTCGAAAGATTGCGATTCGATCGCTCAAAGCATTGAACCAATATTCCCTGTGGATCGACCTCGATTATACTACTCGATAGGATTGTGCGCTTGCATTTCCGAGTTTATAAATATTAAAAGAAACATTGCTCTCTTTTGAGTGATCAATAACCAATTTTTGCACATTTGTAGGCGGAAATCTAGTCACATGGAAAAGCAAAAAACAAAACGTCGTGGCACGATCAAGCGCCGAAGCGGAATATCGTGCCATGCCGTCCACTGCAAGTGAGTTGACATGGATCAAGCAACTCCTTTCAGATTTAGGAATTAAAATTCACGCGCCAATGCAAATGTTTTGTGATAATCAAGCGGCACAACATATAGCATCCAACCCGGTGTTCCACGAAAGAACAAAACACATCGAAGTGAATTGCCACTTCATTAGAGAAAAAGCTCAAGCAAAAGAAATTGAAACTCCATTCGTGAAAAGTGAAGACAATTAGCCGTCATTTTCACGAAAGGATTGGAACCAAAACCATTTGAAGAAAATGTGCGCAAGTTAGAGTTAATCGATATCTACACGCCTAACTTGAGGGGGAGTATTGAGAGTTAAAGAAAAATTAAAAATTAATCAAGCCTCAGATTTGTTATCATCATAGGCTATATTTAGAAAATTAGAGAGTAACTATATTTTGTAATAAAGTCACTCAATTCTTTTTCTATTTTAGGCAACTATAGGCAACTGTTAGAATAGGTGTTAGGTAACGGTAACTTTTTCCTACCGTTACTGTTGATAGCTATAAAAGCTCCACTGTACAAAAACAGAATAATAAGAATCATACTTTCAATTCATCACTGTTATTTTCTGCAACCTTCTCAATCTCACAAAACTCAACAACACGTTACTAAATAACCTTTTAGTAACATTCTCTTATAATGCGGTACAAAAAGGTTATTTACAAAATCAAATTATAAAAACATCAGAATCCCTAGAAATACAAAGCTATTCAACTCGCAAAAATAGTCAATCCAATGCAATACTTAGTTTAAGCTATTCAATTTTCAAATAAATAACTAAGGGCGGTAGGGCTGCCAAAAAAGCTCGTAGTTGGTGATTTGATTGACTTCGATTCGAAAAAGAAAAATTGTAATTAACTCGTTCGATTGATGTTTGTTCTGAAACAAATCAAACCAGTTCGGTTCGAATCTTATTCAAACTCAAACTCAAACTAGAGTAAGTTTGATTTGATTTGATTCGTTTGCAACCATAGTGACAATGACTAATTAAAGCTAGAAATAGAATTTCCCGGCAGTCTTAATATGTATCATATCGATTCGTGCATCACATTTATCTACATACTTCCGATTTATTAAATATAAGAGTTAGAATTGGTATATTTCGTGGCCCTCAATTTTACCATTTATTTATTCTTAGTCACATTGATTCCAACGTTAGTCACTAAAATTTGGTTTCAATAATTGTCTCGTTCATTTTAAATTAATAAGATGTAAAACAAAGTACAAAACTTAACGCCTTATGTATTTATAATTTTTCTAGAAATTTAAGCTTGTTTTTATTTTATCTAAAATCAACTCTTATTCTCAATTATAAGCTCGTCACGGCCCATTAGCAAGCGTTGCATCACTTGAAAAAATGCGCGCGGTCGTCTCTATTCCCACCCAATCACTCGTGCCCCAGAACGCGGGGGTCTGGGTCCGAGGTATTCTCAGAGAAGTTCAGGTAGTCGTCCATGCATGGATAGAAGAGTCGATACCTATGACAATCCAACCCGATACAACCCCACTGGCGTCATTTTTCGAGCAAGTGTGCAATAACGGCTATACTAACACTACGGCGGCGGTTCAGACCGACACGCTCAACTCCACTAACAACCTCCACCATGAACGAAGGCAGCAAGAAAATAAAGATTGAGAAAATTCTCAACAACAGCCCACTCTTCAAACAACGCCTTCTCACCATGAATGGCGAACCAACTGCGGACATTGCCACGCCCCTGGACTCCGCCGTGCTGTCGGGAAATGTTTCTTCAACTCGAAATGCACTGGAGTCAACTCCAGTAAACCCAAAACAGGCCATACTTGGGTTCCAGTACAGCGTCAATCCACCATTAATGAAGGGTCTCATCAAGAACAACAAGGCTCTGCTACGAAACAGGTCGGTACAGTACTCTTTGGTACCGAAACAGCGCACCAAACCCAAACCATAAATGCCATCCACCCCACTACAGTCGAAATATCAGGCCCATCTTCCAACAGAGAATTTGAGGGTCAAGACAAATTTGAACTTATCAAGGCTGGAAAACAAATCATGCAGGCTCTAAACCAAGGCCCAAACATATAGGCCCACTCTGAAGATGACTCCCCAATTAATTCCCCTACTTTCATCTCAAACAGAGACAGCCCAGGCCCGTTCCACACAAACACCTATGTCATGGGCTTGTACCCAAAGGAATTAACTGAAGGAGTAGCCTTACCGAGTAATGTCGATCCCTAAATTGCAGCAAATTTCACTGCTAACAAGGGACCACATGTCATATGCCTTAAGCCATATCTAACCCTTCCACCCCCCCCCCCCCCTCTCTCACCCGTGGATCTACACCCAAAAAGAAATAAATGACTACAAAGAGAAGCTGTAGATCTCAATCACTATCCCAGAAGAAAGCAGCACCACCAAATCTCTCTACACACAACACCATCACGAACAACCTAGACTCAGACTCAAACTTAGGATTTAATGAGATGGATTACCAGTAAGGCCGCCTATCCGATGATGACATGGCAACGGACACAGCACTAGTGCACGTCAACTCCGCCACTGACAATGGCTCATCAGGTAGTGAGGGAAGAGCAAGGAAGATGGCAAAAGGCGATACCCCCACTCCAAAGAGGAGCCGTAGAATTTCAGAGAAACCGCAAACCCAAACCAAAACCTATTTTTCTAAAAAGACTAGACAGAGGAGGGGAGTCAAACTCGGCTGAGGTCGCGTTAATTGCTCAAGCTCTTCATGATGAGATAATTGACACAACACCTCTTCAACAAAGCACCGTACTTGAGGTAAACAATTATTGCGGGACCCATCTCTCTAACATGCTGATACCTTTAGAAGGATGTGCAAACAACACAGAACTCAAAGCGGCACAGGAGGGAGATTTCAATATGGAGGATGAATCAATTCTCAAGTCGCTGGAATACGACCCAGAGGAAGATGCATTCACAGAGGATGATGAAGAACCGGCCGACACCGATCTGGGACTGGACGACCTGGAGAAGAAAGAAGAAGAACCGGAGGAAGAAGAAGAGAAACTGGACGAACCGGATGAGGAAGAAGAAGAGGAACAGGTGGAACCAGAGGAGGAGGAACCTCATGAGAGATCCGAGTAATTAGTTTTAATGATTAGCACATCACTAGAGAATGCGACTTTTGAATTTACATTTCTGTTTTATGTTTTTATTTTGCATGCAAACTTTATTTTATATGTGTTCTATTTTGGAGATGCCATAAATGGCATGTGTAATGCGCTTCTAGCCTTGTGGCTATTGTGTAATGTGCTAATTTAAGTTATTAATGAATTTAAACTTCCAAATTAATCTCGTTTGCTAGAATGTCAGAGGATTAGGAGATATACAAAGTGTGATGTTGTGAAAGAGGTAACCATAGATTCAAAATGTGATATTTTTTGCTTCCAAGAAACTAAGTGGAATGAAAACTCAATTATACAGGTTAGACAATTATGCTCTTTGAGATTTAATGATTATGCGGCCTTAAATTCTATAGGAACTAAGGGGGGAATTCTGCTCGTGTGGAGCAACCTTTATCACAGAATACAAACCATAATTAAGACATACAGTGTTACAGTGATATTACAAAGAGATAACTTTAAATTTATGATTACGGGAGTTTATGGGCCACAACCAAATAGAGACAAATTATTATTAATTAATGAGTTACGAAAAATTAGAAATTCATGTGACATCCCTTGGATGATAACATGAGACTTTAACATTTTAAGATCATTAAGTGATACAACGGGGAACCAAACAGATATGACCTCAATTTTAGACTTTAACAAATTCATTTCGGACTCAAACTTATATGATTTATCATTGCAATGACGGCTTTACACTTGGTCTAGCGGACTCCCTGTTCCGACCTTCTCGAAACTCGATAGGGTTCTCTTATCATCCGATTGGAATGTCATGGGGGTAACACACTCTCTGACTGACCTACCGGCAACTGCATCGGACCACGTGCCGTTATTTTTAAGCATAAAACCACATTCAAACCGCGCCAAAAGACAATTCAAATTTGAGAATTATTGGTTGAGACACGAGGAAATGAGACAGGTGGTTATCGGGGCTTGGGCCGCGGTTACCGGCACAACATCACCTACCAGAACACTGGGTAGCAAACTAAGAGCGGTGGCGCGAACTCTGACCAATTGGGCACAGTCCAAATTTGCAAGGAAAGAAACCTACTTGTCAAGATCCAAGTGGGTAGTCAGGCAATTGGATAGGGCAGAGGAATCTAGGAACTTAAACATCTTGAATTGAGATTGAGAATCCAATTACGAGAACATATCTTCTACCTAGTGCAACTTATCGAGACGAAATGGAAACAAAGATCGGGTTGCCAATGGCTCAAGATGGGAGATAAAAACACCAAATTCTTTCATGCTTCGACAAATGCAAGGAAAAATAGAAACTCAATAACCTCAATATGCAGAGATGATGGCACTCAAATTGATCCTCATAATCTGGAATTGGAATTACTGAACCACTTCAAGAGTCTGTTAGGAGAGCCGGTGCAAGGAGCGCCGTTTGATCTTACTGGAAGAGTGGGCCCGAATCGGCAACAAGAGATGCGATGTATAGATGATGACATTTCACCACAGGAGGTCTATCAGGACATAATGCTACTACTAAAGGACAAAGCCAGTGGACCGGATGGATTCCCAATCGAATTCTATCAGTAATTTTAGGACGTCATAGCCGACGACTTCATGGCACTGATCACACAAGTGCATACGGGACGGTCCAACATAGCGTGTATCAACATGGCAGCCATCACACTTATTCAAAAGAAAAATCAGCCTTTGGTCATTAGAGACTACAGGCCGATAAGTGTTATCAACACTTCGGTCAAGATAATTACAAAGGTGCTGGAAAATAGACTACAGCCGATGCTTCATACACTCGTCTCTAACAAACAGACGGCCTTTATAAAGGGCCGATCAATCATGGAATCATTCCTGGTTGCGAGAGAATTCTTCTGTTCGTGTAGCAAGAGAAAAATCTCTTGTATTCTATATAAGGTGGATTTCGAGAAAGCTTTCGACTCGGTAAGTTGGTGTTACTTAACTAACCTGCTAATTGAAAGAGGTTTCCCGCCCAAGTGGGTGGCAGCAGTACTACTCATTTTAAAATCTTCCTCTTCAATGGTGAGATTCAATGGAAACAACACTAGGTTTTTTAGTCACGCGCGAGGGTTACGGCAGGGTGACCCGCTATCCCCCATGCTATTCATCATTGTAGCGGATTCATTGAACTGGTTAATCAAAAATTCATTGTCGATCATGCATACACTAATTCACATTCTGCCACAACCGATTCAATATGTGGATGACACAATCATTATCACAGAGGCTCACCCACAAACACTTAAGGTAATCTCTCTTCTTCTCTCTATATATGAGAATCTCACAGGGTTGAGAATAAATAGATCGAAGAGTTCCTTCGTTCCAATTGAGGTTCCAAATTACCTAGTGGTGGTTATTGAGAGAATTTTGGGATGCCCGGCCTCGACATTGCCGATCAAGTACTTAGGTCTGCCCCTGTCAGACAAGAGGTTAAACAGGGTTGACTACTTGTCACTTATCGCTGAGGTCAAAAATAGGGTGGCGAGATGGAATTCTAAACTTTTATCCTTTGGGGGGCAAACTGATGCTCGTCAAATCGGTTTTGGCTTACGTTTTGCATATTATCTCACACTTATGTTTAATTAATTAGAGGAAAAGGCTATTGTCACACTTTTTTATGTTTTATTGCAGGAAACATGTTTTGGGATTATTTCACATCAAATGGAGCAAGAATCGGGTCAATCGGATAAGCGACGCTCATCGACTAAGTCTCTGTTACGGCCCGTATTGACTGATACGGACCTAGCCGAATACGGACCAGGAGATAGCGCGATACGCATTAAACCCTTCAGCGACATGGTCTCAATACGGACCGTACCAGCCAGTACGGTCCGTAACCAAGGCACCCTTTGGGAAATAACTGCTATAGCTGTATCCATATCAGGTTTCTTAGCCTCCACTCATCTCCAGACGTCCCCTCACTCCTATATAAGCACACTGGACAGAAGAAGTTATATTTGTAATTTTAGTTATATTTGATTAAGTGAGAAAGAGATGAGTGATTGTAACCATGCCGTTCCGCGGCTAAGTTCTTTTCTTAGGGGCTAGGCAATAAACCTTGTTACTCATGATGCTTTGATATATATATATTTTCTGTTAATTATGATTTCTTGTTGTTTGATTGAAATGTTTTTGTGATTTATTATCCCTTCATCTGATATTGATGATCTAGTTTAATCTGTTAGGGTAGTGACAGTGCTTTAATGGTAAGAGAAACTATGATGGACGAGTCAGCCTCGTTGGGAGTCATTAGATTTATGTGAAGAAAACCTTAGCGGGGAAACCATAAATCAGAACAACAAAACGCGAACCAAGTTATGTCATTTGCGTAAGATAAATCGCAGTGTCATATGTAGTAACTTGTGTATTTTAGAGATCTGTCATTTGCGTAAGACAACTCGCAGTGTCCTATGTAGTATCTCGATAGAAGTCCCGTCATTTGCGTAAGATAACTCGCAGTGTCCTATGTAGTGTCTTCCATAAACAACAACAGGAAATCAGACCCGACAGAAGTAGAATATCAAAGAGGATTGAGTAGCAATGGTGTGCCGAAACCCTAGAAATTCTCATCTCTATCTTTATTTTAATTACTTTTAATTGTTGTCAAATTTACATTGATCACAACTTCAACTCTCAAATTTTCAGATTTTGTCTAGCCTTTCGAAAGATTGTGATTTGATCGCTCAAGATTCTGAACCAATATTCTCTGTGGATCGACCTCGATAGGATTGTGCGCTTGCGATCCGAACCGATAGCATTTCCGAGTTTATAAATTTTAAAAGATAACATCGCTCACTTTTGAGTGATCACATGCATGCCCTCAGGATTCCGAAGTGGGTGTTTAAGCATATAGACAGGATTAGGAGAAATTTCTTGTGGAAAGGAAATGATACGTGTAGGCCAATTAATTGCTTGGTGAATTCGAAAAGAACGTGTGCACTAAAGGTTAACGGAGGTTTGGGAATCATACATCTTCAAACACAAAACGAAGTACTTCTCACAAAGTGGATCTGGATTATGCATACCAAAAGAGAGAGTAACTGGGCGGAGGTCTTGAGCTTGCTATACGTAATCAACGAGTTAGAACAACTGGGTAACGATGTCCATCAATCATTCTTTCTAAAGGAGTTGAAGGACCTCAAAGCCTTATACTCGGTATCTACAACAGTGCAACAGTTCACTAATGTCGTCATTTGGAAATTGAACGCAGCGGGGACATTCACCACCTTATCGGCATACCACCTTATGCACAACAGAGGTGTCATATGTCCATATCAGACCCGAGTGTGGAAATCAAAGACCCCGCCAAAGTTTAGAGTTTTCTTATTGGTTTTACTACAAAATAAACTTCTTACGAGAGCGGTTCTCAGGAAAAGAGGATGCCAAGCACCCGATGGTTGCTCCTTGTGTGGAGGAGCACGAACGTTGGAGACAGGGAAACACATTTTTTTTGGGATTGCACCTACTCCTCTGAGTTTTGGACAGGTTTATATGGCTCTCTCAACCTCGGACATATCCCAAACAGAATCACTAATCACATCCGGTTGTGGAATGTCAAACCAGCAACCTTAACCGATGATTAGACAAGAATTTGGAAGACGACATGGGCGTCAAGCTTTTGGGCGCTATGGCGAGAGAGAAACAACAGAATCTTCAACCAAAAAAATAAGAGGGTCACAATACTGGTACAGGAAACAGTGCAAGAAGTGAGACAGTGGATTAACCACCGCTGAGTATATACTGTTTTATTACTATTATGTACTTGAGAGTTTTTTTTTTTTCATTTGTGTATAAGTAGCTTTTATGAACTGTTGTGAAAATAACTTTTTTATCAATGCAAAATTATAAAATAGCAACTTGCCACTTTACCATAAAAAAATTATAAGCTCGTATGAATGCATAATTAAGAAAACCGGGTTTTTTTGGCTGAATTCCCTGTTGTCCCACCCACTACATCATCCTGGGATACACTACACTGTAAGATATATCATATATATGATTGTAAAATGGAATGAAGTTGCGTACCTTGACTACCTTTCTTGTTTGGCATATTATTTCTTTTCGTTAATCAATTATTATATTTTTGTTCCGCAATCAGTACAGTAACTAATAAAGTGTACACAATTTTTTAAATATGCAAGCCGGAATCTTCAAAAAAGTGTATTACTTAGTCAACTCTGCAGTCAACATCATATGCTCTTTGTCCAATAACAATATAACATCAACTGGAGATTACTTAATTGCCGAAGCAGGCATTAGGGCCTGTTCGGTGGCTCAATTACCATGGGTTTTTTGTGGGAAAAGTAGATATATAGGTATTCTTCCTATTAGCTGTTCGGTGTTGAAGTTTTATTTTCCATTTTACAATTCCTATGGGTTTATATCCCTTGTCCCCTTCAAATTTTATAGGGGAAAAAACAATTGACCAAGAGCTCTGTTTTTTTTCCCAAATGGTGTAGCTCTTGCAATAAGAGGAATATGTTACATCTTTTAGCTAAACTTATCAATGTTTAATCATAAATCAATGCTTAATAATTAAACTACATGATTTATGATTTTATAAGAGATATAGTTAACTTGCTTATTAATTAATTAAAAGAGGGATTATACTTATCAATGCTTATTAAATTAATTAAACTAAACTTAACTTGCACATGAGATTATCAACGACATGACCCAATTATATCATTAAATTGTAATTAAGCTAAAATAGTTTAAAATACATAGATACAAAATTGAAACACAAGGCTAATAATAACTTCAAATTGCATTTCAACAGTACAATAATAATTGATTAATTATGAAATTAAAAATCATTAAACAAAACAGAATTTAAAATGTACAAGAAATTTTAATTGAACAAAACACAAGACTAATTTTTAAGTTAAGTTCCTATTCGGATATCACTTTGCAGTGTATATATAGTCAATTCACTCATTTAAATTTTTTTAGAATCTGATATATACAATTATATTGATCATAATCAGTGATTAGTATCAATAAACTTAATATAGTTTAATTGTAGTATTACATCTTCTAGAAAAAAAAAACAAATTGACATCCTAACAAATTTCTTATGCATTTGCCGAACACCTATATTCTAAAATTTCCCATGAGTTAAATAACCTTGGTTTTGACAAATTGAAATTCCCATTACCATATTAAAAATTCTCATTCTCACAAAATTCTCATGTTACCGAACAGGCCCTAATAAGGGCCACAGTTGCTGGGAGACCAAAGTCTAAAGATAGTCCAAATGAAAGAGGAACCGGATCCTATAATTTTAAGGGACCATAGTATAAAAATATTTGTACGAAACATGATACATAATTTATATGATGTTGTTATGCCTTGAACAACTTGTATAAATGTATTTATACAAAATTAAGTATCTATTACGGAGACAAAAATATATATCAGCAAATCTTCGTGTATATTATCCAGATAAAAAGCACATAAAAATGTATAATAAACATATTAAAGAGATAAAAACAAGTGAAAAGGAGAGAGATCATAGAATAGAAGCACGAGAGAAATGATGGAAATGAAAAAGAGAGAAAAAGATGTAACAGAACTAGGGCTGTCAATGGCACCCTTTTATCCGTTCACCTTATCTGTACTGTATCTAATAAAACGGGTATAGGTAAGATTTTTTTTTTCGTAAATTTATCGGGTATAGGTACGGATAAGATTTTTTTCGTTATCTAAATGGGTAAAGGATACGGGTAAAGTCTATTTTGTACCCGTTACCCGATCGGATAATTATAAAAAAAATTATATATATTATATATATTAATAAGCATTGAAAAGAGTACTTTAATTGATTTACTTGCACTTAGCATGATCATAATTTTTTTTTCAATAAAGTACTATACATGTGTGAAATGAATGTATATGCTTTAATGTTTTATTTAGTAAATAATAAAAATAAAGTACTATACGTAATAAATGTATATGCTTGAATGTTTTATTTAATAAATAATAAAAATAATTATTATATTAGAATTACTCATTATTTACCTGCTACCGTTTCATTATCCGACAATCATAACAGATAAAAGTAAAATACGAGTAAGATAATTTATAGCGAATAAAGATAGAATACGGATAAAAATAATTTGTAACAGATACGGATATGAAAATGTTTCCACCCTACTGTACTAATTGACACTCCTAAACAGAACAGACGCATCAAATAAACACTTGAGGAGAAAATAAATGTGAAAGAGAAAAGAGATGAGAAAGACGAGGTGAATCAAATTTGGAAGGAATTTGTTTGAGTGAGAAATGGAATGAATATAAAGTACGAGGTGGATAAAATTATTCTTCCTATTATATTGTTCAAGTGAGACCGTAGATATAAACTTAACAGCTCATGATTTGGTAACATGATTGTTTATAGGAGCATCTTCATTCTACCTGCAACAGAGCAAAGAAATATGGGGCCCGCGTATCATAGGAAGAATATAACAGGATATGGGGCCCGCGTATCAGAGAGCAAAGATTATTATTTCACAAGAACGAGTCCAGAAATATCTATACTCCAGTAGCCAACTTATCCCCACTTTATTTTCGAGATACCGACTTGACTTCTCCGAATTCACACGGGTTTCTCCTTTTCAAGGCCCCCCTTCCCCATTCCATGGTTTCCCAAACGCCCCCCCTTTTCTCCCATGTGCAAGAGGAAGAAAGCCATCGCCGCCACCGCTCCATCCCAGCTCCGACCACCTCCGACGCCGCGGCCTCAGGTTTCTTCCTCCACCTCCTCCTCCTCTTCTGTCCCGCTGGTCTCCTCCACCTCCAGCACCACCAAATCCTCCTCCCAGCTCTCGGCCGTGCGCTCCTCCCTCCCCATTCCCGCAATACTCTACCCCTTCCAGGAACTCTCTGTTGCCACCAACCACTTCCTCTCTAAGCCTCTCTCCTCCTCCCCCACGCCGTGCTGGAAGTGCTCCCTTCGCAAGCGCGAAACCACTGTGTACCAGCTCCCTTTCCACCTCTCCGACCCGAAATCTCTCTCCTATTTGCTATCACTTATGATCCAGAGCCACAGTGCGAATCTTGTGCCTCTCCTAGGCGCTTCTCTCCCCTCCCCTTCCCACCATTACATCTACCTCGTCTACTCGTTCACACCATCTTCATCCTCACTCTCTTCATGTTTGCGTAATCCGCACAATCCTTCTTACACACCCCTAAGCACCTGGATTTCCCGTGCGCAAGTTGCCTCTGACATGGCAACTGGATTAGAGTACATCCACCTCCATTCCCCGGCCTCTTTTCACGGCCGCCTCTCCAGTTCAGCCATTCTGGTAACAGAGCAACCTTCTATCCGTGCTTTGATCTCTCTCTATGGTGCCGCGGATCTGTCAGGTGATGTGGGGCCCACCTCTATTGAAGAATTTAGAAGAGGTTACGCCGCCCCAGAAGTGGTGAGCCGCATAACCGGTGTATCACACCAGTCTGACGTGTATGCTTTGGGAGTGTTGTTGCTTGAGCTGATATCTGGTGAAGAACCTGTCAGATACCGATTGGACAAAGGTACCATTTCTTTATATAATATATATATATATTCAAAACTTAGTTACAGTAGAAATTCTGGTGACATTAATGTCATACATTATTGATAGGTACAAAAGAAATGAAGCAGGTGTCGGTAATTGACAAAGCAAAGAAGGTGGTTAGAGGTGAAGAGGAGGAGAGAAAAGGGAAGATTAGGCGGTGGATTGATAGAAGATTAAATGATTCATTCCCAGTGGAGGCTGCCGAGAAGTTAATTCACATTGCATTAAAATGTGTTGACCAGGATCCGGCAGCGAGGCCTAACATGGAGTGGGTTTCCGGGAAGGTGTCCAAGGTTTTTCTGGAGTCAAAAATGTGGCATGATAGATTGCGGGTGCCGACTGATCAGATTTCCGTTTCTATTGGTGCCCGGTGAACATACAGTTTGGCTGACTGATTGGTATTTGGGATTAATTGTGGTAACTTAATTTAGTGCAAAGCAAAACAATCTAACCATATAACCTTTTCTAATATTATTGATTGAAGTGGAATTATGGTGTTTGTAAATTAGTTCTAAGTTTGACTAGCAGTAGTTGTAGTTCTCTACATACCAGGGGTACGTTTGGATGAGAGTAAGAATAGCGAAGTTTTAGAATAGTAAATGAGAATAGAAAAAAAAAATAGTGATTTTTATATTAGTGTGAAAATGGTGCTATTCGGATTAGTAAAAATATTGTTTGGATTATATATGTGAAATAGTGAATAGCTGTAATCAATAAAAAATAGTGTTAATAAGGTGTTAATTAAGATAAAAGATAAGCAAGTGGGATCTCAAGAATTGTCACGACGTGGAGATAGCGGAAAGTGATATTAAATTTGTTATTTCGGGATTGTGTTGGCGGAAATCTAAAAAGGAAATATTTTTTCTCTTATTTCACATTTCCGAATAGTAGCTATTTCAACATTTACAAGGAATAAAGAATAGCAGTTATTCTAGCTATTCTGAATAGCAAAAATATTATTTGAATGCACATTGCTATTCTGAATAGCTTCTATTTTAGAATAGTCTCTATTCTTGCTATTCTTGTGTCATCCAAACATAGCCAGAGGTGTAGCGGATTTGAAAATGAACCCATCCTCTATCCTCAGAAAACTGGATTTAGATAGAATTGTTGATCTAGAAGCAATGCTGATTATCTTGATCTGTGTTTTTTTTCTTTGTCAAGATGCACAAAAGTTCATTAATAAATAATTTTATTATGGCGGGTTATGTAAACGAATATACTCTGTCTAGCATTTTTCTAAACTGATAGAAACAGTGTTTTTCTACATTGACTAGTAGAGAGACAGTAGACTTAGTAGTACAGGCGACCAAGGATGATTAGAGGTGCTTACGACGGATACTACCATAGTTGAACTTTCTTATTGGGCTAGTATTCCGGCCGAAATTTTTATTAATATCCTAAAAAAAAAAAAAATTATCAAATCTGCCCTCACTTCAAACTTATTTTTAAAACTACCCCAACCGCCCAGCCACTGGGCGGTCCAGTTTCCACAGCTGACCGCCCAGCTGCTGGGCGGTCCGCTATTGATTTTTTTTTTATATATATGAGCGGCCCGACCCTTCTCTCTTTTGCTCTCTGCCTCCCCGCCGCTCGAAACCAACCCACCTTGCTCTCTCTTGCTCTCTCTCACTACCGAAGTCTCTCTCTCCCTCTCTTCCTCTCTTTTTTTTTTTTGAAAAACCTGGCAGAGACTGCCTAGGTGCAATTTTATTGAAATAAACGGGTTTGATTACATCAGTGTTGTATCATAAAATAAAATAGCAAGGATACATCTAGACTGAAAGAAAAAGAAACGCAGTACAGTAAGTTACTCAAAACAGAAATTCCTGGCAGGGGCTCCCTCTCTTCCTCTCTCTCTCTTCCTCTCCCTCTCCCTCTCTCTATCTTCCTCTCTCTCTTCCGATCTGCCACTCTCTCTCTCTCTTCCTCTCCCTCTTCCTCTCTCTCTCTCTCTCGCCCTCTCTCACCCAAATCCTAATTTTCGGCCATCTCGGCGACAATCCGATTATTTTCGGGTAAGTCTCTAAATAACTTTTTTAATTTATATTTTGTATCTTGTATTGGCATTGGAACGATTGGTAGAAATTGAATTGTTAATTATCTTGTGCGGGTTGTTGATTTTCCCGACACGATTGAATTGTTCAAAATTAGGGTTTCCAAAATTAGAGTTTGTAAATTAGAATTTAGGGTTGACAAAACTGGAGTTTATAAATTAGGGTTGAATTGTTAATTATCGTGTGCGGGTTGTTGATTTTTCCGTCGCGATTTAATTGTTAAAAATTAGGGTTTCCAAAATTAGGGTTTGTAAATTAGGATTTAGGGTTGACAAAATTGGAGTTTATAAGTTAGGGTTGAATTGTTAATTATCGTGTGCGGGTTGTTGATTTTCCCGTCGCGATTTAATTGTTAAAAATTAGGGTTTCCAAAATTAGGGTTTGTAAATTAGGATTTAGGGTTGACAAAATTGGAGTTTATAAGTTAGGGTTGAATTGTTAATTATCGTGTTAGTTATGGTTGAATTGTTAAATTAGGGTTTAGGGTTGACAAAATTGGAGTTTATAAGTTAGGGTTTATAAATCATGATTTATAAGGTAAAATCTTCTGTTTATTGAAATGTAGTATGGTCAGAACTAGACGGGGACGTGCATGGGATGCCCCTCTGGAGACGGGGGAGAGTTCACATGATCATGGAGGCCAGTGGGAGTGGGGCGCAGACTGCAGATGGCTTTGCCTCTGCTATATTTGGCACACCGCCTCCGGCCACGTATCCTTCTACTTGGGAGGCTGATCCGTGGGTGTTGCGTACACAGGCGGGGATCCATGAGGAGCATGCATTACACCTGGGGGAGGACCCATGGGCGCGCGAGGCCGTACACGATGACATGCAGGTGGATGAGGTTCACCAGAGGCGTCCGCCGTCGCAGAGGGACCGCCGTGCACCTGCTAGGTTGGAGCTCTCCGGACCTCGCCCTCGTCATCGTCGTTAGGGTTTTTATGTTTTTTTAGTTTGATAGATTTCTAGTATTTTATGTTTGGATTATTATATTTCATGTTTGGACTGTTATGTTTCATGTTTAGACTTACCATTTAGATTACCATTTAAAAACATTAACAAACTAAATATAAAACTAATCAATTATATTAAAAACCAGACAATTACATAACATATAAAAATAATCGTCAATTATAAAAATATAATCGTCAACAAATAATAAATATGTACCATATAAATCATTACAACAATTTAATATAAAACATTCAAACAAATAAATATACCATATTTAAAACATATTAAAACATAAAAACAAATTTAAAAAAAATTCACAGCGGACCGCTCAGCAGCTGGGAGGTCAGCTGTCCATAGTGGACCGCCCAGCCAGTGGGCGGTCTGCTACGGAAACTGGACCGCCCAACAGGCGGGCGGTTGGGGTAGATTTAAAAATAATTTTGGGGTGAGGGCAGATTTGATAATTTATTTATTTTTTGGGGTATTAATAAAAATATCAGGTATTCCGGTTCAAATTTTAATCCGTAATTATTTTTTTATTTTAAATTGGATCGGATCCATCTCTATATAACTTCACATCCTTCAAACCCTTTTTCAAATTTTAAAAAATAGGCGATTTGAATTTATTCAACATGATCTTCGTATTAAAATATGTTTGGAGATCAAATTTTAGATTTTTTTTGAAAATATTTTTTAATTTTTTAATGAGTATGACTAAAATGCACTATTAATTTTGTGTTCCAATTTAGCTCCACATCTTTATCTTCGTTTTCAAAGGTCCAACAGTCGATTTCAACCGCACAACACGATCTTCATATTAAAATGTGCTTGGAAATCAAATTCATACAAAATTATTGTTTTGGATGGTCCGAAATCATATGAAAAAAATTATTTTGTACATATAAAAAAAAATTAAAAAATATAAAATTTGGCCTCCAAGAACATTTTAAAATGAAAGATCATGTTGAGCAGTTCAGATCAACTATTCAGATTTCGAAAATATAGATAAGGATGTGTAGCATGATTGGGACACAAAACTAATAGTGTATTTTAACCCTACTCTTTTTTTAGATAGGTACAATAATATTGATTTTTTATCGTCCAGAATTTTCTGAAAAACATCGATTTTGTACCTATTTAATAAAAGTAAAAAAATTGGACTCCAAGCTCATTTTAATACGGAGATCATGTTAAGCGATACAAATCAACTATTTGAACTCTAAAAATGAAAATGAGAACATAAAACACAAGACAACCCATGTTTTATAAAGCACCTTGGCCCACCTCATTTAGAATGAAAAATTTGTTCTAAATCAAATTTATTTGTCATAATGATATAACGCTACATGATATAACAATATTAAAATAACAACTCTAAAGTATATTGCAATTTATCTAAATTAAATAATATTATTATATTATGCAATTTTAGCAACTAAGAAAATACTAATTTTATTTAAAAAATAGAGAAGAAAGTATTGTTCCACATATTTAATATGTAGTTTGTTTGAATTTCAAAAAGTCTATCCCATTTATTCAAGTGTAGTTTGTTTGACTTTGAACTGGTAATACCTACGTCCAACTAGTAATGCTTTGAGTGTCAATGTTACGGTTTTGACAACAGCTCAATATATCACTTATATTTAAGTTGAATTCATGTAGCTGATGAGATATTTTTATAGAATACATCGTTCTTTATTATCTCTTTGACCAGGGGTGGAGCCAGACTTTCAAGTTATGAGAGTCAAATATGAATGGAGTTCAATCATATAAAACTTTCATGCTACAATTGGGATTCAATATTACCGTATCTGTAGCATTTTACCCTATACTATATAGAAAATGAGAAAAGGTTATAATACCCAGCTCTTCATCCCCGGATTATCCCCACAACAGTTTTTATGTACTTTCAACAAATTTTAACTATCCATGCGGTCCCCACTTTCTAAAACCACCATCCATCATCTCTCTAATTTCTTTCTCTCTTTAACTTTTACCCAAATTCCTTTTCGATATCTTTCTCCTCTCAACTTTTACCCAAACTCTTTTCCGATTCTCATTCTCCTGAAAACTAAAATCACTATCCTCTCCGATATTGTGAAGCCGTCCGTACATCCTCTCCGATACGGCAGCGACGGCTGTGACGGTGAAGAAAAAGAAAGTTACCTGTCGCTTGTCCGCCGATGCAAGCTTCTCTCCGCGTTATTCGCTGGACGAGAAATCACTAGATACGAATTTTTTGGCTGCATCTGAGCATCTCTTGTCAGATCTGCCCGATAAATGGGCTGGGATACAGATCTGCCTGATACATCTGAGCATCTCGGCGTTACTTCGTGACTTCATATGCGCTAGGCACACATACATGTACCTTTTCTAAAAGCTCTGATCGGCTGCGGCTGTACCTGTTATTCAGCTCAGGTATGTTCAAGCAAATAAATGCATATTTAAACTTTAAATTGTCAAATCGAACCATAGATAAAACACTAGGAATGTTATCATTATTGTTTATGTTAAATAGGTACCTCGTTGTCAGTACAACATGCGATTTCTGCTTATTCTCTGTTGTCAGTACAACATGCTTTCAATTTTGATAACACTAAACCTCAAGTTTCATAATTTCAACTATTATATATAAAATTACTGATACATGATTTATTCTACTAGCGTTCTATCTGAGAATCGCACTACGGAATTTGTATTCTCCGACGAACTTTGCGATTCAGATTGAAGGCCAGCAGTGAAATCTAAATTCATTGAGTTATTTACTGATTTTAATTTACAGAATTCATGTAATAGATTTACAGATTATAGTTATTATTTTACAGGATCTATCTGTTAGGTTAAAATGTTATGTATAGAATTTTTTAGGATCTGTTTCACAGTTTGACAACATATATCAAATATTTTACATGATCTATGCGTTGTATTTCTTTTATTTATTTTATAGGACCTGTTTAACATTTTTCCATAATATATATGCAATAGCTTATAGCATATATGCAATATTTTTATAGGATATATGAGTTATTTCACAAGATTCATGCAATATTTTTATAGGATATATAAGTTATGTAGGATATATGTAACAATTTACAGTATGGATGCAGTTTATAACATGATGCAATTTATAGGATACATATAACAATTTTACAGGATATGTGCAACAGTTTACAGTATTCACTTTGGTTAATCATAGTTACATGATCTGTTTAACAGTTGTACTGATAAACTGCATTAGACAATGTATAACAGTTAATAAAATTCCAGTATTTATCTAGTAAGTTTACAGTATTGATGCAGTTTATTACATGATTTATTAGTCAGGTGTAAATGTTATGTATTAGACAATTTTTACTATGATTCACTTTGGTTACAATATTCACTTTAGTTTACATGATATGTGCAATTTTACATTATGCATGCAATAAATTTACAGAATATAGGTACAATTTTACAGGATTCATGCAATAGATTTACAGTTTCACAGTAATTTATATGATATATGTACTTGTTTAAAAATTCCAGTATTTATCTATTAACTTTAATGTATGGATGGATTTTATTACAGGATGTATTGATGAGGTTTGTTAATTTTAGCATTTTATAGTATATATGCATTATTTCACAAGATTCAAGCAATAGTTTTATAGGTTATGTAAGTTATGTAGGATATATGTAAGAATTTACAGTATGGTTATACAAGTTTATAACATGATGTAATTTATATGATACATATAGCAATTTTACAGGATATGTGCAACAGTTTACAGGATTCACTTTTGTTAATCATAGTTAGAGGAATTGTTTAACAGTTGTACTCATAAACAGCATTAAACAGTTCATTTATCTAGTAAGTTTACAGTATTGATGCAGTTTATAACAGGAAGTATTAGTCATGTGTAAAGTTTATGTATTAGACGGTTTTTACTATGATTCACTAGGGTTACAGTATTTACTTTAGTTTACAGCATATGTGCAATTTTACAGGATACATATAATAATTTTACAGGATACATATGATAATTTTACAAGATACAGATAACAATTGTTAATATTTATTTATGGGTCTATATCATGTAAAATAAGCTTTCAATACTGTCAAATTAGCATATGCAAATTATGTATTAGACAGTTTTTACTGTGATTCACTTTGGTTACAGTATTATTTTACTGTGATTTACTTTTAGTTTACAGCTTATATGCAATTTTACATTATAAATTTCACATGATACATCAACAATTTTGCAGGATACATACAACAATTTTACAGTATGTTGTTTTGAATGTTTGCATCTGCTAATGGTTCGTAACTCCAATTTTTAACCTTGCTTATTTATCTTCTTCTTTTTTGCAGGATGATATATCCAAAGAACGTGTTGTTCTAGCAATGAAACTTCTCACTCATCCGAATAATGTGCACCAGAGGGTTATGAAGTGAAGAAGTCATGTTTGTATTGATGTATTAGCCATGTTTTTTTATTGAAGTTTTGTTTGTGCTTGTGAACAATTAAAGCTGTTTACAGTATTCTGTGAAATTATAGGTGGTAACAGTTATGGGTGGTGACATATTACAGTTGTTGGTTATAGTTTATGGTTTTGAACAGTTAATTTTGTGATTAATGAAATTTTATAACTTGTATATGTTATTTGGATACAATTTTACAGTATTGAAGTTTTGCTGTTAAAATATGTCAGTTTTATAGTTTGCATCTGCTAATTTTACAGTATGTAAGTCTTATTTCACATGATATAGATCGATATACAAATATAATAATTGAAGAAAAAAATTACGTAAAAAATAAAAATACGAAAAAAATAAAAAAATAAATTTTAAATTTTAATATCAAAAAAAAAATTTGATGCAAAAAAATTAATTTTGCACAATTTTAGGTGTTATTTGTAAATAACTACAAGTTTGAGAAGTGGCTTGTTTTTTAAACTTTCTAGAAGCCGTCAGTTTTTCAAGTACAGCCGGAAGTACAGTGTTTTTGCAAGTTGCTAACTGTTTGCAACTAACTTGGGGACCACTTCCAACTAACTTGGATTGTCAGACTTTTAAACTTCTTATTATACATGATCTATTGTTGAAGTTACAGTATTGGTTACAGAGTTTTACAGTATTCGCGCAAGTCAAATGACAGTTTTTTTGGAGAAAAACTGGGGATTGAAGCTTGAGGACAATTAGTCGGATCCATAGAAAATAGTGTATAAGTAAAAAAATATTCAAAATAAATGGAGGTCAATTGACCCCATTCCTTCACTGTAGCTCCGCCCCTGTCTTTGACAGATTAATTTGTTATTTATGGCAGTACATTAAGCACACTTCAAATGAAGGTATATCTCTACAATGAAGCTAGAGGTGCAATTAGTTGTAAAATGACACGTGTATTTGAAAAGGAAGGATCTGTTAACAATCAAATTTATTACATAATTGTTATAACAGAAGGTAAAAGTTTCTTAATTCGAAAATCAATTTTAAGTAATATTAGAAATGGTAATGTAATGGTGCAATTTAAAAATTATTTGGTTCTTGATAACACCACGAACAAAATTATTAATTCTTTTAAAAATTCTTAATGGATAGTTGATAGTTTTTTTTTTTTAATTAAACTGAATGTGATATACGAATATCCAATATAAAACCATATCTCTAATATGTTTAATCGGTTTTCTCAAATAAAAAATAGTTGTGAATATAACCTGTGTTTATGTTTGCTGAGTTAGATAGGACAAATGGTATATTCCGTGATTTGCAGATAAAGAAACACAAAAATTAATATTGAAAAGCAAATTAGCACCATAAATACATAGATTTGTTTAAATCTGTATCGTCTTGGGTCTTAGACTGAGTACAATATGACGTGACAAATTTTCAGCCGAGTGATTGGAAATAGGTGCCTATTTAGACATAGAGAAATCGTCTTTTAGATTCGTGCCACAATTAAAGAACGGTCAGGAATTATTAATTGTACGTGCGATACCGGAATGATCCGAATTCGATTTGTTCAGATCATTGTTGCAATAGAACCCTTGTGCTCAACTTCCTATTTGTATTATCCAGCATGCCATAAGTTCAGATAAATCGGAAACTGTTGAAAGATATTTGAGTATGAAGCTATTACTAGATTGAATATTATTATACAAATAGAATTCCATACTCATGTTCTCCAATTTAACACTTCAAATTAGGACTGTACAAAATCGTTCATAACTCGCTCGCTAACTGCTCGTTTTAACTCATTCATTTATATCTCGAGTCAGTTTCAACTCGAGTTGGCTAACTCGTTTAATAAATGAGCTGAGTTTGAGCATACCCCAACTCGCTCATTAACAACTCGAGTTACACAAAATTCGTCACAATAAATCTCATGCCCTTCTAAATGAGTCCTAAACTGTTGTTTGGATTGTTTGTTTTGTTAGTTGTCTTGTTAATTATGTTTGAATTGTTTGTATTTAGATAAACTCTTACTAAGCAATTTGAATTGTTTGCATTTAGACAAACTCTTACTAGTATATAACTATAACTAAGGAAATTAACTGGTCAAACGAGTTATAAACGAGTTGTGAGCCAACTCGAGTTGGCTTTACAGCTCGTTATTGCCATCCCAACTCGAGTTAACTCGCTCATTAACTAAATGAGGTGAGCACGAATTGGAGATAACTCGCTCAAACTCAACTCATTTACATTCCTACTTCAAATAATTAAATATAGGTCGCAAATTTTATTTTACTTGTACAAATATATATAAGCTTGTACTTCTTTAATTTTAAAAGTTCTCATATGAAGTAATAAAGGTTATATCAAAAACATTCTGGCCCAAGTCAAATGTGTCGGATCCATTTTTGTTTGGGCTTTTACGGAGCTTAGGTGAAATGGTCACTGGATCCGGTTGTGAGCTGTCAAAAACGGCCTGTCAGTTTCCTTCTGGTGAAATGTGTCTAATTTAAGGCAGATTTAAAATGAATCGAGAGGATTCGGCCATTCGGGGCTGCCTATCTTCCTATAATTTTATTGGAAGGAGAAAACTACACAGTAGTCACCCATGTTAAGCGGGATTCGGATCAGTGATTTTACCTTAAAATAAGTTCTCTAACGATCTAGCTAGCTGGTAATCTAATAGTATAGTTTATTCTTTCAAGGGAAGATTTTGCATCGAATCTTGAGACTGAATCCATGTAGATCTAGTACCCTCTTGCCCGACAATTTTTATTAATATCCAAAGTTAACTACAAATTAATAAATATACCCAGAATCAGTGGGTATTTCGAAAAATGTCCAAACCGGCCAGATTTTGGCCAGTTTCCTCTTCCCCCATAAGCCGGCCAGATCTGGCGGTTTCCTCAACTTTTTTTTTTTGCTTTATTATTACAAAAAAAATCAATTAAACTCAAGACTACTTTGGAAATATTTTGATAACACAAGCATTGTTATATCATTGACAACAGCGTTTTGAAATAGAAGAAAAATGCTCTCGTGTCAAGAAACATTGTTGGCGACAAGGCTTCATTAGTTACGATTTACATACCACCTCCCCTTTTTAATTTCGCCAACATTTTTATTTATTCCAATTTCTTTTATTTTGTATAATTTCTAATTACACTAATTTACAACAAGCACAATCCTAAACTCTAATTCTATTATATTTGTGCTAGATTTTAAAATATCTCAAAATAAATATCACGGTCGGGATTCATTTCTTTAATACTGTAGATTTAAGAATCAGGTTGCACTGTATCTACTAAATCAATTTTTCTTGTTGTAATCAAGCCATAGGTTTACCTACTCAAATAAAATGTTATTGAGCTTTGTAGCTAACTTTCTTTTTGTTTTCTGTTTGTTTATGTACTAAAATTTTTATTATTATCCAAAAAAATATCAAATTTCTAAATTTACACATGATTTCGATTAATTCTAAAACTACCCAATCCGGTAAATTATTTACCAGAAATATGGCCTAGATCTGCAAAATTATTTAACGAAAAGAGATGAGAACTTTCCGTAGAATAATTTCCCAAAAAGTTCACCTCTCTTTTTCGTTAAATAATTCTGCAAATCTGGGCCATATTTCCGGTAAATAATTTACCGGATTGGACAGTTCTGAAAATAATCTGAAATCGTGTGTAAATTTGAAAATTTGATATTCTTTTTGGATAATAAAAATTTCAAGTTTATGTAGGTTAGTGGCCCATCAAATCAATGCGAAGATGCCATTTTACGTCACTCCATCTCTTAAAGGAATTTAATTATATTTACCTATATTAATTTGGTTTAAATTAATTACTTTTTCTGATGAACCCTTTTTGACAAATCTGATTGGATTTTGTTTAATATTGAAAATTCTTTTAGTCGAGAGTATAAAAATGTAACATTTCATAATTTTTATATTGTTTCTGAAAATATATTTTTCTGAACCTATATTTTAAAATTTTAAAATTTAATGGTTGAATATTAAATCTAGTTTTTCTATAGAAAAAAAAAACTAGAGCATGACACGTGAAATTTCTAGCAATGCTGTCCTATGCATGCAAGTCACCCATATTTATAGGGTGTAAAAAAAATTTGAGAAAACCAGTCATATTCTGGCCAGCTTCTGGGGGAAGAGAAAACCGGCCAGAATCTGACAGATTTAGACATTACCCACTGATTCTGGGTATATTTATTAATTTTGGATATTAATAAAAATGTCGGCCCTCTTGCGCTCGACCTGGACTATAGTGGTATAAAACGTATTTTTTTTTTCTATATGCAATTTTACATATGTATCGTGTCAATGTACAGAAGGATAGGTTTTAGAGGAGGCATGCTTCCAATGGGGTGACATGGCTAGCAGTTTAAAGGCTAAAAATGTGGTTACCTATTCAAGGGTGCATTAAAGAGTAGCAATTTTCACAATTGACTACCTTGGGCCAGGTACATTATAGGTCTAAATATTTATAATTAATTAATAAACAGCCAAATTGAAACACTTTTTTCTTGATTTGTGTCGATAAATGGATTAAATCAAACAACTTTCTAATAACTTAATAGTCATAATTATATTGCATCCGTACTTACAATTACATAACTTTTTTGTTGTTGTAATTAAAAAAGAGGAGGGTTCAAATGTCTCATGCCTTTTAAGCTTTCTCATGACTCACATTTTTTATTTTCGTTTTCAAAGTTCAAACAGTCAATTTGAACCGCTCAATATGTTATCCGTACTAAAATATTCTTGGAGACCAAATTTTATATTTAAAAAAAAAAATAATTATTTTTGTATATAGGAACAAAATCACTGTTTTTGAGTCATCCAAAACAGTGATTTTGTATCTATTTAAAAAAATAGTAAAAAAATTCAAAAAATATAAAATTTAGTCTCCAAGTATATTTTAATATGGATATTACGTTGAGCGGTTCGGATCGACTTTTTGAACTTTGAAAATAGAAATTGAAGGCACAATGAGACACGAAAGACATGAAACATTTGAACTTTAATGATTGAAAAATTGTAGTTCTTTAAATAAATAGTTGACATAGCAATTAATAATAATAAATAATTAACATTAGTATCTGCAATTCTGAAATGGTACACTTTTGCCTGTTTGTGTGTTTTGAGTGGGTGAAAGTGGAACACCTAAGTCATGTCTCAATAATTGGATGCGCTTGTGCAGTCTGTGGGGTTTTTATTGCTAAATAAAAAGCCAACAACGCCTGCTCATCTTTCTTCTATAATGCTTCAAACCCCACTTGCACTGTTGCACAAACACGAACGCAATGTAAACTCAACCTCCGGCAGCTGCCACTTACAGTACTCGTGAAAAATATGACTTGCTAGCAGAAATATATTGGACTTTGATGTTTGATCTCTGCAAAAAGGAAGAAATCCAAAAAAAATGAGAGAACTTTTTTTTGGTATTTATGTTTCTTGTGTTATCTGGCAGAAATTTAGATAAAATAATATGATGTGAAATAAGTTAATTTCCTTAATTTTCTAAATTAACAAATCAAACAGCATTGATTCAAGAAAATTTGTTGGTTTCCTCTATTATTATTTTTTTTTTCATTTTCTAGCATGCCACTGTGAAGGAGTCTATATTTGCTTAGAAATTGGAGTCCGTTAGGCAGTATTTTGTCTATTTGATCGATGCACAAATACTTGGTTTTTTTTTTTTTATAAAAATCAGTCGATTAACTTTTAAATTTGAAATAAACAGTCTGGAATAATGTTAATTTGAGTCAAGTTCACCCCCAGACGACTAGAAATCATCCTGGTTCAGGCCCTGTCTGGCACCAAATAAAACCAACCTAAGCCTATGTCAGTATGCCCTATTATGTCAGGCATAAATGGCAAACAAGACAAAGCGTTTAAATTAAATAATTAATGTTTAACATGTAGAATTTATTTACCTAGCAAACTTTTGAATATTTTTCAGTGTTGGATCTGGGTAATTTTACACCCATCAAATTTGTATGTATATTATGTATTAGCGTACATAAAAATAATCGCCTTTAATTTTTAAATGACAGAAAAGTAATTTTTAATTATAGTAACTTATTCAGTATCTTTCGCATAAGGAATTTCTGATTGTTTCTCGACATTGATCTCGTCTATATCCTTAACACAATTAATCCAAATATTTTTTCTTTAATAAAGTGAAAAGCTGCTCCATATTAAAATTGTAGATGGGTCACTACTCACTTGATAATGATTATTTTGATAATTCTGATAACAATTTTGCAATAAAATTCAAATAAATTTGAAAAATAAACTAAATTTATCTTTTTTGAAATACTTGGTAGAGGCTACCAAGTTTGTGGATTACATTTACTGTCTATCACCTGAAACTTCTTGTTGCGCATTACATCTAATAGGCCCTGTACCCTACTAAAATTGAAACACTAACCCACTCCCACTCTTATTGATGTACCGCCACAGTATCTTAGCCATAAGGCCCCTTCTTCACTAATCTTGTCAGCTAGCATGCTTGGAGGTAGCACTCTTCCCCGGAAAACTTTCTCATTTCTCTGCCTCCATACCGACCACAGTACACACATAAATGCCGAAGCCCAAATCCTTTTGCCTCTTCTTAGCACCCCCGTGTTGTAATCTCTTGATTTTTCCCAAGACTGGCTTACAGAAGCACCCCTGATTAGGAGCTTGGTACCACTCTGTGTTTCCAAACTGTCCCACACCTCTCGAGCATACTGACATGAAAAGAATAAGTGGTCTGCCGTCTCTAGGTCGCAATTGGTGCACAAGACACATTTTGCTTCGCACAACATATGCCTTCTTAGCATAATGTCGTGTGTCAGAATTCTATCACGCAGCAAGAGGAAGGCAAAAACTTTGACCTTTGTTGGTGCGTAGCTTCTCCATACCTCATCGTATTGCCATCTATTCATCCCCTCTGCCATCTTAACCTTGTAAAATGAATTGGCAGTGTACGTGCCGCCCGACGACCATTTCCACCGCAACTCATCTTCCATGTGATTAAAAGCCAGACGGAGGTCTAATTCCGGAGCTAATTCAGCGATGATTGGGGCAGCTTCATGAAGGGAAATTTTGTGAAGAGGAGGTCTTGGCTGGCCGTCTTTTAACCCTCTTAACGGATCGCCATTCCAAGGGTCGTACCAGAAGGATATCCTTGTGCCCTCTCCCACAAGCCAGATGGTACTCCAATTGAATTGCGGCAGTAAGCTGACAATGTTTTTCCAAAAGAAGGAACCCGAGACCGCCCAAATCTTCGGACCATCAGTTCGATTGCCGATATCCCTCAAAATCCCTGCCATGGACGCCCAAAGGCCATCATGCTCAGTTTGGATCTTCCACCACCATCTCATCAAAAGAGAAATATTACGAATCTCCAAATTTGGAGCTCCCAGGCCTCCCCAAATCTTTGGGGTACACACCAAACTCCATTTGATCAGAGAAATTCCTTTTCCCTGTCCTTCCATCTTGCCCCATAAAAACCTTCGCCTAATTAAATCAATTCGTTTAATGACCCATTTCGGTAAGACAAAGCATGTCATAAAATAGATGGGAATAGAGGCAATAACCGAGTTGATTAATTGAAGGCGCCCCCCTCTCGAAATCATTTTACCTTGCCATCCTTGCAATCGCTTCTCTATTTTTTCGATTAAAGGCATGAAATCTGACCTTGCCGGCCTCCTAATTGTTAAAGGCATTCCCAAGTAGTCAATCGGCAAGTCTGTTTTCTCACAACCGAGTACCAGATGGACCTCTCTTATCTGCTCTTGGGAGAGATTTAATGGTATAAATGCACTTTTGGCATAGTTGATACTCAGCCCCGAGACCGAAGCAAAAATTCGAAGGGTCAGCTTGAGCGAAATCAATGTGGTGAGGTCTGCAGTGGCCACCATGGCAGTGTCATCTGCATATTGAAGTGCGATAATCGGTTCTTGCAGCCTATTGGTGATTTGGCAGTTGAGTGAGGCATTTAGAGTAACTATCATTCTTTGCATGACGTCCACTGCCAACACAAAGAGTAGAGGCGATAGAGGGTCGCCTTGGCGGAGGCCTCGCCTATGGCAGAAAAATTCGGAGTGATCTCCATTAATTACAATTCTGGAGGTTGCGCTTTGAAGGAGTTGATTAACCCATCCGACCCATCGATCAGGGAACCCTCTCGCCTTCATCACCTTCGTAAGATAACTCCAATTAATGGAGTCGAACGCCTTTTTAAAATCGATCTTGAGGAATACTGCTGGGGCCTTGGTAGAGGATATATGTTGCAGCATTTCTCTTGTCGTCACAAAATTCTCTGAAATCTGTCTGCCTCTGATGAAAGCCGTCTGCCGGTTTGAGATAAGGTCGGGCAGTACTCCGGACAAGCGGGTGGCAAGAATTTTGGAGATAATTTTCGGGATCAGGTTGATAATACTTATTTGACATATGTACAGTTCAACAATCAAATTGCATGTAATTTAAGTATTGTTGGATGATGCATCGAGAATTAATTTTGAAATGTTAAAATTACTAATTACTTTAGACTGAAACATACACACAGGGGCGGATCTACTGTAGCACAGGGTAGGGCAACTGCCCTACCCTGAAAATCCAAAACTAATTTACAAAGACTGAATTTTGAGCTTTTGCCCTACCCTGAAAATTGATATTGCCCTACCCTGTAGCCCAATTAAAATAACTGGCCTATTATCTAATGGGTTTGAACCCGATTATCTATTTAAACCCGATTCAATAATATCTTGCCCTACCCTGATCAAAATCCTGCATCCGCCCCTGCATACACATAGACCGTTGTTGAGAAAACAATCTAAGCGGCCACCGATTAATCGTCCATTTTGTCATTGGTGATGACTGAATTGTCATGAATAGATTTGTTGGAAGGTTGTTTGTGGATGAAACCCACTAATAGACCGATTTGTTAGATTACTCGTCTGTCTTCTGTTTAAACAACCCGATTAATTGTCCGTTTTCTGTTAATAAGGTTGTTTAGTTTTTTATTTTTATTTTTTTCTGCAATTATCCGTTATATTTACTATATTTTGTCTTGTCTTGTATGTACTTTTTTAAATGACAATTTCATGAAACTTTATTAATTAACAAGGAAATTAACTTACAATAAATTTATTTGATAAGTTTGATGAGTTAAATTAATCATTTTTAAATAAATTATGAGTTTATGCACATAACTTCATTGAAAACACAAAATTGTCAGCACAATTTCAATTAATCAGTGACATACTAATTAATTTTTAGACGATACCCCGTTCATCCAATGAACATATACCGTTATTTACACCACTGATATAGACTTGACATGCAAATAATATAAATCATAGTTATATATTAAAATTTTGAATTTCAAGATTATTTTTTAATTTGTCCGTACTACTAAAATAAAATAACTATCTAAGTCGATTTTTTAATCTATAAGATCAGATTTCAAAATATCAAAATATAACACTACTGCTGACATTATCAGCGGTAGAAATGAATTAATTTTGCACGCAGAGGGACATTGTCAAATTCTTAAGTATCTATTTTTCTAGAATTCTTTTATCTTTTAATATTTTCCTAAAAAAAATACTTCTTAAAAAAAAATATATTATCTTAGAATTTGAATTAACTAAAAAATCATTGATTCAAATCCAAAGTCTAGATGGGGATCGATGGCTCGTATCTAAATACTTCAGGTAAGATTTTTTGTGATCAATATTTTTATCATGTTGTTGCTTGATGTGTTGCCGAGAAAAAATAATATTGATGTGATCAATATTTTTGGATCCGAGTCATTAATACCGGTTCAAATTTTTATTCAGGTCATTTATCGCGGTGCTTCTATTACATCCAAAATCTAAGATTCTTCATCTATTTTCATAGAAGCCTTTTTACATATTCAATAGCATAATATTTTTCTAAAATGACTTCTAACTAGAAAAATAGATAAAGTATCTTAGAATTTGGATGTACTAGAAGAATTGCGACAAATAATCTATATTTAAAGTTTGGACCGATATCAATGGCTCAGACTCAAATATGATGAAAATGTTGACCACAAAAAATCAGGCCTGAAAAATGTTTGGATCCGAGTTATTGATCCCGATTCAAACTCTAAATCCGGATCATGAATCACAGTCTTTCTTATACATCTAAATTCTAAGATATTTTATCTATTTTCAAAAATCAGAAAACCTTTAAATTCTCTAACAATCTCTTTCGGCGCAAAATTAACTCATTTCTACTACTGGCAAGTAGTGTTAGAATCTGAGATTTTGGAATATGATGTTAAGTTTGAATTTCGTATTTTTAAATGTTATGGATAAAAAAAAAATCGGACTATCAAGCGACATCTCTCAGATCCTATTTGATTTATCGTTAAATTAACGAATAAAGGTAATCAGAATTCAGAAGTATATGTCATCACTGTATCACACTAAAACTTATAAATTCCTATATCTCTGTAATCCTGCACCTTTCAAACACAAAACCATTGAGCAGAGATCAATCATTTTTAGCCTTTCAATTTTTTTTTTTCTGTTGTTGAACGAAACCAATATCTGCAGAAATCATCCCAATCGATACATAGAGTCATAGACCGTGCAGCTTAATTTATGATTATTCAACTGACAGTTCTATTATTAAAAAAAGTTGCTCAGTCGTTCCGGGGAAAAGTTTAATTAGAGACCAAAAGAACTCATCACAAAGCAGACTAAACTAATGGCTACATTCCAAACATACTACAGGAAAAAGTTTATCAGACTAGACATGGTAAGCAGTTCTATTTATTAAATATGACAACGACAGATATCTGAGAAATTAACATTTTATGATTGGAACCCCGTCACGGCGAACAAATCAGAATACGCATAAGATCTTGTCCGTCCAATCCATGATTTGACGACTACAAAAAATCTTTTCTCCGCCCTCCCCTCGTCGCATCGCAAAATGCTCCACACGAGGAAGTACAATTTCCCCCATTCGCCAACCTGGTTGTCCAATCATAACTTTTGCGGGTCCCACACCTTGCACAGTCAGGCCAGGCGCACTAATTCCAGTGCCAGCTCCACTATTCCTTCCTACTGCCAGAAATTAAAAGCTCCATTATTCCAGCTGTGAAAAGAAAGAAAAGAGAGAGAGAAGAAACGAGAAGAGAATCGTGTGAGATGTAGGATTACCATTTTTTTGGTAATGAATGGATATGATTACAAGTACAGTTTGTTTGCAGGGAGGAAGACGTCAGATCGTATAGCGGGATATCTTTTGAATTTAAATCAGACGGGCCAGATTTCGAGGCTTACGACCCGAAGTTTGTGTCACTTGTGTGCCTTAATCATACTCCAGGTCTTTTACGATTGTCTACGGCCAATGTTTTGTGTACAACAATACGTCGTATGTGAATTGTGGGCTTTATATATATTCGTTCCTTCATGCCATGTTAAAATGTAATCATAGACGAACTCGTTATTTCTCTGTTCCACGGGTTCCTATGAGGTTTTTTTTATTGAATTGGTGTTTTACAACAAAAAAAATAAAAAAAATTACTTCATTTATTCACTATAATAATTTAATGTGTAATTAATTACTAGTGAGAACTAGTCTTTGGTCTAGTGGCAAAGGTACATGGTCTCTACGTGAGAAGTCATGAGTTCGAATCCGGATAGTGCAAATTCTTTGTTGTAATAAACAAGAGTATTAAATAGTTTGATGGTTTGACTTCCAACTTTTATTAAAAAAAAAAAAATACTAGTATAGCTGCATTATTAGCCACACGAACAAGATTCTAGGTAAAACCAAATTTGTACAAGGGATGGCAGAGAAATAATCTCCTCAAACACTGTAGTAAAAAGAAATTGGGGGAAAACTGAGGAGAGATACTGCCGATCGTACAGAGGAGTCAGAGTAAAGTGGTTGTGGTCTGGTGGTAGGGCTCATTGGTAGTCGGAAAGAGCACTTGGAGAAGCAAAAGATCCGGAGGTAACACACTAACACTGTTTACTCAGGATATATTTGGTTGGATTATGAATAAGTTATTTGGAATAGGTTTACAACCAAACATATCCTCAACCTTTATAAATAACAACTTTATATTTTTCTGTAATTGCATAAACTTACAATTTTTCAATAATACATTATATTATTATAATTAGAAAAGAAGGCTGTGCTCTCCGCCTTTCCGCAAGCAAGAGAATGAAAATGAAAAGAACAGGATGCAGTAAGAGAGAAGATGGTTGAAATTCAATCTCTTCTAGGAGCTGCTCGGTAAGGGGTAAATAAACAATTATGTTTGTCTCGAAAATCAACAATTTTATGTTATGTTAATTCCTGTTTCGTAAATTGGAACAGGTAACAATGATGTCTTATACTCCATTAATAAAATCGAGTCGTTTTCCATATTTTGGAAAAAAATTCCATAATTTCACCTCTCTTGAAATGTAAATTTCATACAGTTAGAATAACGTAGGATTTATTAAATTTTAAAGTATGATTCGTGTTATGTATATGTGCGCTGGCCACAAATCCCACGGCATAGTGCCATGCTAGAACAGGTCATTGTACCAAACGTGTCGTGTTAAAACATGTGGTGTATTGGTTACACGACATGAAATTTTGTGCAGTGCAAATTAGGCTGATAAATTTTATGCGTCCTTTCTATCAGCGGCAGAATCAGGATTTTCCTTAGAAGGGCACAAAAAAATTGAATTAGATTTAAATAGCTAATCAGGTTCAAGCACATTAACTAATTGGGTACCAGATAAATACCAATTATCTAACTTATAATTTTCAATGCTCTGACTTCTAATTCTAATTACTTATCAAAATTCAATGAACTTATTATGATTTTAACACTAAAGTTACCTTAATTATAAATCAAAATTTCAAAGGGAAGCAAAAAAAATTTCTACGAGGAGCAAAGTCGATCCGGACCTATAGATTTCTGTAAAATTTCAAAATCTAAGAAAGAACAATTTTTAACTTGTCGTTTTTTTTCTGCGTAAACATTTTTGGATAATTTTTTGAAAAATTATATGCACGGCATCACGACTTTTTTTTTCTCAAATTGAAAATTACGTGGAAGGTGATACGTATTACAATTTTGAAGCACTGACTGTTTAAAGAATTAGTTAAGCATTATCTAGGCATGTTTGGTCGAAATTTTTAAGCATTTTTTTTGTTTGTCAAAATTGGTACTCTGTTTGATTTGATGTAAATATCTACAATGTCACGTTAGCATCTTGATATTGTTTGTAATTGTTGACTGCAGCGATATAAAAATAAAATACGATATTATGATTGAAATATATAAAGATTGATATTGTTTTGAGAAAAAATTATTCACGTAGTTGATGCAACTTTTTTTTTAAATTCTATCGACAAAGAGAAACGCTATTATTACTAGGCAGGTCTCTTATTTGTGCGAAATATCCAAAAAAATTTTGGCGATTATTGGATTTAAAGTGCGAAATATCCATTGGCTCTTACTTGTGGATGTTTTTAGGCGTTACAATCTAAGGGCATGTTCGGACACATTACTGTGCCCGTGGGAAAAAAAAAATTCAGTCTGATTGAATTTTTTTTTCCCCACATGCACAGTAAAATTTAGTTCAATTCCTGTACTCATGCCCATTCCCTTTGTGCGCCGAACAGGCCCTAAATTCGGCCTCACTTGGGTAGCCTTATCCACTATACGTTATTCATTGCTGTTAATACGCAACATACGAACAATGAATAATTTCTGAACAAATTGGAAATTTTCAAAACTTACTCAAAAACACAAAAAATTTAAAATAATATATATACAGAAACGCATCAAGTAAACAACATCATTAAATTACGAAATAAAATGTAAAAGAATTATAACTATGGGTCTCATTGTTTTTCAAATAATTATAATTTTTAATTAGATAAAACTACGTAAAATATTATAAAAGATTAATCACGTCGAACAAAAAAGTTTCGTATATAATTTTGTATTTATCGATTACTGTAAAGTGCAATGATTACAAAATAATTATTATTTTTATCCTTATTCGATGAGCAAATAATTTTTTTTTTCTTGCTCCATATCATCATTGTACCAGTTACGATACAAGTTGGATAAACAGATAAATTATATTCCATTAACATTCTCAACCATTTATTTTCAACCCACCTGCTCCAGCTGATGAAGACATTTATTGGATTGTTTTAGAAATAAAGGAAAATTATAGACAATTTGTTTTGTATATAGCTCGGTTTTGTATACATTTTTAATCTAAAATTACTTTGATGTCCACCAAATATCGTTAAATAGAATAATTGCATATTATATGCTATTTGATGAACGATAAAACTTGTATTAATTTTTATTACTTTTGAATTGTATGATATATATATATATATATGAGGAGGGTTCAAAAGCTATCATTTTTGTGTCTCTAATCCATCATGCCTTCATATATTTAATTTTTTATTAACATAATTTTTACAACTTATATTTCAAAATAAATCCGTTAACCGTTAGTTGTGATTTATAATTTTTTCTCTAAACATAAAATATTATCACTTTTGGATTTTATTCTTATATAAATATTTGAGTTGAAATATCAACGTCTAGAAATCATTTCTATTAGTGTATTTTTGCAATTTCTCGATAACAGTCAAAATAAATTTAAAATTTTATAATTTAGAATGTGCGCATGAAGAATATGATATAGATCATATCTAGCTATTTATTTTGACATTTGAGTTCTAATTTTTAAATTATTGAAGTTTATAAAATAGAGATATGATCGAGACACAAAAAAATGAAGGCATTTAGAACCCTCATATTAAATATAGAATATATTTTATTCAACTTTTTTATTGAATTTTACAAGGATAGATTATTATTTACAGTTACCTATATTATAAAATTAAATTCTGATTGCAATGAATTTTCATCATGGTTCTAAATAACTAATTATAGTTGCGCAATATCTACACTATAGCTTTTTCGGACCCTAAAAACTATAACGGTATCAACTACCTTTTTTTATTAGAATTCTAAATTATAATTATCGCTGCACTATAGCTTTTTCAGATCTTAAAAACAATAATTACTGTTTAGAACCTTGATCTTCACCCTTAATATTGTCCAACTATAAATTGCAGAACAATGAAATTCTCCCAAATAATAGAAGAATGATAGATGAAGATTGACCATCTCTTTTACCTTCTCCCCGGTAATCCCGGGGACCCGTCTGACGAAACCCTAACCCGATGCGCTTTCTGACCTCTCTGCTCCTGCTCCTACGTACGGACACATTACCCCACGAGCACGGAGCTTATTTTATTCAATGGGAATTACCAGAAATACATCACCCTCTGGCCACTGGGGAGTCTACACGTGTGTCATTACCCTATCTACTGGTAAATTTCACCTTGCTGCACTGTTTATTTGTGGATAATTCCCACGCCCTACTCCAAAGAGGTCCTCACCCTCCTTTTCTGTTTGAAATGGAGATGACAACAAATTATAATAATTTGATTTAAATCGTGCTTAATATAAAAATCAAATCGTTAAAACCACATTTCAATATTTTAGAAGGTTGGTTTTTTTATTTTTTTTTTCAAATTATTAAAGTTTGATAAAATGACTCACGTATATAATAACAACAAATTGTCAAACTTTTATGGCAATAGATGTAAAGTTGCAATCTAAATGGTTTATAGTATGTGTCGTGATTTGATGTATTAAAATGTAATACATGCTGCAGGGATTTGTACCAAGGGAGCTGGTACCAGAGCTTTGATACCAGTCTTCTGAACATGTGGTTTCAGCAAATAAAATCGGTGGGATGTACTCATTTTTATCAAAAAAAAGAAGTAAAATTGCCAATGAGTCATCATGCTCGTGAGAATATATACCAATGCCTCCTCTTATTTGTTATTTTATTTTGTTTCATAAATGTATCGGTGCGAAGTAAATAATGATTGTTAAATTTCAACATATGTTATGATACCAACCGTAATAATTGAAATAGTTTTTATTTTGAAAATTCCTACTCACGATATAATTAAAGAGTGAAGCCATGATACTATACATAGCGCGGATTAATCTTTACTATAGATCAGTATCATTGTTTTTTAAGCTTAGAGAGTTAATATGAACCATTTATAAATATCTTGGTATGAAAAATGTACTTTAGAATAAATTTTACATTTTTTAGAACTTTGAATATTTTTTTGGATAGGTAAAGTGATTTTCTACCTATCTAAAAAAATAGTAAAAATATTGTTAAAAAATATAAATTTTGATCTTTAAGAACATTTTCATATGGAGATCATGTCGAATGGTTCAAATTAACTGTTTGAACTTTAAAAATAAACATTGATCCATTGTACTGACCAATTCGTGCTATGCATAGTAAAAATATTGTAAAATGTATCAAATTTAATCAACAAGTACATTTTAATATGGACATCACGTTGAATGGTTCAAATCGACTATTTGGACTTAAAAAATGCACATATTTATCTATAGTACTGATCAATCCATGCTATGCAAAGTTACATAGCCTCACTCGTAACTAAAAATAGTAGGAATATTTTTTTTTGAGATAAAGAATGGAGATCTAGCATTTCAGCCTTCATTTAATTGTCTATAAGGAATCTTCATTCGAATTTTAAACCCACAATCTCATACAATAATTATTACGAGTGTTTCACTTTTGCAAGTAAGATTTAATAATTAATTCAAATTTATAAAACAAACAAATAAACGGAAGCTCGTATGGAGAAGCTATCCACATCCCAATTCCTTTCTGCATTTTGCAACAACCGGTCGATATAGCAAGGGGTTGATATATATATTTTTTTTGAAAAAATTGGCAGCAGCTGCCAATTGAGAATATTTAAATATTAACTATATCGTCATTACATCAGTTCAGTTCTGTCTTGTACCAGTCAGTACCATGCGACAAAACTCTCAGCTTTCCTTAAGGGCCTGTTCGGGCACGTTACTATTTCCGTGAGAAAAAAAAAATTCAGTCTGATTGAATTTTTTTTCCCCACGCGCACAGTAAACTTTAGTTCAATTCTTGTGCCTATGCCCATTCCCTTTCTTGCGCCGAACATGCCCTAAAAAAGAAAAAAAAAAAAAACCAAACAATCCCAAAAAACTCGCAGGGAGTGAAACAGCTAAAACCACAAAAGAAAGGCTCCATTACCAAAACGGTATGTGATGAGTTCAAAGTGAACTACTATTTTTAAAGATGTATAAATCATAATTTCTACTTACGTTAAGATAACAATCGCATGATCCTACCGTGTAGTATGATTGGGTATCGATCCACAGAGATAGTGTATTAAATTTTAAATAATTTTCACTAGTCTAAGTTATCGGGTTTTTAAAAGGTTTGATGCGGTGGCGCTAATTGCAATCAAGGTTAAAGTTAAACAGTAGATAGAGAGCCTCTAGGGTTCAGGTTATAGCTTTCTTAATTATGCAAAATATAAATTTTGACGTTTCTCTATGTCGCATGCGGCCTATATTGTCCCACAGCTATCTCGCATACGGCGCTGTCACTACCCGCAGGGCGTGCTGGGTGTTTGTTTATGCGATTTGAAAGGTTTTCCGATCTTGCGATCGGCTTTTGGGCTACCAAGACTGAAGTATTTTAGGTACGCAATTATATTCTTTCCCTATACTACCCCGTAGTTGAAATATCACAAAGACCCTACCTAATATAAGTGTTTTCTAATATAATCTAAATGTACAATTTACGCTTTCCTGCCAAGGGAGCCCACTAGATTCTAACCCTAGTATCTGAACCGCTGCCAAGCCTAGTTAACCAAAATGTTTGGAGTACTTACATGCATGATCATTCTCACACAAGGATGCAATGACTTAATACCTATTGGTATGTCGAGGGTCATTGGCATATAGTAGACAAAACTATGTATGCAAGGACGTAATAAAAATGAATTTAAAATATAAAAAGAAACTCAAATCATCATAAACAAAACATAATTAAGAATTCAAGTAAAACCCTCACCCTAGATGAGAAGTTTAGCTTCTCATAGCTATGACAAAATAAAAGAAATAAAATAAGGAGAACATAAATTACAACTCAATTGAAAATGGAAGAACCTCTGCTTCCTTAGATGACGCATTCTTCTATTGCTTGACTTCCGATGACTACCTTTCTCTCTTTAAGTAACTCCCTAACCTAACATAACAATGAGAATTGCTAGTCTACTATACTGAACTTGATACAATTAAACACGCACACTAAATTCTATTACAAAAGGGGTATTTATAGCATTCCTAAATAAGAGGTGAAAGTAGTGGAAGTAGTGGGGGACGTGGGGTCCACCCATGATTGAATAGATGAAGCAAAAAAAAGCTAAGATAGCTTGACTCTTAAGAGAACACGTCCTTCTGGAAGGTCCATTAGAAATTCGTCCTTCTGGAAGGTCCATTAGAGAAATCACATATTTTTAGGACAGTCCACGGATCGTGCGGCATCAGGGTATGCCGCATGCGGCATAGAGGAGACCGCATGGCTTCCTGACTTAGCGGATTTTCTTGTATTTTCACCATTTCGCATATTGTGCACTTCGTGTGAGGCGTTGCATGCTCCATGTAATGTCCATTTTTGCGCCTTATTCAGAAATTACCTAAATACGACACTTTTGCTCTGTTTTTGCCCTAAATAAGCAACTTTCTCAAAAACCTGCCAAAAAGATCTAAATACACGTTTGCGGTAAATAAATCGAAAAAATGACTACTTTGCATTCGCTTTTTGCCATTTTTCAGAAGAAAAGATAGTGATTTTCGCTATATGTTTTGACTTCATCAGTATGCAGATGCCCCTCATTTTTCTATAAAACCCCCCCACAGTCTACTATAATTACAAAAATCAGGAAAAAGGTTTAAATTAAAGGAAACTCGTCTATTTCTCTTGTCCTCATAGTACTGATCTGTCTCAGTCCGATTCTGGTAGAAGGTTGGTACCCATGAGTCGCATGGCTCCTCCATTACTCGATCCGCTATTACTTTTGATATATTTGCCGATTCCTTTTTAATATCTACAATGAAAAAATTACAAACATGCACTCGTTTTTTTATTTTTAAAAATATCTCAACCGTCATAAATTTTGGCAGTTCTTTTCTCTTCAAAACCGCCAGAATTTTGGACGGTTTTAAAAGGAATAGGATCGTCATAATTTTTGGTGGTTCTGGTTTCTTTTTTTTAAATTGAGGAGTAATTGAGTAGTAAAATGTAAAAGTAATTGAGTAGTAAAATTGTTCATCAATTTTTTTTAATGATTAATATTAAACTCACAATAAAAAACACTAACTAAATGACAAAAAAAAACAGAAACACTGTATTAGTTCATTCTAAAAAATATGAGAAGCATCATTCTTTTGGGCGGGCGTATATGAATTCTCCAACAATTGTACACAGTTTTATTGTATGATCCGTGAGTGATAAAAAAATACAAATTTTCCACATCATCGATCCATGCCTTCATATTATAGTGCATCTCTATCTATTTTTTCTAAGTCATTTCTCTAATTTTCTAAAGCACTTGTAGGTTGTACATGTATCTCTCTGAGACATCTCTCGTTAACAGGAGAGTCTAGGATGAGAGATAAGGCAAGAGAGATGACATCTTCACCGAGAAGACGATCTCTGACGAAGAAACTTCAAACAGGCATATCTCGGAGCTCGAATGTATGATTTTGGTATATAACCACTTTTCAGAAAGCTTGCGAGTGGATCTACAAAAAACAAAGGGAAGAGCCTCAAAACTTCAGTTGAAGTTTTCGATTAATTTTTTTTTAATTTTCGATTTTGTACTTCTTTATCATGTTATATATTTTGTACTATTTTTTCTCAGACATTGTTCATAGAAATGTATAAAGTCTCAGATCTACGGATTTTTTTTATTGTATTTTCATTTTTTTAGTTATAATGTTATTCGTGTAACTAATAATATGTGATACTTTTTCTTAGACATTGTTCATGTAAGTGTATGAAGTCTCAAATCTCGAGTTTTTTTTGTTAGTTCAAATGTTATTCAAGTAAATGTTTTCATTTTGAAATTTAGTTTAGTGTTTTTGATATTCAAATCTAGAATATGCTATAAAAAGCCAGATCATTTTGAGATTTAGTTTAGTGTTTTATCAAAAATTTAGTTTAGTGTTTTCATTTTGAGACTTTTTAACAAAAAATAAATCATAACCGTCAGAAATTCTGGCATTTATGAAGGGAATAGGACCGACAAAATTTCTGACGGTTGGGGTATTTAAAAAAAATGAGGGCATGTTTGTAATTTCTTATTTTTTTGGAGGATATACAATAAAATCGGATATATTTGTATATATATTTTCCTTATTATAAGATATAAGCAGTATACGTGACAACATGATCACTTCGGTCAGTTAAATTATTTAGATTTAATGATTGGCGTTTTAGTAATTTTCGGGTGAATTCAGTTAATCCTGTTGGCTTCTAAAACATATTAGCTTATTTATTAAATCTGTTATTTACTTATTTTAAAAGTTCAATTAACAAATATATCACTTTCTTTCAAATCTCTCTAGAGCCATTGTTAACTCGCTGGAGCTTTGAGGTTAGCTAATCAAATATTTCTTCCTCTCTCTATACTGATCAATTTCTTCATTCAATTAGTTAATTTGTATTTATATTGCCTGTTCAAAAGGATTTCGATTTCAATTATGACGTAAAATTCGGGATTAAGAGAGGGGCCAAACAAGAGAATCAAGGAGAGTATGACTTGCCGGGAGAGCTATAGCAATGGCGGATTGAGCTTTAATCTAATGGAAGTGTAGACAACAACATGACCGGTGCTGACCGGATTGTCTTTCTGTTGCTAGTTTTTTTTATTTATGTTTGCAGTCAGTTTTCTTTTTCATCTCTTTAATTTGTACGTATTTGGTATTAAATCAGTGCAATTGGTGAGAACTTTTATTTATTTATTTATAAAACAATGAAATGATCAGGTCACTTTTCAAATTATTATAAGTTACATTCTAAAATTGGAGTGTATTTAGCTTGTTTCAGTTTTTGAACCTTCAATTAGATTGGAGTTCTCCATTTGAAAAAAGAGTATATTTGTCAATTTAACTTTTAAAATAGTTAAATAACATATTTATAGGGATAAATGAAAGAAAGTTAAACTTTCATGGATATAATGAATATTAAGATGTTTTTACGGGAAAATTGGCTATTTTAAAATTTTTGATGGGTATACTTTTTTTCTCTCTAAGTTATAAATAAATATTTATAGCTACATCGTCAATTGTTAAATCTACAGTGTTAGTTGTTGTTTGAAAGAGAAATGTGAAAATCTACCCTTCAGATTCCATTTATCAGATACCAGTGATGTCAAAGTTACAAATTAAAATAGTTTGAAAACAGTGTTAGCTGTTTATACATTCCTTATTAGATGCTTTTATATGTTATGGTACTCGAGCTCTTAAAAATCCATACCGAAATACTAACACTTGAGCAATCAAGTGTTTATAAATCAACTGTTTGGTACTCAGGCTTCAAATTTTCAGTGTTTAAAGTTTACATAGTCAGATGTTTATATGTACAAAATAAGGTGTTCAGATTTCGTGATATTTCTAGCTATATCATTAGATGTTTCGTTGTGTATGTCTCATCATCTATTTACATCAGGCTTGATTTAGCAGGATGTCAGAAATAACAGGTTCATGTTGGGTAGGCAATGTTAAGAAGAAAGTTTTTTTAATATTTAGTAGGTAGAATATTTATGAAGGATTTATTTATTAGTTTCTCAATTTAGAGATTTTATTTTGTTATAAATAAATCATTTGTACTCGATGTAATATGAAGTCAAGAAATACAATTAAGGTTCCTCATAAAATTCTGTCTTTTGTTTCTCTTTTAGTTCCGACCTCTCCTTAAAACCCTAACAAATTGGTATCAGAGCCACATTCATCATCAGTGGTTGATCGGTGATTTCAGGGTTCTATTTTCTTGCTCCCGTTGAGGTTTTTCCAGAACCTTCTAGACCGTACGTGCAAGTGTGTTTGAAGCAGATGTTCCATTCTTTAAAGATGACAGAAGGTACATCCTTTAAGGTCCATATTTCAGACTATACCACATTTCTTAATGACATGGGGAGAATTGGTATCAAGGTGAACGATGAAGATAAAGCTATGGTTCTGATGTGTTCACTGACTAAGTCTTATCAAGGGTTTAAGGAAATCATGCTTTATAGTAAGGAATCAATCACCTTCGAGGATGTGAAAAATAATTTGCTTGTCAAGTCCAACATTGATAGTGACTTGTTAAGGGTTGAGCATGGCCATCAAGACGTTGGCTTGATTGTCGAGAATGGGAGACAAAAGGGGAAGAACATGATTACATCATCGACCTATTCAAGCTCTAAGTACGAGAATCTAATTTGCAACTATTGCAGGAAGAAAGGGCACATCAAGACCGAATGTTTCAAGTTCAAGAATAAACAAAAGGCAGACCAGAATGATACTTCTTCAGGTAATGCTAGTTTAGTTGAAATTCAAGATGATTATGTGCTTTAGGGGTTTACTTTGGGGTTTTATTTCAGGGTGAGATTTCAAGTCAAAAGAATGATTGTTGTGTATGTCTCTCATCTCACAATTTATTTGTATCAGGTTTGATTTAGCAGGGTGTCAGAAATAGTAGGTTCATGTTGAGCAGACTATATTAAGGAGTAAGTTTTTTAATATTTAGTATGTAGAGTATTTTATAAATAATTTATTTATTAGTTTTTTTATTTAGGAATTTTATGTTGTTATAAATGAATCATCTGTGCTCCATATAATATAAAGTAAAAAAATACAATTAAGCTTTCTCATAAAATTATATCTCTTGTTTCTCTTTTAGTTTTGACCTCTTCTTCAAAACTCTAACATGTTTATGGCTTCAATTCTACGTGCTTATATGTATCATCATACAGAAGTACTACATATTGCATGGCTAGATAATATTAAGAAAGACATCGTCATGTGTGTTATACTTTAATTTTTGGTGTTAAGGCTTGAAAATGAAGATTTTTGTACTAATTTATAGGCATATTTATACGAAATTCATATAATAACTAATTTTTTTGAATATTAAATATGGATACACAATGACTGTTAAAAATTAAGAAATAAATGATGAAATTTCAGAATTTTGCAGAAAAGAAAAAAAATAAACACATAAATTTCTTAAAAAATGAAGGACACAAGGACACAAGGACAGTGAGACTTGTTCGCTAAAAAGGAAAAAAAAACTAAATGGTCAGCATAAACTAAAAAAAAGGAGACCTTGGAATCTTGGATCAAGAATAATTTTCTCAAAAAAGAAAAGAAAAAGAGAAACCGGATGTGTTTGGGCAGAACCCCATTGTCTTAACAACTTTTTTAACACCCAAATCCACTAACTGTACTGAAATGGAGAGAAGGTGAAAAATATTCAGATGTGCTTTTGGTATTATGGTCCGTACAGCTACTCCAATAAAATAAACAAAGGAAATCTAATATCTTGTCTAACAACCTGGTTATCTTGTCTAATAACCTTACCAATAGCTACAATTAACGGATTTCGATTAGCCTCGGATTTGTAATTATCCCTACATAGTAGGTCGTACGATTTCTCGTGCAACGTGTGGGTGATCTAACGAATGAGCTTTCACGGCGCTTATTGGACCTTTTTTTTTAGAAAATAAAAATTCAATTTATCAGTAAATTTGTCTCGAAAAATAATAAAAATCGAACAATAATTTCGGTCCAGACATGAGGTCACCGAAGCTTTAATTCGGTCTCTCTCTTTTATTATTTTTGAAATAAAAAACAATCAATATGTTTCCTGGTAAATTGATTTTGTATTTTCTAAACACAAGTTAATTATTGAAAGTTTGGAACAGTAAAATATCAAATTGATCCACAGTGAAAAATTCGCCTCCCAATAAGAGTTGGGGAGAAAGAGACCAATAGAGAATAATATCTTTAATTTTAAAAAATATCTTTTTACTGCGAAGAAAGATAATCGCAATCTTATCTGCCTTTTTTTCCCCTGCTTTTAAACAACTTTCTCTTTTCCGGATAAAGCTTTATTCTCTGCGTTTTGTTCGCTGGCCCCTGTTTTTTACCCCCTTCGATGCATTCCCCCTCTCACAGTAATTTTTTTATGTCGTTCGTGGCCGTATATTTGTCCTGCATGCTGTGCTGGTGCAATGTGCACATTTTTGCAATTAATTCTGGTAGACAGGCAGTGGTGCAATTCCTCTAAAATGATTGTGCTACTGTTTATATATTAATGATTTTGTACATGAAAAAAAGGGTAACTCACTCATTTCTTTTGGACCGTGCACTTGATTGGTTGTCAATATAAAGTTATGAAACTTGGGTGGACTAAAGATATAATGCAAAGGTTTAGTTTGCTGCTCTAAAATTTTTATGTGCGAAATTTTGATAGAATTTTTTTTAGAAGACTTCATTCTAATAGCTTTTGGTTGACACCTTAAGTTTATATCGTAGCCTAAAACCTAGACTTTAAAATTTTGATGTAGAAATCTTAGTAACGTCGCTTGACTTAGTGCCGCAACCTGCAAAATCAATGGCACTCTAACATGTATTAGTGGCGAGGTTAGGATTTGAATTAGGGGTAGGCAAAAATCGGATTCGGGTTCAAATAAATTAACGGGTTCGGATTCAAGACACAATTCAAAAAAATAGCAAGAAATATATTAATGCAAGAAATATATCAAAGGTTTCAACTAAGTCAAAAGTTTATAACAAATATTCTTTTACATATAAAAAACAAGAAATATATTAATGCTACAAAATCAAGTCAATGGAGGAAGCATTGTTCTACGCTCATCAAACAACTCATTCTCAACGTAAGTGACCAAACAATCATTCAAGAATTGATCTCCCATTGAATTCCTTACTCGGTTTTTCACATAATTCATCGCCGAAAATACCCTTTCAACACTAGTCGTAGCCACCGGCAATATCAATGCTAATTTTACTAATTTGTAAACTAACAGATAAACAATGTGCCTCCTCTTTTCCACCATTTTTTGAGAAAGTTCAACTATGCCCTTTAACTCTAAAAAATCATCATCACTTCGCATATCCATGCGATAATTCTCCAATTGATCACATAGGACAACAAGTTCATATTGGTTGAAATCAGAGGGATAGAATTGAGCTAATTGAACCAACCTATCTTTATTAAATGATGAAAAAGAGTTACTCGGGTCTAAGCATGACATACAAATAAGTAGCTCGGTACTAGTTTCTGTGAATCTATCATTAAGCTCATGCAATTGCATATCAATAACCGTGTAAAATAGTTCAGCACGATAATAATGCAAATTAGTTGTGTTTGTTGCTTGTCTCTTTGGCTTACCGCCATACCTATCCTCCATATTTGGGATGTCTATATCATGCTTCACACAAAATAGACACACTTATTTGAATAATGATTCACAACCACTATCCCCCATATCTTGCAAGCGGGTTTTAGCAAAATTCACCAAACGCATAGCATTCACCATATCTTGCTCTTTTCGTTGTAAGGCTTGCGATAGATCATGCGTGATGAGTAATGAAGCTCTCATGAGATGACAATTGAAAGCAAAATCAAAAGATTGGATATGAAATAAAATACCAGTCGCCTCAATTCGTTGTTCTAGAATTGTCGCATCATTTTCTATTTCCTCAAGTACACCTATCGTGGCTGAAAATAGTGCAATCACACCATTTAAGGTCTTGAAATGAGAACTCCATCGAGTATTACATGGACGTGCAAGACCCATTTCTTGGTTCAAACCACTTCCGGTTATAATCTCCTCATTTGAAATAACTTCCACAATTCCAATTCTTTGCTTCTCACGTAATTGATCACGCTTTTTACAAGATGCACTCACAACATTAACAACCTGAGAAATAGAAAATGAGAGTTAGTTAAAGTTGAAGTAGATTTTTGGCAACATGAACGAGAGTTAGTTGACGTTGATGAGCCAACCTGAGAAACCATTTGAAAAAACAAGCCAATCTTGTGATGATTCTTAGCAACATGAACGAGAGTTAGTTGAAGTTGATGAGCCCAACAATGCACGTAGTAAGCGGACCCGTTCTCCTTTATGATCAATGTTTTGAGACCATTGAACTCTCTGCTCATATTACTAGCTCCATCGTAACCTTGACCACGTAATCTAGACAAAGTTAGACCATTCTTAACAAATAACCCCACAAGTGCCTCATTCAAAGACAATGCTCTAGTATCGGGAACATGAACGATACCAAGAAACCATTCAACAGCAGAACCTGTTTTGTTTACAAACCGAATCAGAATTGACATTTGCTCTTTGACTGAAACATCTCTCGACTCATCAATCAAGTCAGAAAACAATTCATTGCCCAGCTCTGCAAGTATCTTCAATATCGTCTCCTCTGCGGCATAATTGACTATCTCCTTTTGGGTATCGGAGCATGACATCTTTCGGTTTTTGGGAGCTCTTTCCAGAATCACCTGATCAATTTGTGGATTTAGATCTCCCGTATACCTCAAAAGATGAAGGAAGTTACCTTTACGGTTAGAGCTCTCTTTCTCATCATGTCCGCGGAATGCCAAACCTTGTTTTGCGAGAAATCGAGAAACACGTATGGAGGTTTTTAACTGCACTCGATAATCCATCCCTTCGCTAACACTTTGTCTCTGAATGAGAGTTTGGATGCTCCGTCTTTCACTCATCAAATCCAAACACTTCATTTGAGCCTGATTGTGCTCACTATTTACATCACCAATATGATCATCAAACCCTTTCTTACATTTCCAATTTCGATACCCCTCTCCTACAAACTTCGTTCCTCTACCTGATCCAAGATTTTCTGGTCTAAATAGATAGCAACAAAAACAGAATGCCGCATCTTTAGCAATGCTATACTCCAACCAATAAGGGTATTAGCCAAACCAAGAGTTGTTAAATCTTTTTAAAAAACCACCTATGTCTCTTTGGGGAAAATCGTGATTGTTTGGTTGACATGGCCCTTTGCCTAGATAATGTCTACGTATATTATCCTTCTCATTTGGTGGATATTGAGATATGGGTGGCCTTGAAGCAGGATCAGAATGAGGAGGTAAGATGAAGAACGAATAGGGCCTAAGCTAGACCCTATTTGTTGTGATCCTTGTGAAGATGAAGAACGAATATGGCCTAAGCTAGACCCTATTTGTTGTGATCCTTGTGAAGATGAAGAACGATTAGGGCCTAAGCTAGACCCTACTTGTTGTGTTCCTTGTGAAGATGAATCAATTGGAAATTTAGGTCCCGTTTTGTAGTATATGTTCATTCTGTTAGTGTTGGTGTCCTAGACCCAGATCATATGTATGATATGTTTAGTTTATTAGTGAATGATTTTATCATTTTGTACCTTGAGTATTCATATTAGTGGATCATTTGAGTTGATGACTTAAATTGTAGAACTTCACAATGAATAAATTTGTTTACTCTTAAATGTCCCTTATCTTGGTAATCAGCAAGGTACACTGGTTGACCATATAAGATAAGTGTAGTGATTAGATGATGGCCATGTTTTACAGGTTATACGATAAGGAGTTATCGATCTAATCACACATGTGCATACATGGAGATGTATGGCACTGGACAGACCTAAGAATGAAATATCATATGGATTGTGTTCTGTGTCATTGATATTTCATTGTGTCTAGAATTCTTTGGTTGAGATATTTATTTTTCTTACATAAGGGATGTGTATTGTTGGTACTGTCCAACGCTCTCTTTGACCAGGAGTTATAAAGGCAGTTACTGCAGTGCATATAACTTATGCGGAAGAACGATACGTATCAAGAAACCATTGTCCCTTATATGTTATATAAGCGATGATATCTCTGGGCCCCTTGATAAAGTTTGTATTATGTGCATGCAATATGATTATATGATAATCATATCATAATTAAACTTAAGAAAATCAAGAAAGAATAATTGGTAAGGATGACACATTCCTACCTTACGATTATTTGGATATCATGTGGCAAGGAATTGACACAACAACATTTTAATGTTACAGGGATCGTGATTTTGCATTGTGCTTTTTCATCCACATCATTTGGGTAATCAATATACCATGGCTAGTTGTATCATTGATTTATGGAATTAAAAAGTTTAATTCCATTGCCATAATGATGGGATCCCATAGGGTCACACCATATGAAAGATTAAAAGAAAATATATTAATAAAGCATATGTGATATGTATATAATATGTGCTATGTTAATTATAAGGAGTTATAATTAATTTGTACAAATTATATGTTATTAATATATGAACAATTTTATGACATAGAGATGTTGTAAAATAATCCTAGTAATATTTAAAGTATGTGTGACATATTTTAAATGACTTTTGACACATGAGATATGCATATAAATTAACATAGAATATTAATTTATATGTTGGCCTTTTAATGTATGGGATTATGGACTTAATTAAATATTAATATGATTAGTATTTTTAAGCCCAAAGCCCAAATATATGCTGGAGAGAATTGATTAGTGATGGCATGATTTAAGGGATATTTAAATATGTCATTAAATCTAATCAATCTCATTAAAGAGGAAAGAAATTTCTGGACAGATTTTTTAGGTAACTTTGAACTGGAATTTGAAAGGGTAAAACCTAATAATTCTGGACGTATGACCTATGTAATCTGTAGCCCTTGGAGTCTAGAATCCAACGGTGAAGATTTCAAGTCATTTGGAGTTACCTAGAAAAAGATATAAGAGTTTTAGTACTGAAAGGTCAGTAATTTTCTGTGAGAAATATCTTGGCCGAAATTTGCTCTTTTCTCCTCTCTCCCATTTTTCTCTCATGTGTTGAGATCTAGAAATCCTCTAAGAAGTTTTCAGAAATTAAGAAGAGGGTTAAACTAGGATTAAGGTTCTACTTGTTAATCTCTTACTAGCCTTAGAGATACAAGTATTTCTTTAATCTTTCGGTGGATACCTAAGGAGGCTCGTCATTTGAAGGGCTAAAGCACAACCACCGTTGAAAGAGAAAGGGAATAAGAAGTTGCTAAGCAAGACAACCCTTCTTGATTTGATTTAGAGATCAAATCCAAGGTATTATGTTATTCCCTTATTCATTAGGCTAATTAAGATTGTTTCTTGCACTTATAATAACTAGATCGTTTGTTTTGAGTCGAATAAAATTTTTGTTTTATTCCTTGCTATCTAAGCATCAAAACTTTCACATTCTCTATTAACAAATTTAAAGAAAAAATTAGAGTTACCTTACTAATTGGTACACATGAGAACAAGAAAATGAGCTTAGTCCTCATTTAAACAATTCAAGCTATTAGCTATTCATGCAATTTAAACAATTCTAACAATTCAAGCTACTCAAGCAATTCAATGTAATTCAAAGTTTCAAACAAGATATTCAATCAATCTATTTATCTTCATCAATTTATAAAAATTCAAAGTTTCAAACCTATTTGGCGATTGGCGAGGCCTCTGGCGAGTGGCGACTCGCAACTCGCAAGAAATCCCACTAGGGCTCTGCTTCGGCCTTCGGACCTTCCGCTTTCTTTGGGCGTATAATTTTTTTAATCGCGCTGAGCCGCTGAGTCGCTGACGCTGGGGCTTGCCGCTTGGGCTTTGGGAATTTGGGTTATGGGCTTCAGAGTTCGGACCTCAAAGAAATCATGCTGGTACCATTGGGCTCTGGGGTAGGCAAGGTCAACCAACAGGGGTAGGCAAGCAGTGGATTAAGCCCAATTCTAAAAAAAAAAAAAAAAAATTCAGGGGTAGGCAAGTGCCTACCCCAGGGACTATGTAGCCTCGCCTCTGACATGTATATAAATTAAATTAGATATATATATACGCAACATTTTTTTTTATTAAAGGCCACGGTCACCTTCAGCATCTTTTAGATGTTATTTTTGAAAATTGAATCTGCGGTATTTTGAAAGAGAAATGATGACTCGTGTCACTGCACTAACCCGCAATTCATGTATACACAACAAATTAGACCATAAAAAATGACATAATTTAAGTCTTGCGTGTTAAATGTGTATTGAATGTAAGTACTTGCAACTCTCATTCTGTCATTAATAAAAGTTTTTGTCAATAGTAAGTATGTAGTTATAAAGTTGAGAACTAATGATTCTGATAACATCGTCCTTGATAGTTTTCCTTAATTGATAACATATAATATTGCTACTCTCGTGTAATATATGATATTTTAATATTCAATATATTATGATCAGGAGCGGAACTAAAAAATTTGAATAAGAGAGACTAATCTATAAAATGCATAATATTTGAAAAAGACAAAAATAATGTGGTTCATGAAAATTGAACCCATGATCTTACAAATACCATATAGAGCTCTTACCACTGGACTACATGCACACATTTGTCATTTAGTAAAAAAACAGTAAAAGCCTAAAAGTATATCAGAATATCAAGCTTAATATTTGTCCATGTAGACACTCTTTTAAATGTAACTAAGATAAGATAAGCATGCAATTTTAATGATTATAAAAAAGACCATTTAGAAATGAGGACAAGAATTACTGTGAAAAGCGCTAGCATGAAAGCCCATAACATATCATTGCATTCACCGAATTCTTCTACATTTTTCACTATTGGCTTGTTGGCTTATTGGCTGCTATCTGATTAATTGTTGAATATTGTCAATTTGTCATAGTACTAATAGTACCTGAATTTTATTAATCTAATCTTAAATTTAAAGAACGAAATTAAAAATTAGAATAAAGAGATCAGATCCATATATTTGATAACTGATACTTTATAGATTTTGTTTAGTACGTAGTGCAGTGGAATAGTGGATCAAATTAGCACTACAAATGAGAATTCTATTGAAGGAATTATGGAGGGCAGCTTGACCTGAAAGAGACCCGGGGCGTGTGGTGCTGAGTCTTCCCTTCCCCACTGCTTCAAATTAATTATGTCCCAGGCGGTTGCTCAAAACGACCACCAGGCACCAGTCCACTTAAGATAAAAATAAAAATCGAAAAACATATTTCAATTATGGGTCCGACAAGTCAGCTTTATCAGGAGTAACTCAAAAGTGGTAAACCTGGAGCAAGCGTTAATTTGCTGCGCATTATTTTTTCAAGTGGTGGGGGTTGTCACGGTTCACGGTTGTGTTGTGTGTGGCAACTGGCATGAAGTAACTAGGCTTGACAGTAAAAGTAAAAGGCTTCCAGGCTTCCAGCTTTTCTTTTTGGTGATTTTATATCGATCGATTCTCTGTTTCTCCAGTGTCCAACCTCTTTCTCTTTGTTTCCTCTCTTCCCTCCTTCCTCTCCACTAATAATCTCGTACATATATCTGAAAACTAAACACAAAAGAAACACACCAGCTGACATACATGCTTCTTCTCCTTCTCCTTCTCCTTCCCTCTCCATATCATACCTGATGAATTCTACCTTCGGCACAGACTGCCACGTGGCACAACAGACCCGTCGCGATAAGCTCCGTTTTGACTTAGACCCGCATCAGCCGCCTCCACCCATGTTTGGCTTCCCTTCTGGGTCGGGCGATCTCCATTCCGCTCTATGTAAAACCGATCCAACATCCAATTTCCAATCAAACCCAGAATTGTTACCCTACAATTCCTCTTCCCATCTCTACCATGGCCATGAGCTGGCGCAGATGCTTCTTTTACCTAACCAAAACCAGGTTCCATCTCTAACCCTGGCACCTAATAATAGCCACTGTGCTGTAGTTCCAGGACCAGGACCGCTTGGCCCGTTTACTGGCTATGCGGCTATTTTGAAGGGTTCGCGGTTTCTTAAACCTGCACAACTGCTGCTTGAAGAACTTTGTGGGGCTGTGAAAGGAGGAAGAGGAGTGTGTGACGAATTGGGTGAGTGTGTGTTTGGTGGGTCAAAGGAGGGTAACAAAGGAGAAGGGGTGTCTTCCTCTTCTCTCAGTAGTTCGACTGAACCGAGTCGTGGTTTTGACCAAAGTGGGGTCAACGTGCACAGGCCTGAGTTCCAGCAGAAGAAAGCGAAGCTGTTATACATGCAAGATGAGGTTAGTATTTTTTGTTTTTAATTATTGTTGGCAACTTGCTTGAGTATGCTTTAGCTTTTAATTTTATATATTTATGTCTCTTATGTTCTTTGGTCGTAATCACAAAGAAAAAAGACTTTAATGTTCGAGTTACAAGAAAGTATCTAATGTTTTTATTGTGAAATTAAATTCTATGGTGTATTGATGTCATGACACAAGCTCATATAAGCTGCCCACATTAGGCATTGCAAACTTTTGCATAAGCGGTTGCAATTGTTTTCCGATTTCATGGCAGTATTCATTTTCATGTGGCTTGAAAGTTATTTGGTTAAATTGTTGAATAAGTTTTTCTTTTAGTGAAGTAAAGTAAATAAGTCATCTTTGTTTGAAACTTTGAATACATTATTAGCATTGTGGTCGATAGAACTTTGGTTAACATGTTGAATAAGTACATTATCTTTCTATTTTTTGTTGTTGTGAAGTAAAGTAAATAAGTGATCTCCGTTTGAATACATTAGCATTGTGGTCCATATAAATTTGTTTGCCAAGTTCTCTTGGCTTTGTAATTTTTTGTGTGTCAATAGAAAATAAAATCCTCCACTTTTGTAAGACAAAATGCATTCATCTTTAACCTTGATTACTACAGCGTAACACGCCATTGCATTAGTTCACAGATTTTGTCAGGTTCTTGTATTTTTTTTTTTGGTTTCTTCAGGTTCTTGTATGTCTCCTCATGTTTTCGTGTACTATTCGAAATTTCAATTATAACGATAATGGATATTAAGGAGCCAGAAAGATGCTTTTTTCTTTATATTTCAAAATTGCTCAATTGATTCTAATACATCTTTATCAGATTGAGCAATTTCATTTGAAAAATATCAGTCAAATTGTCCAGTATTTACTAGGTATCTAGCAAGAATATTTTGAATTCACTCTCAATGATCAACAACTTTGGGACTTGGGACTTGGGAGGCCTCCCTTTGGCTTCATGTGTTAGTAAGAAAACTGTAGCACCTTAGATTACTGTATATAGGAGCATAATATATCCAAGTAATGAGCTCAACTCGGCTTAAATCTTGAACAAAACAATTGAGGTGGGATAAAGAAATCTTCTCCGTTTCTCCACATAAATGAGAAAGCTGCATGGTATGTTTAATAATATCCTTCCATGTTCTCTCAACAATGCCAAAGGTGTGATTTATTATTATATTTTATAAATTCCAACATGGATGTACCTATTCAATTAATTTCTAAAATGGATTTGTAGGAGTCGTGAATTTAAAATATATCTAGTAAGCCTGCTTAATTTTATTAAATGAAAAACACCAACTTTATTTTTCAAGTAATTGAGAAATAAGCAGTCTGTACAGACAAATTCATATCATGAAGTATGTAGTGGTTAATTTTATTCAAGTAATTGTAAAACAAGCCCGCTTAATTTTATTAAATTAATCAATTAATTTCAACTTTATATGTCAAAATTATGTAGTGGTTAAGCCGCTTGCCTTTGAAAATAATTGATATCATTGAAACAAAGAGAACAAGATAAATTACTCAATACTTAGGGGTGCTGCATAAGATATAGGGGTGACTTGTGAGTTGTGAGCTGAATGGTGTTTATAATTTTGGATCATTTAAAGTCATGAGAGAGCCATACTTTAAATATACTTACTCTAAACAAATATATTCTCCGACACTTTCAGAGTTCGTACAGCTGAGTAGCTGACTGTATTCTGGACCCTCAACTGGAAAATGATTTTCCTAGCCTTCATCTCTACAAAAAGTATAAACCAGAAAAAAGAAAAAGAAATTCCAGTTCCTTACCTGGGATTCCTTCCTCAATACCTACATGGTAAATTCCTTCTCTAATAACCTGAGCAGTCTATGATGACTCCAACATCTGTCTGAACGATACTGACTTGCGGAACAGTTATGATTAGCAAATTTAATTACTTGAATGGTTATATCATGGTATCAAAAAAGTTTGTTGACTATAACATATTCCACTGAAAAATTAGTAACATTTCAAGGCTCATGAAACTTTACCTTATTGGTATCTTGCTAATAGTTAAGGGGGATGCTACAATGTCTCATCTCTCAATAAGAAGCTAATCGACATTTTGCATCATTTATAAGCAAACAGTGTCATAAATTCAACCGTTATATAGTATCATTTGAGTAATGTGCATATAGTTTTACCAAAGATTTACTATTTAGGATGTATGATGTACAAAAGATAGAATGTATTTTGTATGTGCAGCAAAACCTAGAGATAAAGCTCTCCATACCACTTTAAAAGCTCCCCAAATTTAGCCTCAACTTATTGATGTATGTTTAGACAGCAACGAGGAAGAATAAGAAGGTCAATCTTATAAATCACTGCCTACAATGTTGTATATGAAATTTAAAATACTTATGAATGATTCTAAGTAATAACTAATTATCAGTAATCCTAACTTATTACCTAAAGTCCTTTATAGTTATTACTAAAATTTTCTTATATTGTCCACAAAGTGAATTTTAATGTTTCCGATTGAGAAGACATTAGAAAACAGTGGTTTATTTTTCAAATGCTACGTTGTAGCTCAAGTGGCAGCATTCTAAGAGCTCATGCTTCCAGTTCTCATCAGCATATGGCATTAATTTTCTTCACTCAAATTATTTTCAATATTGCAACTCTGATCTGGGCCTGACCCAAGTTGAGATCAGTGGGGCTGCGAAAACTCGCACACATAAAACCTTTGTGCTCACAAATGTACCTGTGTATAAAATATAATATCATATATATGCTGCTATCATCTTTTGTCTGTGTGAAGAATATCTTCTTTTATATACATGCTATATTGTCTAAATACTCTGTTGTTAATTTGCATACCTCTCCAATTCAAGTTTTTACTTTCGCTATCATCAAACAAACTTGATTTGATCAACTGCCTCTCTAATATATATTTCCTCCCTTGATGTCTTCAATATTGAATGTGATATATTGATAAGGTAACCTTTATTAGTTCTTTGGAATTGTACATTGCAGGTAATGACTGGTGAGTTAAACCTAACTGAGAAACAAATTTGAGAAAAGTTCAGTCAAATGATGTAATTTTTTTATCAAGTCAGATAGTTGTGCAGCAGATATTAATAGCAACATAAATGATAAAACGCGAATTAAAACAGACTTTGCAACAGGTAAATACTTGATGAATTTTTTTTTTTTTTGATGTATAGAGATTTTCGATGTTCGTTAGGTTGATCATTATTATCACGAATCACACACACATCTATTTGATGAAGTTTACACTCATTTGAGATCCTTCTGTATCCATTTTAACTGAGCTCTATTTTCTTTTATAACTTAATTTCGTGAACAGTGGAAAAATTTAATCTTCTAGAAAATCATTGTTTATTATTTTTAATTTTATTGAATGCAAATGACATAACTTCAAACCAACACACAGGTTTGCAGAAGGTACAAGCAGTACCACCAACAGATGCAAATGGTGGTGTCCTCCTTTGAATCAATCCCTGGTCTAAGCGCCGCCACACCATTCACCACACTAGCCCTCAAATCCATCTCAAAGAATTTTCGTCGGCTGAAAAACGTCATTTCATTCCAGCTGCAGGAGATTAGTCAACTTCTTGGAGAGGAGTCGACAACATCGCCAAGTTCTAGCAGAGGTTCATTGCTGGGTCATTCGAGGTTGCCTTACATGGATCATAACCACCCAGTGTGGAGGCCACAGAGGGGACTACCTGAGCGAGCTGTGTCGGTGCTTAGAGCGTGGCTTTTTGACCATTTTCTTCATCCGTAAGTCTTCTGCCCTTAATTAAAGCTAAAAGGAGTTTTGTAATTTCCATTTTCATACTGGGTCATTTTCTCATTTTATTGCAAGTATAAATGAAATTTGTAGCTCTATTAATTGCCACAGCATGCAGATGATATTTACCAAGTTATTACCACATTTTGAGGGCCCTACTCATGACAAAATTAATAGTTTTGTGTGTTTATTATTTTCATTGAAAAGCTAGTATTATTTATCTGACTATTAATTGTAAAAAATAAAGGCATAATGCTGCAATCATCTCAACTTCCGTATATCTACAACAAATTTATGGATCATAAATTTCATTTCAAATCAATCAGTACGATTTAAGAATGCCAGCAATATTTGGTGTCAGATAAGTACAAACTAGTACAATAGGTGGTCATTTTCCATGAATGGTCCCCTGGCTGTACATGGGCCAATCTGATGATGAATGAATATATGCATGTAAATATGTATGTGGGTAAATGAATAGTTTTGTGTACTTTAATTTATTGAAGGTATCCGACTGACACTGATAAGCACATGCTTGCTACTCAGACTGGTCTCACCCGCAACCAGGTTATACATCTGTTTCTTTCTCTTTTACATGCACACACAGACACAGACATATATGGGGCTGTTTGTATTACCTTTTCCACTTCGTTAGAGAAGTGAGTTATATTTGTCTGATGAAATGTCACCATTCCTTAAACGCCAAATATTGCAGGTTAACTTGCTTCAGGAAATTACATAATGTTTTGTAAGTGTATTGGCTCATTCAAAGAACATGAATCAAATCGAAAATGCTACTCCAACATTCTTTTTGAGATTAGTTTCATTTCCGTTGTTGCATAACAAGGTTATATATATAGGATCAAAGATTTAGTTAAAGATAAGGTAATTTCTGGCCAGATGACCGGAGAACATTCAATTAAGCCATGATATGGTTGAATAGGGATATATAAAGTCTCTCTCTGCAGAGTAATTTGAAATACTTGATTTAGATTAGTAGATGAGGAAGCTGATTTGACCTTTATTCTAGTTAATTGCAGTGAGCATGTAAGTCGTCATGAATTTAGATCCTGCTAATATAACTGTTTTTTCAATTTGATTTTCCCATAGGTCTCAAATTGGTTCATCAATGCCCGTGTTAGGCTTTGGAAACCCATGGTTGAAGAAATACATATGCTCGAAACAAAAGGAAAGAATGGGCCGGGATCTGATATTTCAGCCTCCACCAACTTGCCAGACTCAAGAACAAGTGTACCAAGCACGACCCGACAGTTCAGCAACCAAGGATTGGAAGAGCGTCAGCATGTCAACCCGTCATTGGACTGCACTTTGCATGATACGATGTGGCATGTTGACAAGAGATCAAGGGTGCAAGATGAGGCCATAGGAGGGAACTTAATTAGTTTTGGAGGGTATTCAGGCAGTGAAATGGATATTGGTGGATTCGGGAGCGCAGTGTCATTAACGCTTGGTCTAAGGCATGATGGCATCCAGCAGCAGCAGCAACATCAACAACTGAGACAATTTGGTGGGCATATGTTGCATGACTTTGTTGGTTAAACATGTTGGTCTTTTTTTTAAAAAAAAATATTGGACTGGTGCTATAATTAATTGAAGTGGATCGAATTAGCAAAAGATTTGGTAATTCTGTTATATTTTAGCCATAATAATGTTTGGTTTCCTAAATATTAATATGTGCACTAGGGCCTTAAAATAATTGGAAATCAAGTGCACTAAAAAAAATTACGGGGACACAGGTTAAAGACCGGTGAAATATTTGTAAGGACATTTTTATTTGCAGGTCATAGAGTTTGGATTCATTATTTCGATGTTGGTTTTATTTCTGCGTAGGTACCTTCTTTTGGTTCTCAAAACAACCAAAAAAAGATAAGAAAAAGATGTATTAAACATAAATTTCCTGAAAAATAAATTACATATTACATTTTTGTATGCTAACATACAAAAAATGATATAAACTACATATTATTTATATTTTGGTAGGACTTATATTTGAGCTATTAATTTTTTTTTAGGAAAAGTATAACCTTGATGCAGAAAATGAAGAAATTTAAATGTACTTCGTATATCTCTCTCAGTAGTGGATGCGGGGTGTAAGACAAGGTCCGTTTCAGGGAGGTTACAAATGATTGGTCAGCTTTTTTTTTTTTTTCTAGAAAAATATCTTTACTGCCCGCCTTGTGCTGCCTATTTTTATTATTTAATATGATGGAATGTGGAAGTGCATGTGTGAATTTTGATATACAAAATGATAAGGAAACCGAATTCTACAGGGCTGTTGCCGGTTCGGTAACAAGAGATTAAGCTTTCTTAAGACTTAATCCGCTTTCTTTAGCTTTCTTAGTTGCATAATTCTGTCAAACACCGATTCCTTATTGCGGATTAAGATCACCTTCTTTAGTCTCCTTTTGCTCGGATCTTAATCCTTGCTCAGATCTTAAAAGCACCTCTATTCTTTCTTTTAGCTTTCACTCACAGATTAAGACAACCGAACATCGGTTCCTTAGTGCTCCTTAAGTTCTTAATCCTCCACTCTTAATCTCTTGTTACCGAACGGTCCCATATAAGTCCAAATCTATAAAATTCACATTTGTCATAACAGATTAATCGTGAATCATATCATTTTTTATAATAAGTATAGATTTTGTATGAGTTTGAATTTTTATTTGGTTGACATTTATTAAGGGTGAATCATATTATAACTTTTCTATTATGTTTGAGACCTATACGAACTTGAAAAGATGATACCATTCCGTCACGTCCGACAACATAAATGATAAAATGACACCCGTGCATTCAACGGAAGGCCCCGTCAATTTACATCCTGAACAATAACAAATAAAATATAAAACATGAATATCTACAAAACTTTTAACGAGACGCTTTCTTAAAACTGAGTTTTATCATAATATATAACAACTGTACAAACGGACTAAATTAGTCTACACAAAATATATTCAAAATTTACCTGACGATATAAATTGGAATTCCCATCAGGTAATTTCTCGAATTAAAAAAAAGAAAATATTCATACACTTGTTATTCCGCTAAATAAGCCCTCGTAATCCAGTGTCCAATCCATACTCATTATTCAATCAGATAACTGCTGATTTTTTCAGAGTAATTTGCAGAAGAAAATGATGAATTGAAAACTAGTGTATTCAATCTTGATAAATGTAGAAGAACAATAAATGAGAGAGAAGGTTTTCTTTATTAATGATTTCTTAATCTCATTACATTTACAAAAGGGGGCTATATATAGCCTTGTAGAATCTTGTAGAATAAGCTACAGAATGTCTAACAACCTTGCTTAACAGAATGCCTAACAACTTTTCTAACAACCTTTGACTGTGGTCAAACTTGTGTTATAGCTATCAACACCCCTCAAGTCCTGTGTAGCTGGAAGAACACAGAGCTTGGTACGTAAACTGGTAAACCGAGAAGAGCCCAAGCTTTTGGTGAGAGCATATGCAATTTGGTCGTGAGATGACAGAAAACGGACAGAAAGTCGACGAGAGGCCACCAAGTCACGAATAAAGTGAATGTCGACTTCAATGTGTTTAGTGCGGGCATGGTGTACTGGGTTAGCGGCAAGGAAAGTCGCGCCCAGACTATTGCACCACAAAACAGGAGGAGCAATGTGATCAGGAATGAGCTCTTGAAGAAGAGTTTGAAGCCATACAACCTCAGCAGCAGCGGCAACAAGGGCCCTGTATTCAGTTTCTGTACTAGACCGGGCAACTGTAGACTGCTTTTTGGATGACCAGGATACAAGGGAGGTGCCAAGAAAGACGCAATAGCCAGTAGTAGAACGACGGTCATCAGGGCTGCCAGCCCAGTCAGCGTCAGAAAAGACCTGAAGAGAAAGATTGGAAGAAGGTCGAAGAAGCAACCCATGGGTAATAGAGCCCTTAAGATAACGAAGAAGGCGTTTGACAGTTGACCAGTGGGTGTCTGTTGGAGAATGCATGAAAAGAGAGAGACGGTTGACCGCAAAAGCAATCTCGGGTCGTGTAATGGTAACATATTGAAGGGCCCCTTCAATGCTCCTATATAAGTGAGGATCTTGTACAAGATCTCCTTGAAGTTTGGAGAGTTGAAGGCCGGTTTGCATTGGAGTAGAAACGGGCTTGGCACCTTCCATATTAGCTCGATGTAATAGATCATCAATGTACTGGCTTTGAGAAAGGAGAAGACCAGAGGTGCGAGTTGCTTTAATGCCCAAAGAATAAGAAAGGCAGCCAAGGTCTTTGATAGTGAATGTGGCATGCAGTTTGGATATGATGATCAACAAGAGAAGGGGAAGTGCCGGTGATAATAATATCATTGACATAAACAAGAAGATACACGGCATCATAAGACGTGCGCTTGACAAAGAGTGAAGAGTCAGATTGAGATGCCACAAATCCGAGAGAGGCAAGAAAATCCCGAAGACGATGAAACCACACACGAAAGGCTTGCTTAAGACCATAGAGAGCCTTTTTGAGTCTACACACATGATGGGGAAAATCGGGATCAATGAAGCCCGGAGGTTTGAGCCATGTAAACAACCTCTTTGAGATCGCCATGAAGAAAGGCGTTGTTGACATCAAGTTGGCGAAGCGACCAGCCTTTGGAAAGGGCCAAGAAGAGGAGAGTGCGAATAGTCACAGGTTTAACCACAGGACTAAAGGTTTTGGTATAGTCAATACCCTCTTCTTAGGTATACCCTTTGGCCACAAGACGGGCCTTGAATCGTTCAATAGATCCATTAGACTTTCGTTTAATCTTGTACACCCATTTGCAGCCAACAATGTTGTGGTGTTTGGATGGAGGGACAAGTTCCCAAGTTTTATTTTGAGCAAGGGCATCAAGTTCGAGAGCCATGGCACGTTGCCATTCAGAAGAGGTTTTTGCTTGAGTAAAACAGGTAGGTTCAGATTCTGAAAAATCTGAAACTGTGTAAGTAACAAATTCAGGAAATTGTCGTTTAGGTCGGGTGTTATCCCTTGTCTGAGTAGTCAGTATGATGGGTATGAACATGAGAGATAGAAGAGGGAGAGGAGTAGGAGAATTATGAGAAGAAGATGATAATTGAGGTGTAGAGGAAGATGAGGAAGGAGCAGGTGGAGTAGGTAAAATGATTAAGGGATTGAAAGAGGAAGAAGACTGTGAAGAAAGAGGCTGATGATAGAGAAGAGTTGAAGAAAGGAAAAATAGTTTCATGAAACACAACATGGCGAGAAATATATATCCGATCAGTCAGCAAGTGTAAGCACTTATACCCTTTGTGAATCGAAGAGTAGCTAAGAAAAATGCAAGGCAGAGAACGAGGTTCCAATTTGGTTTTCGCATAGGGTCGCAGCCAAGGGTAACATAAGCAGCCAAGAATTTTAAAAAATGAATAATTAGGTGCTTGGCGAAAAAGGATCTCATATGGGAACTAAAAATTCAGCAAAGCTGAAGGCATCCGATTAATAATAAACACAATGCTCTCGAAGATGTGATCCCAATATAAGAGAGGAATAGAGGCTTGATTCATTGTTGCCAAGGCCAGCTCCACTCACAACACCATTCTGCTTGGGAGTATAAGGACATGAAACTCGAAAAGTGAGTTTAGGAAATTGGTTCATGAGAGGCTTAAACTCAGTGCCGCCATCACACTGTAAAGTTTTTAGAGAAGAAGAAAGAAGATTTTCTACTTGAGTTTTAAAACCTGCAAAGATATCGGGTACTTGGGACTTGGCAGAGCATGTAAATAACCAAGAAAGACGAGAAAAGTCATCCACAAACAACACATAAAATCTTTTGCTAAGTTTAGAAATTTTAGGAGAAGGCCCCCATACATCAACATGAACAAGCTCTAATGGCTTAGAAGCCTTATTGGTAGACAAGGAGAAAGGTAGTCTATGAGATTTGTATTTATTACAAGCATCACATGGATAAAGTTGTGAGCCAGAAGAGATAAGATGATTAGAAGCTAAGTGCTCAATGATAGGAGAAGAGGTGTGACCAAGGCGGTAGTGCCAAAGATTGCCATGAGACACATCAGAGAGAAGAGCAGCAGGGCTGGGAAGAAAATAAAGCCCTTGAGAAATCCCTCCTTCAAGCAGCACCTTTTGGGTCTTGGGATCCTTAATCACACAACCATAATTATTAAATTCAACTATGACATTATTATCTCGAGTGAGACGAGAAATACTGATAAGCCTTTTTGTGATGTGAGGGACATGAAGAACATTGCTAAGAATCAGGTTTTGGTGATTAGTGATAAGGCAAGAGGATCCAGAATGAGAAATAGTTAAGCCATGGCCATTACCAACTCGTACTACATCATTACCTTGGTAAGGAGTGTAGTCAGTGAGGCAGTTCAGATTAGGGACAATATGAGAAGATGCTCCCGAATCAAGAAACCAGTCGCTGGTAGGGGAAGAAGAAGGTTCAGCCAGATTGACCTGAGGTGTATGGGCTGGATCATCATCATACCGGTACCAACATTCTTTGGCGACATGACCAATCTTAGAGTAGATTTGGCAAGTCTGATTGGCAGTGTTGCCTTTGCCGCTACTTCCACCATGACCTCCATTGCCCCCATTGCCTCTCCCTTGTGATGCTCCAGAGGATGCATATGATTTTCCACGGCCGGGACCATAGCCTCGACCCCTGCCTCTGCGATAGTGAGAACGATTAAGCTGCTAAGAAATATAGGTGGTGGCCAATTGTTGCTGAGTTTGCTAGAGAAGAGTATAAAGAAGAGCAGGAGCTAAAACCTCAGTCAAATTTGGTGGAGAGGTAGAATTTGACCTTGGAGCGAGGCTAGTGGAGAGAGCAGCTGAATTGAGGGTAGGAAGAATCGGGTTGGAGGATCCAGGAGAGGGATTAGCAGGTCCAAAAGAATTAGAACCCGAACCGGACCCAATAGGAATAAAAGAATGCACAGGGAGCGATATGGAAGAATCGCTAAGGGTGAGGTAAGCGGTCTGATCACAGAGAGCCTGAGAAGTTAGGGAGCCTCAAAATTGAGAAGATGGCCGTGAAGATCAGGAATCGAGAAAGTGGTACTTTCAGATGTGAGAGAAGTCACTAAGGAATTGTACTCAGGAGGCAAACCAGCGAACAGATAAAAAGAGAAGTCCTGATCGCTAATCTCACAACCAATTGAACGCAGCTGCAAGGCAACGAATTTGAGGCGATTAAGATACTCAGTGTAGGTAAGATTACCTTTCTTCAAGGATTGGAGTTGAAGCTTTAGTTCAAGAATCCGAGAGGTTGACTGAGCTGAGTAGGTGGAATAGAGCATACGCCACAGATGAACAGAGGTGTTGCAGCTAATAACTTGAGGAAGAATATCAGGATCGGGGCTGGAGAGAAGCCAAGCCAATATAAGCTGATCTTGTCGTTTCTACAACTGATTCGGTTGATTGGAGTTAGACGAGGTGGTGAGAGTGCTCGAAGAAGGTGTAAAAGTGCCATCAAGAAATGAAAGAAGGCCATGGCCCCTAATTACATGTAACACTTGTGATCTCCATAACAAAAAATTGGATCCATCAAGTTTGGGATTGATTGAGTAATGAAACTGTATCAGATTGATAACAGCGGGTATAAGAGGTGAGATTGGGACATATTCGGTGGAAGACTCAGTCATGATTCCAAGAAAATGGAAGACTGGTAAAGAGAAGAAAAGAGACTGGTAAATTGCGGAAATATGAATAAGCTCAAATCGTTTGCCATGAGGCGTCTGATACCATGATAAATGTAGAAGAACAGTAAATTGAGAGAGAAGGTTTTCTTTATTAATGATTTCTTAATCTCATTACATTTACAAAAGGGGATATATATATAGCCTTGTAGAATCTTGTAGAATAAGCTACAGAATACCTAACAACCTTGCTTAATAGAATGCCTAACAACTTTCCTAACAACCTTTGACTTTGGTCAAACTTGTGTTATCGCTATCAAATTTGCATGTTTAGTAAATGTTTATAATGGTACTTATATAGCAAAAGAGAAAAATAAGAAATTCTAATGGTTGTCTAGTTTTGTACTGTTACTTATCATTTCTAAAGAAGAGAAAAAAGTTGAGTAACTTTATTTACTAGTTGCTCTCTTTTATTCCAAAAATTTAAGTCAGATTACAATCAATTGATCATAATTACTCACTACTAGGAATTGAAATTTTAATCAAACATATTACAAGAATTTTCTTTTCTTTTTCCTATTTCTCTCTCTCTCTATTCTCATATTTTTCTTTTTAATTTTTTCTCTCCCTTTTATTTAGATTATAGACAACGAGAACATCGGCAATAGTTAGTAACGCCCTATTTTTGCAACTAATTATATGTTTATCCCGTAATTCGGATTGGCATAATGGTGTTGCAACTCGAAACTTGTCTATTTAACAAGAATTTGTCTTTTTGCATAACTTCAGTGTGTCTTTTATTGAAAATTGTTGATAAATGCCTATATAAAAAGGAAAAAAGTTGTTTTTATTTAAGTTTAATTTTATCAGCTTCCAATAGTATTGCCGTACACTTCTTCATCCTCGGGCAAAGTAAATGTCTTTCTTTGATAACAGCACTCAAGGTTTATTAATTTTATATTAAGGACTGAATTACTTTTAATATAATTGTTTCTATTCTAAAAAGGATTTGCAGTATCCCTATTTTTCCTCTCATTTCATCGAATTCAGATCAGTGAAGTAACTCAATTTTGGGTTTTAGATCGGGACCGTCTGATTCGAATCTGCGATAATCCATTCTAAAGTGGAGGGCACACATTCCGAGCGATGGATTCGAATCGGACGGTTCCAATCCAAAACCCAAAAATTAAGTTACTTTAGGGGATCCGGATCCCATTTCATCCCCCATTATTGCATACAAGTCCCACGTAATTTTGATTTACAGAGAGGCCTTTTTATCAGTAATTAGAGGAACAGCACATCTATTATACACCGAGGTCGCTTTAGAAGCAGATCAGAGACGTAAAACCGGGCCTTAATTGAGATCCAACACCAACGCCCTTTAATTCACTGTCTGTATCGTGTTCGGGTTTCCCTTCATGAAGCCTTCTCAGACTGGGCCGGTTTGGGTCAATTTGGACACCAATTAATTAGAGGAGAGGAGGCACTGTTATTGAAATAGACCAAGTTCAATGTTTGTACAAGAGAGAGAGAAGGCAGCCTGCCTCTGCCAAGTTATTTTAACAAAAAAAAAAAAATCAGAGAGGAAAAACATATAAGAGTTACAAAGTCGTACAGTATGTCAGTATCGTATTGACTCAGAACTGCTTGCACATAAATGGCATTGTACAGACCTAAGTCCTCAGTATACCAACCGAAAATCTGTCGTTGCCTCGTTGGTAGTATATTAGTATGGACCTCACTCCTCAGTAACAACCTTTTTTTTTTTTTTAATAGCATGAAAATGAAAAACAACGAGAACAGCAATAGGAATTTGCAGATTCTGTGAACTCCTTTTTTTATTCGCAGATTGTTATATGATAAAGCAAAATTAAGTCTGCCAACTTACTAATTTCTAAGATGTGCATGTTTCGCAATATATTTCTTTGGGTTTTGCATTGTACATTGTACATAAAAAAAGTGCCTCAGTAGTAAGGCTGTTAATGAACCGAATTCGAGCGAGTTGGGATATGCTCGTGTTCGGTTTATTAAGTTAATGAGCGAGTCAACTCGAGTTGAGAAGACAATACTGAGTTGACAACTGTGCTCGTGCTCACCTCGTTAACAGCTCGAGTTGACTCGTAACTTGTTAAGCAACTCGTTAAGGCTTAAGACCAATTAATGTTTGAATTTGAAGTAATTTGAATTTCTTAAAGCCAAAAGTCCTTATAATACATAATAGAAAGCAAATTTAACAAAAAACAAAAACACTAAATCTTTGAATTTAACATAATTTAACAACCAAACAATACATGTCAAACAACCAAACAGTACATAATTTAATATAAGCAATTTTGACTGGGACACTGGGTCCTTTTGCAATTTTGATTTAGATTTGGATCCGGTTGGGATTAGATGTGGCATGACTTCATGTAAATCAGTTGATAATGAGCGAGTTCAAGTCTGCTAATGCTCAGTTCATTAAGTTAACGAGTGAATTATTAACGAGTTTTTAGTGAGTGAGTTATGAGTGAGTCACGAATTATGAGCGATTTTCTCACCTCTACTCAGTAGGGACCTCATTGCAATTATATATTCTAAAAATATTGGATTTATGATTGCCTTTTGATTTCAATTTTAATGATGAAATGCACATAACATTTGACCTATCAAGTATTTATTACATAATTTCTTAAGTTATCTTTTATTAACCTAATGAATTAAAGTCTCGGTTGATTTTCAAAATGATAACATTTATGCTAAAAAATGGTAGAGTGAGGATAATTCCCAGTTATCCATCACGATCACAAAAACAATTATTTATTCCTCTATACTGCATATATTTGATTTTGGAGATATTAGCGCCTGAGATTGGGTGCCATCCTGCTTAACGCATAAATTATCACTATCAACATCCAAATGATACGTAGTTGAATGGGCGATATACAAAATAACTCCAGAATTTATGGTTTATCCTTAATCCCGCTCTCTACGTACTATTCTTACTGTAGTGACTACACTTGCAAATTCAACTAATCTGCGCAATACACCAGTTATTAGTAATTAATCTAGAAATTTAGCCATTTTGGTTCCGGGTATGGATGTATTCTTACTTAAAGCTAAAACTGAAAGGACCTCTCATTTGTGTATTCACATTGTTCATAATCTTTGATAATCAGATACATCGATCTTAAGCGGTTTGTATACTACATTGGTAATCATATTAAATATACCCTATTTTAAGCAAAATGATGAATTCAACGACAAATTAAGCAAAATGCCGCAAGATAAAATTGGACAAGTTGGCTTGGCAGCACAGTAAATCAATCTAAGCGCGCGGCTATATACTATCGATGGTACATATTCTAAGACCATCTGGTCATACATTAAGCATATCAGCATATTCCTTTATAATAAAAATGTGCCCCGCTCCCGGACCCTATATAATTGTACTGTCTTTGTTTAGAAAAAATGCAATTCCTCACCATCTCCCCCATCCTTGACCAAAGTTGTTTGTTTCGAAAGATATCCATTTCTTCTCAACTCATCCCTCATATTGAATCACAATGTCAGGTCAGTCACAGGGGCGTCATGTCCTGAACACCCTCGACTCGGCACGAACTCAATGGTACCACTTTACCACCATTGTCATTGCCGGCATGGGTTTCTTCACCGATGCATATGATCTCTTTTGCATCTCCCTAGTTACAAAGCTAATCGGGCGTCTCTACTACACTATTCCAGGCTCTGCAACGCCTGGAACCCTCCCACCAAATGTCGCTGTTGCTGTAAGTGGCGTGGCCATAGTTGGCACCCTCACTGGCCAACTGTTTTTCGGCTGGCTCGGAGACAAGATGGGTCGAAAGAAAGTCTATGGAATGACATTGATGATGATGGTTATGTTCTCGATGGCATCTGGCTTATCATTTGGCCACTCTTCGAAGAGTGTAATAGGCACTTTATGTTTTTGCCGCTTCTGGCTTGGCTTCGGCATTGGCGGTGACTATCCCCTCTCTGCAACGATCATGTCGGAATATGCTAACAAGAAGACAAGAGGATCATTCATTGCTGCTGTCTTTGCCATGCAAGGCATAGGCATCCTTTTTGCTGGCTTCATAACAATTGTTATAGCAGCTATCTTCAAGTTTTTCTTCCCTGCTCCGACATATGCACTTGACCCCGTTGCCTCCCTGCCACCGGAGGCTGACTATGTTTGGCGCATCATTCTCATGTTTGGTGCCGTCCCAGCAATTATAACCTACTACTGGCGGTTGAAGATGCCAGAAACTGCTCGTTACACTGTCTTAGTTGCTCAAAATGCACGACAAGCTGCTCAAGATATGTCAAAGGTTTTGCAAGTCGAGATAACAGAAGAACAATCAACAAATGAGTCGAGTGCTGGCCAACAATTTGGTCTCTTAACGGCAGAGTTTGTTCGCCGCCACGGGAGGCATCTCCTTGGAACCACCTCCACGTGGTTACTCCTTGACATTGCATTTTACTCACAGAATCTATTCCAAAAAGATATTTTCAGTGCCATCGGCTGGATCCCTAAAGCATCCACCATGAGTGCGCTTGATGAGCTACTGAAAATTGCACGTGCCCAATCCCTTATTGCTCTGTGTGGTACTGTGCCAGGTTACTGGTTCACTGTAGCCTTAATTGACAAAATCGGACGGCTTTCAATTCAGATCATAGGGTTCTTTATGATGACTGTATTTATGCTAGCCCTTGCCATCCCGTACAAACACTGGATCACCCCTGGAAACCAAATTTGGTTCTTAGTTATATACGGCCTAACCTTTTTTTTCGCCAACTTTGGTCCCAACAGTACCACATTCATTGTTCCAGCAGAGATTTTCCCGGCCAGGCTAAGATCATCCTGCCATGGAATCTCTGCTGCATCCGGCAAGCTTGGAGCAATTATTGGTTCTTTCGGATTCCTTTATCTTGCCCAGAATCCAGATCCGACAAAAACCGAACACGGATATCCCCCAGGAATTGGTGTAAGAAACTCACTCTTTGTGCTAGCTGCTTGCAACTTTCTGGGCCTAGCAATGACCTACTTTGTACCTGAACCCAAAGGAAAATCTCTTGAGGAAATATCCGGTGAGAATGAAACAAATGGGGCTTCTACAGCTTACAATCAGACGCCTCGCGTTTAAGAGGTTGTATTAGTGGTCTAACAGTTGCATGACATTATCAAATAAGAAAGAGTTGGACTACATGGAGGCCTATAATAAAATACTTTGGTAAGATAATATATACTTTAGTTGTAGTAGAAGTTTTGGCTAGAGTTTTAGGTATGTAGAAAAGGAAGATGAAAATGAAAGCTAGGATGGTGCAAAACAAAATAATGTCTTAGCAAGTCTTTATCCTTTTTTGCTTTTCCTGTTTGTTGCAGCCTGTTTTTGTATGTAAGACACAGGGTACTTGGTATGTTCTTCCCTTAGTATCTTCCAGAATAGTTTAATTCATGAAGGATCTCTCTCTGTTTTTTTTTTTTTGTTTTTTTTGTTTTTGGAAAATGAACGATCTCTCTCTAATTTTAGTGATAAAGTTCATGAGGCTTTTTTTTTTTTTTTTGCCAAAAAACTCTGTCAATGTTGCCTATTATAGTTAGAAGATGGTCTATGAAATTAATATTAACAGTATGAATACAAAACATATTCTTCAGAAGATTGTTAGATGTTGATCAAGACTACCCTTCAAAGTCTGTGGTAGGCATCCTATCATAATCCTTGAATGCCCATTTATATAGAACTCGGAAGAAAACAAATCATTTCCAGTACCTAGGATGAAGCGGCATTCCTGTTTATCTCTTTCTTCTCCTCGTGGTTCAACATAGTCAATTATTTACTTTTTTGGTCCATTCACCTCACGCCTTGCTTAGGAATAGGCAATAATTAGCTAGCCCTTCCCTGCAACCACCAGTACGTACAGGTTGTGAATATGTCAAAAGGAGTCAGGGTGGACAAAAAGTTAGGTCTCTTGCACCAAAATTTATCTGACTCGGGTTTTTCTCTACCGCCACAAGCTGAATTCTTTATCATGCAACTCATGTCTGCAACCTACGTAAGAGGTGGAAAGTACATTAAAAAACTGTACTTGCGTCAAGCAATTTAAGACATAACTTCTACATTTAAATTCAGTAAAAGATAGATATTTACATCTTTCTTCAGGGTAAAATATAAACACTCCTCACTTCATTCATTTCTTGCACAATTTAATCTGTATCAAGTATTACAGCGGAATGCATTTTCAATCCAATTGTCTCGCATTATCCTCTCTTTTATTACAATTTACAAGAAATAAAATTCAGAATTTTTTATTTAGAATGTTAATAGATTAGCCAAACAAAAAGATATCTTATTAACATAAGATTAAAATAGGCTTAACCTGTTCCTTTGAAGGCCTAAAACCAATCTGAACACATACCATAGTGATCAATGCCTAATTTCCAATTTTAATCTGACTTACAAACTTCTTCTCATTTCTACCTTTTAATCTGTTTAAACTACTGATGAAGATGAAATGATACAGAGACTACATTTGTCCCATTGAAGTTCAAACTTGTTACCTCAATATACTAATTCATTGGCCCAATTAAAGGATCTATTGGATACTTCAGCAATCATTAAAAGTATTATCATTGACTCCAGATAGGTCTACAGTCTACACGAAGACAAGAAAGTCACTCAGGACACACACTTCACCATTAAACAGCACCAAACTGCACAGTCAAAGAGGAAATCAACAGGCAATTGACAACACATTAATTTCCCGAAAATGATCACCAAAATCACGCACGCACGCGCGCGCGCACACACACACACTGTGGCACAGGGTATTACAAGCTTTATCAAGACAAAAAAAAGAAAAAAAGAATCTAGCCATACAATCGAACAGAGTTGGAGAAGATTGTAATGATCCGACCATTCAATTACGAAAACTAACACCCGACAACGCGATCGTCAGGTTTCAACAAAATCTGAGAACAAGCGACTAATCCGAATCCCAAACATTATTTGCGCGCGATCTCTCTCTCTCTCTCTCCCTCATCGCACTCTCGTCGCTCTCTAGCGTTAGACAGCTTCAGTTGAACCTGTTAATCGGATTAACACTAGAGATTAGAGAGGTTCTCAGTTATTTCCCCCAAAATTGGGCTTAAATTTAGCCAAGCCCATTGGGCTCAAACGGGAAGGGAAACCTCATAATGAAAACACTACTTTTAAATATTTTTAAACTCTAATTTCAACTTACGTTCAGATTATAAGTGTATGATTATACCGTTTAGTATAAATTGAGGTGTCGATCAACAGAGATAGTGTATTAAGTTTTAAACAATTTTTACTAGTCTAGGTTATTGGATTTTTAAAAGGTTTGGTGGTGACAAATGTAATCAAGATATTATAGCTAAAATAAGGTTAAACAGTGGATACATAGCTTCTAGGTTTCAAGTTTTCTATCATTCTTAATCATGCAAAATATAAGTATTGAGGATGAGGAGGAGATGAAATACAATTAGTAGAAAATGAAATACAATTAGAAGAAGATAAAAAAAAATCAGTAGAACATGAAGGACAACAAGTACAAAATGAAAGATAACCAGTAGAACATAAAAGACAATCGGTACAAGATGAAAGACAACTAGAAGATGTTGTCCCTAACGGCACCAAGAGGGGAGTGAACTTTTGAAATTTTAACCCTAAAAGTTTGATATTCAACTATAAAAATAAATCTAACGTGTACGTAAGTTGTTCTTGGCAGAAACAAAAAAAAAGCTTAAACTAAGCAAGTGTATGTAAAGTAAATAGAAGAGTAAAGAGACACTTGACACGAGATATGTTTATGGAGTTCGGCACTAACACCTACGTCTCCGGGGCTTCACGATCTTCTTGATGGCACACCTTTCTTTACCCAATGAGAAATGAGTACAAGGTGGAACCGGTGAGCCCTTACAAACTCTGGGAAGTCACACGGCCCGAGCACAGAATTGGCTCTTGAGCACTAAAGGCTCTAGTGTTTAAACAAATAAGAGATCTCACACAATCACTCTAATTCTTATACAAGATTGAGTATGGTGAAGTATGCTTGAGATTGTTGTAAAAATATTGAAGTTTGATGCACAAGCAACAATGGGTAATTCTATATCTGCTTAGAAAACGTAATATTGCAATTTGAGACGGCTAAAAAATTTGTGTAAAATCTAGATTTTGTTTCTATTTATAGAGAAAAAACAAAATATGGTAACTGACATCAACTGTTGCAACGGTCAATTAGCTGTTGTAACAGTTGGTCCCATTTAGCTGGTTTTACTGTGCTGGAAACCCTAACGCCCATTAGGCGTTGTCACAGCTGTCACAACGGAACTCTCTGGAGATTTTGGGGTTTGAAATGAATTATTTTGATATTACGTCTAATTGGCCGTTGTAACGAAATAAATCGATTACTCTATGGATTTTGGTCTACATTAAGGACAACTAGGATGAATGTGAAAGACAACCAGTAGACATAAAAGACAACCAGAAGAACATGAAAGACAATCGGTAGAAGATGAAAGACCATTAGTACAACATCAAAAACAACCAATACAACATGATAGTCAGTTAGAAGAAGATGAAATACAATTAGTAGAAGATGAAAATCAACTAGAAAAAGGAGTCAACTAGAAGAAGATGAATGACTACTAATATAACTTGAAAGACAACAAGAAAAAAATGAAAGACTAGTATGAACGTGAAAGGCAACCAGTAGACATAAAAGACAACCAGAAGAACATGAAAGACAACCGGTAGAAGATGGAAGACAACTAGTACAACATGAAAGACAACCAATACAACATGAAAGCCAGTTAGAAGAAGATGAAAAACAATTAGTAGAAGATGAAAATCAACTAGAAGAAGATGAAATACAACTAGAGAAAGAAAAAATACAACTACAAGAAGATGAAACACAACTAGTAGAACATGAAAGACAACCAGTACAAGATGAAATACGACTTGAAGAAGATTAAATGCAACCAGTAATAGATGAAAGACAATTACTAGTAGATGAATAACAAATTGTAGAACATGAAAGACAACTAGTAGAAGATGAAAAACAACCAGAAGAAGATGAAAGACAACTTATAGAAGATGAATGACAACTAGAAAAAGATGAAAGACAACTAGTACAAGATGAAAAACAAGATGAAAGACAACTTGTCAAACCTGAAAGACAACTAACAAGATGAAAAACAACCAGTACAAGATGAAAGACAACTAGAAGAATATGCAAAACAACTAGTACAAGATGAAAGACACCTAGAAGAAGATGAAATACATCTAGTAGAATATGAAAGACAACCAGTACAAGATGAAAGAGAACTAGAAGATGAAAGCCACCTATAAAAATATGAAAGACAACCAGTACAAGACGAAAGACAACTAGAAGAAGAAGAAGAACATGAAAGACAACCAGAAGAACATTAAAGACAACTAATATGAACGTGAAAGACAACTATTAGAAATAAAAGACAACTAGTAGAACATGAAAAACAACCGGTAGAAGTTGAAAAATAACTAGAAGAAAATGAAAGACAAACCTGTACAAGATGAAAGCCAACTAGGTAAAGATGAAAAACAACTAGTAGAAGATGAAAGACAAGTAGTAGAACATGAAATACAACCAGTACAAGATGAAATACGACTAGAAATACAACTAGTAGAAGATCAAAAACAACAAGTAGAAAATTAAAGTCAACTAGAAAAAAATGAAAGACAACCAATACATGATGAAAGACAACTAGAAGAAGATGAAATACAACTAGAGATAGAAAAAAATACAACGAGAAGAAGATGAAAGACAACCTGTAGAACATGAAAGACAACCAATGCAATATGAAAGACAACGAGAAGAAAATGAAATACAACCAGCAGTAGATTAAACAACAAGTATGAACGTGAAAGATAACCAGTAGACATGAACGACGACTAGTACAAGATGAAATACAACTAGAAAAAAATAAAATATAACAAGTAGAAGATGAAAAATAACTAGTTGAAGATGAAAGACAACTAGTATAAAATGAAAGACAACTGTAAGAAGATGAAATACAACTAGAGGAAGAAAAAATACAACTAGAGGAAAAAAAAATACAACTAGTAGAACATGAAAGACATACATGATGAAAGACAACTAAAAAAAGATGAAAACAACTATTAATAGATGAAAAACAACTAGTAGTACATAAAACACAACTAGTAGAACATGAAAGATAACCAGAAGAAGATGAAAGACAACTTATAGAAGATGAAAAACAACTTGTAGAAGATGAAAGACAACTAGTAGAAGATGAAAGACAACTAGAAAAATATGAAAAACAACCAGTAGAACCTGAAAGACAACTAGTACAAGACGAAAGTCAACTAATACCAGATGAAAGAGTAGAATAAGATAAAACACAACTAGTACAATTTGAAATACAACTAGAAGTTGATGAAACATAACCAGTAGAATATGAAAGACAACTAATAGTAGATGAACGACAAATAGTAGAACATCAACATATAGAAGATAACCAGTAGAACATGAATGACAAGCAGGACAAGATGAAAGACAACCAGTAGATGAAAGACAATAAGAAAAAGATGAAAGACAATTTGTAGAAGATGAAAGACAACTAGAAGAAGATGAAAGACAACCAGTAGAACATGAATGACAAGCAGGACAAGATGAAAGACAACTAGAAGAAGATGAAATAAAACCATTATTATCTGAAAGACAACCAGTAGAATGTGAAAGACAACCAATAGAATGTGAAAGACAACTAGTAGAACATGATAGACAATCAGTAAAGATGAAAGACAACTTATAGAACATAAAAGACAACTTATAGAACAAGCAAGACAACAAATACATGATGAAAGACAACTAGAAGAAGATGAAATAAAACCAGTATTAGATGAAAGACAACCAGTAGAACGTGAAAAACAGCTAGTAGAACATGAAAGACAATCAGTACTTGAAAGACAGAAAAAGATGAAAGACAACTAGTAAAAAATGAAAGACAATTAGAAGAAAATTAAATACAACTAGAAGAAGATGAAATACAACCAGTAGAACATGAAAGACAACCAGTACAAGATAAAAGACAACTGTTAGAACATGAAAGACAATTGGTACATGATGAAAGACGACTAGAAATAGATGAAGTATAATCAATTGTAGATGAAAGACAACCAGTAGAACGTGAAAGACAACCAGTACATGATGAAAGACAACTAGAAGAGATGAAAAACAACTAGAGTTGAAAATGGAAGAGAACTAGAAGAAGATGAAATAAAATTAGAAGAAAATAAAAGACAACATGTAGAACATGAAAGACAACCAGTACAAGATAAAAGACAACTATAAGAAGATGAAATACAACTAGGAGAACATGAAAGCCAACCTATACAAGATTAAAGGAAACTAGAAGAAGATGAAATACAATTAGAGGTAGAAGAAATACAACTAGAAGAAAATAAAAAATAACCAGTAGAACATGAAAGATACCCAGTGAAAGACAACCAGTAGAAGAAAATGAAAGACAACATGTAGAATATGAAAGACAATCAGTACACGATGAAAAATAACTAGTAGAAAATGAAAGAAAACTAGAAGAAGATGAATTACAACTCGAGGAAGAAAAAAAATATAACTAGAAGAAGATGAAAATACAAGTAGTAGAACATGAAAGACAACCAGTACATGATGAATGACAACTAAAGGTAGAAGAAGTACAATTAATAGAAGATGAAACACCACTAGAAGAAGATTAATGACAACCAGTAAAAAATGAAATACACCTAGAAGAAAATGAAAGATAACCAATAGAACATGAAAGACACCCAGTAGAACATGAAAGACAACTAGTAGAACCTTAAAGACAACCAATGAAAGACAAGTAGAAAAACACAAAAACAATTATTAATAGATGAAAGACAACTATTAGTAGGTGAAAGACAACTAGCAGAACATGAAATTTACCAGAAGAAGATGAAAGCCAACTTGTAGAAGATGAAAAACAACTTGTAGAAGAGGAAAGACAACTAGTAGAAGAAGAAAGACAACTTGAAGAAGATGAAAAATAACCAATAGAACCTGAAAGACAACTAGTACAAGACGAAATGCAATCAATACCAAATGACAGACAACTAGAAAAGATGAAACACAACTAGTACAATATGAAAGACAACTAGAAGTTGATGAAATATAACCAGTAGAACATGAAAGACAACTAATAGTAGATGAAAGACAACCAGTAGAATATGAAAGACAAAAAGAACAAGATGAAAGATAACTTGTAGAACTTGAAAAACAACTAGTACATGATGAATGACAACTAAAGGTAGAAGAAATACAACTAATAGAAGATGAAAGACAACTAGAAGAAGATGAAAGACAACTAGTAATAGATGAAAGACAACTTGAAGAAAATGAAAGACAATCGGTAGAACAATTGAGACAACTTATACAAGATGAAAGACAACTAGAAGAAAAAAAAAGACAACTAGAAGAAGATAACCCAACTAATACAATATGAAAGACAACTAGAAGTTGATGCAACAAAACCAGTAGAACATGAAAGACAACTAGTAGTAGATGAAAGACAACTAGTAGTAGATGAAAGACAACCAGTAGAATATAAAAGACAATAAGAAGAAGATGAAAGACAACTTGTAGAAGATGAAAGACAACTAGAAGAATATGAAAGACAACCAGTAGAACATGAAAGACAAAACAGTACATGATGAAAGACAACTAGAAGAAGATCAAATAAAACCAGTATTAGATGAAAGACAACCACTAGAACGTGAAAGACAACTAGAAGCACAAGATTGACAACCAGTACAAGATGAAAGACAACCTATAGAACATGCAAGACAACCAATACATGATGAAAGACAACTAGAATAAGATGAAATAGAACCATTATTAGATGAAAGACAACCAGTAGAACGTGAAAGACAACTAGTAGAACATAAAAGACAACCAGTAGAACATGAAAAACAACTAGAAAAAGATAAAATACAACCAGTAGAACATGAAAGACAACCTGTACAAGATGAAAAACAATCGGGTAGAAAATGGAAGAGAACTAGAAGAAAATGAAATAAAACTAGAAGAAGATGAAAGAGAACCAGTAGAACATGAAAGACAACTAGAAGAAAATGAAAGACAACCAGTAGAACATGAAAGAAAACCTGTACAAGATGAAAGACAACTATAAAAAGATGAAAGACAACTAGTAGAAGATGAAAGACAACTTGTAGAATATAAAAGACAACTAGAGGAAGAAAAAATACAACTAGAAGAAGATGAAAGACAACTAGAAGAAGATGAAAAATAATACAAGTACCAGACAAAAGACAACCAGTACTAGATGATAGACAACTAGAAGAAGATTAAAAACAACTAGTACAAGATCAAAGACAATTAGAAGAAGATGAAACACATATAGTAGAACATGAAATACAACAAGTACCAGACGAAAGACAACCAGTACTAGATGAAAGACAACTAGAACAAGATTAAAAACAACTAGTACAAGATCAAAGACAACTAGAAGAAGATGAAACATATATAGTAGAACATGAAAGACAACTAGTAGAAAATGAAAGTCAGCTAGAAAAAAAATGAAAGACAACTTGTAGAACATGAAAGACAAGTACACGATGAAAGACAACTAGAAGTTGATGAAATACAACTAGTAGAACATGAAAGACAACATGTACAAGATTAAAGGAAACTAGAAGAAGATGAAATACAACTTGAGCTAGAAGAAATACTAGAAGAAAATGAAAGACAATCAGTAGAACATGAAAAAATATTCAATAGAAGATTAAAGACAACTAGAAGAAAATGCAATACAACCAGTAATAGATGAAGGGCAACTAGTAGTAGATGAAAGACAAATAGTAAAACATGAAAGACAACTAGTAGAAGATGAAAGATAACAAGAAGAAGATGAAAGACAACTTGTAGAAGATGAAAGACAACTAGTACAAGACGAAAAACAACCAATACCAGATGAAAGACAACTAGAAGAAGATGAAAAACATCCAGTACAAGATAAAAAAACAATTAGAAGAAAAATAAACACATATAATAGAACATGAAAGACAACTTGTAGAAAATTAAATTCAAATAGGAAAAAATGAAAGACAACATGTAGAACATGAAAGACAATAAATACAAGATAAAAGACAACTAGAAGATGATGAAATACAACTAGTAGAATATGAAAGACAGCATGTACAAGATTAAAGGAAACTAGAAGAAGATGATACAACTTGAGGTAGAAGAAATATAACTAGAAGAAGATGAAAGACAACAAGTAGAAGATTAAAGACAACTAGAAGAAATGATAGAGGTAGAACAAGAAAGACAAAATTGTACAAGATGACAACTTGAAAGAGATAAAAGACAATCAGTAGAACATGAAAGACAACTAGAAGAAAACGAAAGACAACTAGTAGAACATTAAGACAATCAGTACATTATGAAAGACAACTAGAAGAAGGTGAAAGAAAACTAGAAGAAGATTAAATACAACTAGAGGAAGAAACAATACAAATAGAAGAAGATGAAAGACAACCAGTAGAACTTGACAGACAACCAATACATGATGAATGACAACTAAAGGTAGAAGAAATACAACTAATAGAAGATGAAAGGCAACTAGAAGAAGATGAAAGACAATTAGTAGAACTTGAAAGACAACTAGTAGAACTTGAAAGACAACTAGTAATAGAACTTGAAAGACAACTAGCACACGATGAATGACAACTAAAGGTAGAAGAAATACAACTAATAGAAAATGAAAGGCAACTAAAAGAAGACGAAAGACAACTAGTAATAGGTGAAAGACAACTTGAAGAAAATTAAAGACAATCGGTAGAACAATTGAGACAACTTATACAAGATGAAAGACAACTAGAAGAAGACGAACAACAATTAGTAGAACAATAAAGACAACTAGAAGAAAATGAAAGACAACTAGAAGAAGATGAAACCCAACTAGTACAATATAAAAGACAACTAGAAGTTGATGAAACATAACCAGTAGAACATGAAAGACAACTAATAGTTGATGAAAGACAACCAGTAGAATATAAAAGACAACAAGAAGAAGATGAAAGACAACTTGTAGAAGATGAAAGACAACTAGAAGAAGATGAAAGACAACTAGAAGAAGATTAAAGACAACCAGTTGAACATGAAAGACAAATTGTACATGATGAAAGACAACTAGAAGAAGATAAAATAAACCAGTATTAGATGAAAGACAACCAGTAGAACATGAAAGACAACTAGAAGCACAAGATTGACAATCAGTACAAGATGAAAGACAACTTTATAACATGAAAGACAACCTATAGAACATGCAAGACAACCAATACATGATGAAAGACAACTATAAGAAGATGAAATAAAACCATTATTAGATGAAAGACAACCAGTAGAACGTGAAAGACAACTAGTAGAACATGAAAAACAATCAGTGCAAGATGAAAGACAACTAGAAAAAGACGAAAGATAACTTGTATAAAATGAAAGACAACTATAAGAAAATGAAATACAATTGGAAGAAGATAAAATACAACCAGTAGAACATGAAAGACAACCTGTACAAGATAAAAAACAACCGGTTAGAAAATGGAAGAGAACTAGAAAAAGATGAAAGAGAATCAGTAGAGCATGAAAGACAACTAGAAGAAAATGAAAGACAACCAGTAGAACACGAAAGAAAACATGTACAAGATGAAAGACAACTATAAAAAGATAAAAGACAACTAGTAGAAGATGAAAGACAACTTGTAGAAGATAAAAGACAACTAGAGGAAGACAAAAATACAACTAGAAGAAGCTGAAAGACAACTAGTAGAACCTGAAAAACAACTAGTACAAGATGAATGAGAACTAGAAGAAGATGCAATACAAACAGTAATAGAAGAAAGACAAATAGTAGTAGATGAAAGACAAATAGTAGAACATGAAAGACAACTAGTAGAAGATGAAAGATAACAAGAAGAAGATGAAATACAACTTGTAGAAGATGAAAGACAACCAGAAGACGTAGAAAGACAAGACTACAAGACGAAAAACAACCAATACTAGATGTAGAAGAAGATGACACACATATAGTAGAACATGAAAGAACTAGTAGCAAATTAAAGTCAACTACAAAAAAATGAAAGACAACTAAAAGAAGATGAAAAACAACTAGTAGAACATGAGAGACATCATGTACAAGATTAAAGGAAACTTGAAAAAGATGAAATACAACTTGAGGTAGAAGAAATACAACAAGAAGAAGATGAAAGAGTAGAACATGAAAGATAACCAGTAGAACATGAAAGACAACCAGTAGAAGATTAAAGACAACTAAAAGAAAATAAAAGACAACCGGTAAAATAAGAAATACAACATGTAAAAGATGAAAGATAACTAGAAGAAGATGAAAGACAATCAGTAGAACATGAAAGACAACTAGAAGAAAATGAAAACAACCAGTATAACATGAATAACAATTAGTACATGATAATAGACAACTAGAAGAAGATGAAAAATAACTAGTAGAACTTGAAAGAAAACTAGAAGAAGATGAATTACAACTAGAGGAAGAAAAAATATAACTAGAAGAAGATGAAATACAACTAGTAGAAATGAAAGACAACCAGTACATGATGGATGACAACTAAAGGTAGACGAAATACAACTAATAGAAGATGAAAGACAACTAGTAAAAGATGAAAGACAACTAGAAGAAATTGAAAGACAACCAGTAGAACATGAAAGACACCAAGTAGAATCTAAAAGACAACTGGTAGAAGATGAAACACAACTTGTAGAAGATAAATGACAACTAGATGAAGAAAAAATACAACTAGAAAAATATGAAAAACAACTAGTAGAACAAGAAAGACAACTAGAAGAAGATGAAAATTAACAAGAAGAATATAGAAGACAACTTGTAAAAGATGAAAGAAAACTAGAAGAAGTAGAAAGACAAGAAAACAAGTACCAAACGAAAGACAACCAGTACTAGATGAAAGACAACTATTAGAAGATTAAAAACAACTAGTACAAGATCAAATACAACTTGAAGAAGATGAAACAATATAGTAGAACATGAAAGACAACTAGTAGAAAATGAAAGTCAGCTAGAAAAAAATGAAAGACAACCTGTAGAACGTGAAAGACAACCAGTACAAGATGAAAGACAACTAGAAGAAGATGAAATACAACTAGTAGAACATGAAAGACAACCTGTACAAGATTAAAGGAAACTATAAGAAAATGAAACACAATTTGAGGTAGAAGAAATACAACTAGAAGAAGATGAAAGTCAATCAGTAGAACATGAAAGACATTCAGTAGAAGATTAAAGAGAACTAGAAGAAGATGCAATACAACCAGTAATAGATGAAAGACAACTAGTAGTAGATGAAGGACAATAGTAAAACATGAAAGACTAGTAGATGAAAGATAACAAGAAGAAGAGGAAAGACAACTTGTAGAAGATGAAAGACAACTAGAAGAAGTAGAAAGAGAAGACAACTATTACAAGACGAATGATAACCAGTACCAGATGAAATACCACTAGAAGAAGATGAAAAAACATCTAGTACAAGATCAAAAACAACTAGAAGAAGATTGAACACATATAATAGAACATGAAAGACAACTAGTAGAAAATTAAAGTCAACTAGAAAAAAATGAAAGACAATATGTAGAGCATGAAAGACTAGAAAGAAGATGAAATACAACTAGTAGAACATGAAAGACAATGTACAAGATTAAAGGAAACTAGAAAAAGAAGAAATACAACTTGAGGTAGAAGAAATACAACTAGAAGAAGATGAAAGACAACAAGTAGAAAATTAAAGACAACTAGAAAAATGAAAGACAACCGGTAGAATAAGAAAGACAACTAGAAGAAGATGAAAGACAACTAGAAGAAGATGAAAGACAATCCGTAGAACATGAAAGACAACTAGAAGAAAATGAAAGACAACTAGTACAACATAAAGACAATCAGTACATGATGAAAGACAACTAGAAGAAGATGAAAAATAACTAGTAGAAGATGAAAAAAAAACTAGAAGAAGATTAAATACAACTAGAAACAATACAAATAGAAGAAGATGAAAGACAACTAAAAGTAGAAGAATTACAATTAATAGAAGATGAAAGGCAACTAGAAGAAGATGAAAGACAACTAGTAATAGATGAAAGACAACTTGAAAAAAATGAAAAACAACCGGTAGAACAATTGAGACAACTCATACAAGATGAAAGACAACTAGAAGAAGACGAACAACAACTAGTAGAACAAGAAAGACAACTAGAATAAAATGAAAGACAACTAGTAGAACATGAAAAACAACTAATACAATATGAAAGACAACTAGAAGTTGATGAAACATAACCAGTAGAACATGAAAGACGTAGATGAAAGACAACCAATAGAATGTGAAGGACAACAAGAAGAAGATGAAATATAACTTGTAGAAGATGAAAGACAACTAGAAGAACATGAAAGACAACTAGTAGAACATGAAGACAAGCAGTACAAGATGAAAGACAACTAGAAGAAGATGAATAAAATCAGTATTAGATGAAAGACAACCAGTAGAACGTGAAAGACACTAGTAGCACACGATAGACAATCACTACAAGATGAAAGACAACTAGTAGAACATGAAAGACAACCTATAAAACATGCAAGACAACCAATACATGATGAAAGACAACTAGAAGAAGATGAAATGAAACCATTATTAGATGAAAGACAACCTGTAGAACGTGAAAGACAACTAGTAGAACATGAAAGACAATCAGTGCAAGATGAAAGACAACTAGAAAAAGACGAAAGATAACTTGTTTAAAATGAAAGACAATTATAAGAAAATGTAATACAACAAGAAGAAAATAAAATACAACCAGTAGAACATGAAAGACAACCTGTACAAGATGAAAAACAACCGGTTAGAAAATGGAAGAGAACTAGAAGAAGATGAAATAAAACTAGAAGAAGATGAAAGAGAACCAGTAGAACATGAAAGACAACTAGAAGAAGATGAAAGACAACCAGTAGAACACGAAAGAAAACTTGTACAAGATGAAAGACAACTATAAAAAGATGAAAGACAACTTGTAGAAGATGAAAGACAACTTGTAGAAGATAAAAGACAACTAGAGGAAGAAAAAATACAACTAGAAGAAGCTGAAAGACAACTAGTAGAACCTGAAAGACAAATAGTAATACAAACAGTAATAGATAAATGAGAACTAGAAGAAGATGCAATACAAATAGTAATAGATGAAAGGCAAATAGTAGTAGATGAAAGACAAATAGTAGAACATGAAAGACAACCAGTAGAAGATGAAAGATAATAAGAAGAAGATGAAATACAACTTGTAGAAGATGAAAAATAACTAGAAGACTTAGAAAGACAAGACAACTAGTACAAGACGAAAGACAACCAATACTAGATGAAAGACAAATAGAAGAAGATGAAAAATAACTATTATAAGATCAAACACAACTACAAAAAGTTGAAACACATATAGTAGAACATGAAAGACAACCTGTAGAACATGAAAGACCACCAGTACAAGATGAAAGACAACTAAAAGAAGATGAAATACAACTAGTATAACATGAAAGACATCATGTACAAGATTAAAGGAAACTTGAAGAAGATGAAATACAACTTGAGGTAGAAGAAATACTACAAGAAGAAGATGAAATACAACTTGAGGTAGAAGAAATACAATAAGAAGAAGATGAAGAGTAGAACATGAAAGATACCCAGTAGAACATGAAAGACAACTAGTAGAAGATTAAAGACAACTAGAAGAAAATGAAAAACACCTGGTAGAACAAGAAAGACACCTGGTAGAACAAGAAAGACAACTAGTAGAACATGAATGACAATTAATACATGATGATAGACAACCAGAAGAAGATGAAAAATAACTAGTAGAAGATGAATTACTACTAGAGGAAGAAAAAATATAACTAGATGAAGATGAAATACAACTAGTAGAAATGAAAGACAACCAGTACATGATGGATGACAACTAAAGGTAGAAGAAATACAACTAATAGATAGACAACCAGTATTTGATGAAAGACAACTAGAAGAAATGAAAGACAACCAATAGAACATGAAAGACACCAAGTAGAACATGAAAAACAACTTGTAGAAGATAAAAGACAACTAGATGAAGATGAAAGACAACTAGTAGAACTTGAAAACAACTAGTAATAGAACTTGAAAGACAACTAGTAATAGAACTTGAAAGACAACTAGCACATGATGAATGACAACTAAAGGTAGAAGAAATACAACTAATAGAAGATGAAAGACAACTAGAAGAAGATGAAAGACAACTAGTAATAGATGAAAGACAACTTGAAGAAAATGAAAGACAATCGGTAGAACAATTGAGACAACTTATATAATATGAAAGACAACTAGAAGAAGACGAACAACAACTAGTAGAACAAGAAAGACAACTAGAAGGAAATGAAAGACAACCAATAGAACATGAATGACAATTAGTACATGATGATAGACAACCAGAAGAAGATGAAAAATAACTAGTAGAAGGTGAAAGAAAACTAGAAGAAGATGAATTACTACTAGAGGAAGAAAAAATATAACTAGAAGAAGATGAAATACAACTAGTAGAAATGAAAGACAACCAGTACATGATGGATGACAACTAAAGGTAGAAGAAATACAACTAATAGAAGATGAAAGACAACCAGTATTTGATGAAAGACAACTAGAAGAAATGAAAGACAACTAGTAGAACATGAAAGACACCAAGTAGAACATGAAAAACAACTAGTAGAAGATGAAACACAACTTGTAGAAGATAAAAGACAATTATATGAAGATGAAAGACAACTAGTAGAACTTGAAAGACAACTAGTAATAGAACTTGAAAGACAACTAGCACATGATGAATGACAACTAAAGGTAGAAGAAATACAACTAATACAAGATGAAAGACAACTAGAAGAAGATGAACAACAACTAGTAGAACAAGAAAGACAACTAGAAGAAAATTAAAGACAACTAGAAGAAAATTAAAGACAACTAGTAGAACATGAAAAACAACAAGTACAGGATGAATGAAAACTTGAAGAAGATGCAATACAACCAGTAATAGATGAAAAACAACTAGTAGTAGATGTAAGACAAATAGTAGAACATGAAAGACAAATAGTAGAAGATGACAACTAAAGGTAAAAGAATAGAACTAATTGAAGATGAAAGACAACTAGAAGAAGATGAAAGACAACTAGTAATAGATAAAAGACAATATGTACAAGATGAAAGATCCTCCAGCCACTGCTGGTGCCTTTGCTTTCCCTTCAGTTTTAGATTCGCCTTTGGTATTGCCCTTTCCAAAACTGCGTCTCTTGCGTTTACCAATTTTCTTCCCACCAGGCTGGATGGCCAGAACATGAGAACCACGGGTGTTACCCTTCTTCATGTCTAACTCAGCAGTCTTGAGGACGCCATGCAACTCATCCAGACTCTTCCCATCCCATGCACGTGGTAATTCATGATAAATCCAGAATAGCTCGATGGGAGAGAATTGAAGACAAAGTTGACCGCTAGACCACTGTCGATCGATGTCCCGAGTTTCTCTAGGTGCTGCACATAACTCTTCATCTTGAGAACATGTGTGCTGACATATTCCCCTCTGCCAGCTCGCAACCTACGAGACTTCTCACAGTATTGTACTTCTCAACATGTGCTTGCTCTTGAAACTTTTTCTTGAGCTGCCATGATGTCATATGGAAGATCATATTTAAAATGCTTTTGAAGTTCACTTTCCATAGACGAGAGTCCAACCGTTGCTAGGCAAAATTCTGAGTTGTAATGGTTAAAATCAAAATTCTGAATTGCAAAATTATATTTCCAGGCAAATTCAACACAAAACAACGAGAGTCCAACCGTTGCCAATGGTTGGGCAAACATTGGAACGTTTGATCAATGCCCAAGCATACACTAATTTTGTAGATTGTCAGATCTGTGCCAACCATTCTAACGGTTGATGGCAAAACCCTGATTTTGTTTCATTTTCAATAAATAGAAGGTTTGATTGTTTCCCTTCTATCACTCCATTCGCCTTTGAGCTGCAAAATTTGAATTTTCCATGAGACTTAAGTTTTAATTGTTGTTTCTGCATCAAACTTTGAGTGTGTGTTGAACTTAGAGCCTTTTGTGCTCGATCTTCTTAGGCCGTGTTGACTTCCAGATTGTTTGTAAGGCTCACTGGTTCCACTTGTACTCTTTTCTAATTGGGTAATATAAAAGGTGCATCGAGAAGTGGCCACGATGCCCCAGAGACATAGGCCTTGTTTTGTCGAACTCCGTTAACATCTTTTGTGTCAATCTCTCTAAACTAATCTTTTATTTATTTGTACTTGAGATCTTTTTATTTGAACAATTGACCAAAAGAGTTCATAATTTTAAAAGGCCCCATATTCACCCCCCTCTAAATGCAGTTAGGGACATCAGAGTGGTATCAGAGCAATGTTACTCAAATTAAGGCACACTTAATTTGAGATTTTTTTGATCCAAAATGGCACCAAAGAGAAATGTGAGAGAACCCCCAATCTTTGGTCAAATCTCCAATAATTTTAGCTATTGGAAAAGGCTTATGATTAATTATCATAATATTCTTGAGGTTTGGGATATCGTAAAAAAATAAAAAATTGATATGTACCGATAGTTGATGATAATAATGAATTGACCATCGAATCCAAACTTGAAAAGAAAAGGAACTATTATGCAATACATGTCATAATTAATTTTGTTAGCGAATCAGTTGGGTCATTATTTGATGATATAATTAGTGCCCACGATGATGATGGGTGACCAAGAGCTCAATCTTGCATTATTGGCAAATGGTGATGAATATCCAGTGATGGAGGATGTCAACTCGATTATTGCAAGCAAAAACATCACCGACGAGAGCACCATTGAGATACTCATAGACATCGCCCAATCAAAGAACAAAAAGAAGGACTCGGATGATTCAAGTAAAACCTCAACAAGTAACTCTAGAACTTAAAAACAATGATTATGCGTCCAAATTGAATTAATCAATGAATGTGAAAAAATTGATGAAACAAATGTTTCTTTAAATGAGGGTAAAACACATAGTAATGAAATTAGATTGAGGTCTCTTCTCGATGAATCAAATAGGACTTTGCTAGGAAAAGAAGGTACCATCCAAAATTTAAGATCTAAAATTCTTGAGTTTGAGTCTAAGGTGAAAGAATTTCAATCGGTATCATTTGAGTCACATGTTTGTAAATCTCATTTAGGTGAAATTGGAACATTAAAAGTATCTAATATTATAAATAAAATTCCAGAGTTTAAAGCGAAAAAATTTGAGTCCAAAGTTAAAGAATTGCAAATTTTAAATACAAAAAATAATTGTCAATCAAATCTAGGTGAGATAAAATTATTAAAAGTGCAAATTTAAAATTTGAAAATGGTAAATAGGACATTAAGATCCCCTAATGAATTTAAAAATGTCATTAATTTAGATCTTGATAAAGTTGGTGAATTGGTAAAAGATTGTCGAGATCCAAATGACAAGTTGAGTTTTGGGTACAAGAAGGGTCAATCCTCGTTTGAATCCAAAAATTCTGCAAGCCCAAAAGAAAGAGGAAAACATACTCAAAACTTAAATGTTAATAATCAAAGGTCACATAACTATGCATTCAGGTATAGGTACAATAATAAAAATTAGAAGGGTAAAAATGCGCACAATAATTCAAGAAACACATTTAGTTCACAAGGGTTAAACAAGATGTATTCTAAGTGACAAGAGGAATGGTTTTATGAATTAAAAGATAAAAATATTTCACAAAATAGATTTCAAAGCAATAGTTCACAAAGAGTTGTTTTCAAACATTACAAATAATTATTGTAAGCAAAGTCAAGAATTGAAATGTCATTATCAAACTCGTTTTGTAAAGGGATTAATCTTATGAACAAAATACTAAAAACCCTTCTACCTCATTCCAATGTCGATTTAGGAAGAGAGGTAACAATCATAATGTTATTTGGTTTCTAAAAAATGAAACTAGAAAAGTGTGGTTGATCAATCATAATGGCCTAATTAATTTCTCTCCAAAATTCAAATTGGCAAATATTAAGGGGAATATTGAACAAAGTGTGGTTGATCAAGTCGAAAATTTTAAAGTTAGCATCTCCTAAAAAATAATAAACCAAGAACCACGGTTTTGGGGGAATTTTAAATCTACCACGGCCGCACCTGTGTTCTGCAGCCCCATTTCCTAGAGACTGCAAAATGCCGATGTGGACCCTGAAATGCATAATGTCAGAGCGGTCCCAAGGTTCGCATAATGCCAGAGCGGCCCCAGCCTATATAAGGGGTCCGCTGGTTTCATTTTTTGTATTAATTTAAAGAAGTTTCAATCCTTCGACCTCGGGTAAGTTTTCTTCTTCTTTTCTAGTTTTAATTTTTAATTTAGAGTAGTAATTAAATTTAGGGTTTAGGTTTAGATTTAGAATTTAATTTAGAGTTTAGAATTAGATATTAATTTAGGGTTTAGAATTAGATATTAATTTAGGGTCTAGAATTAGAATATGACAAAAATTTAAATAGAATTGTACCAAATTTTAATTAGAATAAGATCAAAATTAATTGTTTGAGCACCAAAATTAAACTAGACTTGTACCAAAATTTAATTAGGTTTATTTTACCAAATTAATTGTTTGAGTTAGATTAGACTTGTACCAAAATTTAATTAGATTTATTTTTCCAAAATTAATTGTTTGAGTTAAATTAGACTTCTACCAAAATTTAATTAGGTTTATTTGACCAAAATTCTCATATTTGACCAAAATTGGTACCAACACTAATAGAAAAAAATTATCAAATACAACATGGCATCTAGTAGAGATATACTGTCTTCCAGTAGGGGTATACCATCTTCCAGTAGAGGTACACAACATGGCCCTATATCCACTCCGTACCAGATGTCCCAGTACATCGAGAGTGCGTTGGCAGATGTTTTGGGTATCCAGAGTCACATTGACAGGGTCAACGACTTCTTGTGGTACCCGAATGCGGAGCACTGGATTCTAGAGACTGCCACTGGGGTAAGTTCTAAATTAGTCATATTTATAAAAATACAACCTAATTTTTTTTCTATGAATGGACTTGATCTGATTTTTTAATTAAATGCAGGGTTTGGATGCGGTTACAGTTTGTCACAACTGCATGTGGCTACGTACCAGCCGGCGTACAGGGGGATATTACGTGCGATGAGATTGTTTCAGCTATCCCAGATGGCCAAGGAAAACCATGACGAGGGCTTATCTTCTGGGCTCATTGAGCGATGGCATCCCGAGACGCACACCTTCATCTCCCCCATGCTGAGATGACAGTCATCCTACAGGACGTGAGTTGTCTGTGGGGTATGACTATTACTGGGGACCCAGTGACGGACGTCGAGTACGGGGACTTCCGTCCATTGTGCTTGGAGTTGTTTGGGTACTCGCACTCAGAGCTCCAGAAAGAGAAGAAGAAAGGTGAGAAGGTTGTGATCTCACCCAGTACCATCAGCTTGTCAAAAATGAAGGCGAAATTCAAGGACTATTCGAACTATCCGGACTATCCAGAGCGGGTATGTAAGTTGTACCTTATTTAATTTAAATAATATCAGATTTACTTGTAAACAATGTTCTAATTTAAATAAATAACATGTGGTTGTTGACAGGTACCTGCGCGCGTATATTATGGAGATGATCACTTATTGGTTGTTTCCGGATTCACACGAAGATCAGGTGCGGCTATGTTACCTTGAGCTTCTACGCGATTTGCCCACTGTGGGTAGGTACAATTGGGGTGGTGCCACGCTGGCAAGCTTATATAGGATAAAAATATTATTCTTATAATTTTTTGATTTTTTCATTGTTCTATATTTCGGTAGAAGTAACACTAACATTGTAAATTGTACAGGGGTCTTAACAATGCTTGTCTGAAGAAGAACAAGACCTTTATTGGACCATATGTTACTATAGCATTGGTCCTACTCACATTTGATCGTTGGCTGTCCAGACCTTATAGAGATTAGTACTAGGATCACAACGCGTACACCATATTTCTGGAGGGGTGTATCGCCGACAACCCCTTAGAGCGGGTACCGAAGCTGAGGGATTGGAGAGGACGGATCCATGGTCTTATCCCGCTGGTGCACCGTTCGCAGCCACTGTATGTTCAATTTTAAATTAAATTACAAACTAACAATATTTACATTTGTACAAGTTTATCATATTTGTTATATTTTCAGGCATTATATCTGGTCAAGAGTTGCGTCATAGGGGCTACGATGGCTATGACCACGGGCTGGAAGAGGCTCGGGAAAGTCATCCTCAAGCACAACGTACCCGCGATATGCCAGTGTGGGTACAGGGCGCGTCTTGACTCTCTACTGAGATGCGCTGGCTTGGGCGGAGTTGATGTTGTCGACGACATATCTGACGCATGATGCCTACTTTCCGTACACTGGTGATGAGACATTGTTTGCAGCTGTCCATGATGCTGAGACCGTCGGTCAGGCGTTCGACCGAGGGGTCGATTTGATGCGCCAAGCCCAGAGCATGCCATGCCTACTCAGGCTACACAGGATGCCGAGGTATACTTGTAATTAAAATACATAACTGTGATTTCTTTCCAATTTTCTTGATTAACTAATTTGTAACTTACTGTTGCAGGGTAAGGAGGAGGAGACGCTGGGGTTCACTATCTCCATTGATTTTGGCACAAAGGGAGATGGGTTGTATTCTTAAGGTTATAGTCTAACTAAGACGGTACCTTCTGCCTATCAGTCAGGGTATATTCAGACAGAGGCCATCCCGGAGATTCCTAGACAGTCCTCACAGCAGGCATCGTACCCTTCCCTCTTTGATGACCCCATAGCCAAACATACATTTTTATTCACGCAGGGTGAGTCTGGACAGACTACGGTTTTTGGTCCTGGAGTTCATCAGACATCCGAGATTGAGGAGGTTCATGACGAGCCAGTTCAATCTTTGGAGGACTCTACAGAAGCAGCAGAGACTGACGAGACGGGGTCGAGGGTTCAGGAAGAAGAAGCCGAGGACGGTATTGAGTCCTTATCCGTAGACTTTGATTTGTAGTTTGTTAGATGTTTTGTCAGATACTTATTTGATATATATTGTCACTTATTTATTTTGTTGTTTTGTTATTTATTTTATTTGTTTTGTTGTTATTTATTTGTTTTGTTAATTATATTATTATCTCGTCGTACACAAAAAGTATTTCAAACGAACGACATTTCTAAAATACGATACGACAAAAAATATCAATTTAAACAATATTTCAAACTAAAACTTAAACAAATAAAAATATTTTATAACAAGAAAACAAATAACATATTTTAAATTTTTTTTTTAAATTGGGGGACCACTCCGGCATTATGCGGCTCCATTTCAGGGTCCGCATCGGCATTCTGCGGTCTCCAGAAAATAGGGCTGCAGAACACCGGTGCGGCCGTGGTTGATTTATAATTCCCTAAAACAGTGTTTTTTTAGTTTATTATTTTTTGGGAGATGCTAACTTTAAAAATTTCAGTTGATCAAGTCATACAAAGAAATGATTGACTCATCAATTGTGAATGAACGTGTCATATGACCAATACTTTCTTCTAAATTTAGGATAAATATGCTTGATCTTAAGAACTATTTGCATATTCAAAATTGAATTATTACATGTTAGGTAGGAAGCATAACAATTATTTAGATGAACTCGTGTCCAAATCAACATCAGAAACTGAAAATTTCAATCAATCGTTACCAACGGTTATTAATCATTGTAACAATATAATTTGTTTCTTGAAAATTTAAACTCGTGCCTGGAACAATTTAATCATGTCAAAATTCAATTTTGTCCATAGAGCCAACCGTCACAACGAATTCTCAATTGTTCCAACGGTTATGATCAACCAGAAGCTATTAAATAAAATTGTATTTTAATAAATGTTCCTCTGAATTTAAATGTTGGGAACGGTTACTAAACGCCGTAATGCTAAAATTAATTTATCGAATTCTTAAATTTTCTGATTTTCTTTTAAAATCAACAATACAAATCAGAGGAACAACCGTTGTGAACGGTTTATTCTGGAAAATTAAAATCCAGATCGCGGTTCTTTCCTTTCCTTCATTTCTTTTGTTCTCCAATAGATCTCCTCTTTCCTTTTCCTCAGAACCTCCTCATTTAACCTCCAAATCACAATATTTTTCTTTCTCTATTTGATTCTTTACTAGACTTATTATTCTCTTTTTTTTTGAGATACTGACAGTGGCTATCAGTTTGAGTTACATCATATAAATAAAAGAAAATTTTAAGTTACAACTGTTGTGCAAGAAGCATCCTATAATGTCCTAATACAGTTGCACCTCAACAATGCCTCAGCCACAAATTTGCTTCACGTCTTGCATGGTGTGCTATCCACTCCGGAGTAGTGTCCTGGGCATCAAAAATCTTTCGGTTGCGTGCCTTCCAAAGGAACCACAGGACTGCAAAGAAATACGTACCCCATGTCTTTCTTGCCATCTTCCCCTTACAATTTTGCCAGGACATATCAACAGTAGCATGCAACGTGTTTCTATAGCAGACAATTGGTATCCCAAGTAGAACTTTCATTCGTAGCCAGGTCCGTCGTGCCCGGGTACAATTGAAAAGGAGGTGAGTGGCAGTCTCAATAGAACAATGGCTGCACATCGGACATTCAAGGTTGCATTGTATTCCACGACGCATCATAACATCGTGCGTCAACAGTCTGCCCTGAACTAGAAGAAAACCAAAAACACGGACCGTTGGTGGGATTTTAAGCTGCCATACAAAACCGAACTCCCATCTCGGCAACCCAGCAGAGATAACCTTTTTGTAGTAGGAGTTTGCAGTGTACTGATGGTTGACAGACCATAGCCACTGTATTTGATCATGCCCCTGGCCTTCATCGATAGGTGGCACCACAAGTCCATCATTTATCGCCATTTGTAGAGAGTGCTTCTTTGTTGACGGGTCTGGTGCTGAGTGAGCTGCCAATGAAGGGTATGTCCAAGTGTCAAACCAGTATGAGATATGGGAGCCCTGGGAAACGTTCCACCTGACCGACCAATCAAAGAATGGTCTTATTTTCCGCAGTTGGTGCCAAAAGAAAGAACCGGTCTTCCTCCAAACCTGATGCTCTTGGCCTGGCGTCAGGTTATAAATACTGCTAATTGTTCGGGTCCATAGGGATGTCTGAGTGGAGTATAGTTTCCACCACCAACGTAGAAGTAGGGATCTGTTACGGATTAAGAGATTTGCAGCCCCCATCCCTCCGTATTCCTTTGGAAGGCATACCAGTTCCCATTTGAGCAGTGAAATTCCAGACCGGTGTTCGGACTTGCCCCACAGAAAATCCCGTCGGATCTTATCAATCCTCTTAATAACCCAAGACGGTAGCATGAAGGATGACATGAAGTATATAGGAATGGAGCTCAATACCGAGTTCATGAGCTGTAAACGGCCACCCCTGGAGATTAGTCGGCCCTTCCAACCCGCCATTTTAGTTTCCAGTTTCTCAATGAGAGGCATGAATAATTGCTTGGTCGGTCTAGTAAGAGTCAGTGGTAATCCTAAGTAGACCGTAGGAAATGCAGCCAATGAACAACCTAAAACCGCTGAAATGGGCGCTATGTGGTCCTGTGTAATGTTTATTGGGATCCAAGAGCTCTTTGTAAAATTGATTTCAAGGCCGGATACCGCCGTGAAGAGCCTCAAGATAATCTTTAGAGAGATAATCGTAGTCGGCTCCGCATTTGCTATAATAACCGTGTCATCTGCGTATTGGTGAATGATGGCAGCATGTTTGAGTTTTCCGGTAAGACGTGCCTGAACCGAGTCATTGAGAACCTCGATCAACCGAGTCAAAACATCGACAGCTATATCAAATAACATGGGAGACAATGGGTCGCCTTGGCGCAACCCTTTTTTATGAAAGAAAAAGTCAGATTGTCCACCGTTCATGACAATTCTCGAAGAAGCCGTAGTGAACAAATTTGCAATCCATTGAATCCATTTGTGGGGGAAACCTCGGGCTTCCATAACCTGTAATAGATATGCCCAATTAACCGAGTCGAAAGCTTTTTTAAAATCCAGTTTGATGAAGCAAGCCGATCTGCCACTCTGTGAGATGTGATGTAGCATTTCCCTCGTGGAGTTGAAGTTTTCCGTGATCTGTCTGCCGTGAATAAACGCTGTTTGATTGGAGGAGATGAGTTCCGGAAGGATAAGTCTTAACCTGTTAGCTAAGAGCTTGGAGATCAGCTTTGGAATGACACTCATGATGCTAATGGGTCTAAATTCTCCAACTGTGCAAGGGTTGTCGGTTTTGGGAACCATCACAATGTTAGCTCGATTAATGCTTGTCAAGTCCAATGTTTGGTTATAGAAACCCTGAATCATGTCACTGACCTCATCTTTAACGGTTCCCCAGTGTAGTTGGAGAAATTCGTTCGGAATCCCATCGGGACCCGAGGCTTTATTCCGCGCAAACTGTTTGACAGCCATTGCTATCTCAACATCTGTGAATGGATTCTGTAGGTAGTGTAAGTTCGGGTCTGAGCTGTATAAAGCCGCCGGCTGGAAGTGGGATACAGAGTTGGCCGAGCCTAGTAAACCTACCATTTGTTCTTTGAAAATATTGCGAATGGTGTCCTCTTCATGGATTGTCAGACCATTGTGTTGAATAAAGGATACCTTGTTTCGACGCTGTCTAGCAGATGCCAAAGCATGGAAATACCGCGTATTTTTATCACCACCTTTGAGCCAACGGCAATGGGATCTGTGTCGCCATCGTGATTCTGCTATACACGCCAAGGAGTATGCCCTTTCCCTGACTTTTTGCCGAAATGATCTTTCAAACGGCAGCAGCTTCCTTCTCTCTTCAATCTGATCAAAGAAAATTAAAGTGTTGTTACAGAACGAAAGCTGCTGCTCCAAGGCATCAAAGTTGGTACAGTGCCAAGTCCGAAGCCTTTCATGCAGCAAATCACAGTATAAACCGAACTTATGCATCCCCGGCCTATCATGGTAATTCATAATCTCACTCCATGTAGAGTTAATTATCTCAATAGCTTGCGGATTTGTCAGCCAGAATAGTTCCATTTTAAAGGGTCGCTTTGCTGTTGTTGGATTAGAGAAAGAGATTAGTAGAGGCGCATGATCAGAGGCAAGAACTTCTAGAGCTTTGAGAGATATAGCAGCAAACTGTAAGGAGAAATCGGGTGTAATTAGGATGCGGTCTATTTTGGAATGCGTTGCATCCGGCCTATTATTGCACCAGGTGTACCGTCTATTAGATAGTGGGATGTCCTCCAGTTGAAGGTCCCGAATGAGGTCATTAAACATCTCCATTAGTCGAAAACACCGCTGATTACCTGAACGGTCTATTAGCCACCTCACAAGGTTGAAATCGCCACCCAAAATCCAAGGGGACTGAACCGTACCCGCTAGGCTTCTCAATTCATCTATGAAGGCTGTTTTATGATCATCAGTTGCAGGACCATATACATTAGTGACCATCATTAGAGCACCACTATGAACTTGTTGAAGTAAGGCAGAGCAAGAGTGCCTCGTACCCCAAGAGTTTACCAATTTGTATGTGTGTTTCCACGCAATCAGCAGTCCCCCGGATGAGTTTTGCGCATGAATGACAACACAGTTTCTCTGAAAAAAAGAAGGAAGCACACTCGAGTAATTTAAACTATTCTCATTTAACTTTGTTTCTTGAAGCATACAAATATCACATCGAGATCTTCTTATTACATTCTTGACCACGTCACATTTATCTATCCTTCCTAGGCCCCTACAATTCCAAGACAGCAACTTAAATTTCCTGAATTTGTTTAACATGGAGAAATAGTTGTGCAGCTCAACTAATAAACCAAGGTTTCGGATTAAGCATCTCCCTCATCCGAGGAGAGCTCATCACAGGAGTCCGGCTCAAAGCGGGAGAGATCAGGTTCTTCTTCAATTTGCGCATTCCCTTGCACTGATGTGTTGCGGCTTGATGATTGTCTCTGTTGATTATCAATTTGGATGATTTCTTCTACATCTTGGTGTGTAAATCCGCATCCCGCAGCTAGCTTTGAGATATGATCATAGTGTACTTTAACCTCATAGAACCCCTCAGAGTTGAAAGAGACCTCTGCCTGCTGCTTCTCCTTCCCCTTTGAAATTCTTTTCGGTTGAGTTGCAGCCGTAGTGATTTTTCTCTTTTGGCCAGCGGCAGCTATGAGCTTCTTTGTGACTTGTGCATTATTAATTGGTGTCGGCCTGGTCCATTTGAAAGTGCGTGGCTGTGGTCCAATGCGGAGTTGGCCCTGCTTGTTTAGTTTTGATTTAGGCTGAGGCTTTGCATTTTTTGGTTGGGCCATATATGGTTTGTGGGCCTTAGCCGCCTCTGTAGAAGGATTATTGTCCAAGTTGGATATAGCTGCTACTTTGGAATGAATCACAGAAGGAGACAAAATCTCTTTGTTGCCATATTCCATTACTGCGGATCCTGATTTCATGGCGCCAGCTGTGGAGACATTCTTAGAAGAATCGCCATGCGTCATGATTTTATGTGGCTTAGTCCCTGTTGCTGCTTGATCCAAGGTGGAAGTTATCCTCTTTAAAAGACCCACGGCATTAAGTGTAGCATGAGATTCGGGCCCTTTGTCGCCCATTGCAGCTGTCAATGGCAGATCTCCCGGTTTGGTTTGGCTCGGCCTTGATTGGTTTGCTTCTTGCGGGTTGCGGCATATGGTCTCCTGACCCGCGACACCATTATCTACACGGTTTGGCACTATGCGAGTAGGTGACCGTTGTAGAATGGTACGTCCTGCATGGAATTGGAAAGGACCCTGATTGTTCGCAGGTTGATCAGATTGGTTGTATGCATGCACTGTCTGTGTGGCCAAGTGTGTGTCCCCTAGTTCCATCTCTTCATCACTAGCAAACTGCTGTAACTCCGGCGGTAATGATCCCGCCGGCCTTCCTCGACATAACTCTCTCAGAACCCTAGTGCTCATTGGTACGATATCTTGGTCATCTGACCGGAAGTCACTATCTGAAGAGGAGGACGAAGGAGGCGGCTGTGGGCGGTGATACTTCTTCGGGTGCCTTGGCATTTCATCTACCTTGTATATCGGTGCCCTGTGCCAGTTCAATACATGGATTTGTACCGGGTATAGCAGACCACCGGCGTGCATTACTATCTCAGTTGGCACATAAGAGAGATCGTCAACAGCAACAGCGACTGTCCAAGAAGCGAGATTGGAAGGACGTTCTGGGGCTACTGTCCCCAAGAAGGTCCCAAATTGGCTCACTGCCTGAGCTACATGTTTTTCTCTAAGAAGATGTGGTGGCGGACCAACTAAACTGATGAGCAGCTTGTATGCTGGGATGCTAATGCTAGCATCTTCATATGGAGACCAAGGTTGGAAAGACAGCCCCTCATCCCACATGTCCTGATGTGTTGCATTAATGAAGGTTTCCGGGTGTAGTCCCTCCGGCAACATTATGAGAAATCGCGGTCCACATAGTTCCGAGACATGAATCTCATCCTTAGTGACCAAGTTGGTGCGACAAGCATAGTCGCAAACATTGTCAACACCGAGGTCCCAAGGGAAGCCACCCGTGTGCACAACCACCCCATGTTGAAGACGATCTAATTCAGTAATGTATTCAGCATCTCGGGGTATGAAGCAATGTATTCGTTGAGGGCGGTCTTTAGGCATCTCAGGTGTGAGGTAAGGAAAGGAGCCGGTAAGTAGTTCATCGAAACAGGGCTCTGTCTGCTTGGTCGGAGGTGGAGTGGGCAGTTGCTTGCCTGAAACCGGTGGGGGTGGTGGTGGCACGATGTCCTGCTTGCATCTTGAACCGATGTGTCCGTATGACCAACATTTTCCACATCTCTTGGGGTTTCGGCACTTGGCTGCTGAGTGACCGGTGCGGCAGCATCGGAAGCAGCGTCCCTTCCACTCCGGGAAGGTATGGGATGGGGGGAATCGTAGCCTTGAGGGACTGTGTGGTGAGACATAGTAAGCAGTGGACGTCGGAGAGGTTGGGGAGTTGGGCTGGGTAAGAGGAAGAGAGGTACGGTCTTGGGTGGACATGGTGGGTGTAGGGGATGGTTGGCGCAGGACTTGAGCGTAGGTAGGTTTAGAGTAGGGAAGATATGGGGTTGATTTGGCCTGAGTTGGTTGAGAGAGCCGCCATTGGTTGGGGAATGGTTTTCGCCGGGTTACCACTTGCCAATCGCCATGGGAGTCGCCTTTGGTTGGGAGAGTCGCCATCTTCTTTTTTTATGATGAAAGCATTTAGGGCTCTTTGACTTTGTTTTTACTAGACTTATTATTCTCTATTGGATAAATCAAAATTTGTGGTCAGAAGTAATTGGATGTTTAAATAACAAAATTTACGAAATTAAAATATTATCTTTGGTGAGGATCTAAATCTTGATGATTAAATTGAATTGCTATATTTATCTTGTGTTGATCAAATTGCAAAGTTGATATACGATGTTAAAAGTTGCTAAATCATTAGAATTTGAAATTATATTCCAAAATTTGCTTAGGAATCAACCGAAATTAATTCTTGAATTGCAAAATGTACCAACTTATATATTAAAATGGTTTGCATCTAAATTGTTTAATTAATTGAAGATATAACTTGAATCAAGATGCTTGAATTGCTTAGGAATTAACTTGATAATTGGAGGATCAATTTGTTATATTTGCTAAATTAATATTTTTGACTGAATTTGTAAATTGAGATACGATGACAAAATGTTAAATTTATTAATTGAATTGTCAAAATTGGATTATTTAAAATTGATTGGAATATTGAAATTTGATTGCCAATTTAAATTACAGTACATATCATTCAAATTAATTAATCACTTCAATTGAATTATTGCCGAAATTGGATATAAATATATCATCCAAATTAATTAATCAATTTAATTAATGAATTTGCTCAATTGAAATATAATTGAATCATTAAAATTTAACTTGCAAAATTTACAAAATTTGAACATTAAATTGGTCAACATTTAAATTGTCATGATTTAATTTACTAAATAATAAAATTAATAAGATTGATTGAATTGGCAAATTTAGAGAAGATGCAAAATTGCAAGATCAATTTAACAGCCATTGTCAAAATTGGAATAATTAAACTTGTATGATTAAATTGCTAAATTGCAAAATTAATTTGATTGGTAATCAAAATTGGATTCTTGATTCATTATCAAAATTTAATCATATAAATCAACAAAATTGAATGTTGACAAAATTGGATTATCTAGAATTTGTTTGAAAAATTGCCAAAATTATGAAATGTAGAATTGGCAATAATCATCCATATTAATCAATGTTTCTAAAACTGCTATATTGAAATGGGTCATAAAACTGCTATATGGATTAGAAATTAAAATTATGAAATGTAGAATTGGCAATAATCATCCATATTAATCAATGTTTCTAAATGAACAAATGCTATATGGATTAGTTGAATCATAAATAGCAAGATATTTTAATTTACCATTTGATTTTATCAATTTTATATTTAAGAATATGGTAAAATAAATTTGAGGTTGTGCTGCCTAAGACCAACCGTTCTAACTGTTAAAATCAAATTCTGAATTACAAAAATATATTTCCAAGCAAATTCAACACAAACCAACCAGAGTCCAATCGTTGCCAACGACAGGGCAAACATTGGAACGTTTTATCAATTCACAAGCAAACACTAATTTTGCAGATGGTCAGATATGTACCAACCATTGTAATGGTTACCAACTGTTATAAACGGTTGATGGCAAAACTCTAATTTTGTTTCATTTTCTATAAATAAAAGGTTTGATTGTCTCCCTTCTATCAGTCCAGCCGCCTTTGAGTTACAAAATTTGAATTTTCTGTGAGACTTAAGTTCTCTGTTGTTGCTTAGGCATCAAGCTTCAATATCTTTTCAACAACCTCAAACCCACTTCACAAATATTAATCCATATTGAGATTAGAGTGATTTTAATAATTCTTGGAGTGTGCGTTGAACTTAGAGTCTTTTGTGCTCGATCTTCTTGGGTCGTGTTAACTTTCCGATTGTTTGTAAGGGATCATTGGTTCCACCTTGTTCTTCTTCCTAATTTGGTAATAGAAAGGCGCGCCGAGAAGCGGTCGTGATGCTTCGGAGACGTAGGCCTTATTTTGCCGAACTATGTTAATATCTCTTGTGTCAATTCCTCTAAACTCATATATTAATTTATTCGCACTTGAGATCTTTTTATTTGAACAATAGACCAATAGGAGAAAGGCTTGGGTCCGATGCCCATCGGACTCAAATTTGGGTTCGATGAGTTTCGGGACCGGCCGATCCACTTTAAGATTTGTGCACACCAATATTAAAGCAGACACGAAAGTTGCGGGCGCGAATCCTAAAGCAGATCGGACGGTGAGCGAACCCGTTGAACTCACTTTGGGTCCGATGCCCATCGGACCCAAATTTCTTCCGACCAAAAGAGTTCATAATTTTAAAAGACCTCATATTCACTCTACTCTAGATGCTGCTAGGGACATCAACCATTACTTTTTTTCCCAGGAGATGTTGTACCCTATTCCATACGCGCCTTACCAGTACTTTTTTTAGATTTTGAGATTTTGTGCCATGTTCCATACGCGCCTTATCAGTACTTTTTTTGTGAGATTTTCTTTTAAATTAGTAATACATATGTGCAACTACTGTACGAAACATGAGTTTTGATTTATCATATTTCATACTTAAACTTTATAGAATACAAATGATATAAAATTTTGTTTTCTATGTGAGACCATTCTCTGATGTCTGGAATCGAAAATGCATTTTTGTAATTATATGTTTACTAGTACTGACAATGTATAGATGAGTATGGACAACAGAGAAAATAGCATAAAATCAAACACGCCGGCTTAAAAAATAAGATGGTGGAGAATCACATCTAGTCCAGTGATAAGACTTTCTTTGTGTGGAAAGTAATTCGAAATTCAGTGCTCAAATTGGAGTTGAACTGTTAAAATGACTTTGACTTTCATCTCATGTTCGATTAAAAAAAACCAAAAAAGTGAATAAAAGAAGACCATTGAGCTAGTGGACGATAGATAAAAGTCATAACACAATTTCTAATGAAAATAGGTAGACGCTTGTACTTGACATAGATACAACAGAAGTTTGTTAAACAACGTTGTTCTCTTTCTTCTGCACCTAATTAGTACTTTTAATATAAATTAACATAAAAGATGACATAAACTCCAACAAGTTACAATTTATTCTTTTACCACGGATAAACTCCAACAATTTACCTATAAGACATTAAACTGTGGCAGTCTTTCTGTAGTCGTCATCAGATGTTTCATTGCCTCCATTCTCACCAGACATTTCCTCTAGTGATTTTCCCTTCGATTCAGGCACAAGAAAAGTAAATAACAACCCCAAGACATTGCACCCAGCAAGTAGGAAGAGAGAATTCCTCACACCAATACCAGGAGGATATCCATGGTCGGTCTTTGTCGGGTCTGGATTCTGAGCCAAATAAAGGAATCCAAAGGATCCAATAATAGCACCTAGCTTGCCGGAGGCTGCAGATATTCCATGGCAGGTTGATCTAAGTCTCGCCGGAAATATCTCTGCCGGCACAATGAAAGTAGTGCTATTCGGTCCGAAATTTGCAAAGAAAAAGGTAAATGCATACATGACAACAAAGCCAATGTGGTTTCCTGAGGTGGTCCAATGATGGTAAGGGATGGCAAGGCCGAGCATGAATATAGACATCATTAAGAATCCAACAAGTTGGATCCAAAATCGTCCGATTATGTCAATTAGACCCACAGTGAACCAATAACCAGGTACCGTGCCGCAAAGAGCAATTAGGGTTTGGGCACGTGCAATCTTGTACAATTCATCAAGCGCGCTCATGGTTTTTGGTTTTGGTATCCAACCAATGGCACCAAAGATATCTTTTTGGAAAAGATTTTGGGAATAGAAAGCAATGTCGAGGAGGAACCATGTTGTTGTGGTACCAAGAAGGTGCTTCCCATGACGACGAAGAAATTCCATTGAGAAAAGACCATATTGTGATTCATCCTTTGAGTCTTCGGTTTTGGCCTGTTCTTCAGTGATCTCGACATTTAACACTTTAGACATGTCTGCGGCAGCTTGCTTTGCATTTTTAGCCACCAATGCAGTGTATCGGGCAGTCTCAGGCATCTTCAACCGCCAATAATATGTCACCCCGGCAGGTATTGCACCAAACATGAGGATGATGCGCCAGACATAGTCAGCCTGAGCTGGCACAGAAGCAGCTGGGTCAACTTCATATACCGGTGCCGGGAATCGTGCCCTAAAGACTGATGAGATGACAATGGCAATGAGACCACCAGCAAGGATGCCGAAACCCTGCATGGCAAAGACAGCAGCGATAAAAGCGCCACGTGTCTTTTTGTTGGCATACTCCGACATGATGGTGGCAGAAAGGGGGTAATCGCCACCAATGCCGAAACCAAGCCAGAAACGGAAAAAACACAAGGTGCCCATGACTGTTTTAGGCGTATGACCGAATGACAAGCCCGACGCCAGAGAACACAGCACCATCATCATCAAAGTCATCCCATAAACTTTCTTCCTGCCCAACTTGTCACCAAGCCAGCCAAAAAACAACTGGCCCGACAGAGTACCGCAAAATGCAACCCCATTCACAGCAGCAGAGACATTTGGTGGGAGGGTCCCAGGTGTAGGGGACCCGGGAACAGTGTAGTATAATCGGCCGAGGAGTTTTGTTACTAGCGAGATGCAAAAGAGGTCATATGCATCAGTAAAAAATCCCATTCCGGCAATTATGATCGTTGTGAAATGGTACCATTGTGTCTTGGCCACATCAAGGGCACCCAAGACTTCAAGGGGTTGTTGTTGGGTCCCAACCATTGCTCAAAACTTGGTGTTTTGATGCGCAGGAAGAGATAGGAAATGGAAGGAAGGTCTTTCCTACAATCTAATTGTGTGTTGATTAACTCTCTATGCTATAAACATGCAGGAAAAAAAGATTGACGAGATGCTTTATATAGAGAGGTAAAATGGTATATCCTTGCGGTATATTCTAGGATTAATGGAGTCAGAATTTATTGATTGTTTGACCTAAAGAGACCGACAACTTTTCACTAGTTCAACGGAGATGGATTTTACTAATTATTAAATTTCTAAAAGCATAGAAGTTATGATTGTTGCTTGTTATTAGAATGGTATAATACCCAGGTTATTCCCTCTGTAAGAAATATGTTTTGATTGTCCACCTCTGGTTCTAAGAGTTTCTTTATTTAGTCAAATGTCCAGCGAATCAGTTTCATTCATGTTTGCTAAATTTGCAATGGGGTTTTATTACCTTTAGCTTAAGTTGTTTCATATCACCTTTCTTACTCCTAAGTCCTAATGCATGCATCGCTTGCTGGTGATAGCATTTAGTAAAAAGCCAACCAATGCAAAGGTGGCCACAGTGTATACCTTAGCAGCCCCTGCTAAGCTTTCAAAAAAAAAAAAAATAATAACAAAGTGAAATAAATAACAAAGGCGCGTTGTAACGTTATATTTTATGGAAACTGCTTAATTCACATCTGCAATTTGAATATTGTTTGATATTGATCAAGAGTTTTTTTATTTTAAATTGCTCAAAATATTTGAATTTCAATAATTAGTTTATCGATATAATAAACAGATCATACGGGTGAAGCCTACATTGTTGAAATTGAGATTTAAATTCTATTAATGTTAATGTTAATAGAAAAAAAAAACACTTGAAAAAAAAAATTAAAAATATGCTTACGTTGTTATATTTTTTTTAAAATTATATATTGTAAAAATATACTTATTATTATTAAATAATTATAAAATTATGTTCCATCCTTAAAATTTTTGCTCCATCTGCTTATTACTCTTTCAGTCTCCGCCAATGAAAAATAAGGTTATATAGGGAAGTAAAACTGTATCTCTATGAGAAGTATATTAAACAAGAGTGTTAAAAAAAAGCTGGAAATTTTTCAAAGTTTTTAAGTTTTTAATTCAAGTGGCCGACAAACTAGAATTAAAAAGGCGCATTAATTCTCGGCCTCACAATGTGCATTCCATTTTACACATGATTACTTCTACTAGACGCCCCCTCCTAACTTTTCTCTCCAAGGGTTAATTATTAAATATGTCAATTAATTGTTAATTAACCCACTTATTATATAATGTACAAGATCTTACATAGGTCGGTATTATTAGTTTGAATATTGGAATCGTATAAAGAAGCCTGAATACGGGGATAATGATTTCATCCTGCACTAGCTTACAAAAAGTAATAATTCTTATGCCTTTTACCCGTTCAGTTGACATATGCGACTAAAATAAAGACATGAATTAATGGAGCATTTGCCAGACGACGGTCTCCATTGGTGATTCTAAATTTCCAGTGGTTCCTAGTGATGACAATTATGTATGTAAAAGTAATTATAAGAATAACAGACTACCATATCAGTAATTGTTGGTCAAAACTTTCTCCTCGCAATGTTGACTAAATTGTAAATACTATGCATGAAAGTACCAGGCAGGTGATGTTTAATTAGGTCTTTTTCAGAAAAAGAGAAAAGAAAAGAAAGTAAATTCGAACAAAGCAATTGATTTTGTAGCTTGGTTGTTGAGGTACTAACAACACGTGATGCAATGTCATCAAAGGCGGACTCAGAAATTAAGTTAAAGAGTTAGATAGACAAGAAAATGAGTTGGGCTAAAAAAGATAAGTTGAAAAAAAAAAATAGACTGGGCTGAAAAGAAAAATGAGTCGGGAAGATAATGAATTTGATTCAGTACTAGGCAAATTTGTTCATCGAATGTAGACAATAGTTCAAAAATACATGGACTAATTAAAACTATATTTTAAAATTCATAAGTAGACAATTGCCTACTCCTGAATCTTACTGGTTCCGCCCTCGAATATCATTGACAGAAAATATATATTAGCATAATTTCGTTGGCTTCATAAATTTTTGATAAATTATTTTTGTATTCAATATTCTACATTTCTTTTCTGCACAAAAAATATTCTATATTTAATATGTAAGTTGTTCATATTTAAATTTAGATATATTTAGTATGTAAAGTATTCACTTTTTTCATAAGAAAGTTCCATTTAAACTCTTTACCGAATAAGTAAAATGTAGAGCATTCAAAGTATTTGCTACTACTAAAATAAGATAAAAACAATTTTACTATCTATTTATTTTTTTGAAAAAAAAAATATAAACGCATTTGTGATGCGCATAAAAAATACATCTGTCATTGCTTGGGAAAAAAAAAGATAACAATTTGTGCAGGTAAAAAATGAATTTACTAAGTAAATTGAATACATTCTACCGATTAATCACCTAATACTTATAAGGACAACTAGATTAATATATGCAACATTCCGTGCAATTAATAGTGTTTAATTAGTAGGGTATACATTTTAAAATAATGAGATCAATGATTGTATAAATTTCTGACATGTTTATCTTATGGTATATACTTTGTAGTTTCATTTGTGTGTTTAATTATATTCAATTAATTCGGGCTACATTATGTAAATTATCAGTCTATTGACAATCATCCGTTTGTCTGCGCAATACCTATTTACCTTAACAGGGAGGTTATGGGTTAATGGTAATGGGCCTTTCGCCTACTAATTTAAAGAAAGAAGGTGTCATTCAAAAACATTGTTTGTTGCATTAATTGGTGATAATTTTGATTGAATTAATGAGAAGATGTGGGTTATACATTATTTGAGTATCCTTAGATTAGTAAGGATGGAGGTTATGTATTTAAATTCATTAATGAAAAATTGGTTACCTGAGCATACTGCTTCCAAAATTACAGGAAACAAAGAAGAGTTTTATTTTTTGTGTCTCTATCATGCTTTTTTTTTTCTTTTTCTTTAATATTTTTTTTTAAATTTATATGTTAGAATAAAATTGTTAGACGTGAACTATATTATTTTCTCTACATACACATAAAATTTATTAATTTTCAATTTTAATTTTATATAAATCAATAAGTTGAATATCAACATCCATAATTTATCCACATCGGTGTATTTTTACAAGTTTTTAATACTTATCAAAATAAAATCAAAATATTATGTTCTTTTACTTGTGCAAAGAGAATATGAATAAATCATGTCTAGTAGTTTTATTTTGACACCTCAGTTTTATTTTTTAAGTTATTATAGTTATAAAAATGAAGACACAAATGGATGCACAAAAATGAAAGCATTTGAATCTTCACTGGAAACAAAAAATAATACAAAGAGGGAAAGAAGAACAAGTTAAAACAACAATGAAAAACAAGAGCAAAGCTAGCATGTGTTGTGCTCACCAATAGGGCTTGGTGAGCATAACTCCAAAATTTATCGGATTGGCTTCAAATTACAAATCCAAACCATTTAAACCGATTTACTTCGCAAGTGATGCGTGTGCATACACAATTTTAAAATTTTTAAACTCATTTAGTACAAAATCAAGCGGTAAAACAATGATGAAAAATGAATGCATTAAAATAACTTATAAAACTTCATATTTTGACCGCTTGACTTTATACTAAATAAATTAGAAAAATTCAAAATTTTGCATGTACACACATCACTTGTAAAGTAGATCAGTTTCAACGGTTTAGATTTTTCATCATCTTTTGACCGCTTGACTTTTTACTAAATGAGTTCGAAAAAATATATTTTGCATGTACACGCATCACTTGTGAAGTAGATCAGTTTCAACTGTTTAGATTCATATTTGAAGTCAATCCAATAGATTTTAGAGTTATGCTCACCAAACTCTCTTGGTAAGCGCAACACACGCTAACTTTGCTCGAAAAACAATATACAAAAAAAGTGATTCAAGTGAAGATCAGTGCTTTGAATCAAGGAACCAGTTTCTGTGCTCTTGCTTGATTCATCAGCCAGCTGAGAAGTGCTTTTGCTTTGTCCTCTGGCAGCTTTTTTTCAGATTAAAAAGCCACAAACAACCTAAATAATTTGTTTCAAATAATGTTTCAGAAACTTTTAATTTAATTGAGAATCATGCGATGCGATTGAACTAGTTATATACAATGCTGCCTGGTTAATGGCTATATTATATTCCGATAATTCTAAAAATGCGGTTAACTTATTTAAGTTTACGTTCAGTTCAGTAATACAAAATTATAAATATCAAATTTGTCTATACTAACACAAGTGTTGGTTACTGACGAACGCCTCAAAGACTCCAACTATAAAGGATAAGAAAAAAATAAGACATATAAAGATATCCTTATTATTGTTTGGTTTCTCATGTACACAAAATTCTGTCTATAATTATTTCAATTTTGATGTTATTTGTCTCGTTCTAAATCCGCACAAGTAAAACCAAATAACATGGATAACAGGAAAAAGTCTGGAAAAAAACTTGAAATGTAGTCCAATCGGTGGTTCATATCACAGCGATAAATGAATTATTCTGATTCGGTTTGGCGAAGTCAAAAATTCGTGATTCGGAAATAATTCGGAATTATCCGGATCAGAGATCTGTCCTGCAAGGAAGCAAAACAAAAAAAAATAATAAGTTCCGGAAAAAATTCGGAAAAAATTTGCAAATAATTCGGTAAATTCAGAAAAAAATCATAAAATTTCCAAATTATTTACGAATAATTCGATCAAAATTTGATCAATCAAATAATTCGATTAAATTATTCGGGAATAATTTACAAATAGTTCGCGACTACGATTCATATTGCTTTCCTCTTTCCAAGTACTTTCACTGACCTACTAGTGATTGGCGAGTAGGTTGGTCGTGTCACCTTAACACGTGGCAGTTTGCACGATCCTGGATCCTTCCGACAATTATAACATCAACCAACAAAAGTATTTGTACTCTCAAAAATACAATCTTATATTTTGCAGAACTCTACTCTATATTTCCTACATTTGCGACTAACCTCTTTTTATATTTTTATTAATAAAAAGCACCCAACATCAATTAATTACAATTTCGTCCTTTCATAAGTGAGCTTCTTCTTTGTGTTTGTTTTCATTTTTTTCCTAAACTAAATTGAGGTACGATCAAGCTGAGTATGCCTTCTAAGTGCTTCATACATTATTTCAAATTGAAACGTATACGAATAATTTGCTCGTCTGCTGACTTGACTTGCGAAGTAACCAATTTTGTAGCACGATAGTATCCTACCATCCCTCCCCTAAGTAAAACAAGATAGTTCCTTGTTTTTGGGGCTCTAGAGAAATCTAAAGAGACAGGTCCACCATATTTTTCTAGGAGGCTGTTTTCAGAGCATAGGATTTGGATCTAGTGGTCTCTGAATCAATGTCACTTCCGCAATATTCGGTGCTTGAAATTTTCTTTTCCCCAAAAGCAATACCATCCCTTGGTTGTGCTTGTGCTGGGTCCTCTTACTGGTTTCTATATCATTTCATGCGCAAATGAGTCCTGCTCCCCGCCTCCCCCACGGATACCATCATAAATTGTCGGTGAACTATTTGCTCTTTCCATGTGAAAGACTGATAAAAACGCCATTACGCCAGCATTCATTCACCAATGACGCGGTGCTACAAGGTGTACTTGGCAAGTATTTTGGGCTTTCCTACCTGCTAGTTTAATTGACGCAAACACTACTATTTGAGATGTGGGTTGTACTAACACAAGCGTTGGTTATTTACTTCTGCGATGCTACTTCTAATATCGTGAACGACTCATAACAACAAAATAAATTACATCATTATTCAATTTCAGCAACTACTAATAATACAAAATACCGAATATCATCAGCTTGAATGATATAAAAAAATGAGAAAAACACGGGTGAAGTCTGCATTATGCTCCAATGCGAGATTTTCTCCGTTTGGATGCTACTTGGTAGTATTTTGAATTTTTTTAAATGCTACAAATAAAAATTTCGTCATAAACGTAGACAAGAACTATCTGACCAAAGGGTAATCGTCTGATGGAAGTTGCAGACAAAATACTGAGTTCAAAACCAACGTATTCTACGAATTAACTGTATCTGTACAACCTAGTTTCATAGCAAAAGCTTAACCAGTACCACCTTGTACCCGATTACCTAACCTAATTTATATTCACTCGCTGGTTGTTAGGATGCCATGATACAGATTGGGTCAAGGCCATAGCCGAAATCAGAACTTCTCTAAATGCATCAAATAATTTGACTTGATAGTAGTAGATGCATGATCTTATTTATATCAAGCACACGAAATTATATAAAATTCCAGATCTACTATCGGTAGTGTTTCTAAGACTTATATATAAAATTATATAAAACTCCCAAAGAAGATGTCCATGGCTGCATTAAACAACAATCTACTTATATAGAAAAAAAAATAAAAATGAAAACATAAACAATTATCCTACCTGGGGGTGGTAACAAATAGAGTTGCACAGTACTGCAATGTTTTTAAACCTATTCTCCAAGGATGCACCATAAGAAAGAACAAAATCGCAATCATTTGAAAATAATTCAGTTACTGCCGAAAATAGGTTACAACCACAAAACCCAACAACTTAATGTACATTGTTTCATAACAGCAAGAATTACTTTTTTCGGAAAATAAATATGGTGTAACTACATGTTATGAGAGCTTGTTACATGTAGTCTGCCTTCCAAATTCTTCCAAATATTGCCTAAGCACTGGCTTGGGAGTAAATACCTGATAGCTTTTCTCTCTCTGCGAACACAATGCATTTTCAGTAAGATAACTTATATTTCTATTATTACCAAACTCCACCAAATATTGTGTATGCACATAAAATCCATTTGTCAAAACCAAGGAACATCAACTCCAAAAAAAAAAATGCTCAATCTTTTTCCATAAAAACTAAATTGTCAATCTATGAATTGCAACCAGGGATATAGGCTGGGCTAGGACAAAAATTCAAGGGAGGGGCATAAGTTTGTAATTAATTAAATAAACATACTTTTACAACACTTTTGAATACATGTATAGTTCTACCAGCATATATTGACAAATATTACGGACCAGGGATGGCAAGTGCCCCATCCTGGGAAAACATGGCTTCGCCCCTGATTGCTTCATAAAAACTAGATTTTTCTCAGATTATTTTGGTTCAATAGTTACTAACAGCTTAGGGGAAAAAATAAAATCTAATTCTTTTTTACAAATGAGAACAAGGTAGATGAATGGTAATAAATGATAAATATGCGCAATCATATATAACTGTGTGCTACATTTGAAACATGATATAAAACATGGACCAATTAAATTTCTCTCAACCTATCTGTTTCTGTAGTATAAAACAAGGACCGGAACCTCCCTCCACTCTTTTGTACAAAATTTTATATTGATAGGTTCATACCAATAAGGTCTCAACCAGCATGGCATACTTGTCAGTTATTACTAAAGCCAGGAAGCACAATTGGAAAAAGACCAAAATAATCACCCACAAAAAAAATGCATGGTCGACATTTCAAAAAAGAGATTAACCATTTGCGAGGACAGATGCAGATTTGAGAGGGATGTAATTTGAATAAAGCAACAGAAATATTCCCTTAAGTTAAACGATTCTCATTGTTGTCCTTAAATTCACAAATGATGTCAATGTTCCATTTTGGTGTTTGAAGATTCTAATCAGTATTGTTTTGGTCGCCACATTTATCTTTCAGAAAAGTGGACATTCAGTGTCACATCTGAAACAAATTCCATGTCCAACATTTGTCAAATTTGTAGCTCGTTTCTTGAAAAAACTGAAATGACGTAATTGTTTTTGGGCTTCAAATTTTGAAATATTAATGCACAAGTGAAGTTGTGGAAACTTGTAGCACCAAAACCCTGTTGTAGCAGAGCCTACTCATTTTCTTGATCACCATCATCCATTTTTTTGATATAGGACATTCTAGGACCAAAATAATATAAAACTGTCTAATTCCAATTCACAAAAAAAAAAAAAAAAAAAACAGCCTTCAAGGACAAGAATGAGAAACTTTCAACTTCAGGAGCCAAAGAAGGAAACAAATGGTGTATTAAATACCATTGGTGCAATTTTCTCAACAAACAAAAACAAGGACCTACAACCCCACACTGCCCAGAAAGAATTTACCTCGAAAGGGATGCCAACCCACAGGATGTCTAACTAAGAAAGCTACTAGAAGAACTTGGATTTCTTGGCTGCAGGCTTGAGTATTTGAAAAGAGCACATGAGCGTTTCGTCTACACTCATCATGGCACCGGCATTGTCGAACTCACCACAGTAATTCGGGGCCGAAAATATTGTGACAAGCTGTCTATTAGCAAAGAACTCATAACCATCCTCAACCACCTAAAAACCATCAAAATAAAAAAAAATTATTTGATATTTTACCAAGATCTCGCTGAACTTGTATGAATCAGACTTGTACATGTTGGGTATTGGATTGGTCTCAATGAAATTTCTTTCTTTAGGGGCGCTTTTTGTAGACATTTGTGCTGAACAATTGAGGTTTTACATTCGGACATAAATTAATTCAGGATTGCATATTAGCCATATGTAATACTGATACCGACTAGAACAGATTAGACGCAATACTAGCCATATGTACTTGATCATAATTACTCGCAAAATGAAATCAACCAGACAAAATAAAAAATATTTAAAATAAATCAGCCAAAAAAACAACTGAAATATTGTGTTGAGAGCAATTATCTCTGCATCACTAAGTTTGATACAGTCAATCCCCGTACAGGGGATGAGTGGCTCTGGCTCACTCCTAAAACCACAAAGGAAATAATCCATATAACTTTCTTAAAAAAGCAACTATCCTAGGAGAGCTAGTTTCAGACAATAATTGGTCATGTAATTTCATGCCAGTCACAGGACCAGAGCCAGGATGTACAGATGGGTGGGGCAAAAAATTAGGGTGGGATTTAATTCCATAATTATTTTGTAGTTCAACTATACTTCTGTAAGTGTCCCCCTCTGCCAATACGTGGCTCCGCCGCTGGCCGGTCACCATAAAACTTGAGAAATGTAATGGATACCAAATAAAGGAAACATCTCCCAATTATTCAACAGATATAAAAAAATCCCTTTAGGCATGGAGAAATAGCAAGGAGGCTATAAGGATATCTAGAAAAGTGAGGATTAAAGCTACGAACAATATTTGTTTCTCATTCTAGTAAAATAAATAAAAAAATTAATGGGATCTACATTCTTATCCATAAGACTGTCATTTTGTAGACATGTAAGATACTTGAGGTTTTGCTCAATAAATTGTTAACTTGAACCCAACCCGATTATACTGGGTTGGAAATTTTTTTAAGTCCACCCACCCAACCCATCTAATAATCTACATGCGGGTTTTGCAGGTCGTACGGGTTAAACAGGTTGTAATATTGATTGAACTCTCTGGGATATTTTAATTGTATATTTAACAAATAAGTAGCATAAAGATAGTTAAGAGTATTAGTAAATGTATAAAAACATACTGGTTATTTTATTTAATTAGCTAAGATAGCAATCCTAATACAACTTAATAGTAGAGACTAAATCACAACATATAACATTCATAAAGTAAAGAAAAAAAAAATTGATAACAATGACTAAAATAAAGCAAATACAAAAATAATTTGATAGCAATGACTAAAATTTGCAGTTCAACTTCTACTCTCATATCTCAATTCTCTTCCAAAACTTGAATTTCAATAAAAGCCTTTGCCAAGATAAGCAATATTTTGTCATGGATTAATTTTCATGTATGGGTAATTCATTTTTTATAATAAAAGATACAATAGTTCTGAGAAATATGGTATAAATATTGAAAACAGATAGGTTGGCTTAAGACGGATTTTTTCAAATTTACGACACAACAAACTAATGGATTAGTCAAAGTTAACCCGTACCCAACCCGTTAACATCCCAACACGGTAAAAAAACAAATTGGATTGGATGAGTTGAATGGATTGAACAGGTTGCAACATTTTTTTGTACAGCCCTACATAAAATTGCCAAGTATACAACATTTCAAGACATCTGCAACAATACTTGGCATGTCTAATATGTGCCATCATAACCACCCACTTTTTTAAGATATCCTGGAGGAAAAACAAACCAGGTTAAAAAATTTACTGAAGTTAAACAATGTGTTTTCTCCTCACATCTAACAAACCCATTCCAAAAAGTTAAAATCAAAAGAGAGGAATCACATGACAACTTTGCTGGTCGAGAAGATATGTTAAGAGTGTTCACGAGGACCAATTTTCTTAAGTCAATAAAAATTGAGCGAGTAATTTAATCATGTTTTTCTCTGACATAAGCAAATTCAGTGAGTAATTATCGGCAAAAAGTATATAGAGGGGCAAATAAGTCTTCTAGATCATACCTGATGAGCACGGCATATCAAATCCAAGTCATGCTTCTGGAGAAACTCGGTGACCTTATCAGGCCCAAATGTAAATGATACACCTCGATCATTCATCCCCCAACCCTGGACCTCACTGCTCGGATCTGACCACAAAAGATCACACAGCAAGCCCTGGTCAGGCACGTCTGTTGGCCTCGATAGATTCCTTATCTGGTCCAAGTTTGTCAGGTCAGGTGATAACCCACCATGCATGCACAACACCTTGTCATCAATAAGTGCCGCAACTGGGAGGCAGTTGAAGCAATCGGTGAATACCTGTAAAAAAGTATGCAGTAAAAATTAGTTGATGTACTGACATAAGATTTCAGGGCAAACTGCTTGCATTGATGTAGCACAGCATCAAAGTAGGATGCCCAAGTTCTACTCCTATCACATAAAAGTACTAAACAAACTCAGTATCACATTGGGCATATTCAATCATCCAAACCGAGAGGGGTAGTTAAGGAACTGAACTACTCAATGAATATCTCACAATAAATTTCTTCATTATATAAAAAAATATATTTTATTATAGTATTAATCATATTTGCTTGCATAGAAACAGTAAAGGTTGCAGTTCAAAGTTTAAAATAGTTCCACTATTCTAAAAGATTAACTTAAGCAGCACAAGAAATAATTCAAGTTTCATATACTACAATGATGATGATCGCCTTTGGCACTGAAGGTAAAACATAAAATCCGGACATATTTTACCTGATGACTGCAAAACTTTGCAAATGCATTGTCTGTTATCAGCAAGAATCAATTTATGACTTACATGAGCACTACTGGTAGTGTATGTGTGTGTGTTGTTTTGGGGAGAAGGGGGGCGGATAACAAAACTAATTTCCTCTTCCTCGTTTCCGACTAATTTTGTCATATTTTTTCTACAATCCCAATTACTTATGAAATATTAGAGTTCTGAAAAGATGACTAATGGTGATATGGAGTTGGGAAATACAAGACCTTCCAGAGCTTGACATTGAAGCGGCGCTTGCACTCATCATAGAAACCATAGATGCGGTTGATGGAGGCACACTCATGGTTGCCACGCAGGAGGAAGAAGTTTTCAGGGTACTTGATCTTGTATGCCAGCAGCAGACACACTGTCTCTAGCGACTGCTTCCCCCTGTCAACATAGTCACCAAGGAACAGGTAATTTGCCTCTGGTGGAAACCCCCCATATTCAAACAGCCGCAGCAGATCCGAGTACTGCCCATGGATATCACCTGTTTATGAGAAATACAGTTAGGTGCATGGAAATTACAGTGCAACAAGCAGGACATTTATTGAGTTTCTAGTAATTGTCTAGTGACTTATCACAAGAATGATACCCAGCATTTCTCGGTGTTTACCGAAGTCAATCATGGTATGCAGTCTTGCCCGAGACTGCTTTCAGCTTAAAATTGGGTGTTATACAGTTAAAAAATGACAAGCGTTCAGCTTCCTTTAATTATGCCATATGAAGATACTTTCCACCAATGACCGCATATTGGGCCTAACTAAAAGACTGTCCCTAAATCAATATTTTCTTCTATTTTTTTCCCTTATGTCCTCTAGTCTAATTTCTCTGAACCACAAAAGCAAATAGACATATTTACTGAAAACTGAAAGAAGTAATTGTCCAATGGAAATGGTAATCAAGTGGAGAGTCAAAATAAAAACAATTCAATAGCAAAAAACATTAGTCTACCAGGTAATTCTTGTCCAATAGAAAGGACCTTTCAAAACTGAAAACTAATGACTTTCTTTTGCAAATTAGGATCACTTCTCGGTGGCCTTTCAAAAAAGAGGGAAAAACAACTCTAATCAAACAAAATGTATTCAGAACCAGCATTAAATAGGGAACTATGGTCAGGTCCTGTCAAAGTATTTTTAAGAAGGGAGATTCAATTATGGTTGAAGACTGGCTTACAACCATTTTTTCTTTTATGGTCACTTAAAAGTATTTTTCTGGGAAAATAGAAGTAGGTTGCATCAGATTTGATACAAAGTCAACTGGTTTACAACTCAAATCTGAGTTGACAACTTCTAAAAGATGTCACTGGTTTTATCTTTGGAAAAAAAAATGTCAACAGGACTGAACACCAGGGGCTATTGAAGACCATTTGTTATTTTCTATGCGTCAATTGATACAATGTTTAATTAAATCATGCCTTACTTGCACACTAACCACTTTACTAAGCTCCTTCAGATAATAATTGCATTCTGGAGGTTTACATGAGGATTCTTTGAACAAATAAGAAATTTTTAAAAATATTGTATTTTTACTATTGTTGAAAAAAAGGAAATTTCTTTGATGCGTCAAAAAGGCGATTTTTATAGTAATATGCAGGAAATTTCAATTGAAGACTGATCAACGCAATCACATTTTTTTGGCAGTTGAGCAATTGAAGGAATGAATGTGTACATCTCATACAGCAACAAAAGATCAAGTTCAATTACTTGATTGCAGAAAGCTATGAGCTTTTCCTTTTAGCATGAAAACTAAGTCAGATATGGCACCATATCTTTTGGGCCTAGATAATTATTGTATATTTGAGGTTTTGAGCACAGTTTCATCCCAAAATCAATTGTACATTAACTCACAAATGATAATGGTGAGTTAAATGTTCACATCCTCAGCTAGCCTAATACTAATAACACAAACAAATATGAAAGAACTACGGGTGTGAAATCATACAAAATCACTTTCAACTAAGAAACTAAGCAAATCACCTTAATACTTAGCATAGTACATGAAAAACTGTATAACCAAGGAAACATAAACATGCACACCATGAAAGGCTATACTACAGGATATGCAAACTTAAACCAATGCAATCAGAAAAATTGGCTCAAGTCAAACATTTGAATTTAGAATAATTGAAGTTAGAGGACCAAATTTTAGTCACGATGGTTGGATCAAAATACACTCAAAAGACACCAACAAAACTGCCTATACAAAAGTAACAGAATTGTATGATATACTACTTCTAAATACAACTCTGTAATTAAGGCCAACAAAGACCTACCTCTAGTAAACATATAGAATCACCAAAATGATGATACAATACTTCTAAATACCACTCTGAAATTAAGGCCTTCCTTTTTTTCAATTCCCATTACTGAAGTCTAAAATGTATTAGCAAACAAGAAAACCTCTGAATCAAAAAATAGTGAGGGGAAGAAGGCCTTGCCCTTGAAACCAACACTGAACAACATACCACCTCTAAAATCCAAAACTAGGGCAAATCGAGATCCAATCCCAAATTAAAGAGAAATTAAAGGAAAGGTTCCCTTGAATTACCGCAGATCTTGATTGGTGCCTCCAGCTCGAGCAAATTGGGTTGTTGCAAGAAGATCTCCTTAGACACAGCGCAAAGCTGCTTGATCTCAGACTCTGACAGCTGGGCTTGCTTTCCAGGCCTCCCATTTCTGACTTCTAAGAGCCTCCTTATTATATCATCTAACATCCCTGGATCCATCTCTCCTCCCTCCTTTCTCTTTGAAATTTTTGCCAGCCGAAAGATCAGAACTTTCTCAAAATATACCTTTCTCCGCCGCAAACTCTTCTCCGAAGATGTGATTAGAACTTCTAAATCAGTAAAACCCGATCAAAGGGTTTTAGATCCTCTTTTTCTATTTTTTCTCCTGCTTCTCTATTTTCGATTGATTTAAGAGGTGGAGAGAAAGGGAAGGAGAGATTCGTCTCTTCTCCTTTCTTCCACAAACCCAAAACGGGAGTGCGACGAAAGGAAAGGCAGACCTTTTATGACTCCTTTTTATCGCAAGAACTTTTCTCACCGTGGAATTTAACATTAGTTTACGAAATTGGACATGTCTGCATTTTAAAGGAAATTTTAGTTAAATAAGTACTTGTCAAAGTACGTAAACTTTGGATTAGTGAATGAAACTTTTTATTTTTTAAATGTATCTTGTCCAGATTTGGGAGAGGAAACCCTTTTTTAGTTTCTGAAATTAATATTTCTTTCTGCTAAGCAACAGGTGACCGGATGAGCGGTTCAGCTCCTTTCCATATGTACAAAATTCACCGATGCACCCAAGTAATAGCCGTCTATTTGACATCGGTCGGGTCAGATTGATTTTGATCATTTTATCTTCTATCGGACAAAACGGGAAGATTAGGGCAGCACCTTGACAGGCCCAATGCGCCAGGGTGACGCGATCACATGAGAGAGGGGACAAAAAAAAAAATGGGGAAATTACTGGCTACAACTGGAGCTTGAATTAGTTCCTGTGTTGATTTAAAATATTGGCAACACTATCATACGGTCATTTAAGAAAGAAAAAGGTAGTTAATTTGTTGGATTGCAAGATGTCATGATTTGACCCGACGGATCAGTATGCATTTCATTAGTCAAAACTAAATTATTTAAAGTACTTAAAGTACACAATGTCATGATTTGTTTATAAGATTTGAAAGGTTTTCCGATCTTGCGATCGGCTTTTGAGCTATCAAGATTAAATTATTTTAGGTACGTAATTATATTATTTTCCTATACTATCCAGTAGTTAAAATATCTCAAAGATCCTACTTAATCTAAGTGCTTTATAATATTATTTAAAGTACGATTTACGTTATCCTGCCAAGGGAGCCCACTGGGTTCTAACCCTAGTCTTTGAACCGCTGTCAAGCCTCATTAGCCGAAGTGTTTAGAGTACTTACATGCATTATCCTTCTCACACAATGATGCAATGATTTAACACATATTGGTATGTGGAGATCATTGGCATATAGTAAACAGAACTATGTATGCAAGGATACAATAAAAAGAAATTTAAAGTACAAAGGAAATCTCAAACTATAACATAAACAAGACATAAACATATACTAAAACCTAATTAAGAATTCAAGTACAACCCTCACCCTAGAAATGAGAAGTTTAACTTCTCATAGTCATGGCAAAATAAAAGAAATAAAATAAGGAGAACATAAATTACAACCCAATTGAAGATGGAAGAACATCTGCCTTCTTAGATGACGTCTTCTTCTCTTGCTTGACTTCAAATGGCTATCATTCTCTCTCTAAGTAACTCTTAACCTAACCTAACAATGAGGATTGCTAGCTACAATTCTGGACTTAACACAATTAAACATGCACCCTAAATCCTATTACAATAGGGGTATTTATAGCCTTCCTAAATGAGAGGTGGAGTAGTGGAAGTAGTGGGGGACATGGGCTCCACTCATGATTGGATAGATGAAGCCAAAAATAGCTTGTCTCTTAAGAAAACGCGTCCTTCTAGAAGGCCCATCAAGAAATTACGTTCTTCTGGAAGGCCCATCAGAGAAAGCCTATTTTTATGACAGTCTACGGATCGTACGGCCTCAGGGTATACCGCATGCGGTATAGAAGAGGCCACAGGGATTCCTGACTTAGCGGATTTTCTTGTATTTTCGCCATTTCGCATGTTGTGCACTTCGTGTGAGGTGTTGCATGCTCTATGTAATGTCCTATTTTGACGCCTTATTCAGAAATCACCTAAATATGACATTTTTGCTCTGGTTTTGTCCTAAATACGCAACTTTCTCAAAAACCTACCAAAAAGACCTAAAAACACGTTTGCGGTAAATAAATTGGGAAAATGGCTACATCATACCCCCAAGCTTAAACTTTTGTTCGTCCTCGAACAAACTGAGTAAAAGACTACTAGATAGGTTGACTAAAAATTGTCCTTTGAACAAGATTTATGAAATTATTGATAAATCTCCTAATAATTAACTTAATACAAAAATGTCTACTCAATACCTAATATTTGTACTTGGTGAAATTTTTAGAAAATGGAAATCTTTGCATTCACAACACTTTGATTTTATTTTGAAATATTTTGAAGACAACCCGTCTTAACATCATTATGGTAAAAGAAATCTTAAAATTAATAAATACTCATTTTTCATCCTTTTGAATTTTTGATCCCTTCTTTGAGCTAAAAATTTTATAGACTAAGTGTGTTAGTAAAATGCAACTTTATAAAAATAAATGCAAGAAAGAAAATACACCTTACCCAATTTGGCTTTACCCTTCTAGCGCATAAATACAAACGAGAGGTTATGCATTCCGAATGTACCTAAGGATTTCTTCAGGTGATTCTTCTAGCGCATAGATACAAACAAGATGTTATGCGTTCCGAATGCACCTAAGAATTTCGTCAAATCCCAAATTGAAATAAGGTGGTGGGACCTATTTTGCGTCCTCTTCTAATAATTGTTAATTTTGGGTTTTTATTGGGACTCATTTTATGTCATCTTTTAGTACTAGTTGTATCTACTATGAATACACACAATCTCTAGATTTATATATATCTAAAAATTATCTTTTATATTTTTGCCAAACTATCGGGGTCTCAATTTAAAAATGATTTATTTAGAAAATTTTCCCAACTTTAAGAAATTTTTGCTTACATAATGCATAAGAAAAATCATCTTTCAAAAAAAAAAAAATTTCAATCAATATGTTGTTAACATTAGCCTTTCTATGTCTAAAATTTTAATCAAGTGTCTTGGAGACTATGCTACCTTTTCATTTAGAAATTGTCTCCACAAAATTGTATAAGTGTAATGCTTTCGAAAATTTTCAAAAAAAAAATGTCGTGTGTTTTAATGTGAGGACTCTATCTAAACTATACTTTATGCAATCTCAAACAACTAAGTTCAGTCATGCAAGACTCTATTTCTATAATTCAGGAAAACATCCTGACAAGCTTGTAATTTCAATCAATTAAGTTCAGTCATGTAAACCCTATTTGTGGTCAGGTAAAAGTCTAGTTATATCCTAAAATTGAAAAAAAAAAATTGACCCTAAAACCTAAGATACAAGGGTTCAATCTCCTCCCCCAAGCTTAAACCGTGCATTGTCCCCAATGCAAAGGTAAAATCTTCGAAGAAGATCTCGAACCCTGGGTTAGAACTTACAGTCATAATTAACAAGGCATGCCGCCGAAGGATGGACCTTCTTTGGCACCATAGCTCTTGAAAAATTCGCTCGCGTTGACCATTAGAGCTCTATGAAACTCTAAGCTTGCAAGCCTGTGCTTGATACTTACGAGTTCTTCCATGGCTGGGCACTGGTGAAGATGATCTGGTCTTGTGGAAGTACCAGGTTCAAAGGCGGTGGTTGATCTATGCTATTCTCGGTGGCTGAACATGTTGGATTGGTCGCGATCTGGAAAGCCTGCGGCATAGGTTGAGGTCGCATGCGGCATGCGTGATGCCGTAGGGGCTGATTCACTCTGGCTTGGTTGTCTGTCTGCCTGCAGTGTTGGGATGGCCGCATGTGGCATAGGTGATACCGCACGGGCTGCAGGCTGTGCAGAAACTTCGCGTGTTTTTCTCAAATGCTAAGTCGTATGTGATACTGTCCTATATCGATCGACTCTGCTGGATTCATCTAACCTGCTTCACTTTTTAGGATACTTGCACCTTTTATTAGTTTTAAATTATGTTGCTTATGTCACGTTCGAATTACTAACTAGTATAGTTCCTATATGATGTGTATAGGCAGTGATGTGTCATGCAAGCAATCTCAGAAAAACAAAAATTTAGTTAGCCTACCAAGAGAAAAACATATAGATCCATCCAAAAGACATAATCATAAGTACGAGTATCGAGTATAGTGCTTGATACCCAAAAACATATGTCATCTCACCAATCATACAATCAACACAAGTAAAAATATCGTATCATCAATCATAACAAAGTAAGTTCCTCCTCACTAAAAAGAAATAAATACTAAAAAGAGAGGAATACAACCTGATCACTGCTCTGGTGGTGGTGGCGAGTCGCGCTAATACCTCTGGTAGAAGTCAGGCCTGAACATACCAGGAGGAGGGTCATCAAACTGCGTGACCTGGTTGGCAAAGTGGTGGAAAAGGGAGCGGTGTAGAACCTCAGCTCAGCCATTTAATCTGATAGCTGCTTGAAACTCCTGCGAGTCTCGGTGCGGAAGTTATCAAACTGCTGGTAGAAGCTCGGCTGTGGCGTTGCTGCTGCTGCATAAGGATGTACCTCTAGCTACTGATGAGCGACGTGTGGTGCGGGCTTCCACTGATCCCATGCGGCTGCATGTGCTCCAGCCTATGGCATGCCCCAACCCGCATGCGGGTCAGCTAGTGTCGCAGGGCCTGCTGCTGCTACTGTTGCCACAGCCTGCTTCTCAGGTCCACCCCATGCCATTATGTCTTCTTCGTTGAAATCGAGGTTAGGGTCAGGGACCTGGTATGCTTCGGGTGCATCTCCCTCATGGCTATCTCTGGCTTCTCCGGGACATCATCATCGATGTGATGGGACCAGTTCCATGTGTTATTGTCCTCGAAGAAGATCAGCATGAGAGGTAGTCGAGTCTCGTGCCCTAAGTAGAGATGGTGAAGTGGGGCCCTGGTGGGGCCGAGTATCTGCATCCTCCTCAAGGTGCTCTCATCCAGAAGCGACTTGATTCGAGGCACCGGCTGGTACCCCGAGAGATCCTCTCCCACCTCCTTGGCGATGAGATGGATGACACTTGCATATCCGAAGAGGCCCGTGCTCCCCACATTGCTCAGCACCCACTTGATATTCTTCGCCACGTAGTGCCCGATGTTAGGCTCCATCGGGCCTTCTAAATGGTCGACCTTTCTCAGCATGTAATAGATGAAGAAAATCTCATCCACCTGTACAGTAGACATGATCTCACCTCGTGCGAAGACCGAGTTGGAGAGGGCACGGTGAAGGTAGCAGAGAAGGATATGAGAGATCTGGTTGCTCTTGCGCTCCCTGGTATATAGTCTCCGTGTGATGCGGATCCCGGTCTTGTAGACCAACTTGTTCCACTCGACCCTACCTCCTCGGGGGACATGGAGAATGTCACAGAACTCGTCCAGGCTCAGCTGATGGTAGTCGCCAGTGATACGGAACCTGATCGACTCTCCCTCGTAATGGAAAGTAGAAAGAAAGATGATGGTGGGCTCTTAGTACGCCTCGCAATCTTGGAGGGCGTACAGGTCGGGCATGGTAAAACTATGTTATGACTTAACACCTATTGGTATGTGGAGTTCATTGGCATATAGTAGACAAAACTATGTATGCAATGATACAATAAAAATGAATTTAAAGTATAAAGGAAATCTCAAACCATAACATAAACAAGACATAAACATATACTAAAACATAATTAAGAATTCAAGTACAACCCTCACCCTAGAGATGAGAAGTTTAGCTTCTCATGGCCATGGTAAAATAAAAGAAATAAAATAAGGATAACATAAATTACAATCCAATTGAAGATGAAAGAACCTCTGCCTCCTTAGATGACGCATTCTTCTCTTGCTTGACTTCTAATGGCTATCATTCTCTCTCTAAGTAACTCTCTAACATAACCTAACAATGAGGATTGCTAGCTACAATTCTGGACTTGACACAATTAAACACGCACCCTAAATCCTATTACAAGAGGGGTATTTATAGCCTTCCTAAATTAGAGGTGGAGTAGTGGAAGTAGTGGGGACGTGGGGTCCAACCATGATTGGATAGATGAAGCCAAAAATAGCTTGGCTCTTAAGAAAATGCGTCATTCTAGAAGGCCCATCAGGAAATCGCGTTCTTCTGGAAGACCCATCAGAGAAAGTCTATTTTTAGGACAGTCCACGGATCGTGCGGCCTCAGGGTATGTCGCATGCGGCATAGAGGAGGCCGCAGGGATTCCTGACTTAGCGGATTTTCTTGTATTTTTGCCATTTCGCATGTTGTGCACTTCGTGTGAGGTATTGCATGCTTCATGTAATATACTATTTTGACGCCTTATTCAGATATCACCTAAATACGACACTTTCGCTCTGTTTTTGTCCTAAATACGCAACTTTCTCAAAAACCTGCCAAAAAAATCTAGAAACACGTTTGAGGTAAATAAATCAGGAAAATGGCTACTTTGCATTCATTTCTAATGGTCGTTTGAAACGGTCCACAAATATCGGTATGTATTAATTCTTAGACTTCTGAACACCTTTTGGCTTCATATTTTCTTAAATTGGTTTGTTTCCCATTTATGCAATTAACACAATCATTAAGATCTGAAAATTCAAAGGGTTTGAGAATTTCATTACACACAAGACGTTCAATTCTTCGATTAGAATTACTTAATGTCTTGTGCTATAATGTATCTGAATTCTTATTGGTTAATTTTCTTTTAATACTTCTTTCTATCTATATGCAAGGCTTCTAAATATGAGCTATTGACATCAAAAGAATATAGATTATCATAATCCGAAAGAAAACTAGAATCAACTTGTTTTGAATTATGAAACAAATCAAATTTTCTATTTCCAAAAATACAAGTAAATCCATACTAGTTCAATACAGAAAACATAAATTATAATTCTTATAAAAAAAATAGTACCATAAATGTCTCATATTAAATTCAAATAAAATCTAGTTTTAAAAAATAATCTATATAAGTATCAATAGCTTCCACATTAATTTTGTTACATTTGCCCACAAAGATGAGTCGATCATCATCATTTGGCTTTAGTAATTTATGCAGCCTTACAAAGATACACTTATTTGATAGTTGCAATCTATTCACCAATTGTATCTAGATATAGAAATTAAATTAACCTCTTTACAAACCAAAAGAAGAGACATACAATTCTCTGTTGGGATTTCACGTGTATGCCTATATGGTGAGAATTTAAAATTTTCCTATCACCACTTGGCTCAATACACAAAAGATCTTATTTATACGACAAAAACAAACAAGATTTTCTTCAACAAACTAATGTGTACTAAATTAAGATAAATTAATCTCATCTAATTTATTGCAAGAGAAAAATGATGGAAACATTTACCTAAAGAGATTGTCAAATCTCTTGATGGAGAGAAGCCAGTTTCCCTTCTATATCTCGTGTTCTTCTCGGAAGCGCCCCTTAGTTCACCTTGAACCTAAACAACAAACTTGCACACCTCTTAGATAGATGGATGTGAAGTTCAAGGCTTAGATCCAACCAACTAATGATCTTCAAATCAACAAGCTATTTGATTTCTTGGTGGCTAACCTAACAAGAAAAGATGAGAGAATTTCGGCCTAGGGTTGAACCACCTAGGGTTTTTACCGTGAGCAAAATTGGGGCTGCTCAAGTGGAATTTTGGCCAAGGAAGAAGAGCAGAATTTTTCTCACTTATTTCCTTAATTACACCCCTTAAAATAGGCAAGGAGTTAGGGCTACTATTTGTGTAAAGTTTAAACTATTTACACAAATGCCACTAGCCTTATTTAGCCATTTTATCATCTCTTTAAATCTCATCTTGTGATTGATTTAATAAATTAATTTATGAATAAATAATATTAATCATATTATTCTATTATGCAATATTCTTATTATTCTTATAATGCATTCAAACATTATACCATATAATATTTGCATAACTTCACAAATTTATTTATGGTCTAAGCATGTCATATGACATTTTATTTTAGTATTTCATCTCATGTATTTTATCTAATACATCATTATGAAATATAAAATACTTGTTGTTTCTCTTCAGTTGGTGTGACCGTATAAATGATCTATGTCATCTTGGCAATAATATAAAACTTTATATTATTGACTATAAGAGGTTCTATCATTACATTATAGTTATCCAAACGACATAGTAATAATTTACTCAATCCACTAATTTTGTGTCTATCCTTGTCACATGATATTATGAATAATATGCAAAATATAATCGTGTCATTCTTGCATTATATTCGTTTTCTTGGTCTCTCAAGTGAATTATAATTATAATTACATCAGTTATATTGCATGTGATATAATTTCACTTTACCAAGGGACCCAGTAATATCATAACTCAAATTAAGGGACAATGATAATATTAACATATAGATTTTTTCCGCACAAGTTGTACATAACGAACTACTATTTTATTCATATCATAAGATAGTATTTAAATAGCAATCACATTATATACTTCTCATGTGAAAAACATACACATCTCATATCTAAGATTCCAAAGACACAATAGAAACATTAATGACACAAAACACAATCCATATAATATTTCATTCATTTAGGTCATGTTCAATATATAAAATAAACATTTATATATATTTATGTTATTAAATGATAATGATTTATCAACATTTATAGAACTTCAATGTACTTTAATCGACATGACAATCTTTCTCGGTAATTAATGTTCCTTCTTAATTACCACGATTGTGAACATATTTAGTGATTAATTATTTCTCATCTTAGGAGTTCTATAGTTCAAGACCAAGAGCATCTTCTTGAACACTTCCAAAGATATAACATATAAATCTCAAGGAGCATGAATAATAACATTTGTAATAAATCATGAACAACATATAAATTATTATTAAAAAGATAACTTTCAAAACACACATCCTTCATTCTCAACACGCCAAGCATGAAAATAATGGTTATGTTCTTTCTTGTGTCTAACTCCACCACAAAATAATTAACCGGTATCATCCAATTTGGCAACTGTTGCCCCTTTTTTGGTTTCTTTTGAGTGTACTCTGCAGCTTCCTTATTATCCCTTATCTTATTTTATTGTTTATGATTACCTTAAACCTTAATTTTGGAGATTGTAGCAACATGGGTCATTTCTGTCTGAATTTGTTTTAGTCTTTCCTCTTCCTACACAATGTGGGATGAGTTCAATATCTCACCATAAATTGACCAAAGTGTGTGGAAAAGGATATCAATGCTAAGTGCACTAAAAGATCATCAGAGATCTCAAACTTGAGTGCCCTCAGTTTTGAAACAACATTAGACATCTCCATGATGTACTTCCTAATATTTTCTTTATATTTCATTGAGATGAGTTTCGTTAAATAATGTACCAATCTGAAACTTTTCATTTTTAAGGAATTTTTTCTCAATGTCCTCCAAAAAATTCCTTAATTATAACAATCAAATCTGAAATTGCGCCACTTAATGCCTCTTAATGGACCTCTTCATTATCATAAGACACATGCGATTTGATTTGTCCCACTTTTCCTTCTCCTTCTGATCATCAGAAGTACTCTTATCCGTAAGAGTGGGACATACCTTCTTAATGCAAGGTCCAGATCCTTGACACTGAGAACTATTACTATGTTCTCATGTCAAAATATGAAGTTGGTTCCATTCAACATAAAAAATGTTGTTTAGGCCTTTAACAATACTAACTTAAAAATTGCGAACAAAAAATCACAAAGAACAACACGAATGAAAAATTTTGAATTTATAAATTACATTCAAATAAAGGCCTAACTTGCCCAAAATATATGAGATGATTTTCCCTTTTGTTACTATACACACGAATTTCACAACCAGGTAAGTTCCCAGGTAAGTCAGGGATCCCTAAGAATACACTTCGAATTCCGACTTGCCTAGACAGAACTTTTCTAGACATTGTTACATTCATAGTATCGTAACTTATCTTAATAAATCATCACATTTTATGAGCCTTAAAACCATCTTAAACCAAAACATCGTTTTTCCATTAATTGATCACATTTGAGCAACGAATTAATTTCTTCTGATACTTTAGCGCAACAATAAAATATTGATAACTTAATAACATGTCGAACAACATGCATTCCTTTGGGCCGACAATATTGACACATGTAAACACATAATAGTCATCACTATATTTTATTATCACTCAATTGTACAAATAACTTCAACAACCATTATCTTTCTTTGGGCCGACTAATGATTGCTTCCATTAAATGCACACCTAATATCCTTTGTAAAATAAATTTAAATCAATCTTGTCAAAACAGGTACCTTTGGGTACATTTAGGACTCAATTAATTCAATTCAACATACATATAAGTTTAGTGCCTTTATAAGAATTATAATTTATACCTTAACCATAACACAAAAGTGCAATTAAATAAAAATATATATATATATATAATTGCATTATAATAATTGCAATTTTAATTCCAAATATTATTCTGTAATTTTCCAGAGAGTTGTGCGGCCCCCACAAATTTTTTTGCGGTCTGCCAAATTAAAAAAAGGTATTTTGTTCATCCGCATAAAAACCGTGCAATCGCATCAAAATTCGTGCAGCCGCATCTTTGTCTGAGTAACTATAAAACTGCATTTATTATGATGAAATTGACTCATGATCTAGAGAGATTTCTTAATTTTGAAAGCACCTTAAATAACCTTTCAAATTTGGAAATTTAATTCCAAATCTGTATATTTTGTTTTAGGAAATTTATCAAAAAATAAATTTCACCAAAAACTAAAAATTCCATAACTGCCTATTAAAATTTGTGTGGAATTTTGTGTGGCCTTTGTGCATCAGCACAGAGGGTTGCACAAACTCTGCCAGGATCGAATTTTGATTAGAATTTTGCAATTTCAATTGAAAATCTTCTAGCAAATTCTAACCAACTTAATAACTGAAAATAGGCAATTATGGCTGTAAACTTTTACTAGTTTTGTGCTCTCCAAACCCAAATTTTCAGATCTAAAACAATCAAGAAAAATCCAACAAAAATCAACGAAAAAATCATCAATCATTCATAATTCTCTCTAGATCTTAAATCCTTCGACATAGGAAGACTTTGATACCACTTGTTGGGGAATCATAAAGGCCAAACAATTACGCCTTATCTAGAGATCAAACAATTACATCTCATCTAGGGGTCAAACACTTACACCCCGGGGAATGAGAAACAGTTCTCCACCTTAACCTAAGGACCTTCATATGCCAAAGAGACCCAAAACATAAATTAGAAGTGCGGAACATAATAACTAATTCCATGTCGTTTGTCATGGAATATCCAAAACATTGGTAGAGCAACAACCGTCTCCGTGAGCACGAGACAAGTCTTCAATGGCAAGAAACCCTTCTCGTTTTTTCGTCGTATGATCGTGGATCAAGTCTTCCAAGAAAGCAAGATATGGCCCTTGAGAAATCCTCTCCAAATTTTCTAATGGATTTCTCTTCTCTATTCTTTGATGGTGGAAGAAGAAATCTGTGCGGCCGCATTGATATCCGTGTTGTCACATCTAAAGAGAAAAACGTCTTTTCAGTTTTTGTGCTTTTCTTTGTTTATTGTGCCTTGGGGACCAATTCTTATATATGGTAACCTATCTGGTTATCTGCCAACTTGGAAAAAGTATTTTGTACGACTGCATCAAAAACCGTGCTAGCACATCAAAATCCATGCGGCCGCATTGATATCCGTATGGCCCACACAAACCTCTGAAATGGCAATTTTCTGAATTGAAAATCTCAGAATCAGTCCATCAATGATTTGATCTTTGCCTAAATTGTTCTACACGTTTATGAACTACACCCTATTTAATACATAGATTGTCTAATATCTTAATCCATATTAGATCACTTAATTGTGACAATCATATATTACAGTATACAATTCATAATTATATTACATATATGCTCAACGTTGGATTATGATCCAACATACAAAAAATGGCCTACTCGGCCCAAGCATAGTTATAAAGCTCAAAGTACAAGTCATACAAGCATATAAACGAGGCCTACTTGGCCTAAGCATAATCATAAAGTGCAAAGTCCAAGTCATACAACCATAGTCATACTAATATGATAACCAAAATGAAGGCAGTCATCTCAATCGTCGAACTATCCATCCTCTGCTGCTAGTCCCCGATATTAGTGCAAAATTGAGCGCGGCTGGGCCTTCTGAAAACGCATCACAGGTGTCTGTGCTAATGGGTTGAGATATGCGATTTGAAGCCGGGTTCCGAGAGTTTTGCCCTGATTCCCTTCCCCTCTTCTTCCTGCTTCTTCTTCCATCTATTTCTCTTTTTGTCAATTTTAACCCCCATTTTTTTTAATTGCTTGAGATACCATTGATCAACGAGCAAATATCAAGGCATGGATCTCGAGAGAGAGGAGAGTTTGGTGGCGGAGCCTGATCGTTGATCCGACAGCTGGATTATTGGAGAAGGGGAAGAGGGAATAAGAGTATGAGGAAATGGAGGGTAGGCTAGGGAAGAGTAGGAGTGATGAGTCAAGCCACTTAATTATTTAATATCTACTAGAGATTTCTTTTTCGATTTTGGAACCTACGATCTCTGATTCTTAACTCTACCGTGCTTTTGTTTCATTATATCCGCTACTCGACGACTAATCGCTAATGTCGCTCTTCTAAACACGATAGAGACTATCCTCGCACTCTTCTATTTCATTTTTTTAATAATCACCCAATACTCACTTAGCCTTCTGATTTTAGTATTTCATTCAATATTAAAGGTTAACTTCGAGCATGACAAAAGTTAAATTTTACTAAAACTAGAATTTTACTACTAGAGTTAAAATGATTGACATAACATTCTTCACCAGATGGTTATTTTTTTGGATTTCTCTCTCTGTTTTTTTTTTCTTTCTTCTTTTTTCGTTTTCCGTGTTTTTACTTTTTCTCTATCTTCTTTAATCTCTCAATTTGATTGGGATCGGAGCACAACACTTATTGGAGTGCAAATAATTTTATTTCATAAATATATTTTGAGTGAGGCTATGGTGCTATGCATAGCACGGATTGGGTCCGTGCTATGGCTCAAAATTTGACTTTTCAAAATCCTAACGGTCGATCCGAACCGTTCAACATGATTATAAAATGAATATGTACTTGCAAACCAAATTTTACATTTTTTCGAATTTTTTTACTATTTTTTCGAAAATCACTTGATTTGAACATTCTGGACCATCCAAAAACAGCCTATCTAAAAAAATAGTAAAAAAATCCGAAAAAATGTAAAATTTGGTTTGCATGTACATATTCATTTTATAATCATGTTGAACGGTTCGGATCGACCGTTAGAATTTTGAAAAGTCAAATTTTGAGCCGTAGCACGGACCCAATCCGTGCTATGCATAGCACCATTACCTCACTCATATATTTTTTAATTATTTTTTTTAAACAGAATTAAAATGAAAAATAATTGAATGTTTCTCAAATTAACGATTAAAAGTACTCATAATGAATGAAAACTAATTTTATTTGAGTAAATATGACATTTATAATCTTAAAAATACACTTATAATCAATGAATTTTCAGCGGAGTAAAACTATTTCAATCAACTTGTTTCACTATCTTTCGGGCGTAACAGATTTATACGTGTTGGTACCGACCAATACCAATTGTACTGAGAGGCGACCTGTCCATTCATTGCTTTTGGTGAAGTCAATGCCAAGTATTAAATTATAGGTCTCAAGGTCAGATTCTATGAGAGAGAGCCAAGAAGATAGAAAATTAACCATATAAACTTTGCACACCGCATTTACCAATGTGCAAGATTTTCCACTTTGATTGAAAAAAGAGCCTGACCAAATTTTCCGGTCTACCAGATTGATACATTTTGATTTTTTCCTTCGCTTACAAGTTTGTAAGAAAAAATAGTACACGATAAAAGGTAAAAAAATGTTATTCTTCCAAAACAATTTTAACTGGTACATATTGGCAGCATAAAGCCGGCAGAGCTACTATTTCTCTTAGGGAATTTTTTATTATAGAAATTATTATTAAATAATAAATGAAAACAAAAGGAGTACCTTCATTTTTTTATGCTGTAGATGGACCCGATTTTTTTTTTCAGATCCAAACTCTGGTACTGAAATTTTTTCTCAAATCCAAAATGTTTTATTTTGTTTCAGAAAATACTCCAGCATTCTTTCTATTTCAGAAAAAAATTAACCAGTCTTTCTGTTTCAAAAAATATCAGCTACTATTTCAGAAAAAATCCCAGTACCTTTTCTGTTTAAAAAAGTCGACCACCATTTCAGAAATATATAAAAAAAACACAATTTGGATCTGAAAAAAATTTCAGTTCCAAAGTTTTCATTTATTATTTACAACACAATATGACAACACGATTTTTTTTTTTTCCATCTATCACATGGAAAAATAAAGGTACTCTTTCTGTTGTCATTTATTATTTAATAATAATTTCTATAAATAAAAAATCCCTTTCTCTTAGGGCATGTTCCTGCCATTTTTACAATCGAGCCTACCACTTATTCAATCTAGTCCTTAATAGTATATTGAATCAAAATTTTTATTTGCAAATTAATCAGTCCCAATCATCTGTGAATTATTTTCTGAAATGTAGCTGAACAGTGAATGATTTGCAAATTAACAAAACAGTAAACCTTAAAAAAAAAAAAAAACAGTGAATGATTTCTGTCAAATAATCAATTGATAATACCATAACCATATCATTTGATACCAGACCTGACTTGTTGCAAATTAACCTCACTTGTTGATTTTCTGTCAAATTAATCATTTCTAAATAGAATATTCAACTATATATGCGACATATGTTGTAAAAGCCACTATAATAGTCCTGTAACCTTCAAAATCATTCATCTTTTCTTTCTTTTTTTAAATCACAACAAACCACACATAAAGTGACACTAACTTATAAGTGTTTCCTAAATAAACTGACATGATTCTTGTTCAAATATCAAATCGTACAATTAACAGATACAATATAGTGGATTATGCAATGAAATTACAATTAACAGATACAATATAGTGGATTATGCAATGAAATTAACAGATAAAAGTGAGGAGATTTCAACAAGTAGACTCTGTAGCAGTACTACAAGGGACAATGACTGAAAAGGTCATAGTATAGTTTTTATGAAATCAACAACAAATTTGTTTGTGGCATGCATCTCATTTAACAACAAATCCACATAACCTAATTTTCAATGAAATCAACAACATATTCGTTTACCAAGAAGTGATTGAGCAAATTAATTTCATAAATGAAAATACATCTACATATTGAGACATAATCGATCAAACAAATGAAAAAAGATGAGGGAAAAGAAGAGGTGCTCTAGCATGGGTACTTAATAGAGACATCCTGGACATTGCCGAATCAGAGACACTCACAGAAGACAAAGCTGTAACTTAGATGCTGTTAGGCATAATGATTAGCAAATGGTTGTTAGGAAGTTAGTTACTGTAACAAACAGTTGAGTAGTTGTTAGGATGTTGATTGACTGTTAGAATTCTAATTAAAAGTCTAACCATAGTTAGTTGATGTAAACTATAGGCTAGTCATTCCTTATAAATAGGGATCTCTGTACTTGTAAAAATCAATCGAGAATTAATAAAGATCTTGCATTCATCAAATTCTTATCTCCTCTGTTACACTTTCATTGCATGTAGAATCGCACGAGCTGCTTAGGATTGATCGAAACCATGCAAGCTACATGAAGAACTGCACATTGGTCAGAGGGCTCATAGTAGAAGGGAAGTGAAGAGTTTTAGCGATAGAAGGATATCGATGGGAACATAAATGGCGCCGGGTTTTTTTTCTTTCTCAAAATGAACTCTCGTCAAATCTCACCATTTCTCACGGAAATTCACTGAGCCAAAATCTCCTGCCAAATACCTCAAACGAAATCATCTTCCGTCATTGTGTGTCCCGATGAAAGGATTTGCAGAATCATCAATTCCATTTCTAATTTAAAGCAAAAGAGCTCATTCCGACCACGGTGTTCATCATCATATAGTAAAATGCATGAAATATAGAGGAACTAGAATTGTTTCTCGAATTTTGTCCAAAAAAAAATTTAAAATACAATGATCTAATTTTATCAACAAATTTTATATTCAATAAATTTAGAAACAAATAAATGAGAACAACAAACGAAAAAGTATGAATTGTCCGATTAAAAATAAGTAAGAAACCTGTAAATAACTTTTTCTAATCAATGAAAATTGTAAGGTAGCATGTTGCCATCTTACCAAGGACAGACGGACTCAAATGAAGGGAATGGGGGTCAACTGACCCCCATCTTTTCAATTTTTTTTGTATTTAGGTATGATTTTATGTGTAATTTAGAGTAAAATGTCATGGTACTGTATAATTGATCCCCATTCTTTATAGAATTTTTTTATATAATTGACCCTCATTGTGTATTTGATCCCTATAGTTCGAAAGTCTGACTCCGCTCCTACACCTTACCCTAAAAATATAAGAAATAAAAAGTCAATAAGAAGAGATGAGCAAATTAAGCAGTTTTAAATTCAATTATTTTTATGAACCATAAATATTAACTCAGAATGAGAAGATAAAGATATTGACAAAACTATTTAACTTCATGCAGTGACATGAATAATAGAGTCAAAATGAAATACATATAACTCCCGTAGTGCACGCCAAGCTGCAGGCTGCTTCCGGTCGTTGGGCCGTAAAAGTGTTCCCTTGTGTTGGGCCGTAAATATTAAATAAGAAATGTGAAATTAAATTATTGTAAGTTCGGGCTGGCAGTGATTGCTGACAGGACCGTGGCTTTGGACCGAGATTGAGTAAATTAAAATAATCAACGGATGATTCAATTATTTAAAATTGGAAAATCCTTTAAAAAGGTTTAACCAAAATGTGGACTAAATAGAACTATGATGGGTATATCAGAAAATGATTATATCGGGACTGTCAAGAATTGTATAGTTCTTGGCACTCTCTTGAGTCTTGAGGATGTTATTCAGTATGCTTCTATCACTATCTCGAGGAATATTAACGGTTGGATTAGGAAAAACATGAACAGATCAACGGTTGGATGAGAAAAGATACAGCTGATTTCCTCGCATTTGTGGTACCCATACCTGAATGGTTATGTGTGTTGATCTTTAAAACAGAGTGCCGTGGGATGGGATGGTTATATTATGAGAAGTATTACTTTTTGTTTTTAGGATTTTGAGTTTTGGGTACATGCCAATGATGGATTTGTGTGAAAACTAAAACTAGCTACCACCTAACTAATGGAAAACCTAGCTACTACCTAACTAATGGATCAGTTAGCTAGATTTAGTAGCTAGCTTGTGATGATGGGTGTGTGTTGTTGAGACAAAAATACAAATTGACTTGAAATGACAAATACAAATTGACTCTATCTTAATTTCAAAACTTATCGGATTGATTTGAAATGACAAATACAAATTGACCAAAGCATATTTCATCAATTAGAATACATGGGTCAAATTGTTTTAAGAAAATGAATGGTTAATAAATTAAAATATATACCTTCTCATACGATTAAATTTGACAATAATTAATAGTTAATTCAACGATTAAAAATGCTTCATGACATGAATATTTTAAAAGTCTTGATGACATGAAATACTTTAAAAGTCTTAATATCCAATTATCTATATGGAATATCAATTTGAATGCTGGTGAATAAATTTGATCTTAGATAAACTGTCAGTGGTGGAGTCAGATTAGGCACAATTAACAAAACCAATTACCAGATGAATTTTGTAGAGAAAAAGCATACATCATATGTATTTTGTATTTTGACAATAAAATGTGTTCCAAGCCTTCTTCATCGACCTCACCGGTATGGCAATTCGACAACTGTGAACCATGCAATAATTTTATAAGATAGAGTGCAAAGTTTTCACTTGATCAGAACAACGGCCAATGTGAACTGGAATGAGACTTGCGGTAGAAATTCAGTACAATCTTCACTGGAATCAACTGCTTTGTCTAACATCGGATCTCGAACTGTTAACTTTTTGATTTTTTTTGCGCTTCTCCCGACACATCCTCGATCAACTATCTTTAGAAGATGTTGTTTCAGTGCTATATTTTGACCCTTCTAACCTTACTGTCATATTTTTAAGTATATCTTACTTGCGTAGATATTATCAGATTTTGTGCAAATTTTAAGCAACAGCTAGTTACCAAACCTGGACTAGTAAGCTACTGACACGAGAAAAGAACATATAAAAGATTCTAAGAGAACGAATAATGGGTGAGAATCTGCTGCGATTCTGAGGGACTCTGCGATTCTCTAATTCCAATCATTCAAATAATGAAACCAGAAATACTTAGAGAAGTTAGTTTTTGTGCACGAATCTCGAAACATATAAACGGTTGAGATTGGAATCGCAGCAGATTTATTTCCAACGAATAATGGGGGAAGTTCATGCTTTTCCATCAAAGGAAGTACTGACAAATGCAACCAATCATTGATTATTTATTTCGACACACCCATTAATGCTAAATATCTACGTACAGTTCTCACAACACTAGAACAATTTAACTTTTTAAGGAGTGGTTTATTATTCAGGCATATCTGATAACTTAAATTATTGATTTTGTATCTAAAATACTACAAAATAATATGATATAACTTATTTTGATGATATGTTGAATTTAACCTCCAGTAAAATAAGGGTATTAATTTATTGACAACAAATTAGATTGAAAATCTAAATAACTTAGAAATAACTGATGGAAATGTTCTACGGGCCAAGTTATTTTGGACTGAAATTAATAAGTTAATTTAACTTAGAAATAACTTAGAAATTATTGAGCTGCATTGATTATGGGTCCGAAATTTTGATCTCTCTGATCTGATCTGATTCATCTTGATAGGTATCTCTAATTAGGTGTGATCTGAATGGGTGTGATGTATATACATGTACTGTTCAGTATCGGATAGAGAAACAAAACTTCGATTTTATTGGATTAGACCGAAAATCAGATTTGTCTGAGTTCGCACCACTTCAGAAACCGAGAGAGAAAGAGAAAGACAAGAAGAGATTGTTAGTCGGCACTAGCACTCTGACTCGCAGTTATTTAATAACATGTTCGTGTGGATATAGGTAGAGACGTTGTTGTTGTTGTTTGTTGCGTGGATACGACACAAGGTGTACGAAGTGAAGAGGATTACTGCTAGAGCTTGAAGTTTTCGCTGAGCGTCTAGTGCTATTTATCTTGAAATTAATTTTAATACATAAATTCGGATTTTTGGATAATGAACAATTGATGAACTGAATTGAATTGTTGCACTTATAACCTATCCAAATTTCCTAATCTGTAACACCCGGTAATTTATATAATTTATCCTAAAATTATTATAGACTTGTTTAAAAAATTTTAAAACTTAAGGATCTATATTTAAAAGTTGTTAACTTTTATTAAAAAAATGATGAGGGGGCACCATTACCACGCGGCCGCTGCATGGTAAGGGTATAAGCCCCGAAATTTTTATTTATACCATTTTTAAAAAATCAATTAACCAAATAACCACGGTTTTCTGACAATTCTAATTCTAGCACGACCGCAGAATGCCGGAGCGGACCCATATGGGGGGTACCGCAGAATGCCAGAGCGGACCCTCATATGGGTCCGCAGCATGCTGGAGCGGTCCCTGGGGCCGCAGAATGCCGGAGCGGACCCTTTATTTTTTATTTTAGAAATACGAAATTGTAATTTGTTAAGGGTTATTTATTTAGTTTCGAATGTGGTTTAAATTGATTTTTGGTCGTATCGTATTTTAGATATGTCGTTCGTTTGAAATATTTTAGATATTTTAGATATGTGGTTTCTTTGAAATTCTTTTGTGTACTCTGAGATAATGAAATCAACAAAATAAATAAATAACAACAAAATCAAACAAACAAGAAACTAATCAACAAAATAAATAAGTATCTGACAAAACATCTACCAATACTACAAATAAGAATCTAACAAAACATCTAACAGTACAACAAATGAAAATCTACGGCTCTGGACTAAACACCGTCCTCGCCTTCTTCTTCCTAAACCCCCGACCCCGCCTGCAGAGTGGCGTCTCGTCAGTATCTGCGGAGGATGCAGAGTCGTCTGCCTGGACATCCGTAGACTGAACCGGCTCCTGGCGAACCTCCTCAATCTCGGATGTCTGCTGGACCCTAGGACTAAAAACTGTGGTCTGTCCAGACTCAGCCTGCGTGAATAAAAACGCATGTCTGGCAATGGGGTCATCGTGGAGGGAAGGGTGAGGTACCTGCTGTGAGGACTGGCCATGGAACTGCGGGATGGGCTCTGTCTGAACATACCCTGGCTGATAGGCAGGAGGTGCTGTTTGAGTGGGACTGTAACCTGGGGAATACAGTCCATCTCCCTCTGTGCCATACTCAGTGGAGATATTGAAGCCCAGGTCCTCCTCGTGTCCACCCTGTAATAGCTTACAAATTAGATAATGTATTGAATAAGAAAAAAATCACAGTTATGTATTTTAATTTAAATTATACCTCGGTAGGCATCCTAGCCTGGGATCCCATGGCGTCATGTGCGGCTCGGCGCATCAACTCGGCACCTCGGTCGAACGCCTGACCGACCGTCTCAGCGCCGTGGACGGGTGCAAACACGTCCTCATCACCAGTGTAGGGGACATAGACATCGGGCTCGTCAGATATGTCGTCCACTGCATCAACACCGCCCAAGCCAGCGCACCTCAGTAGAGAGTCGAGGCGCTCCCTATACCCACACTGGCACACCACAGGTACGTTGTGCTTGAGAATAACCTTCCCGAACCTCTTCCATCCCCTGGTGACGGCCATCGTAGCCCCTATGACGCAACTCTTGACAAGATATAATGCCTGAAGATTGAAAAAATTATGAAGAAGTTGTACAATTGTAAATATAATACTATTTAAATTAGAAGCATTACTTACAAGAAAATAAATATAATACTATTTAAATTAAATCTTGTACAAGCAAATACCTGATCTGGTCGATTCAGAAAATCCTTGAATCTCGCCCGCAGCTTTGCCAAGCTGATGCAGCTGGGCGAGACCACGGTCTTCTCACCTCTCTTCTTCTCTTTCTGGAGATCCTCGTGCGAGATCCCCAACAGCTCCGCGCACAATGCCCGGAAGTCTCCGTACTCGACGCCCGTGACCGGCTCCCCGATAATAGTCATACCCCACAGGCAACTGACGTCCTGTAGGGTGACTGTCATCTCAGCATGGGGGAGATGAAAGTTGTGCGTCTCGGGACGCCATCGCTCAACGAGGCCAGAAGATAAACCCTCGTCAGCATTCTCCTCGGCCATCTGGGATATCTGGTACAATCCCATCGAGCGTAAAACCCCCCCGTACGCCGGCTGGTACCGTAGATGAGTGCGGTTGTGACGAACCGTAACCGCATCCAAACCCTGCATTTAATTAAATAATCAGATCAAGTTCATTCATCAAAAATTCGGGATGACAAATTTACTTACCCCAGTGGCAGCCTCTAAAATCCGATGCTCCGCATTCGGGTACCACAAGAAGTCGCTGACCCTGTCGGTGCGACTCCGGATACCCGGAACATCCGCCAATGCTGTCTCAATGTACTGAGACATCTCGTATGGCGTGGCTGGAGGGCCATGCTGTGTACCCCTACTGGAGGATGGTCTATCTCTACTGGATGTCATGCTGTATTGGATAATTTTTGGTCAAATATGAGATTTTGGTAAAAGTCCGGTTTAAATTTGGGTACAATTCTAATTAAATTTGGGTACAATCTAATTAAATTTGGGTACAATTCTAATTAAATTTGGGTACAATCTAATTAAATTTGGGTACAATCTAATTAAATTTGGGTGCAATTCTAATTAAATTTGGGTGCAATTCTAATTAAATTTGGGTGCAATTCTAATTAAATTTGGGTGCAATTCTAATTAAATTTGGGTGCAATTCTAATTAAATTTGGGTGCAATTCTAATTAAATTTGGGTACAATTCTAATTAAATTTGCGTACAATTCTAATTCTAAATCCTAAATTAATATCTAATTCTAAATGCTAAATCTAAACTCTAAACCTAAATCCTAATCCTAAACCCTAAACCTAAACCTAATTACTACTCTACACTAAAAATTAAAACTAGAGAAGAAGAAGAAGAAAACTTACCCGAGGTCGAAGGGATTGAAACTTCTTTGAAATGATATGAAATCCGAAACCAGCGGCCCCTTATATAGGCTCCTGTAGGGGTCCGCTCCGGCATTCTGCGGCCCCAGGGACCGCTCCGGCATTCTGCGGACCCATATGAGGGTCCGCTCCGGCATTCTGCGGTACCCCCCATATGGGTCCGCTCCGGCATTCTGCGGCCGTGCTAGAATTAGAATTGTCAGAAAACCGTGGTTATTTGGTTAATTGATTTTTTTTAAATGGTATAAATAAAAATTTCGGGTATAAGCCCAACCGACCTCCTCTCTCTCCTTTCTAAATTCACGAGAGGAAAAAAAAAATAACGGAAGATGAAAAAAAAGAGAAGAGTAAAAAAAGAAAGGAAATTGGAAAAATAAAAGAAATATTTTGTAAATATGGATTATTTTTTATTGTATATTCGATTGAAATTCTGACTACGTCGTATTGATTCTGAACAATCGTTGCAATTCAAATTGGATTTCTAAATTGATCTCTATCAGGTAACCGAACTTCTCTATGATTTGTGTTTTCGATTTGTATAGTTGAATTGGATATTTGAATTGGGTATTGGATTATTAAGCATATTTAACGGGATAGTGGGTCTGAGGTTCGAATTTGATATGTGAAATGATATGATTGTATGTTATGAGAATTTGTCAAAATGAAATGATTGTGTGAAATGAAATGATATGGATATTGTGCGACTTGTTTTACTAATAATCTAGACCTCTGGTGCTATCTTTGGTTAAATATGCAGGCATAATTTAATGTGAATTTGTGTGGATTAATCCAGTCAGTTTGAACGGTTGTTTAATTAAACCAATTATAGAGAAGCGTGTCGTTAAATAACTAGTTACTGACCTTTGTAGCTGACTCTGTATTGTTTATGTTTGTTATTTTTGTTGCAACGTAGATTGACGGGACAAAAAATGGACGCGAGGGTGCCTCTCTTGAATTACGAAACATTACATAATTTTAGAATTGTATGAAAATTGATACACAACTAATTTATTCTATAAGGAAAAGAACATGTTATAATTTTTTTTATTTATTAAATTATTTTTCACAAAATTATTTGAGAAGACATTATTATGAAAATTGTAAAGAATTTTAAACCATAAAACAAATCAATATTGCAGTAATGGATCAATTGTAAAGTGAAATTTGAAGATATAAATCTATGGTATGTCCCATGTGACTTTCTGTGCTGTACAACCGACTTAACGAACTCCCAGCAGCTCTCATCTTCAGCAGAGTTCAGATCCTCCCCGGTACCGTAATAGAGAATCTTTTACAATTACTGGATCTGGACCGTTCTATTTAACTTGACACGAATCTCAAAGTCTAATAATACTATCCTCTGCGCTAGCCCGAATTCCAAAGCTACTGGGAGTTAATCTCAAACCGTAAAGTGGAAGGAATCTTTTACAGTATTGGAGAGAATACTTGTCGTCTTCTGCAAGGACCCTCGATCTATAGTTCCGTTTAATTAAGTCACATTTAATTAATGTGACAATGATCTTCCTACTCACTATTGTGTGGCGTGATAAAACTTTCGTTTTCTGGTTTCCTAAAATTGTCCAATTTAAGCTTGATTGTCTTCAGCCAAAAAAGAAAATCTTCTCCGAGAAGATGGTTTTCATGGTTATTTAGTAATTTTTGTTTCTGAGTTTCTTCTGTAGATCGATTTGGACAGCTTCTCATTGGATGCTTTTGGATGATCCAAGAATAGAGCTAATTTCGGATTAGTTCCACTATTCTCAAATCTTAGTGATCCAAACACAAATTAGCAAATTAAATTAGCTCAAGAATAACTCTATTCTACTAATCCATAGATGGTGGGTTAGCAAGAATAGAACTAGTGGGGTTAGTGATATTAATAAAATATTGGAATCCTCTCAATTAGAGTTAATTTAAATATTAAATTAGTATTAAATCAAATATTTTATTAGTATTAAATAAATATTAGAGTAGATTAGATTAGTATTAAATAAATATTAGGGTATGTTTGGATCGTGCAAGGATTAGTGCAAGAATAGCAATTTTTGGGTTAGTGGTTGAGAATAGTGCTAACCCGAGTCGTTTGAGAATAGTGCTAACTTTGGACTATTCCGGTTAGTAAAAATGTCATTTGAATTGTATATTTGAAATAGCGATGGAGGGAATGAATAAAATATTGATTAAACTAATCTAATATTTTTACATTTAACATTTAAACTAATATTTTTTAATACTAATCTAATATTTTATTTAATACTAATAGAATCTAATCTAATATTATATTTATTTAATACTAATCTAATATTTTTTTAATACTAATATAATATTTAAACTAAAAAATTATATTACATTTAACATTTAAACTAATATTATATTATATTTAACTAATATTTTATTTAATACATATAATATTTAAAGTAATATTATATTATATTTAATATTTAAAGTAATATTATATTATATTTAATATTTAAATTAATATTATATTACATTTAAACTAATATTTTTCAATACTAATCCAATATTTTATTTAATACTAATATAATATTTAAACTAAAATATTATATTACATTTAAAATTTAAAATTTAAACTAATATTATATTACATTTAATATTTAAACTAATATTTTATTAAATACATATAATATTTAAAGTAACATTATATTACATTTAATATTTAAATTAATATTATATTACATTACATTTAATTAAATTAATATTATATTATATTTAATATTTAAGCTAATATTATATTATATTATATTTAATCTAATAGTTTATTTAATACTAATTTAATATTTAAAGTAATATTATATTATATTTCATATTTAAAATAATATTATATTTAAAATAATATTTTATTTAATACTAATCTAATCAAACCTGATATTATATTTACTAATGTAATATTTAAACTAATATTATATTACATTTAACACTTAACATTTAAACTAATATGATATTATATTAAAATTTTAAATTAAAATTTATTATATTTAATCTTTTATTTAATATTAATCTAATTTGATATTATATTTATTTAATACTAATATAATATTTTAATTAATATTATATTAAATTTAATATTTAAACTAATATTTTAATTAACGCTAATCTAATCTAATATTATATTTATTTAATACTAATCAAATATTTTATTTAATACTAATTTAATATTTAAACTAACTATAATTGAGAGGAATGAAAGCTATTTTTTTATTAATATCACTAACCCCACTAGCTCTATTCTTGCTAACCCACCATTTCTATGGGTTAGTAGAATAGTGTTATTCTTGAGCTAACTCAATTTTCTAATTGTTGTTTGGATCACCCAAGGTTAAGAATAGTGGAGCTAACCCAAAATTAGCTCTATTCTTACCCATCTAAACGCAACCTTAGTTTAAATATTAAATGTAATATAATATTAATTTAAAATATAGTATTAAATAAATATAATATCAGATTAGTATAATATTAAATAAAATATTAGATTAAATAATATAATATTTAAATATTAAATGTAATATAATATCAATTTAAATATTAGATTAGTAGTAAATAAATATAATATCAAATTAGATTAATATTATATAAAATGTTAGATTAAAGATAATATAATATTAATTTAAAAATTGAATGTAATATAATATTAGTGTAAATGTAAAGTGTTGAATGTAATATAATATTAGTTTAAATATTAAATGTAATATAATATTACTTTAAATATATTTAAATAAGCATTAAATAAAATATTAGATTAATTATAATATAATATTAGTTTAAATATTAAATATAATATAATATTAATTTAAATATTAAATGTAACATAATATTATTTTTAATATTAGATTAGTATTAAATAAAATATTAGATTAAATATAATATAATATTAGTTTAAATGTTAATTGTAATATAATATTAGTTTAAATATTAGATTAGTATTAAATAAATATAATGTTAGATTATATTATATTAGTATTAAGTAAAATATTATATTAGTATTAAAAATATTAGTTTAAATGTAATATAATAGCAGTTTAAATATTAAATGTAATATAATATTAGTTTAAATATTAGATTAGTATTAAATAAATATAATGTTAGATTATATTATATTAGTATTAAGTAAAATATTATATTAGTATTAAAAAATATTAGTTTAAATGTAATATAATAGCAGTTTAAATATTAAATGTAATATAATATTAGTTTAAATATTAGATTAGTTTAATTATTATTTTATTCAGTCCTTTCATTGCTATTTCAATTATACAATCCAAACGATATTTTTACTAACCCGAATAATCCAAAGTTAGCGCTATTCTCAAACCACTCAAGTTAGCACTATTCTCAACCACTAACTCAAAAATCGTTATTGTTGCACTAATCCTTGCACGATCCAAACGTGCCCATTAATTATATCTCCTTTCAAACGAATTTGGATCATCTATAGGTACTCAAATTTTGAGTTTAGATTTGGACCGCCCAATCAATAGAAATAAATCTGCTGAAATTCTTAACCGGATTTCAGGACGTGTGATCCTCTCTCTCTCTCTCTATCTCTCTCCTCACAAATAGTGAGGAGAGATAGAGAATGAGAGATGATTACCGGGTCATGAAATCAAGATTTTCAGCTGATCCGAATTTCCAATTTGGATAATTCGGTTCTAAATTCAAAATTTGAGTTACTTCGGAGTTCCGGATCCCTTTAAAACCAGGAGAAATTCGATTTAATATACAACATGGTACCGGACCATGTAGAATGAAATCTGAGTCGTCTGTTTTACTTTTGCATGAATCTCAAAACAAACCCTCCGATAATTCAAATAGAGTTCGTACTTTGAATTGATTTTGACTCGGCAGAATACATTATGTTGTCTGGTATCACGGAGGATACTTGCATGGAAAATTCAGGCAGACGGGACAGACAAGTGCTTTTGAATTCATATAGTTTGTATTAACTCAAAATTTGAGTTAATGTAGAATGCATCTGAACCATTCGATCAATATTGGCACGGATATTAAAGGAGTTTTGATACATTCTATCTTGGACCGAATTAGTTTGAATATCTTGTCCGGATTCTAATCGAACGGCCGAGATACATTAACTCAAATTCTAAGTTAATGCAGAGGATACGGGTTCGGTGCTCTCCACTGAAAAAAAATCTCAGATGTTCGTTTGTAACTTTGTATTCAAATATTAACGCGCAATCAGTAATGCACGGTCCGGAATTAACAACATTACGACAAATTTAACGAAGTGAATTAATATGGAAAATGGTGCAGCCTAACATGCAGCGACCAACAAAATAGAATATACGACGGGTTATATAGCATAGTGACAAACGAATAGTTCGGGTTCAGTTCGACGGGGTGAAAAATTCGGAAATGATTTGATATAACAAGGAAGCAAAAAGGAAAACCCAACCCCTCCACCAAAAAAAAGTTCGTGTTTTTTTTCGTGATTTTCTCCCGAGTAATTCATAATTCGCGTTTTATTCACAAATAAAATATATTATATTTTTTTTGCATTTTATTTGAAGTTCAGTTCGGAAACGTTAAAAAAACGAATATACGTGAATGACTATGATATATGCATGAAGCACGCTAGAAAACATTATGTGGGGCATTGGATCACGACAAAAGTAAAGAAGGTGCACATGGCGGGGCCCACTTGTGTCCTCCTCCACAATTCTTAACTGGAGTCACTGAAGAACAGAACAGGATGCAACATGAACCGTTTGATGGACGGGGCCGGAGGATTTGTAAAATCTTACAGCCGTCCGATCTGTTCTTCCTTTTCTTTTCATTATTTTTCCAGATAATAACAGTTACGTAGATTGTGTTATTGAACATGTGTAGCAGAACATTTTTCGGGTCCATTTTATTTTTTCCGCTGGCCCATTTTGTTTTGAGGATTTCGCAGAATATCCTGGCGTCAGGCGACCTTGCACCAAGCATATTGTTGTTAGAATTCGGACGAGTAAAATATTTTTACCGTTTCACACATTGAACCGTTTGCCAAAATATAAGTTCCTACAGGAAGTTTATTCCAAAACTTTCAACAGACGAACTATTATTACGTAATAAATAAATAATTTTGTAAATAACATCAATCCAAATTTTGTGTTTTTTTTCTTCATAAGTTTTTCAAAAAGAGATGAATTTTCTGTATACATCTTACAGCTATAGTTTTTACTTTTTACAATGCATTTTAACTTCCGAATTATAAAATTAATAATAATAAGCCGAAGTTAGACTTAGAATATTGTAGTAGTAATAATAATAATGTTTTGATGATGATGATAATAGTAATAATAATAATGATGATAATTATGTATAAATGTACAAAGTATTGTATTTTTTTTTTAATAAATTCGGAGGTCAAACTACGCAACTGTTTTTAATATTCACTAGAAATTCTCCATTTGAATCTCGATCATTGTATTTACTTGTTACAATATGTACAATCTAATTTACAATAGTTGCGGTTTATACAAAATATAGGGACACCACTCCCATTCTTTCTCAAAAAAAAAAATAGTTTACAAGAATAATAAAATAAATAACAAAAAGTTATATATATATATATATATATATATATATATATATATAGAGAGAGAGAGAGAGTGGCTAAGGTCAAAGTGGTATGACCAAGGTCTTGGTGCTACCAATTAGTTTTTGCAATTTTAAAGTTCAAATAGTCGATTCAAACCGTTAGATGTTCAATCTATATTAAAATATGCTTGGAGACCAAATTTTACATTTTTTGGAATTTTTTTACTATTTTTTAAGCCACTTTGAAAATGGTAGATCCGGGTGAACAGTAAAAACAGTGCAACCAAATTCTGGACCATGTGATCAGCAATTTTCAAAGTGGCTTAAAAAATAGTAAAAAAATTCCAAAAAATGTAAAATTTGGTCTCCAAGCAGATTTTAATATAGAGATCACATCTAACGGTTTAGATCGACCGTTTGGACTTTGAAAATCCAAAAACGACTTGGTAGCACCAAAGGCCTTGGTCATACCACTTTGATCTTAGCCACTCTATATATATATATATATATATATATATAGAGGTTGGCTAAGATCAAAGTGGTATGACCAAGGTCTTGGTGCTACCAATTAGTTTTTGCAATTTTAAAGTTCAAATAGTCGATTCAAACCGTTAGATGTTCAATCTATATTAAAATGTGCTTGGAGACCAAATTTTACATTTTTTTGAATTTTTTTTACTATTTTTTATGGATTTTTGAAAATCACTGTTTTTCATAATAAAAAATAAATAAATAAAATATGAAAAACAGTGATTTTCAAAAACCCATAAAAAATAGTAAAAAAATTCCAAAAAAAGTAAAATTTGATCTCCAAGTATATTTTAATATGGAGAACACGTTGAGCACTTCAAATCGACTATTTAAACTTTGAAAATTACAAAAACAAATTGGTAGTACCAAGGCCTTGGTCATACCACTTTGATCTTAGCCAACCTCCATAAATACATATATATATATATATAGAGTATGGCTAATGTGCTTCCTCTAGAACTTCGGCCTCGTGCTTCCGGAGGCATATCTTAGTGTTGATGTTCAAACAACAAATTCAAACCGTTAGATGTTCAATCTATATTAAAATGTACTTGGAGACCAAATTTTACATTTTTTGGAATTTTTTTACTATTTATTAAGCCACTTTGAAAATTCCAGATCCGGGTGAACAGTAAAAACAGTCTGGACCATATGATCTGGAATTTTCAAAGTGGCTTAATAAATAGTAAAAAAATTCCAAAAAATGTAAAATTTGGTCTCCAAGTACATTTTAATATATATTGAACATCTAACGGTTTGAATTTATTGTTTGAACATCAAACACTAAGATATGCCCCCGGAAGCACGAGGCCGAAGTTCTAGAGGAAGCACATTAGCCATACTCTCTCTCTCTCTCTCTCTCTATATATATAGAGGAGGGTTCCAATGCCTCATGCCTTTCATACCTCATCATACCTCATGTTCTATATCTTCATTTTCATAGTCTAAATTGTTGTTCCGAACATTTCACCATGATATCCATACTAAAATATGGTTGGGGATGAAATTTTATAATTTTTGGAAATTTTTTGCTATTTTTTAAGATGGGTAGAAAATCACTGTTTTTTAAACGGTCCAAAAACAGTGATTTTGTACCCATCTTAAAAAATAGTAAAAAATTTCCAAAAAATATAAAATTTCATCCCCAAGCATATTTTAGTATGAATATCATGTTGAACGGTCGGATCGAAAATTTGAACTTTGAAAACAAAGATATAACATATGATGTAGATGAGGTATGAAAAACATGAGGCATTGGAACCCTCCTCATATATATATATGTATAGAGGAGGGATCCACTTACAACAAATTTGAGTTACAACATTCATTTTTTTCATTTTCAAAGTCCAAACCGTCGATCCAAACCGTTCAACATGATTATCTAAATAAAATGTGCTTGCAGATCAAATTTTATATTTTTTTGAATTTTTTACTATTTATTAAGATGGGTACAAAATTCAATGGTCTAAGTATGGCTATTTTTTGTAAAATACTTAATAATAGTAAAAAAATTCAAAAAAATGTAAAATTTGATCTGCAAGCACATTTTATTGTGGAGATCATGTTGAACGGTTTGGATCGACGATTTGGACTTTGAAAATGAAAAAAATGAATGTTGTAACTTTGTTGTAACTCAAATTTGTTGTAAGTGGATCCCTCCTCATATGTATATATGTATGTATGTATGTATGTATGTATATATGTATGTATATATGTATATATGTATGTATATATGTATATATGTATATATGTATATATATATATGTATGTGTATGTATGTATATTATATTGAGATGAGCTATGGTGAGACGTGGAGTAAAACAAGTTTGTACTCCACGCCATATTTTCATTTTGAAAATCCAAACAACCGATCCGAACCATTCAACATGTTCTCTATATTGAAATGTGCTTGGAAACCAAATTTTACATTTTTTGGAATTTTTTTACTATTTATTAAGCCACTTTGAAAATCGCTGATCCACTGTGAACAGTAAAAAAACAGTAAAATTTTCTGGACCACCGGATCAGCAATTTTCAAAGTGGCTTAATAAATAGTAAAAAAATTCCAAAAAATGTAAAATTTGGTCTCCAAGCACATTTCAATATAGAGAACATGTTGAACGGTTCGGATCGGTTGTTTGGATTTTCAAAATGAAAATATGGCGTGGAGTACAAACTTGTTTTACTCCACGTCTCACCATAGCTCAATTCTATATATATTATATATAGAGTAAGGCTACGGTGCTTTGCAAATTAAAGAGGGTGTTTTACTTCGGGCCACTTTTTCAATTTGCAAAACTCAAACGACCGATCCGAACCGTTCAACATGTTCTAAATATTGAAATGTGCTTGGAGACCAAATTTTACATTTTTTGTAATTTTTTTACTATTTATTAAGCCACTTTGAAAATCGCTGATCCGACGGTAAACAGTAAAAAACAGTAAAATTTTCTGGACCACCGGATCAGCGATTGAAAAAGTGGCTTAATAAATAGTAAAAAAATTCCAAAAAATGTAAAATTTGGTCTCCAAGCACATTTCAACATTCAGAACATGTTGAACGGTTCGGATCGGTTGTTTGGGTTTTGCAAATTGAAAAAGTGGCCCGAAGTAAAACACCCTCTTTAATTTGCAAAGCACCGTAGCCTTACTCCACGTCTCACCATAGCTCAATTCTATATATATTATATATATGTACATATGTAGATATGTATATATGTATATATGTATAGGACATGGCTAGCGTGCTACGCGTAGCATAGAGCACTCCGTGCTACGGCTCACTTTTTGATTTTTCAAAATCCTAACGGTCGATCCGAACTGTTCAACATGATCCCCATATTAATATGTACTTGCAAACCAAATTTTACATTTTTTAGAATTTTTTTACTATTTATTAAGCCACTTTGAAAATCACTGATCCGGCAGTCCAGAAATTTTTACTGTTTTTTACTGTTCACCCGGATTTTCAGATTTTCAAAGTGGCTTAATAAATAGTAAAAAAATTCTAAAAAATGTAAAATTTGGTCTCCAAGCACATTTCAATATGGAGATCATGTTGAGCGGTTCGGATCGGTCATTTGGATTTTCAAAATAAAAATATAGCTGCGTGGAGCACCAACGCGTTTTACTCCATGGAGTAGCATAGCTCATCTATATATATATATATATATATATATATATATATATATATATATATATATAGAGTACGGCTAACACGCTTCCTCTAGTATATCAACAATATGCTTTCGGCCTTCAAAATCTATCGAATAGGTTTCAAATGACAAATCTAAACCGTTCAAACCAATCTCCTTACCGAGAGCTTCGTTTCTATATAAAAAAAATTTAATTTTTGAATTTATTTACTATCAAGTCAAGTGGTCAAAGAAATGAGCAAAATAGTGCATTAAATTGCGCACAAAATCCTTCATATTTTGACCGCTTGACTTGATGGTAAATAAATTCAAAAAATATTTTTTTTATATGGAAACGAAGCTCTCATTAATAACATTGGTTTGAACGGTTTGGATTTGTCGTTTGAAGCCCATTCGATAGATTTTGAAGACCGGAAGCATATTGTTGATATACTAGAGGAAGCGTCTTAGCTGTACTCTATATATATATATATATATATATATATATATATATATATATAATCTGGCTAATATGCTACATGTAGCATAGAGGGCCTCCGTACAACGGCTCAATTTTTGTTTTCAAAATCCTAACGGTCGATCCGAACCGTTCAACATGATCTCCATATGAATATGTACTTGCAAACCAAATTTTACATCTTTTTAGAATTTTTTTACTATTTTTTTAGATAGACAGAAAATCACTTGATCTGAATAGCACAGAATTTTCAAATCAAGTGATTTTCTACCTATCTAAAAACATAGTAAAAAAATTCTAAAAAATGTAAAATTTAGTTTGCAAGTACATATTCATATGGAGATCATGTTGAACGGTTCGGATCGACCGTTAGAATTTTGAAAACTCAAATATTGAGCCGTTGCACGGATGCCCTCTATGCTACATGTAGCACCGTAGCCAACTCCTATATATATATATATAAAGAGAGAGAGAGAGAGAGTTGGGCTACGGTACTTCACGAAGTAAAACGAGTGTTTTACTTCGCGTCTATATCTTCAATTTCAAATTTTAAAATGTCGATCTGAATTGTTCAAGTTGATCTCCACATTAAATTGTGATTGGAGACCAAATTTTACATTTTTAGAAAAATTTTACTAATTTTTTGAAAATTTTTAAAATTACTGTTTTTCAGAAAATCGTGGACCATAAAAAAATAAGTGATTCAAAAAAATTCCAAAAAAATAGTAAAAAGTTTCTAAAAATTGTAAAATTTAGTCTCCAAGCACAATTTAATATGGAGATCAACTTGAACGGTTCGGATCGACATTTTGAACTTTAAAATTAAAAATATAGACGTGAAGTAAAACACACGCTTTACTTCGCGAAGTACCGTAGCCCAACTCTCTATGTATATATTTGATAATTCAACATCTTGGTGATTCAGACACCTGCTCTTCCTTTAGCCTGATAAAATTTCTATAAATACCTCCTCACTTCTCTCACTTATCTCCATCAAATTCCGGTAGAGAATCATCCTCACACAATGGCGTCTTCCTCTTATTACTTCTTCCTATTTCTAATTTTCGGTGTAGCTGCTTTCACTGTCCCGGTTTCGGCATATCATAAACCTGAAGGCCGCAAACTTGCCCACCACGGCCATGGCCGTATCACCGCTGAACAACACGGTCACATGCCCGGACCAAAACCCAAGCCTGGTTACAACCCCATGTCACCCCACCATGGCCATGGCCATGATCTTCCCATTGTACCTGAGGTAAATGGGCATATGGTGGAAGAGAAAAATGAATACATCCCAGAGCCTAAAACAAAGCCGGGCCCGGTTACTGAGCCTAAACCAAAGCCAGGTACTGAACCGAAACCAAAGCCTGAGCCTAAACCAGAGCCTAAGCCCGAGCCTAAGCCCGAGCCTAAGCCAGAGGCTAAACCAAAGCCAGGTACTGAACCGAAACCAAAGCCTGAGCCTAAACCAGAGCCTAAGCCCGAGCCTAAACCAGAGCCTAAACCAGAGCCTAAACCGGAGCCTAAGCCGGAGCCTAAGCCCGAGCCTAAGCCAGAGGCTAAACCAAAGCCAGGTACTGAACCGAAACCAAACCCTGAGCCTAAACCAGAGCCTAAGCCCGAGCCTAAACCAGAGCCTAAACCGGAGCCTAAACCGGAGCCTAAGCCGGAGCCTAAGCCGGAGCCTAAGCCCGAGCCTAAGCCGGAGCCTAAGCCCGAGCCTAAGCCAGAGGCTAAACCAAAGCCAGGTACTGAACCGAAACCAAAGCCTGAGCCTAAACCAGAGCCTAAGCCCGAGCCTAAACCAGAGCCTAAACCAGAGCCTAAGCCCGAGCCTAAACCAGAGCCTAAGCCTGAGCCTAAGCCCGAGCCTAAACCAGAGCCTAAGCCCGAGCCTAAGCCCGAGCCTAAGCCCGAGCCTAAGCCCGAGCCTAAACCAGAGCCTAAGCCAGAGACTAAACCGAAGCCAGGTCCCTTGCCTGAACCAAAACCTGAGCCTAAACCAAAGCCGCCACATTATCCGCCAACAGCTAATTAATTAGAGGCAGTCATGCTCAATGTGTATTAGTATTTGGAGTAATTATCTCAAAATAAATGGCACCTTTGGTGCTTGAATTTAGTGTGTACGTACGTATGATTCTACGGTGGCATTTGTCACTTTTTTTTGTCATTTTAGGTATGATTCTACTTGTAACACTGCTGTTATTTTTGTCGTGAAGAAAATGCTGGTACAGCTTGATAACTCTATAGCTACTAATACATTGTCGTATACTCTATCACCTGTTAACTTTTATTCACATATAGTTGTCTATATCACTAGACACTAGCAACAAAAGTTGGTAATGTGTGCCTTTCCATTGAAACAGCATATATGAGAAATACATAGTAATAAATATGATAAAAGTTACTCAAGAAATGAAGTATGAATTTATCTTTTATCTCTCTCTTGTTTAAGAGCTTAATCAGAGCTATAATGCCAGATTTCTTTTGAAGTTTAATTAAGGAACAAATCCTTGTATTACTTCTCTTGCGCTCTTATAGTAATATTTCTATTATTTTCTAAAGGAAAAAAAGTAGAAAGGAACTGATAATATACATGCTAATCAACTAACATTTTGGAGCAAGAATCAGTCTTTAGTTTGGTCTTTAGAAGCTAGACCTCCATCTTATATTCAAATGGTTATTTTTCTTTTCTTTTTTATATTTTTTCTCCAGTTTTTACAAGAGAATGAAAGAGAAGAGGAGGAACTTGGCCAAAATTGGGGCCGGGAAATAGATCCAACTCCTGCGAGATATCCGATATTATTAGTTCCGCCATGGATTATTTAGAATAAAATATTAGTATTCTTCTAGAGATAAAGCAGAGTAAATTTATTTCAATGTCCTTGTCAGTAAATTCTGCACCGACGGAATCATAACTTTCCAGTTACCATCCATGTAAATTTTAGCGGAGTTAAACTATGTTAATGAGTCCGGCTAGTATGACATCGGTGTCATATGACACTAACTTCAAAATTGATTGAATAGACTTCAAACAACTAATTCAAACCGTTCAAACTGATTTACTTTATGAGTGATGCGTTTACATGCAAATTTTTTATATTTTCGAGTTATTTTAGTATCAAATCAAGCGGTAAAAAATGTTAAAAAATGAATGTATTAAAATTAACTTAAAAACTCACACATTTGACCATTTGACTTGATACTAAATAAATTCGAAAAATTATAAATTTTGCATGTAAACGCACAACTAATGAGTAGATCGGTTTGAATGGTTTGGATTCACCGTTTAAAGTCGATTTGATAGATTTTGGAGTTGGTGTCATATAGGCTGAAATGACACTGATCGATGTTATACTAGTCAGACTCGTTAATTAATGTTAATATGCATATTAAGAATCGCCGTACTATGAATTCATATATATAGTTTCAAAGTTCAAATAGTTAATCCGGACCGTTAAACATTATCACCATATGAAAATGTTTTTGGAGAGCAAAATTTTACATTTTCAATTTTTTTTTGTTATTTTTCTAATATTAATTTAAATATTAGATTAGTATTAAATAAATATAATATAAAATTAGATTAATATTGAATAAAATGTTAGATTAAATATAATATAATATTAATTTAAAATTTTAATGTAATATAATATTAGTGCAAATGTTAAGTGTTGAATGTAATATAATATTAGTTTAACTATTAGATTTGTATTAAATAAATATAATATCAGATTAGATTAGTATTAAATAAAATACTAGATTAGTATTAAAAAAATATTAGTTTAAATATTAAATGTAATTTAATATTAGTTTAAAATTAGATTAGTTTAAAATTAGATTAGTTTAATCATTATTTTATTCATTCCCTCTATCGCTTTCAAATATACAATCCAAATGACATTTTTACTAACCCGAATAGTCTAAAATTAGCGCTATTCTCAAACCACTCGAGTTAGCACTATTCTTAACCACTAACTCAAAAATCACTATTCTTGCACTAATCCTTGCACGATCCAAACGTACCCTATAAAAATATCGTTAAAACAGTTATTAAATCAAGAAAGAATGAAAAATGTTTCAAAAATAAAGGAAAAGAGAGAATCAGCTTTTGATCTAGTGACAAAGTCAATGCTCTCCGTGTAAGAGGGTTCATGTTCAAAACTCTAAAGAGACGATTATTTATAGATATTAAATAGTTAGGTGGCTTGAACTTCAACCTTTATTTAAAAATAAATAAATCAAATAATATTATGACAGAAAATTTTAACTTGAAAATTATATTTGCAAATTCATATTTTTTTTTACTTCTTACCCCGCCTATTCAAATCCAAACAAAAAAAAAACATGAGCCACGAGCCACCCCATGTCATCTTGTACTACCTTGTGCCCATGTCGTGTTTGTCAGTTTGCCGTGTCGTTATTCATAGTCTGGCCCTCTAACAAGCATATTTTAATTGACACATCCGCTCGGTCGTGTGTCGCTCCTAGAACAATACAATCCGTGTTGTGTTTAAGTGATGGATGTGAAAGTTAATTCGCTATATATATGCAACTAAGGCATTCTAATATACCGAAAACTTTGAAATTTATTTTTTAAGTGACTTGACTAATAATTAGGATTAGATATTTGTCATTTGTTTTTATTGTTTAACTCTTTAACAATATGAAAAAAAAAAACTAAATCTCTTCCCCGTCTAAAACTATTGTATCCCATTGAAAGATGCTAACTTGGTAGAAATTATTGTATCCCATATTATGGACAATATGGATTGATAGAAATAGAATAGTTTTTAAGAATGGTTCTGTGATGAATATACAATCTTTAGGGTCTAAAATTTTAGTGCTTGCTTATTTTTGGGCTTCTTAACAAAAAACAGATTTAACTTCTTCTCTTAAACTAATTTTACCTTCTGATTTAAAGAACCTGTTAGGCAATACCATGGTCATTTCCATGGGGGATGGACAGGAATTCAGATCCTCCGCGGTACCGTAATAGGGAATCTTTTACAATTACTTGATCTGGACCATTCTTTTTAACTTGGCACGAATCTCAAAGCCCAATAATACTGCCCCCTCCGTCAGCCCGAATCTCAAACTGTAAAGTGAAGAGAATCTTTTACAGTAATGGAGAGGATACTTGTCAATCCTTATGAAATTTCAGACGTTTCAACAGTTGGTGCCCTTGGAAATTTCAGACGTTTAGGGGTCTTTATTGCATATTTTTCATTTTTAGTATTTTGTTCTTTTTACAGGAACTTATCAGCTTATGTGATGTGTTTCGTTAGTCTGACTGGTTGTAATCAGGTGGTTAGTTTTCTGATGTTTGTCGATAGGTATTTCTTAACACCTATTTGTATTTTGGTTGAACTGAATACTGGTACCATAGGTGGTACCAGTCGTAACTCTGTAACGCATATTGTGATTTTTATACTAATGGAAATCGGTGGCATAGCCACTTCTAGAGTGGAAAAAATGGCACGGCGGAGCCGGCTCCGTCACGGAACGGCACGGCATGTGTGTCAGTTACGTGCCGTGACTTGCGTGTCCTGTGCCGTGACCATTCGCGTGCCGTGTTCATCTTTTGAAACTTTGGCACGGCACGTCACGTAGTCACGCGAGTCACGTGTAATTAGGACCATTAAATATTGATTTAATGGTGAATCTTAAATAAACTAACATAAATTATGATTAAATGGTCACGCGAGTCACGTATGGTCACAGCATGTTAGACACGGCGTGACTCACGTGACGTGACCATTCGCGTGCCGTGACCACCCCTTGACATTTTGGTCACGGCTCGACACGGCACGAGACCAAAATTACAACGTGTTAGTCACGGCACGGCACGTTTTTTCCACTCTAGCCACTTCTTTCAAAAAAAAAAATCTCTTCCCCGTCTCTATTTATCTAAGGGCTGGAAGAAGGCAGATATTTTGGTGCTCCTCCTCACAGTAAAAAAATTGAGGCTTCACAATTATTTATTAGCTAATTTATTTTTCTCATGTTTTTTTTTTTTTCATGGAATCATGGTTTGGTGCAGTTGTTAAATCCGCGCAATTTGTCGTTGATATATGGTTATCAGGTGTCGTGCTCGAAGAGAGGAATCATATGCTATAGGTGTTTGAGAAAATTATATGCTATAGGTCACTAATGAGTTTCTCCAATTGGAACTAAAAACACTTGTAAAACTCTTCTGCCAAATTTTTTTAAATCCAAGAAAAAATAAAAAAAACATGAAATTTAATAAATTTCAAATTTACCACATCCGCCATTTGTAGTTGTGGACACTATTTTTCTCAAAAACATATGGCGGACACTATTTTTCTCAAAAATTCAAAATTCAACGGCATATTTGAATAGGCTTTTTTATTCGAAAATAGATGGAACAACTTATAATTTGAATGTACTAGAAGGAACATCAAACAAAATAGATAAAATATCTTGTAATTTAGATGTACTAGAAGTACTACGAAATATTTTCCAGGCAGGATTTTTTGCTGCTGTAAAAAATATTAAACTATTTCTTTGTGTGTTACTAAAAAAAAAATATTTTGAATCTGAGTTATTAATCTCGGTTCAAAAATCACTTATGGGTATATAAAAAAATTATCCTGGTCTTTCTAGTACATTCAAATTCTAAGATACTCTATCTATTTTAATATATTCCTAAAATCAATTATAGAGAAATAGATGGAGTACCTTAGAATTTGAATGTACTAGAAGGACCACGATAATTTTTTTATATACACATAAGTGATTTTTGGACCGAGATCAATAACTCAGATATCCAAAACATTTTTATTTTTCTCTAGTAACACACCAAGAAAATATTATAATTTTTTTACATCCGCAAAAAATCATGTCTAAAGAATGTTTCGTAGTACTTCTAGTACATCTAAATTATAAGATATTTCATCTATTTGTTTGATGTTCCTTCTAGTATATTCAAATTATAAATTGCTCTACCTATTTTGAAAAATTATTAAACAAAAATCTATTAAAATCTGCATTGAATTAATTTTTTTTTAGAATTTTGGTTGTTTGTCATTTGTGGTTGCGGACACCCGCAACTACATATGGCGGTCGTGTCAATTCTGAAATTTCCTCAGAATCATGGATATTTGGTTTATTTTTATTTTTTTTTGTTAATAGTATCTTTAAAAATTTCGGGCTCTTCTACTTTTGTGCCTAGAATTGTGGATCGTATTTTCTTTTTTATAAGTTAAAAATTAGAAGGAACAGATATGAGCAATTTTACTTCTTATATTATAAGATACCAACCAAATCAATTATAGGGTTTTAATTTTTGTAAAGGGACCGTGCATTACCTCAGATTTTTTTTTACTTGGGTTTTTCATTTTAAAACAGTTCTCACAATGAATTTGAAAAAAAAAAATCCAGTACTAAAGTTTTTACCATATAAAAAATGGATATTGATATTAATTTTCTGAAATTTTTAATTATCAAACATAGAAATCTGAAGTCGGAAAGAGTAGAAGAAAGGATGAAAATAATAAAAAGAATTGATAAAAAACCTAACATGACAAATCATCTTGCAATTGACAATTACAGGCATGCCCCGTAAAACTTAAAATTGCAAAAATTAATAAATGCAACTAAAAAAAATAGTTATGAAGATAGTATAAAGTTTATTAAAAAAAAATAATTGCCAAAAATTCTAATGCGGCAAAAAGTCATCTTTAATAATTTTAGAAAAAAAAAAATGCCCTGACACATAATATAAACGACTGAATTTCATTTAAAAGAACATAAGAAGCTGAGCCGCCTCCATAATTTTTGAAATCTTGATCATATATATATATATAGAGATGGGCTATTGTGCTTTGCAAAGTAAATGGGGGTTTACTTCGGGTCATATTTTTAATTTTGAAAATTCAAACAACCGATCCGAACAGTTCAACATGTTCTAAATATTGAAACGTGCTTGGAGACTAAATTTTACAATTTTTGAAATTTTTTTACTATTTATTAAGCCACTTTGAAAATCGTTGATCCGGTGGTCCAGAAAATTTTACTGTTTTTTACTGTTTACAGTGGATCAGCGATTTTCAAAGTAGCTTAATAAATAATAAAAAAATTCCAAAAAATGTAAAATTTAGTCTCCAAGCACATTTCAATATTTAGAACATGTTGAACGGTTCGGATCGGTTGTTTGAATTTTCAAATTTGAAAATATGACCCGAAGTAAATCCTCCATTTACTTTGCAAAGCACAATAGCTCATCTCTCTCTCTCTCTATATATATATATATGAGTGATGCTACGATGCTTTGGAAAGTAAATATGGTGTTTTATTTTTCGCTCATATCTCCATTTTCAAAGTTCAAACAATCGATCCAAATTTCTCAACATGATTTTTATATTGATATGTGCTTGGAGACCAAATTTTATATTTTTTAAAAACTTCACTATTTTTTTAGAATTTTTGAAAATCAGTATTTTTGTGAATTTTTATTTAATGAAAAGCTGTGATTATAAAAAATTCTAAAAAAATAGTAAAAATTTTCAAAAAATGTAAAATTTGGTCTCCCACATATCAATATGAAAATCATGTTGAGAAATTCAGATCAATTGTTTGAACTTTGAAAATGGAGATATGAGCGGGAAGTAAAACACTTTCTTTACTTCCCAAAGCATGATAGCCTATCTCATATATATATATATATATATATATATATATATATATATATTATAGTTTAATTGATTTTTTTTATTTTTGATATGTATTAGCCTCATATTTCACCATGCTGCGAAGTCTACGAGAGAAAAAGAAAAATCAGTATTATTATAATCTAAATTGCTTTCTTAATTTAATTTGAACAACAAAAAAATATTGAAAAAAGCAGAAAATAATATAGCATAAAATATTTTTTTAGGAATGATTAAAGCCACCAATTACTTACGTCGGCGTGAAAACTCCACCACCGAGTCAGACAAAGTCACTGTATGCCGAGTAGCAACCTTTAAAAAAAACAAAAAGAAAACGGGGAAAAAGCAAGAAAAAAAAAAGAAAAAAGAAAAAGGAAACTGGTCTCCACCTTCCGCTGCCTATCTCGAGTTTTGACACCCAGTCCCACTCAATCTTATCCTTCAAATCCGTGAAAGGCTACACATACCTAACAGTAAAAGGTGATGACAAACCATTTACCCAAAAAAAAAAAAGTGATAATTAATAAAGAGTTCGGCTACTACGAGACACCAACCGACATTTTTATTAATATCCAAAGTTTAATACAAATTATTAATTATGTCCAGAATCGGACCAATTATCGAAAAGTATCCAAGCCAGCCAGAAAATGGCCGGCTTAGGTCCCTCCCTAAGCCGGCCATTTTCTGGCCGGCTTGGTACCTTTTTTTTTTTTTTTTCCGTTTTTTAGAGAGAGACATTATGAAGATCAAAGTATTGAAATTTAACACTGAAAATTTGAAATTTTTTGTTTAAATTTTTTGTTATATTACTTCTTTTGATATATAATTAGCATATTTATACTAAAATATGCTATATTAATTGAAATTATATTGAATAACACTATATTATGTTAAATTACGCTAAATTACATTACATTACTTTACAATACGCTATATTAATTGAAATACGCTATATTGTGCTGCTATTTTTTTTATGTTGTGCTACTATTTTAATGTTGTTATATTTTCTGTTTAGCATTATCATGATAATTTATTTTGATCTGTAAAATATAAAAATAGTACCATAAAAGCACACATACACAAGAACCGAAATATAGGATAATCCAAATATACCAAACATAAATAGTATATCAAATATAAATAGTACAAAACTAGTAAAAATACAACTAAAACGGAGAGGGGGAATATCGATGAGGCGGTACTCCGGCGTTCGCCCAGCGCCAGCGCGGCCAGGCTCCGTCTCTCTCGGGCTCATCTGGGGCATCGGCAGACCTCAGTATCTGCTCGGCAGTATCCCATCTGGCATCGCCCGTGGAGACTGTCGGTACTGGCGGAGGTGTAGCGAAGATAGATGCGGCAAACCCAGTCCCAAAGGCAGGCTGAGTATGAGACCCGCTACCACTAGCCTCTCCATCATGCGGCATCTCTGTGCCATATCGGGGCCATGCCGGTGCCGACATGAAACTCTCCTCGAACTCATGGAGACTGCACGAGAGGGACTCGTACTCAGAAGTATCGGTCTCCGCAGGTGGTGGCTGTGGTGGCATCTCTGCTGGACCCTGCAATCATACACATAAATTATTAAATTTGATCTGAATGAAGAAATTTATTAAAACCTGACAGATACTGAACTATGACATACATGAGGCTGCACCGAACGTCCATGCTCGTCGTACCATGCCGTCCACCCAATGTCGGACAATACCCAACGATGGTAGTCCCACTCTGGATGTGAATCGGGGGAAGATGGCATATCATCTAGCAGAACCGGGCTCGTGTCGGGCTCCTGCGGATCTATCTCACGCCAGTTGATGTTCTCTCTGGCGTCTCGCAGCATACCGATGATCTTTCCACCGTGCCCGGCATCCTCAACCACATTCGCATTCTTCTTGAGGGTGCGGTACCCAAGCCGTCTCCAGTTCTTCTTTCCCAGCATACGAATCCCATACCCGCACTCCTTGATCGCGGCCAAAAGCTGAAAAAAATTTGGCATGTCAGATCAAACCTTGATGTACTACTAAGTTAGACCAAAACTATGTGGTTTTAGGTGCTTTACCTGGCGAGCCCATGAACGACCGTTGGGATGGTAACCATCATCCATTTTGATCCTGTCGCGGAGATGGGCACCGTAATCACCCTGCAGATAGACACTCGCCATGCAGACCTGCGTGTACCATACATCGTACCTCAACTGGGGATCCCCCTGGGTCTGCTGATACACATCTGGCTCGTGATAGAAGTCTATATACTGAGGATCCTGGGCCGTCCCGTAGTATGCATCGTAATGGGTGCTCCAGTCCCTATCCAGTCGTGCTCGGTGGGTAACGCTGTAAGGAAGACGTTAGTTGCAATAAAAATCTATCAAGTAATATGATGTATTTAACAATAAATACAATAGACTACGACTTACCTATGCAGGTCTCTGTGCGTGGAACTCGGCAAAGATGGATCTCTGGGAATCAACGCCACTCGACCAAACTGGCGGAGCACCCGATCTGGGTAGTGGTGCTCCACTGTCCAGAAATGTATGAGTGGACCTCGATAGAACCACATCGCCCGCTCCTGCTCGTCAGTCACACTGCCCGGCAAGAGGAACTCCTCGTACAACTGATCGTACGGCGTCCACTCAACAAGAGCCTCAGGCAAACTCTGAAGCTCTGACCGGACTGGCCTGATCCCAACGGTAGCACCGTGGGTCCGATCCCGGTAGTGGTGGAAACCGTACCACTTCTTGGCGTATGCCGGGCATCTAAAGACATCTGGCTCTCCCCAATCCGGCGCCTCATTGGGGATAGGACGGCCCACCGGTAGCCGTGACCACGACCAGTGCTGAAGCAGGAGTACCGGCCCGTACATCTGCTTCGCCGTCGGCTTCATTTTCAAGAACATTACACGTCAGTGTATTTTGATGGATTGATTGATTATATAATTTGCACTAAAATAAGAGTTGGTGACTTACCTCACTACTACGACACAGGTGGGAGTACAGATACGCCAGGACAGCTCCACCCCAGTTGTACGACGACGGCTGCTCAAGGTCCATCAGCAACGGGAGATACATCATCGGCATCTGATCACCGCTGGAATCAGGAAACATGACAGAACCAAAAAGGTCCATCACGTAGCCCCGTGTATATCTGCAATACAAAACATATAAAAATTCTAATAGAATCATCGTATTATAAATTAATTAGTAGAAACAAGTTATAAAATTTACCTCTGAATCTCCAGCTCGGTGGAATCTGCCGAGAGACCCGCGATGAAGTGCTGCCGTAACCTCGTCATCCGCAAATGGAACTTCGACCTCCCATGTTCCCCAATGATATAGGAAGGCTCAGCTCCCAACAACTCCTCGACATAACCTGCGAATCTGGTGCTGTCAGAGACGCCGCCGACGGGTGTGCCACGGATAGACAAACCCCAGAGAGCACTCACATCCTGGAGAGTCACTGTCATCTCTCCGAATGACATGTGAAACGTGTGCGTCTCGGGACGCCATCGCTCCACCAGTCCAGATGAGAGAAGCATTGATGATGCTTTTCTCTGTCCGCACGATGTCCACAATCTGGTAGAGACCCAGGTTGATGAGGTATGGCTCCATCACATCGTAGTACCTCATGTGCACGCACCGTAACTTGACATCTAGAAGATCCGTGTCTTGCGTTGAAAAAGGTAATCCGCATGGTGATAACATAATAAAATTTAAACCCAACAAAATTTAATGAAAATATAAGAAAAGGAACGTACCTCACGAGAAGCCAGTGAGACTCGATGCTCATTGTGGGGAATCCACAGGAGAGGACTGATGTGCTCCGTGCTGCTAGTACTGATCGGCTCGTCCACTACTGGACGCTGGGTAGGCCGTGCTCTAGGCATCCTGATATCTAAAATAACCTAATTTCGGTGAAATTACGCTTGATCAGCATAATTATGGTAAAAAAAGCCAAAATACCCTAAATATTGGTCATCTGTGCTAATTACACTAAATTACGCTTAATCAGCCTAATTATGGTAAAAATGACCAAAATACCCTAAATATTGGTCAAACGTGCTAATTTCAGTAAAATTACGCTTAATCAGCATAACTATGGTAAAAAAGGCCAAAATACCCTAAATATTGGTCATCTGTGCTAATTACACTAAATTACGCTTAATTAGCCTAATTATGGTAAAAAGGACCAAAATACCCTAAATGTTGGTCAAACGTGCTAATTTCGGTAATTACGCTTAATCAGCCTAATTATGGTAAAAAAGACCAAAATACCCTAAATATTGGTCAATTGTGCTAATTACACTAAATTACAACAACATAATCTAAATTATAACACCTAAAACCTAAATCCTAAACACTAAAATAAATAAATTAAAAATTAAATTAGATAAAAAAAAAATTACCTCAAAGAAGAGAGAATTCGGTTGAGAGAGAGAATTATGAGAGGAGAGAGAAAAAAAAGGGGTATATAAAGGGTGAAATGCGGGAAAAAAAAAAAAAAAAGGTACCAAGCCGGCCAGAAAATGGCCGGCTTAGGGAGGGACCTAAGCCGGCCATTTTCTGGCCGGCTTGGGTATTTTTCGATAATTGGTCCGATTCTGGGCATAATTAATAATTTGTATTAAACTTTGGATATTAATAAAAATGTCGGAGACACCAACTCCAAAATACATTGAATAGATTTCAAACGACTAATTCAAACTATTCAAACCGATTTACTTTATGAGTGATGTGTTTACATGCAAAAAAACTATTTTTTCAAGTTATTATTGTATCAAATCAAGTGGTAACAGATGTTGAAAAATGAATGCACTAAAATTAGCTTAAAAATTTCCACATTTGACCGTCTGACTTAATACTAAATAAATTCAAAAAAAAATATAAATTCTACATATAAACGCATACCTAATGAAATAGATGGGTTTGAATGGTTTGGATTCACCATTTGAAGTTGATTCGATAAATTTTTAGAATTGATATTATATAGGTTGAAATGACACTTATGTAAATCCAAAACTACTTTGCAAGCGAAGCCTTGGCAGAAATGTGTTGCATACGGAGTAAAAATGTTTTCCCCAGAAAGAGCAGCATTAAATACATCGTTTCAATCAGCTCATAGCTCACTGCTTAGTGCTATCTATCGTCAAAACAAAACATTAGGCTTTTGGAGGACTTGGGAAAAATATCGCTGCCATTATCAAAATTGACACTTTATCGGTCTTATTTCGTAGTTCAACGTAAATTATTGATATATATGAGTAGAATTCAATACTCTTAAGCTCACTAAGTTATTTGATAAGATTGATTTCAAAATTTATCACGTTAGCTTCAAACGATGAATTCAAACAGTTAAATTTATAAACTTTTGAATTAAATTAGTATAAAGTCAAGTGATAAAAAAATGATGAAAAATAAACACATTAAAATTAACTTATTAGCTTTTTTTTTTACCGCTTGATTTTATACTAAATTAATGTGAAAAATAAACGCTTGACTTTATACTAAATTAATGCGAAATATGAAAAGATCGATATGTAAATGTATCACTAGTGAAGTAGATTGGTTTTAAAAGTTTGAATTTATTATTGACATTAATCCGATAAATTTTGAAGTCAAAGTTATCAAGTATACATATATATTTGATATGGATATTCGTACACCAAGTATTTTTTTGTTCGTCAATTTACATGTATGTTCATTTTTTATTATTGTTTTTTTTTCTTTAATAAAGGTTGGAGGTCAAACCACGAAACTATTTAATATTCACAAGAGTTTCGTCCATTTATATTTCAAATTTGACATTATTTTTGACATTAGACCAAAGGATGGTTCTAATTCTCTATTATTGTTATCTCACAAATTCAGTTTCCCAATAGATATTTTCTTAAAAAATAAAACTTCAGATGTGGGTTTTGATTTTGAGAAATATTACAGCACTTTCTCTCAGAAGAGAAAAAGAATAAGATGATATGTTAGCATATAACAACAAAATTAATGACCCGATAATGGAATGGCTACATTGAACCAAATAAGATTGTTTAAACATAAATTATATGACAAAAAAAAATTGTCAGTGCTTATTTGAGCCAAAACGAATAATTCAAGAATCAAAATCGTAATTTTTCTCTAAAACAATTTATATATTATCTATAAAGTTAGTAAAACTTTGAAAATTCCAGATCATATGGTCCAGACTGTTTTTACTGTTCACCCGGATCAGGAATTTTCAAAGTGGCTTAATAAATAGTAAAAAAATTCCAAAAAATGTAAAATTTGGTCTCCAAGTAGATTTTAATATAGAGGTCACATCTAACGGTTTGGATTTGTTGTTTGAACATCGTATGGCTAAATATAGCCCCGGCAGCAGCTGGCCGAAATGCTGCCAGCAGCAAATCTGCCATACTGATGTTCAAACAACCGATCCGAACCGTTCAACATGTTCTAAATATTGAAATGTGCTTGGAGACCAAATTTTACATTTTTTGGAATTTTTTTACTATTTATTAAGCCACTTTGAAAATTCCAGATCCGGGTGAACAGTAAAAACAGTCTGGACCATATGATCTGGAATTTTCAAAGTGGCTTAATAAATAGTAAAAAAATTCCAAAAAATGTAAAATTTGGTCTCCAAGCACATTTCAATATTTAGAACATGTTGAACGGTTCGGATCGGTTGTTTGAACATCAGTATGGCAGATTTGCTGCTGGCAGCACTTGGCCGAAATGCTGCTAGCAGCAAATTAGCCATACTTATATTATAGTTTGAGTGAGGCTACGGTACTATGCATAGCACAGTTGGGTCCATACTACGGCTCAATATTTGAGTTTTCAAAATCCTAACGGTCGATTCGAATCGTTCAACATGATTATAAAATGAATATGTACTTGCAAACCAAATTTTACATTTTTTCGAATTTTTTTACTATTTTTTTAGATAGGTAGAAAATCACTTGATCTGAAAATTCTGGACCATCCAAAAACAGTGATTTTCTACCTATCTAAAAAAATAGTAAAAAAAATCAAAAAAATGTAAAATTTGGTTTGCAAGTACATATTAATTTTATAATTATGTTGAACGGTTTGGATCGACCATTAGAATTTTGAAAACTCAAACATTGAGCCGTAGCACGGACCCAATCCATGCTATGCATAGTACCGTAGCCTCACTCTTATAGTTTAATTGATTTTTTTATTTTTGATATGTATTAGCCTCATATTTCACCATGCTGCGCAGTCTACGAGAGAAAAAAAATCAGTATTATTATAATCTAAATTGCTTTCCTAATTTAATTTGAACAACAAAAAAATATTGAAAAAAGCAGAAAATAATATAGCATAAAATATTTTTTTAAGGAATGATTAAAACCACCAATTTCTTGCGTCGGCGTGAAATCTCCACCGTGTCAGACAAAGTCACTGTATGCCGAGTAGCAACCTTTAAAAAACAAAACAAAAAGAAAACGGGGAAAAAGCAAGAAAAAAAAAAGAGAAAAGAAAAAGGAAACTGGTCTCCACCTTCCGCTGCCTATCTCGAGTTTTGACACCACTCTATCCTATCTGCCAGATACGTGAAGGGCTACACATACCTAACAATTAAAAGTGATAACAAACTATTTACCCAGAAAAGGTGATAATTAATAAATCCAAGGCAATTTTGCAAGTGAAGCCTTGGCAGGAATGTGTTGCATGCGGAGTAAAAATGTTTTCCCCAAGAAGAGCAGCAATAAATACATCGTTTTCAATCAGCTCATAGCTCACTGCTTGTTGCTATCTATCGTCAAAACAACACAACATTAGGCTTTTGGAGGACTTGGGAAAAATATCGCTGCCATTATCAACATTAGGCTTTTTGTTTGTTAATTTACATGTATGTTCATTCTCTATTATTGTTTTTTTCTTTAATAAAGATTGGAGGTTAAATCACTAAACTATTTAATATTCACAAGAGTTTCGTCCATTTATATTTCAAATTTGCAATCTTTCACACAAAAAACATTGTTTTTGCCATTAGACGAAATGATGGTTCTAATTTTCTATTATTGTTGTCTAGCAAATTCAGTTTCCCAATATATATTTTCTTAAAAAATAAAAATTCAGATATGGGTTTTGATTTTGAGAAACATTACCGCACTTCCGCTTAGAAGAGACAAAAAGAGTAAGATGATATGTTAGCATATAACAACAAAATTAATGACCGGATAATGGAATGGCTACATTGAACCAAATAAGATTGTTTAAACAAAAATTATATGAACAAAAAAAAATTTGTCAGTGCTTATTTAGAATCAAAATCGTAATTTTTCTCTAAAACAATTTATATATTATCTATAAAGTTAGTAAAACTTTTATCAAAGTTGTTTTATACATTTCGTTGCGAGATGTTAAAAATAATATTAATTATTTAAAGACATCATTATTATAATTATTCTTTTACTGAGGCTCTGGTGGCATGGTACTGTAAAGAAAGTTTGCCTATATTATGATTTCTGCGGTGGTCAATAATCTGAAGATCCCTTATACAATAATCTAAGAAAGGTTTTGAATTGAGAAATTGATATCATGTGTGGGAAATTTTTATGTTCTGAAAAGTTAGTTTGGTGGGGAAGGCCTCCGAGACATCTCTTGAGTCCTGACTTTGCCTTGCCCCCTCTCGACTTACTTTCTTAATTTGTTTTATTAATATTTTATTGTAGATTTTATTCGTCCTTGTTTTGGCTTTTGATTTTGTCTTTTCATTCTTCTTTCCGATCTTTTGTATTCTTTTTAATCCGAACATAATTCTATGTCGCTTGTTTTGCTAGGGAGTTCTAAAGAATTATTTCTCTTGTTACAAATATTTACAACAACATTAATCAAGTTGACTGTTGAGAAATAAGATCAAGATCTCAGATTAATTATCATTATCGATACAGAATCAAGGGCTAGAATTAAATCAAGGAACTAAAGAGATCTCCTTGCTTGTATTTAGAAATAATATTAGAATAATGATACATTGGTATCTGTGCATACCATTAGGGGAAATAGTACCGTTGGGACACCAATGGCTCTTTAAGCCTATGTAAATATAAATAGACACAAATGTAATGAAAAAAAAACACAAGATATGCATTAAAATAATTTCCGCATACTTTTCTCAAAATACTCCTCAGATCTCACAAAATCAACATGGTATCAGAGCGGTACGAATCCCTCTAAACCAATACAAAGCAAACACAACAAACCAGTCACATAAACAGCCTATTATTAGCACCCAAAAATGTCACAAAGGGAGGTACACTCAACAGAGACTTCCAATCCATCCTTTCTCAATGGTGCTAATTACTGTCACGGGCTAGGTCCGTTATATTGGCTCTTAGTGGCCGAGATAAACTAGAGCTCATCACAGGAGATAGAGCAAAACCAAACCCACCAATAACCCAATAACTCAATAACCCAATAAACCCCATAATACCAAGAAAACTGTACATACAAAAACCATAAACCAAAACAAAACAAAACAAAATCTGATCTTATCAGATTTATACCATAAAAACAAAAACAAAAACCTCCCACATATCAAGACTGAAACAAGAGATTCAACAAGAGAAACAGGGCACCCGAGCTAACAGTGTAGCTGACACCAGCAATCAACAAGAGAATAACAAAAACAGGGAAGTGGTTTGGCGCAGTTGTTCAAATCCAGACCTGCTCCAACCAAGAGAAAGTCTTCAGCCACAGAGGGGTGAAAAACAAACAAAAAACTAAGGGAAAATAAATCGGATTAGAACCCGATAAGGAAAAGAAAGAAAATCAAAATCAGCAAGTCACAAACCGAGAAGGAAATTCAGAGTCAAAAAAAGGCAAACCATGCTAGTAAACGGCAGCAATTGGATCGCAAATTCTCCTCAAAACCGAGCTACTACCTCTCTCAGCTGCAACCTCCTTTATTCAACAAGAAGAATCACGGCGCAGCGCCATGGGAGGTCCACAAGCCCGTGGAGGCGAGGGACACGAGACCCAGGCGTTGCCACCAGCCATCAAAACCTAGCTCTTTAAAGAGCTCAAACCCTAACATCTCCACCGCTGTTGCAAAGAGGAAGGGGCGGCGGAGAAGGGTGAAGGCAGAGGTGGCGATCGGGCTGTGTCTTGGCTAAAGGAAAAAAAGGAAAAAGGCGATCGGAGGTGAGGAGGTGGGAAATTGGAGAAACCTAAATCGAAAGGGGAGAGAAAGAGATCCATTTTAGTGCACAGGAGAGCTTCTCTCCATTTTGATGAAAAACTGGAGAGATCCATTTTCAGCGCCCCTAGTGACTTAAACCGTTAAACGGGTCCGCTCCTCTTGTAATTGGGACCGCATGCGTTTCCCCTGCCTCCGCATGCGTACCCCTGCCTCTCTAAACATGTTTGAAGGTGATCCAATGCAACAACTGTTCAAGCTCTTCTTCATGTGGTACTCTAAATACCAAAAATTTAAATTCATATACTATCTTGTAAGTCCATGAAAGAAAATCCCACTTGATGGAATTTGAATAACCTAATAATAATAAATAGCGGTACAACCAATCGTATGTTTCTACCAAATTAGGCTTGACCAAAAATTACCAAAATGTGTTAGTAGCTAATGAATTTAAAACACAAATTAATAGTATAGAAAAATTTAGAAAATTACCGAATACATTTTTAGAGATATTAAAAATACTTTTTATATAGAACCATTTATAACAAATACTCAATACAATTGAAAAATACAAATACTCATTCTTATAAAATTTACTTTCAGTTAGAAATTATTTCAAATATTTCATTTTATGTTTTTTTCATAAATTTATAAATTCCACCATTTTAATTATGAAAGTTCAAAACTTATTTTTACCATTAAAAAAAAAAAACTTAACTTTTTTTTCCAAATTCAATCATATTAAAACTGTATGTTGACATATTGAACGGTATAAAATAATTATGTTTCCGCAATTCTATGTATTAATTTTTATGCATTAAATTCTATAAATTAAAATTAAAATCAATACTCTCTCAAACTTTATATGCATTAAATTTTTACAAGTCCATTGAAAACACACAAAAATTATCTTTGTATAACAAAATTATATGGGAGAAATATGGCACAAATTTAATGCATGAATTAAATATTTAGATTCGATAGGATACCGAATTTAAAAATAATTATTCTACAAACTATCATAAAATTAAAAGGTTCATTTTCATACAAAAGGGCTTGGTTTATAAAGAAAGTTTCAATATTCATATTTTTACATGATGCCACCATAACACAAAAAGGCCGGTATCCAATTCATACCGAGATAACCAAGAGCCGAAATGCCCCCATACCTCTCTAACCGAGAGGGCAACAAAAACCAAGAGCCGAAAGGCCACCATACCTCTCTAGCCGAGAGGGCAACAAAAACAAGAGCCGAAAGGCCACCATAACCGAGAGCCGAAAGGATTCGGTCAACATAACCAAGAGCTACTAGAGCCACCGAGCTACTAGAGCCACAATACCAAGAGCTACTAGGGCCAAAGAGCTACTAGAGCCACCATAACCATGAGCCGATAGGTTTTTGGCTACCATAACAAATACCAAGAGCCTTTCTACCCGAAAGGTCACCCAAAAATAATAATAATAATAATAATAATAATGGGGAGAACCTATACCAAAATTGTGTCGATAATATCTCAAATAATTGTACAAGAACATGTACAATTAGAAAACCAATACCAAATGACCAAATAAAAGAAATACCAATACAAATACAAAAGGTCATGAAAAATAAAAATTGATAAGTTGGTAATTGTTCAATTACCTAAAAAAACAAAGATCCATTGGATGGAAAAAAAGGTATACAAGTAAAATACAATAGTGATGCATCGATAGATAAAGGTTGAAACCAATATACACATATATGGATTATTCTCTCTCTTTATATATAAGAAAAATAATAATACTAACAATGAAGAGAAGGAAGAATTAATAGGTACGAAGAACATCAAGGATGACGCAACCATCTTTAAGGCCTAAAAACGATGCAATCCCTCCGGGCATGGAAAATGATCAAGCCAAAACCGAAATTCAACTCATGCGAAGTGAGGAGCAACTTGCCAATATCTTCACCAAAGAATTGGACCCGGCTCCATTCGAAAACATTACAAGCAAGCTAGAATTGCTCGATATCTACAATTCTAGCTTGAGGGGGAGTGTTGAGAAATAAGATCAAGATCTCAGATTAATTATCATTATCGATACAGAATCAAGAGCTAGAATTAAATCAAGGAACTAAAGGGATCTCCTTGCTTATATTTAGAAATAATATTAGAATAATGATATCTTGGTATCTGTGCATACTATTAGGGGAAATAGTATCGTTGGAACACCAACGGCTCTTTGAGCCTATGTAAATATAAATAGACACAAATGTAATGAAAAAAGAACACAAGATATACAATAAAATAATTTCCGCATACTTTTCTCAAAATACTCCTCAGATCTCACAAAATCAACAATGACAAAGCATATTCAATTCTTGTTAGTACAAGTCCGTCCGTAGGCATACACATTTCACTCACATCTTTCCTAAAATTTTAGTCATATCTCAGCTCCTGCTGGAATTTGATGTCTAAATTTAGCTATAGATTTAAACAATGCCATTATCGTTATATTCAATTTTTTGGTCGCAATAGTTTGAATTTTTGTTGTCCGTTTTCTGTTCTAACATGTTGCATCCATTCAATGATTTAAATGCTGTATGACCCATCTTGAAACAAATTTGGCATTGAGGTGAATGATCGATCAGTCCAGTAGTTCATTGGTTAAGGCCCGCGGCCTCTAATTTTTTGGTAAATTTTCTGTTCTATGCCGAGGGAATAAAGGTTTTTTTATTGGGTTACATCTCGGCCTGCAATTTGATATTTGGGCCTAAGGTAATACCTGACCGTCAAACTGCAGGCCGAGATGTAACCCAAATCAAAAAACAGTTGTAATACCTGAGATCTAGGCCGTATATTACACAAACAATAGTTTTGGGCCGTTTAGAATGAACAATAAATAGTTTTAGTCCTGCAGTTTGATATTTAGGCCTAAAACTATTCCCTTAGCACTGTATTGCAATACCTGACCGGTTAGAATGAGATCTAAGTCGTCCGTGTCAATCTGGCACGAATCTTTAAACAGACCTCTATACTCGAAGTCCAAGCACCCACCTTTCTCCAAACTTCCAAAAAGCGATTGGCATACAGGGCTGAAGGATATGCAGAAAAGGCGAGAGAGTTCTGAGAAGATTTTCGTGCGAGAGAAGAAAAACATGGGGGAGGTCGGGGAATCTGATCAGTTCTAGCCGTGTGTGTATTGATGCTTGATGGCCACCACAATGCTGTTGTTATGGGATCCCAAGCCGTTCGATAGGAGACGAGGTCAGAGCCGCTGACTGGAGAATCTATCGCGCCGGCAAGTTGATCGGCGAAGCCCACGAGTTTTCTGAATATACTCGGAGCACTAGAGGTTGCCACAGGTGGTCGATTGAAGTTGATGAAGAGATTGCCACAATTCGGATGAGCCGCTGACGTGGCAGATCTCACGAATTGCCACGTGCTGGACCACTGTGTAGCTCGGGTTGAGAGCCTTGTCAGTTGTCACCATTGGCCACGGTGGTAACTGAGAAGAGGCAATGATTGAGCCATCAGCAAACTCCATAAGACCGAAGCAAGAAGATATGGCGAGATTTGTGATTTCCATGTCAAAAAATTTGGTTAACTGTGTTAACTCATTAATCAATTGTTCTATTACCAGTGTGCATGATCCCTTTATATAATTATACATTTGTCTAGATTCATAGTATACATCTGTCTAGATACAATTGTGATTAATGGATAGTAAATGAATAGACTATCCTATTACACCGGTCAAAGAATGTTTGACCATACGATCCTTAACAGATAACCATGTGTGTTTGCCTCCATTAATATTATTTTGGTTATTTATTAATATATCTACATATGTCAGCATCCATATGATATAATTAGGGAATAGCTTTGTGCAATAAGTATTGTACCTGCCATACTGGTATGTTTTTTTTACATTTTGGCTTGTGAGCACTGGTACTATAAGTTGCATGGACAATGCACTTGTCTTGTCAGTAAAGGTATGGTACCTGTCAGGTATCATACTATATACGACATCGAACTGGTTATAAATTTTTTCTGTTTTGTTGTTCTTTATTTCTGTTTTTGCAGATCATGGCAGTAGTGAACAGTTTGCACATGTTTATGCAGCTGGACATAAACACAGAGAGTTATCCTACCTATTTTGGTAAAAAATCCACCATGGTCTTATCTCCTACCTATATCTTGGATAGTACACCTGATGATGACTGCTTTCTTCGGTGCAGTTCAATCTCTCTCCTGCCCTTCTATTGATTATTGCAATGCTTTTATCTATGCCATTACCTGTCAGCACAGATTGTTCCAGCAGGGATAACATTAATTATTTGTTACATAATCAAATGAACATTTTGTTGACGGCTGTCAGTGGCCAACTTGTTTAAACTTTTGTTTTGACTGATTGATGGACCAGTTCAATTCCTTTTGGTAGTTGTTAGATTGTGAGGGTCTAATAGCACAGTATCTCAATATGTAATGACTTGTGACTTGTCTGTTACTTGTATGCACTTGCAACATCATTTTTTTTTGCAGCTCAATTGTACTATGCTTCTATTACATCTTAATCATTGTAATCATTGTCGTTGATGTTGTTATCAATTGTTTACGAACTTATGACGGAGCAGAGAGATGATGACAAGTTTGAATATGTCATGCATGGACACACTCACAGCTCCAGCGGCCAAGCTGCAATTTGTAAACTCCTCAACTTCTAAGGAGAAAGGAAGTACACAAACAGACACTCACAGCCTGACAAAGAACATAGATACGATCACAATTCAATCTCAGCCTTTTCATTCTTCTTAGAATGTAGTGTTGGGCTACCTCAGATACCTGCTTGTATTCTTTTGGTTATCTTTCCCTTTGATTTTTGTTTACTTGATTGGGGTCTAATCGCATACTGAGTCACAGTACTTGTCTTTTCTTAAATTTTAAGTTTTGGTTTGAGCAAAATTCTGAGAATAGTTACATACCTGCTCTTAGTTTCCTGATCCCATTTTGGTAAAAGACAGAGATTGTAATTATGTTCTTTTGCTCAAAGATGTGAGGATAGTTCCTGTTATTAGCATGGTGATATCATTTTGGCAAAAGACCACATTTATGGAATCCCTGCAACCTGACCAGGCCTCTATTTGTATTTGGTTTTTAACATTTCATTTGCTGAAACAGTACCACGTAACCCTTTAATAATCCCCAATTTATTTGTAAAAATGAAGAAATGTCAAGTAAAATAGAATTGACTGGTATAAAAAAGGAGGTTCTTCTCACTGATTACTAAGCCATGGTATGTTTTCAAGTTTTAGTTTTTATTCTGATAATCTATTCAATTGGTGATATTTTCATTGTTATTATGTTATAAATTTATAATACAACATGGGGAGAATGGGAGATGTATGTATTATTTAATGGGCTACTGATAATGTTTATGTTTGGTCCTATTGCAGTATGTATGCTTTCTTCAGATAAGCACCGGATAATGTAGCTTGTAATGTAAACTTTTTTCATAAAGCAGTACGGTCTAGCCATTATTACATACAAATATACAATGTTGTTACCAGTACAGGACCTGGTTTTGTCATTACTAGTAATCAGTTGATTATTTATGGTCTTACAATCTAACTAGTAAGATCATTATCCTCTAAGTGTTACACTGTATTGGATGTGTGTGTCAGCATGGCTGTCCAAGTGTTAGGGGTATCTGTCATAGGAGCTCAAATGGTTTTCACACTTTCACTGCAGTCTAAGTGCCAAGGGGTATCTTCCATAGATCACATCTTATTATGCATGAACCTCAAAACAGCTCTTACCAGTCCATTCGCATGCAGGTTAATACTGTTGTGTAGTTGACTCAAGCTGTGTCAGATTGGGAGGAATTCGGATCCGATAAAGTAACCCAATTTTTGAGTTTTGATCCAGCTAGTCCGAGATGCTCTAATACGAATCTTAAAGGGCCCGGACCCTTCAAATAATACTGGGCCCCTGCGCTATCTCCGAATAGGCACCGGACACGTCTAAACTAAAAAATTGGGTTACTTTAGGGGATCCGGACCCGGTTGGGAGGGGTGTTATCTGATCTGCAACCACACAGCAAGTTGTGTAGCACGGCAGAGTATGTATGTGTCACTGTATCGGCCAACTCCACTAATTCTATAGTTGTATCTTCCCACAAAGTATGAATCTAATTACTAGATACATTTAACCTTTGATTTTCAGTACCCTGCTATCGACATCTTTCTTTTGTTACATGTTGGAGTCAGCTCTAATGTCGGCATCTTAGAATTAAAACAAATGGTGCTCACTTTCCTTTTCAGCTCTTCGACAAGTTACCTGAAAAGAATGTCTAAACATATATATCTATATGTGTGTCACCTGGACAGGTGAAAACTTCTTACTGGGCTGTGCATACTGAGGTTGGTTATGGACATTGATCCAATTCCAATTCCAGGTATTAAATTGCTCAATTAATTGATGTGATGGCATTCTTGGTCTTGTCCATCACAACTTCAAAAGTCTACTTCAACCCAAATATGGACCACATCTTTGTTGCTTCCCCTTGACTACTACACCGAGATAAGGTGGGGCCTTACCCGCCTGGTGGGCCTTCCCTAGAGTTGTAGCTCGGAAACGGAGACTACTAGACCTATCCTCTACTTGATATGCGCATTGGATACACCTTTTCAAATAAAATTATCTACTCACCATTTGCCTCTTTATTTTGTCTAAAGAGACAAATGGGAATCGAGGGCGGTCTGATGACAGATGGACATTGGTCAAATTTGGTCAGATGTCATATTATAATATTAGAGCATCCACAATGGTGAAATTAGAAAGAAATTAATTATAGTAAAAATACAGCTGTCCACCGCCAAATAAAAATTAAATTAATCTTAATTTCAAAACAGCTCCATTGCTGAAATTGATTTTCAATGCAAGATCAATTGCTGGAGAGGAGAGAGAGAGATGGGAGCCAATAGGAACTGAGAATTTTGCAGCGTGGTTTTAGAAAATGTTTGCTAAATTAGCAATCGGCGTGCAGCGCTGAAATTAAAAAAGAAATTGTCAGCGGGGATTAGAAATCGAAAAACAATCCCCGATGGGGATGCTCTTAGAACCAAGATGCAGGCGGGCAACATTAAAATTTGTACTGATCAAGTATGTAATTGAATGGTTTTGATTGTGCATCAGATCAAATTTAATTTGATGTCCATCGGATCAATCCCACTCCGTCTAAAGATATTGTAATGATCCGAATCTGATATGTATTTATATTTTCGGCCTATGTAGGAATTGAGCATTTAAATCAGTCTTCCATTCAAATCGAAATCATGCCTTGCATGAACAAGAATCTGGTGCAAACAAGTTAATTGCTTCTACAATTAATTGTTTTGAAAATGTCTATTTTGTATCTCACTTATTTTATCTTTATTTTGACTGTTTTATGTAATGCAATTGAACAATTGAAAAAACTCAAATTGAAATTGATGCTGTTATTTGGTTATCTTTATTTCTTTAATTTTTTATCTTTAAAATTATTATAAAAATACCTCTCAGCGAGCCTTACCACTTGAAATTCATCACTTTCTAAACTATTTTCCTCACTTCAAATTTTTCTAAAGTTCCATATTTGTTCCAAAATTCCATCTAAAAGGCCGATAAGCTCTCAATAAAAAGAGTTTGATCTGCTGGCTGTCCAGAACTGCACCACCAACCTAAGCCCCTCTCCTCTTAAATCTACCCAATAACCTCATCACAAGATTCTATAATGCTTAGTCCCCTTTTTAGAAAGCCCTAATTTGTTAGAAAATCTTTTACGAGTTCACCTGTCTTGCTCAGGGACGGACCAAATTTTTTGATCTAGGAGTAGGCAAACAAATAAAAAATAAAAATAGGGTTCTAAGTAACTCGTCAGGATTCAAGCCTCTGAGTGTCTGAGCCTGAGATGAGGAGAGCCGGTGCTTGAGTGCCCACACGACTACCAGTCGCTGCTACTTGAAAAGTGTATTGGACTCCCAACATAGTTAGCAAAACATGTTCCACACGGGTAGGCAATACCTCAAAAATATATATACCAAAGTTCTAAATAGCGATTATTGTATCATTGCGTAAAGGTTAACAAAAATAATGCTATAACTAGCTATTTAGATATGGACTAATTTTTTTTTTTAAATTCAAGAGTAGGCAACTTACTAGGTCTTCCCCTGATCTTGCTGAAAATTCAACAGTCGCCCCATAAAAACAAATTTATATTAGAACAAACATCCACAGTCTAGACTCTAGACTTTCAAAAAAATGATGGAGAACCAGACACACCTGCTATAAGACCTACAAAATTAAGAGTGAGTATCCTCTGCGATTGCGCAGAGGATAGGATACTCCCAATCGAATAAAAATAATTTCTGAACATATTTAGTTTATTGGAGGTTCGCTTTGAGATTTGTGACTGATTAAATTGGACGACTCAAAACTCAATTCTACAACCACAAAGGATATAATACTCCCAGCTGAGCCAAAATTATTTCGGAACCTATTTGATTTGGATCCGCTTTGAAATTTCGTGCCAAATTAAAACGGACGACTCATATGATCATATCTCATTCTACATGGTCAGGTATTGCACTGGAGATGAATTCCAAAAGCAAATGGAGTCGATGGATGTGAGCTTTACGAGCCTCCAGTGGAGACACGAAGCACAAAATAAGGAATGAATGGAACGTAAAACTGAAGATGTGACGAACAAAAGAAACAAATTGAATATTTTGAGACTTTTAGGGAAGATGCCAAGGAGAAATTTGAATTTGTTTAAGAGGTTGTACTTGTTCGATTTGGAAAAATAAGTAGCTAGAACAAATTCTTCGGATAATAAATACAAAATTTACCATACTCGAATCAAATAGCCCAAAAACTCATCAAGCTCGAATCCAACTCTTGAGAGTGTTGATTTTTACGGAAAAAGACCAAAAAAATTGAATATGAATGCGTACAAAATTGACAAAAAGGTAAAAAATATATGAAACAAAAATATAGTGCCATGAGCAAATGTTGTCTTTACTTTGTTTTTTTTTTAATATTAGTGATTTTAAATGTATACTAATGATTTTATTAATAAAAATATTTACAGTGAGTTAAATGATTTTCATTCATAGATCTACTCTTTTATTTTTCTCAATTTTACTAAACTACCGTATTATTTTTCTACTTATCTACACTTTTATGTTCACTATTCTCAATATTCTCCTAATCTCATATTATCTTATTTAGGAGGGGCAAAAAAGCTCGTAGCTCGTGGATCGATTGTGACTCGCATATGACTCGTTCGCTAACTGTTCTTTGTTAGTGGACCAAGCTAGTAACGAGCTAGCTCGCCACTATCTCGGTTCAAAATTAACGAGTTTTAGCTGGGGCCTAGCTCGCTCAGCTCGGTCCAGGTATGAGTTTGTGAATATGTATGAATTTGTGTGAATTTAGTATGCATGAATTTATTTTGTGAACTATGTTTGTATGAATTTGAGAATTTGATATTTTGATATGTATGAATTTAGTTGCAAACTTAATTTATGGTAGTTGATTTCATAATACATTTGGACTTTTGGCCCACGAGCTTTCACGAGCCGACTCGGATCGCTCGTTGCCAAAACGAGCGAGTCATGAGATTGGTCTAGCTCGGACCAAGATGACTCATTTCCAGCCCTAATCTTATTCTCCATCTCTTTCTATTGCCGGATTTGCTCTCGTCCAATAACCACCACGCTCCGATGATCGGATCTGCACTCCGTCGCGCTCCAATCAAAATAAGAGGTAGAGACTCCGCACTCACTCCGCTCCCTTCCCTCTTTCTCACCCTCCTCTCCACTCGAGGAGGTAGGGATGAGAGAGAAAAAGAGGGTGTTGTTGTGTCGAGAAGGGAAAGGAGAGATGGGAGGTGGGGCTTTAGAGCTTTGTTGTCGTCTTTCGAATCGTCTATTCGAAAGAGCAAAGGAGGTCGCTCGTCTTTTCTTAATTTGTTTTAAAACATGCATATAACCATTCCCATCTATGCATAAGTAAACTTGACAAATCTTTAATTTGAAAGAGTCTGTATGATGGACATCACATTAAATTCAGAGCTATTTAAATATCAAGATTCGTGCAAACATTAAAATTCATTCTAAACAAATACGTACGAATATTAATTAATGCTGATCGAACATGCTCCGATCAGACATCATACCAAATTCTTCGGTCCAGCCCAGTCCATTTTTGGAGGCTATTGAAAGTCGATTAGCCCATCATGAAGCCGCACGAACTGCTCCATGGGACCGGACTGCAGTGCATCTTAAATTACAATCAACAAAGGAAGCAACCAGCAAACTTCCCAATTTAGAAGGCACTATGTTTTCTTGGAAATATATATGCCGGAATTAAAGCTTGAATACGACTGCATAGGATTCTCGTTGAGTACTTCTTAACGCTTCCAAGCGCTCCCCTCCATAATTAAACAGTTAGTTCGTACAAATTAAATAGTTGGAGATCTCTGTACATTTTTTCAGATCTGGAGTTTCCTAATGTCTAAATGTCGGACTAAGTTTGGCCTAGACGCCTAGTATCCATAATTAGACAACAAATACTTTTAGAACTAACTGTTAATTTTCTAATGAGATACTGAGCAAGTATAGGGTAGTTCTTTTTTTTACTTACGGTTAGCCCCAATAGAATAATTTCACTTCGGGTTAGATCCTTTAAACGCTTGTATTTTGTAATTTGCTGTTGGAAAACCATGAAGGCAGTTAGGCAGGTGATCTTGTTTGGGTTAATTACTATCATCAAAATTGAAAATAAGAATTGTTTACGACATTCCAAATCTTCATAATATTCTTATGTTGTATTGGACAAAGTTTCTTTCATGTGAATTAGATTTGTCAAAGTTATAACAAACACTTATATTTTAAAAAAAATGGTCCAGTGATATCTTATTATTTTGTTTTTCTGAAACAATTAGTTGACAGTTAGTAAGTGGACAACTTTCAAGAATCATTTACTGTAGCAAATTGTCATATGGTATATAGCTTTCCATGTAATGTTACTTTTGTTTTAATAATACATACAGGTGTTACACAAACATATACTATTTAACTTCTATTACTGAGATAAAAAAAGGAAAAATAGAGGGGACCAGTCTACTTTAATTTTGAGTGTCTACTGCTAGAGGATTAGCAATTAACCAACAACGCCCAAAGCAAAAACTGTGTACCAAATATATTACAAAATTCATTCTCACCGATCTACCACTTAAATGCAAAAATTATCATGAATTGCAGCTTGCACAGTTGCACTGGATATTTCCTGTTATGATGAAAATTGATAGGTTTCGAAACTAGCTATACATAATAAAATTGGGTCCCAGTCGCGACCCTTTAGCACAGTGATCCTAAAAACAAAAACACATCATTACGGGAGGATGCTGCCAGTTAAATATTGGAACTATTCGGTTATCAATCAAATTATGATCAGTCGATAAAGAATGACAAAAAGAATTCAAAGTTGCATGCAGGAAGGTTCATGCGAAGCCGCCAGTGATTACGAATTAAAGCATTACTTTTGTTTGCATAATATACTTCGGAAGCACTCGCGAGGGCATTCGAACTATAAAATAGGATAAATTCAGGTGCCGGTATATATATATATATATATTTTAGATCTAAGTCACACTCACACGAGAGTAATAAAAAGGAATAATGGATGCTCGGAACATAGACTACTGTACAGCATTTGAAAGGACGTCATGCATTCTTCATCTCCTTTCAATTTTAAGTTTCCTATTCAGAGAGAAAATAAAGGAGCGGGTCCATGTGATAATGTCTCTCATTTATTATCAAAGGCTGCCTACATTCAGTGCACCATACTATTCATGGACAGTGACATGAGCCTATTGCCTTATTGTAATGAAAAAATAAATAATAAGATAATACCAAGTGGCGGTATAATTTATGTGATATTATGATGGTGTCTTCCTCAATTCTTTTTAGCTTTTCTAACCCGTTCAACTTTGACTACGCAGCTGCTGTTATGATTTGATAGCTCCCTATGTGATAATCCTACTTGGACATTTTGACTACGCATTCTGATTTGATTCAAATAGTTTATAATTCTGTGACCCTATTTACCAAACTTCAGAGAACTCAGGCGCTATAAATGCCAGATTTATCAATTTCTCAACAATGGGCGCAACCGTTACAGCCTTTCTGCATTGAGGAATTTGATCTAAGAGAACTGTCATGAAAATGATAAAACAAATCTGCAACCAGGATATATATTTCGGATTTTGTATCATTTTGGATATTTTACAAATTTATGGAAGGACGGAATGAAGACTCCCCTTGGATTAATTATTAAAGAAAAAAAAGAAGAAGTTTTTCACATTACTGATATGATTAATTAAGGGTTAAGTGATGAAATGATTTAATTGAACAAAAATTATCAGCTGAGAATGCTATTTGAATCGAGAAAAAATGATTTGAGAAGATAATTTGAATCAAACCCAACAGTGTCCAAGGGCCAACATAAACTTTCTCAATATATATATATTTTCTTTTAACAATGTTCAGCTTTCATTTTTTTAGTCTAGCTAGCTGGTACAAGAAAGTAGAAACATTAGTCTACTTAGATTTTCGTTATTTAATTTATTAATTGTTTAACACATTTACAAAAATATCAAACCGATTTTTATCAAAACTTGATGGTGATCAACCGCATGCACAGGTTTTTGTGTAGTTATGACTTTTAAGAAACATATTTATCCAAAATTAATCAAGGTTGTGGTGATTTTAGTTAATCAAGGTTCTACTAATTAACATGAATTTGACAGTAAGTTCATCTGTTTAAAAAAAAAGACAGTATATGAGCAAAACTAGAGTGTGATGTGCTCATCAAGAGGGGTTGGTGAGCACACCTTCAAAAGACTATCGGATTGATTTCGAACTACAAATTCAAGCTGTTGAAATTCATGTACTTCGTGAGTGATGCATGTACATGCAAAAATTTTAAAGTTTCAAATTCATTTAGTACATGGTCAAGCGGTCAAAACAATGAACATTTTATAAGTTATTTTTTAAATTGTTTTATGTATTCATTTTTCATCATTGTTTTGACCGCTTGACCATGTACTAAATGAATTTGAAACTTTAAATTTTTTGCATGTACATGCATCACTCACGAAGTACATGAATTTCAATGGTTTGAATTCGTAGTTCGAAGTCAATCCGATAGCTTTTTAGAGGTGTGCTCACCAATCTCTCTTGGTGAGCACATCACACCCTAGTTTTGCTCCAGTAAGTTCATCCTTATATCATGACAGTTGCCAAACTTCAAACTATTAATTGACGTCATGATTATTGGTGGGGCAATGTTTTCGGAAATATATCACTCAACTCTGTCCAAAAATTTATATTTCATTGATATATATATATATATATATATATAGAATCTGGCTAATATGCTACGCGTAGCATGGAGGGCTTCCGTGCTACGGCTCAATTTTTGAGTTTTCAAAATCCTAACGGTCGATCCGAACCGTTCAACATGATCTCCATATGAATATGTACTTGCAAACCAAATTTTACATTTTTTAGAATTTTTTTACTATTTATTAAGTCACTTTGAAAATTGCTGATCCAATGGTCCAGAAAATTTTACTGTTGTGTACAAATTACTGTTTTTTCAAAGTGGCTTAATAAATAGTAAAAAAATTCTAAAAAATGTAAAATTTGGTTTGCAAGTACATATTCATATGGAGATCATGTTGAACGGTTCGGATCGACCGTTAGGATTTTGAAAACTCAAAAATTGAGCCGTAGCACGGAGGCCTCTATGCTATGCATAGCACCGTAGACACTTCCTATATATATATATATATCAATCAACCAACAGTTTCAAATTTTCTTTATTAAAGTGCTGCTTTGTTTTGGATGTTGTCACTCTATCATAATTTCGGTCAAATACACAGGCATATAACACGGTCCACATTATCATCCACGTTAGCTTCTGGCTGTATATATAATTTGACAAAAATGGTGGGTTTTTTTAGACTGGGGCATATATTAAAAAATTGATCCATTGAATTATCATGCGTACAGAAATTTGAAGCACTATTAATAATGCAAATTGTCAAATTTCTTATGTCAATGCTTCTTAATAATTTGAGGCTGGGCTGACCTGCTCATCAGCAATGTCCTATAATAGACTAGGTTTATATATTTTATTTATTTCGCCATCGTCGACAGGTGTCACTATCTCAAATTCAAAAATCTCATATTTTGACCAGGGAAGCCATCACTTACCTTTTTCTTAATAAAAAAATTAGTACAATATATATATATATATATATATATATATATATATATATATATATATATATATAAAATCTTGAATTTGGTCTAGGGGTCTATGTAAGTTATATTTTTTTTTTTGTTCTCAGAATAAACCTGGCCCTCAAAATTTTATATAAGCGGCCAATTATTGGATAATATGACCGATAATGTTACCTGTTGGAAAAAAATGATGCACTAATATATTGATAAAAAATAATCAAAATAAATTAAATTAAAATAGTATTATTTGGATAGTAACGTCACTATTTTAAACATATTTCGTCTTTTTCGTGTGAGACACATAAAATTGCCATCATAATGATCCGGAATTACCGCTGTTTAGGAAACTATTATTGAAGCGGTCAATAATAACTTGGACTAATTCAGCAGAGGATTGAAACTTAACAAGTAATATATAACAATGAATGAATTACGATCTCTTATAAACAATGATCAGTTGCGAAAGCGAACAGACAAATTTTGCCTACAAAGATCATAAGCAACTTGTCAATTCTTAAAATTAACTAGATGAGAGAGAGTTTAAAAAAAAAAACTAGATGAGGGAGGGTAGAAAATGTGTTGCCTTTCTCAGGCGAGATAGATCAAGTAAGAAAATGAAGCAATATTTTTTTGTTGCTAAATAAGATGCATTTCAATCAGACATGGGTAGAGAGAAAATAAACGCATCCAAGAGATGCGGTGAAGATCAGTAACGTAAAAATATTATTAAAAATTCATCGATAGTTACTAGCTAGCAAAATAACCAACAATTAATTAAGGAACTATAAATTCAATTTAGTCCTCATAGTTTCGAATATCACAAATGGAGATTTTAAACACCATGTCGAGTTAGTCAGTACTTTTTTGTAGCCTTAAAATCAAGATGTGCTGCTAAATTTGTTTCTTATATTAGTGATCAAATTTGACCGTATTTAAAGTCAATTTTAACATGTGGGTTTCTATGGAAGAGATGCCAGAAATAATAGAGAATTTTATGAGGAAGCTTAATTATATTTCTTGACTTCATTATTACATAAAGTACAAATAACATAATATAGCAACATAAATATCTAAGAACTCTATAAATGACATGTCCTAAAATGCCCTATACTAAAATACTAAAAATTTTCCTCCTTAATATAGCCTACTAATTCTGACATCCTGCCAAACCAAGCTTGATGAAAATATATAATGAGATGATAGGCATACATAACAATCCTCTCCTTGATTTGAAATCTCATTCTGAAACAAAACCCCAAAATAAACCCCTAAAACACATAATCATCTTAAATTTCAACTAAATTAGAATCGCCTGAAGAAGTATAATTCTCATATGCCTTCTGTTTATTCTTGAGCTTGAAACAGTCGGTCTTAATGTGTCATTTCTTTCTGCAATAGTTGTAAATTAGATTCTTGTGCTTAGAGCTCGAATAGGTCGATGATGAAGTCAAGTTCTTCCTCTTTTGTCTCACATTCTTATTGTCCACCTTGATACCAATTCTCTCCATGTCATTGAGAAGTATGGTATTGCCTGAAATATGGACCTTAACGGATGTATCTTCTGTCATCTTAAAAGAATGAAATCTCTTCTTGCTTGGTCTTTATGGAGCACAATTGCGCGGAGGAAACACCTGGCGCCTGAATGCTTCTCCCACGATACAGAGATGAATGTGAAAACTCTCAATAGCAACAGTGGAATAGCCCTGAAATCACCGAACAACCGCCGACGATGAAGATGACTCTTATACCAATTTGTTAGGGTTTTCGAAGAAGAAGAGGCCACAAACAAGAGAAACAACTCGAAACCCAACTTCGAGAATAATCCAATTCAACAAAAAATTGCAATTATCGAATTTACAATATCTCAAAGCTCGGTCAAAAATTTGGTTTAAAAATGAGTAAAAGCTTGGCTCATAGATAGAAATTCTTCACGCGGTCTACTCGAGATTTGGTGCGGTCCACCAAATCAAAGTCGCGCACCAAAAAGGAATTATCGCAGCTCACCAAATTCGTCTAGCTAATCACTCTATGTATATTCAAAAAAGGAAAACAAAGCAGCCAACGAAATTATTGAAAAGTTTGAAATTCATTTCTAACATATTATCTGTTGATTTCATGATTTCTGAAGAAAATTATCTTATTGAACTAAAAAGTTAAGTTATTACAATGGTCATAGTCTCTATTTATACAAGTATTCTAACGGTTATTTTTATTGTACCGTTGGTAATCTATTTTCTGTACAGTTGGTACTCTACCTATTCTTATTGTACCGTTGGTACTTTGCTGTCTAATGTTATTTTTCTTGATTTATCTGAGCCACTCTATCAATGATGATCAATGACTGAGATCGATTCTATTACTCCATTTTTAACATTATCTATATGAAAATCCAAAAATCTTGATTTTGCTGAAGAAATATCTAAAAAAATATCATTTGCAATCTTGATAATGTCACTATTTTTAAGTGCTAGCAACAAGCCTACACCAAGACAACCCAAACGATCGATATATATACAAGAAAATTAACTACATGACAACCCAAAAGATATACAAAAGAATATTAAGGGTTGCCACAGGTTAAGAACAAGTTGATGGATTGGACTCTTTTCAACCCCATTTTTAATAAAGCTATACAGTACTTGAAATGATAGAGAGAAAAACAGAGTTCTTATCAACTCATTATCGCCTCCTAGTAAAATGATCCGACATTTTTATTAATCCAAAGTTTAATAGAAATTAATTAATATACTCAGATTCGCAGGAAATTAATAGAAATTAATAAAAATACTCCTACCGGCCAGAAAATGGCCGGTACTCTATTTAATCAATTACCGGCCGGAAAATAGCCGGTACTTTCTTTTACTAAACACCGATCAGAAATGGCCGGTATCCGTATTATTATTATTATTATTGGCTGTTTTAGGATTTATTGGAGTATTTTCCGTTTAGATTTTATGTTGTAGTCTTTTCTGTTTAGATTTTATGTTGTACTCTTTTTGTTATTGTTGTAGTATTTACTGTTTAGCATAATTATGATAATTTATTTTATTTTAGTATAATTTGGCATATTCCTGATGATTTATTTTATTTAGTACAATTATCATTAGTTTAGTTTAGTGTAATCCTGATAATTTATTTTATTTTAGTGTAATTTGGCGTAATTTTGTGTAAGTTAGTGACGAAAAAAGATCTAAAAAAAAATATAAAAATAGTATCATAAAAGCACACATAAAAATAAACCGAAATATAAGATAATCCAAACATAAAACACCAAACATAGTATACCAAATATAAATATTACAAAACAATCACCGCCACAGATCGGGGGACCATCGCTCAACTGGTACCCCGGCGTTCACTCGAACCGGCCAGACTCTCTCTCTGGGTGTAATAACATCAGCCTCGGCCTCGCTGCATATCTGCTCGGTGGTATCCCAGACTGGCTCATACGTCGGCCTAGAGACTGGTGGGGGTGTACAGAAGATGGATGCAGCGAACTCAGTTCCAAAGCCATGCTGAGTCTGGGACCCGCTACCACTAGCCTCTCAATCATGTGGCATCTTTGTCTTATATTGTGGTACTGTGGTGGCAACATGTCGGCCAGATCCTCCTCTAATACCCCGATCTCATCGAGACTGAACGTGCCAAACACGACATCTGTAGGAAAGAACTCCGGAGGCGGTGGCGGTATCTCGGCCGGACCCTGCAATCATATACATAATTAAGTAAATTTGATCTTAATGAAGAAATTGTACTACCTGATAGCTAATGAAATATGACATACCAAAGGCTGAACCGGATGTCCATGCTCATCGTAGAATGCCTCCCACCCAGTCATAGACAATACCCAATGATGGTGTCACTCTGGCTGCTCATTGAGAGGAGGTGGCATCTCATCTAGCATAACCGGGCTCGCGTCGGGCTCGGTTGGATCTATTTCATGCCAGTTGATGTTCTCTCTGGCATCTCACAGTATGGTGATGAGCTGCCCACCTTGCCCGGCATCATCAACAAAATTGGCATTCTGCTTGAGGAAGTAGTACCCAAGACGTCTCCAGTTCTTCTTTCCCAACATGGTGATCCCAAGCGCAGCACCTTTAAGCAAGGCCAAAAGCTAGAAAAAAATTAGTTTGTTAGATCAAACCTTGATGAACTAATCAGTTAGGAAAAAACTATGTAGTTTTAGGTGCATTACCTGGCGAGCCTATTTTTTGCTGTTGGGTGTGTAACCATCATCGTCTTTGACCCTGTCGCGTAAATGGGCACCGTAATTGCCCTGCAGATGTACGGTGCCCATGCAGACTCGCAAGTACCAAGCCTCATATCTCAATAGGAGATGTCCTAGGGTCTGCATGAGCTTATCTGGTACGTGATAAAAGTCGTGGTACCCCGGAGCCTCTGCCCTAGTGTAGTACTCCTGAAAATGGTCACTCCAGTCGCCCTAAGTGGCTTATCCTATAAGGAACACGTTAGTTGCAATACAAAGCTATCAAGTAATTTGAGATAATAGATAATAGGATATTACTTGTGCAGGTCTTTGATAGTGGAAATCGACAAAGATGGATCTGTGGGAATCAATGGCGCATATCCAAGCTGAAGAAGTACCCGATCTGGATAGTGGTGCTCCACTATCCAGAAGTGTACGAGTGGACCTCTGTAATACCATCTCTCCTGCTGCTGTAGACAAATTCTCGGCAACCGCTCATCCTCGTACAACTGGTCGTACGGTGTCCACTCAACAAGCTCTACAGCCAAACTCTATAGCTCTGAACAGACTGCCCTGATACCAATGGTACTACTGTGGGTCCGATTTACGTAGTTGTGAGCTCTCAAATGAGCTCTAAGCGGATCGGGCACTCCACATATCGGAGGCTCATTCGGGATAACCCGGCCCACCGGTACCCATGACCACGACCAGTGCTGAAGCAAGAGTGTTGGCCCATACATCTCATTCTTATCCTTCTGCATTTTCAAGAATTTTAGCCGTTAGAGTATTTAGATTGGTTGATTAAATAATTAAGTAAGAAAAGAGTTAGAGACTTACCATACAACTACGGCACATGTGGGAGTACATATAGGCTAGGATAGCCCCACCCCAGTTGTATGACGATGACTGATCAAGGTCTGCCAGCAGCAGGAGATACATCATCAGCATCATATCACCGCTGTAATCAGCAAACATGATATAACCAAATAGGTCCATCACGTAGGCAGTACAAAACAGATAATGAAACACTGTTCAGAATAATATAAAGTCAATAGCAAATGTATAGAAATAATTTATAGGTTTTACCTCTGAATCTGCTCATCGGTGGAATCTATCGTCAGACCCGAACTGAAGTGCTCTCGCAACTTCTTCATCCTCAGATGAAATTTGGACTTCCTACAATCCTCAATAAGAGAGTGAGAATCAGCTCCCAATAACTCCTCGATCTGAGCACCAAACTTAGCGTTGTCAGATACACCACCAACGGGGTGCCACTGATAGGCAAACCCCAAAGGACACTCACATCTTGGATTGTTATTATCATCTCTCCGAATGGCATGTGGAACGTGTGCGTCTCAGGACGCCATCGCTCCACCAGTCCTGCGATAAGAGATGCATTGATGATGCCACTCCCAGTCCGCAAGATGTCCACAACCTGGTAGAGGCCCATATTGATGAGGTACTGGACCATCACTGTTGGGTTTTGACTGTTCAAACCCGTTGATTAACTTTTAGGCTCAAGCTGCGGAAAGACCGTAGAACAAAAATTTCTACGTCTAACTCAAGCCAAGAATTAAAAGATGGTATCGTTCTTTTAATCCTTTAAGGATCTATTCCCGTAATTGATTTCTAAAATTTAAATCTATTTACCAAGTAAATAAATTTATATAACATTTATACCTTGTTTCCAAATTACAATTGGAATGCAGACTGAGCGAGAAGACCGGATCTGAGCAATGACTTCTTTCGGAGCAATGACTTCTCTCGGAGCACCAAACATATGGTGTCTCTATAGGTTATCCACCAGGACTAACCAGAGAGCGGTTTATTTCTTTTGCCATAAATACCGTAAACTGTGGTATTACGTAAAACACTATTCATGGAAAAAAGACGAAATAGCAGAATTCCCGACCAGCAGTTATTCTGATTTTACTAATAAGCAAAATAGAAATACTGCGACTTTTGAGAAAACACTATTCACCAAAATCCTGCAAACGCTATTCAACAACTCGAAAGATAATACGTATCAGTTACGTATAACTTTCGTTTAAACCGCAACACTATTTGAGAGAGAAAACGAGAAAGAGATGAAATGTTCGAACCGACTCCGTTTCAAACCACGGAATTAGTGTCTCTTCTCTCCACCCCTCCACCCCTATTTATAGGGTTTGAAGTTGGTTGGCAAAAGACCGAAATGCCCCCATGACAAGGCATGCCACCTAGGAGGGTGAGGTGTCATGTGGATAGGATTGATGACATGTCATGTGGATAGGATTGGTGACGTGTCATGCGGATAAGAACGAATCTGAAAAGACCAGAATGCCCTCGCCCGGAACACAATTAATATCCGTATAATTATTCTGAATAATTACATTTCTTGCGGTTGTTGATTTCGGTAATTTATACAACGTGTCATGCACGTTTATAAATTAACCAATGTTTTTCCTTGTCATTTTTACATGACATTTATAATATAATTATATCAAGTATAATTAATTATAAACCATCTTATTATTTATCATAATCAATTTATAATCAATCAATAAGATTCTCTGATTAACTCCTATAGGTGTGACCCGATAGGATCTGTGTTATGTTGGTAAATAGAATTAAAACCGTTTTAACTTCTATAATCATGAGAGACATCTGGCAAAACGCATCATGACCATCCAATTACACAGATGATGCTGTACAGTACAATATCACGATCCAGTAAACTATTTTACTCGTGTTAAATTCTTTGTCTCATAGTTGTCAGATCAGTTTCAAGGTAGATGTGTGTCATCCTTGCTAACTTAATCTTTTCTTGATCTTGAGCAGATTATCAAATATGATTACTCTTGTATTCATACTGCTAGCAAATATTCTTACTCTATCAATGGGCCCAGTGACACTATAACTCGTATAATAAATACGAGGGACAATAGTACTTTTGGTAGACCATCACTACCTCAGCTAAGTTATGTATACCGAAAAGCTACTGTTATAGCTACTTTTTACAGATAGCGTTAGGTAACAATTACACATACACATCTCTTAGTTAGGAAAGATGAATACCTCATACTGTAGAACTTAACACTGAATGAAATCATTAATGACACGAACACAATTCCGTATAATGTTTCATTAGGGGTCTGTCAAATACCATGTTCTTGGAACATGTATCTATGTGATTAAAATGACAACTCTGTGTCTATGGTTTGTAAAACTTGACCATCTTTTAATCCACATACTAACCTTGTAGCGGTAGTTAGTGTTCCTGCTAATTACCTCGGTCAGTGACTTTTTAAGAGTATATATCATCTGTATTATGAAGTTTCACAATTCCAGTCATTAACTCGAAATGATTCATAAATTCAATAATACTCAAGAAAACAAAATGACATTTTATTAATCATTCAATTCATGAACAAAGCTTTATGATTTTATTATCGTATTATTGACTTCTAGATTATTACTAACTAACAATCACCTCGTAGTACTGCATGTGAACGCATCGCAACTTCACATCTAAAAAAAGTGTGCTACGTTTAAAAAAAATAATCCACATGGTGTTACCACAACAAAATTTAAACTCAATAAAAAATACGTACCTCACGAGAAGCCAATGAGACTCTGTGCTCACGGTGGGGCATCCACAGGAGAGGACTAAAATGCTCTGTGTTGCTAGTCTCGATCGGCTCATCAATTACAGGTGGTGTTGGACGAGCCCTTGACCGTCCTCTAGCCATCCTAATGTCAAAAATAAAATTCTATTAACTACGCTAAGTAAACCCTAAACCCTAATTTCGGTATAATATGCTAAAAAGGGCCAAAATAGGCTTAATTATGCTAAAACATGATAAAATCGGCCAATTGCAGTAAAAATAATATAAAATATGTTATAATAGGCTAAAATACCATAATTTCGGTAAAATATGCTAAAAAGGGCCAAAATATGCTTAATTATGCTAAAACATGCTAAAATAGGCCAATTACGGTAAAAATCACCTAAAATATGCTATAATAGGCTAAAATATCATAATTTCTGTAATATATGCTAAAAATGGCCAAAATAGGCTTAATTATGCTAAAATATGCTATAATAGGCTAAAATACCCTAATTTCGGTAAAATACGCTAAAAGGGCCAAAATAATCATAATTATGCTAAAATATGCTATAATAGGCCAATTGCGGTTAAAATATGCTATAATATGTTTCATTAGCCTAATTTCGGTAAAATATGTTTAAATGGTCTAATTATCCTAATTATGCTAAATTGCACTAAATTACGCTTAATTATCCTAATTACGGTAAAAAAAGGCTAAAATACGCTAAAATACGGTCAACTATGTAAATTACAATAAATTACCCTAAACCCTAAATTTGACTAATTACTCTAAATTATACTAAATTTAATAATTAAAACTAACTACAACGGATTTAACACAAAATAATTTTGGTACATTACTAACAAATTCTCACATTTTACAACCATTTTGCACTAAAAATGAATTTTTAAAAAATTAGAGGGTTTTACTTGCAAATCTGGAAAAAAGAGCTTAACCGAGGAGAACTAGTGTGAAATTTGATATAATAAATTGTGAGAAATTCGGCCAACCCTCTACACATATATATAACACAGGTACGGGCCGGAAAATGACCGGTAGTTTATTAAATAGGGTACCGACCAGAAAATGGCCGGTAGTTGATTAAATAGGGTACCGGCTATTTTCTAACCGGTAGGGACATTTTTATAATTTTCGACAGAATCTGGGTATATTAATTAATTTCTAATAAACTTTGGATATTAACAAAAATGTCGGTAAAAAGATGGTATAAATGTACTGATTAAAATCAGACGGTTATAAAAGAAGAACACCATGAGTAGAATTAGGTTGTATGTACTCATCAAATTCTTTGGTGAACATAACTCTATAATCTATCGGATAAACTTCAAACAAGACGAATCCAAACCGTTGAAACCGATCTACTTCACAAGTTATGTGTGTACATGGGAAAATTTGAAATTTTCGAATTCATTTTGTCCAAAGTCAAACCGTCAAAATTGATGAAAAATGAGTGACCCAAAATGAAGTTTTAGAATTTATTTTAGTGCAATGTAATGTAATTTAGTGTAATTTAACTTAATATAGTGTAATTCAACATAATTTCAAGTAATTTAGCGTATTTTAGTATAAATATGCTAATTTTACATCAAAAGAAGTAATCTAATAAATAATTTAAACAAAAAATTCGAATTTTCAGTGTTAGATCTCATTATCTTGCTCTTCATAGTGTCTCTAAAAAAAACGAGAAAACCGGCCATTTGGTAACCGGTTTGTAGCAAAAGTCGGGAATCGTGGGTATAATAATTAAATTTGTAATTAACTTTGGATATTAATAAAAATGTCGGCAGCGGACATGTAGTTGAGAGAAGTGATTAATTAAAAATGTATCGAACAAGTTGCTTTCAACCTCATACTTTATAAAGCTATACTGTATATGAAAAAATGATGTATCATCTTGATCCTCCCGGGAAATATCAGGAAATATATTAAATGCCCAACTCCTAGATCCAGGGGACCAGAGACATTATAATTGAGGCATCTGGACCGGCACGGTCTGCCATGTCAGATAAACCGTAGTATGATAATCGATAATTTGAACTAATCGCGCTGTTTCTGAGCTGACTTTCAACTAAATAGCTTCCCAGCCTATAATGACGGCATGCCGATCCACCGTTGAATCTTTATCCTTCGCAAAATTCAACCTTAGATGCGATAGTTTGTAAATTGCGATATTCTTTAGAGTGACGTCATCCGTTTTTGTCGTATCTCGCCGCCCTACGTCAGCTCCTCACGTGGGCAACTGAACCTTGTTAAACCAATCCCGCTCGTTACCCTATTCCCCAGGAATTGTAGTTTTTCTACATTCACCATCTCAGTAACGGATATATCTTTTACTAGTTATGAACCAGAAATGAACTGCTTCACGAAAGACTATGAAGATATAACTTTAGTAAAGAAAAGATTGTCAGGAGTCAAACAGCTTTAATCGCTGTGCTTTTTCCCAAAGGGCGTGTATATATATTCCCCATCTTTTTGCTTCATCTGATGAAAATAGTATATTGTAATCTACAACAGGTATATATTTTATCCTGATCGTATTCCCTTCTACGCTTTTTCTACCCCAGTTTCCATGGAACTTTTCTTATCTGATTCTTACTACCACTCTTACTCTCCTTACGATCCTTACTTCCAGAACTCCCAATTGAGTTACGAAACCATATCTGAATCCTCTGTCGGATCGGTGCCCGATCCGCTACAGTTCGACATGAATGACTCCTCAGAAATGTTTCTTTTCCAAAACCTAACAGATCCGTCAACCAGCATTAGCGACTCCACCAGTGCTAAAGAAGAAATTGAGGTTCAGTCCACCACGACAAAGAAAGATGAGAAGAAGAAAGTTGGGGGAGAAAAAGAGAAGTGCTACATCGGAGTAAGAAAGAGGCCGTGGGGCAAATTTGCTGCTGAGATAAGGGATTCGACACGAAACGGTGTTCGGGTTTGGCTTGGTACTTTTGGCACTGCTGAGGAGGCAGCTCTGGCATATGACCAGGCCGCCTTCTCTGTCAGAGGCACCATGGCCGTGCTCAATTTTCCTATGGATGAGGTCCGGGAGTCGCTCAGCCGGTTGGATTGGACAACTGAAGCGGGTGCCTCACCCGTTCTCGCTCTGAAGAACAAGCATTCAATCAGGAAGCGTAGTGGGAATAAGAAGAAAATTAATAACAACAAAAGAAACAAGGTGGTGAGAGAATCTGTAGTGGAATTGGAGGATTTGGGTCAGGATTACTTGGAGGAGTTACTTAGGGTTTCTGAACAGAATTCCTGCGGTTGGTAATTGTAAATTCCAGACTATAAATTATATATAGTCTATAAATTCTGTATGCCAGTTAGTTATTTCTTAATTTTTTTGTTAAGGATTTCAGAAATCATAATTAAACAAAATAATGATATGCATATTTCTCTCTATTTTACCATTTTTATGTTTTTTATTTATTTATTTGTCGATTGGCAAATACAAATAGATAAGATTAGCAATTAAGGATTTCTTAAAAAAATTTAACAAAGTGGATGTGATAATTAGTGGATGCAGGAATATTCTCTCCCTTTTTTTCTTAATTTTTTTGCAATAATTGGCGGTGGTTGCCAATTGACAATTGTATTTTGAATTATAGATAGAATATCCTCTCCCCCTCTCTCTCCCTTGATCAATTATGATCATTGTTTGCGATAAATTTTATTTGTTTGTTCTTTTTCAACCACTGGCTAAAATAAAATATTATTAGACAATTTGTTAAAGGACCTTTTTTATTCCTAAAATTGAGAATGAGTATGAAGAGTTTCTTCATTATGAAACAGTTTCTAATTAAACATCTACACAGATCAGCTGGTACCTACTAAGTACCAATAAAGTGCTTAAAGCTACATAGAATCCGTCGTGCTTAACAGATACCTACAAATTCTTTAATGATCAGATAAGTTTTTTCCAAAGAGATTCTAAGGAAACAAAAAGACTAACACCTTGTTTGGATGGAGAGTAGAGGAAGGAAGGGGATGAGAAGAATAAAAAGGAATTAAATGGAATAGAAAGAAAAAATTAACATATTTAATTTCTTTGTGTTTGGATGATTAATGAGGAAAAATAAATTTAACTTTTCTTTCATCTTATTTTTTGTTTGGTTGATTAAAATTTAGAAAATTAATGAGAAATTCGGTGGCTGTTGTAAGTTTGTGACAAAAAACTTGTATGAGAATTATATAGGTAACATATAGAGTTGGGCATTTTTATTTTTTGTTCTAAAAATATTTACAACAAAAAAATTTGTCATCCATTACACCCCAAATCGGGAGGGAAACCAATTCTATTGATTATAATGATACAAGATTAAACCTTTCACCTCCTATACCCTTCATCTCCGATATAATTTTGTCAACCAAACACGATTAATTGAAAAGTTTTCTTTTCTTTCTTTAACAAATAAAAAAAAAGTGAGAATTTTCAATTTGTTCCTAAAAAGTATACTATTTCTAATGCACATTTCTTTCTTTAACACAAACCAGGGGTACTTGAGGAAGAATGATATATAAAAGCACTTTCCACTATTTATACAGGAAAATATTCTAAAATGAAATTACGTACGGACAAAAGGAGCATTTTTAATGCATAAAGGCAATCTGAAGGATGAGCGAAAGATAATTGATTTTCCACTTTTATATATACCTTTTACTTTCCTCAAACTGTTTCATGCTTGATGCATGCTTAACACTTTTTAACTGAGAGTTCCTTTCTTTGATTTATTCTAAGCATATGTACCAATTGTTTCAAGACTTCAGTGTTTAGGTTATCAGCATAAACTAAGTATAGTATGTAAATTAGGGAAATAAATCTGCTGTTACTCCAAAGGATAACAGGACCCTGTTATTCCGATCCCAGCCGTTGAAAATGCTCTGACCAAAAGTTCCAAAGTTGAGAAGCAACAGGTTCGTTTTAGTTTTAGAAGAAAAAAAAGATAATATGTCTAATGTTCTCAGTTTGTCCATTTCATTCCCAAGTAAAATTTAAAATTTATACCCAAATTGAGTCAACATATAAATTTGAGTTGAAATTACCAAGTTAAATTTAAAATTTGAGTCAACATATAAATTTGAGTCATTAATTTCAAATAATTAATTCCTTATTATTATTTTGTTCTATACTCTCCATGCCGGCCAGCAGATATTCAAATTTCTTAATTTTTCAAATTCAAATAATCAAAGGAAAAATTACTTTCTCATAAATTGCCAGATTATTGTAATTAACTTGATTCAATATATAGCTTAAAGAATTAGTTCAAAGTTGTGTGCTGTTTGAATTACTAACGGCTGAGAGTAGCTCAATTTGAATATAAATCGAAATTTTGTTTTCAACGTTGAATAAACTAAAATTTGATTCAAATGATATATGTGACCGTTCAAGAATTTTAACCTTTATTTTCAGTTGGAACATTCAAATATTTAAGGATGCTTTTGGTCTTTAATCGATCTTCATCAACTAACAAATTACAACACCACTTAAATCTTAACTAGCGATTTATGAAAAATCCGGAAATATTAACGAACGACATTAATCTTCATCACCTTACTAAAATATATATAGAAGCGAATTTATGTTGAAGGAATGGAGCTAACTGATCTCCATTTAGGCATTTATTTTCAAAAAAATTATATTTATACATAATTTTCTATATATTTTAGAGTAAAATGTTATATGTACTGTAAAATTTACATTCATACACTGCATAAATATTTTGTATAATTGACCCATACAGATAGACCACTTTAGGCCGGAGAGGAAAATTTTATAGAAATTTATAGGTCCGGACCGACTTTGTCCCCTTCTGGACTTTTGATTTGTAATTAATACTAAATTTAGGGTTAAATTTATGATAAATTTCTTTAATTCTGATTGGTAATTAGGATTAGAAGTCAGAGTATTAGAAATTAAAAAGTCAGAGCATTGTTTTTTTTTTTTTTATCTAGTGCCCAATTAGTTAATGAGTTTGAACCTGATTAACTATTTAGATTTGATTCGCTTTTTTTTCCTTGTTTGATAAAAATTCTGAATCTGTCCCTGAACCCATAGCTTTAAAGTTTGGCTTCGTCCCTAGTACGTAACAAATGTGTAAATATGCTTGCTTCTCTTGAGGTAAAGATATATTGACAGAGTTGTTCTTGCTCCATACAATGCACAAATAATTAAATCAAAGCATAACCGTATAGAACACATACGCTGCAGGAACCAAAAACACTGCTTTGTCAATAACTTTACTCCTCTCTATTCTAGGAGACATAGGGGTGAAAACTTGGGTGGAGGCTCCTAAAAGGTCACAACAGATTCAGATGCACGTTTGATAAATATTTTTTTGAAGGTCAGTGAGCGGACTCATATGACAATTTCATTGATAATAGAAAAGAAAGTTATTTACAGCAGCTTATTATCTATTTACATGGCCACCAAGGAAAATAAATAACGAGAAATGAACACTTATTCTACCCTAGCACTAAGACATTTACCGCTGCTAGCTAAAGAGTTGCCTGCCAGGAAGTTATCTCCAGGGAGGTAGTGTTGACTAGTTCCGTCACTGTCTTGCGCTGACCAGTGAAGAGGCGCCTGTTACGTTCACGCCACAATGCCCAACCTCCTGCAGAGCATAGTGTGTCCCAAAGTCTCATAACTGAGTCGGTGAAGTTCCCTCGTGAGCTCCACCATAAATCAAAGAAGGATCCTCGGTATGGGATGTTGGCGCGGAGGTTGTATCGAAACAGTAAAATCCTCCAGAAACCCATCGCATAGGCACAGGTTAACAGGATATGCCCTGTTGTCTCCAGTGTCGAGTCATGGCAGAGGTGGCAATCGGCCTGTACTTCGCATCCTCTCGATCTCAGTACCTGCTGAGTTAGAAGCTTATTCTGAATGGTAATCCAAAGGAAAACCCTCACTTTGGGAGGTATCTTTAGCTTCCAAATGATCTCATTAGAAGGACACTCGTGCCCCCTATTGTGCAGAACTCTGTATGCCGAGCCCGTAGTGAAAGTTTTTTGCGAAGTCCACTTCCACTGCGTTAGCCCGCTCGATTCGTCAATTGACGTTGATATCACATAAAATGGTTGCAGGCGGTCGAGGGACCGTGCAAAGCCCGAAAGAGTTGGGTCGTGAAGTTCATCAGAAGCCGCATTAATTCCATATAGTGATGACATTGTTCGCGCCCAGAGTCCATTCGTGTCTCTATCTAGCTTCCAAAGCCACTTAGTGTGCAAGGCGTCATTCTGTGTTTGGAGATCCAATATCCCCATACCCTCATTTTTTTTCATTGTGCAGACCGTCTCCCAATTTACGAGGCAATTAATCCTGTTGCACGTGGCATTTCCTTTCCACAGAAACCGCCTTCTGGCCCGGTCTATGTGTTTGATAATTCCTTTTGGCAATTTTATTGCTTGCATGTAATGCATTGGGAGCGCTGTGAGTACCGATTTGATCAAAACAAGCCTACCCCCGTATGTGAGGAATGAGGATTGCCAGGTAGCCAATCTACTCTGTACCGACTGGACTAACGGTTGGAAATCAATCAATCTTAGTTTTTTGGCCGACAGGGGCAAACCGAGGTAGCGAACTGGAAGGTCAGCCCTTGCGCTACCAATGATTCGCTGAATGGTGCCGATCATGGTTGCCGGTATTGCAATTGGTACAAAGGTACTCTTGCTTTTATTGATTTTAAGACCCGTCAGTCGCCCGTATAGGCGCAAAATATGTACAATTACCTTTAGCGTGGTCGGATGTGCCTCAGAAAAAATAATTGTGTCGTCTGCATATTGTATCGGCTTCAGCGGTATCGCCATTAGTGAGTGCATTACCGGTATTGAATTCTGAATAAACCAGTTGAGAGAATCCGTTACCAGGATAAAGAGCATCGGCGATAGCGGATCGCCTTGTCGGAGTCCTCGACTATGGGTGAAGAATGGGGCAAGGGTGCCGTTAACTTTTACTGCTGATGCGGATGTGTTGAGGACATTTAAGACTACCGATAGCCATCTTGGTGGGAAGCCTCGTTCAATCAGTAGATTGGTGAGGAAGCACCAATCTACGGTGTCAAACGCGATGCACGTTTGATAATTAAAAGATGGCGATCTTATTCGCGTAATATTCAGATTCAGAATTTTTTTTCCGGACCAAATTATCATTTCGATCTGAGATATTTTCACAATTTTTATCTCAACAGGTACATCTTTTTTTTTCAAAATCCAAAAAAAAAAAACTTCGGACTGAAATGGCATTTCGGTTCTTATAATTTTTGTAAAAACCAAAACATTCTAAGTTGGTTTTGGTAAAATAGTTTTTTTATTTATGATTTCTTAAAAAAATTTGCACTTGGCAGGCGTAATATTAATTACCTAAAAAAAAAAGGACAAATCCCCAGATGGGCTGCTGGCGGTGAGGCGAACCTGTACCGTTTCCTGCAATTGGCCTCGTGCCCAACACGTGGTGAATTCTGTTGGTGGGCTTAATTTGGCGTGGTCATTGGTCGATGTGACTCCTTCTGGGGTTCAATGCATTTGACCGTTCAAGTCGATGGACCTCATAGATTACAGGAATCTTTAACTTATAAAAAATTATCCCTTCATGTTGGTCTGTTTAATTTATATGTTCGATCTTGTACTATGGTTCGATTTATTTATAAGCATCTCGTACGACCGCAGTAAGCGATGATTAATTATTTGATTAGACTAATAAGTTGGTTTAATTAATCAATATACAAGTCAAATGTCCCTATAGTTCCGCCTCTTTTAAATAGAAAGTTGTTGAACTTCAATAATTTAAAATTCAAAACTCAAATATTAAAGTAAAATTGTTAAACATCTCAAAATTATATCTCTTGAAAATAAATTTATATCACATCTAGAAATTCTATTTTATTATTGTATTTTAGATTTTTTTTTGTTATAAATTGATACAATTAATCAACATAAAAGTTAAATGTCACATTTTGACGTTTCAATTATATATATATATTTTTTAAGCTTATTAACTTAAATTCAAAAGTCAATATAATACTGTTACAAATGTTCATCATGTGCTAATTATATATTAAATATAATCACATATAGCAACTTCATTTTATTATTTGAATTTTAGAGTTTGTTATTGAAGATTTCAAAAAGTACAACTATACAATGAGGCTAATAAAAAAACTCGTAGATTGTGACTCGTTCGAGATCGGCTTGAAAAAAGTTCAAGCTCGTTTGATTCCAGCTCAATTCGCCATGAGTAAGTTGAAATTTGTCTCAACTCGGCAAAAAGAAGATAAAATTCTTTCTCAGCTCATGTTTATGTGTGGCGCACAACATCAAATTGGAAAAAATCTTAGGCATATGCGCGCGATTCATTGCACAAACCAGTCGTTAACGAGTTGGCTCATAATATATCAAGCTCGGCTTATTCCGCCATGAGCCTAATTCAAGCTTTGGATAGTTCTACTTATTTATGTACAGTCCTAGTTTATAGAGATATAGAGGGGAGTCATATTTTTTTTTTTTTAGTTAATTAAAAGCTCGTAGGTATATTTTCATTACTCAAGACAAATTAATTATACATATTAGTTTGTATCAGTATATAAGAGTACATATATAAATTCATACCAGTACATAAAACAATACAACTGAACTCCCTTGTACAAAGCTAGACAAGAAAAATAGAAAAAAAAAAAAAAACAGAATTGTGCTTAGATTACAAGAGATGAGTCTTCAGGTCGGCGTGCTCAGATTGGTAGATAGTGAGCCTACATATTTTCTTGTCGTTAGCACAAACATTATCGTTGGTAGCAAGGCGAGCCAGAGGTATTCAGGAGAGCCTTCGTGCTCAGATGAGGTTTGTGTCCAGTTTATTTTGATGAATGTATAACGAAGAAGATAAAAAAGATAAAGAAGAGAGGAAGAAGAAGTTGAGAAGAAGAAGGCGATGAGTGAAGTCATATGCGATAAACCGTACAACAATCAAATGGGAGTAAATGGGAGTTTTTGTAGTTTTTTTTTTTTACGTTGAACTTTTAAACTTGTGTTTTTTAATAAAAATGTAATTATTGTAAATACTTACAAGTAAATAGAGAGAAAAGAATGAGGACCACACAGGAGATGATAAAGAAGTTCGGACTAGCTAGCTACGCCGGGTGACCGGGATCAAATTAATGTACAACAATCAACCAATCAAAATCTCTTGATAACTTGCACAAATATCTAACTCCAAAAGATATCAACAATACACGGTTATCTCCGGTAAGAGTTTGAAAAGCTAGACTAAAATTTTTTTTGCAAGATGTGTATCAAGCTCAAAGGGACTATGTTTTTCTTAGACACAGTTTGTATTGCATGTATATATGTGAATAGTGCATTACTTCTCGTAGAAAGAAGATTTAATAGATAACGTCCTCCTATAGCACATTCTCTACATAAATTATAGTATAATTAAAAATAGTTAATTATATGTATATTAAAACGATTTGATAATGAGGTAAACGGTCAATATATAATATAAAACGGTTGCTTGGAAATCTTTGCTAAATTTAACCTGATAGTTAGCTAGCCATTTGAAACAGCTCATGGACAGTTGTCATCAGTTGCTAGCTCGAGTATAATATCGATCGTCAGTAATCGTTCTTGTACAGAAACAGCTAGTGCTTCAAGCAACTCTGGTTGTATTTTTAGCACCTGATTGATCAATCAGTCGCTATTTTATCTTATCTCCTATTTAACGGTACATGAATTAATCAGTCACTATTTTATCTTATCTCTTACTTTAGATACCGATTGTTTTAGTATATGCAAATGTTCAGAGTATATGTAACAGTCAATCTATGACCATTCTGAAACTGTCAATAACTGTACATGTTTTATTATATATATTAGACAACCATTATGTACTGTATTTTCTTCTAGAAACTTACTTGCCTTATAGGTGAACTTGATATATTTTATAGAATAATTATTTTAGTACCCGCACTGTATCCGCGCTACAGTACCCGCACTTAGAGGAATAATGTACTATGGTCCCCACTAATTATTATTCTAAAAAGATATTATATGTTCCCCACTAATTATTATTCTAAAATTTCAGCAACACCCTTCCTCTATGATCCGCGTCAACCTTCCTCTAATGAAGTAGTGGGGACCCCGTATCACCGCATCAACCTTACCTAATCATCACCGCGTCAACCTTCCTCTAACAAAAATAGTTGACCACATAGGTAAATATACTTTAGTGCAGAGGTATAAATACTTGCAGTACTTGATATTAATACTTTCAGACGTCATCTAGTATCATATGTAAATAATATTTGAGTGGTCCCCTAATGCGGGTACAACGCGAGGATTTTTCAAGAAAATGTGCGGGTACGGTTATTTAAGAAAAATTCATATATCATATATGTAGTTCATTGTATAGATATAAATACTTATCTTGTTTGAGCTATATACTTCACAATGTTACTATTAATATTTGTAAAACAAAATTACAGTTTTGGAACGGTTGTGTGGTCCCCTAATGCGGGTACGACGCGAGGATTTTTCAAAAAAAGGTGCGGGTACGGTTATTTAAGGAAAATTCATATATCATATATGTAGTTCATTTTATAGATATAAATACTTGTCTTGTATAGATATAAATACTTCACAATGTTACTATTAATATTTGTAAAACAAAATTACAGTTTTGGAACGGTTGCAGTCCCCACAAACAGTTATGACAATTTAGGTGCGGGTACTCATATCAGCTTCCTATTTTATAGTAGTAGTCCGAAACTTACATTTGAATGTTTTACGAATATTATTCTAAATTACATTTATATGATCTTGCAGATCTTTTTGTACTCGACCTTAATTGCTTGTACATGTAATTCTCAAATTATTCAACTATCCATATATACTTCACAATCTTATAACATATAATATATCAAATATTAGATTCATATTAATTTTTTTGGAATCGTCAAATTAGTAATAGAGATTAGAATAATAATATGAATCCTCATTAATCAAGCTTAAATAATCTCACCTGAAAAATAATATATGAATATCAATTACATATTATTATATCACTATTTAATTAGTTCAATAAACTATCATCACTTTTCTAAGGTTAATAAACTATTATCATTGAAGATCACAAATCTTAAAACTACTCCCACTAAACACTCTTAGCTGTAGAGCTTTTATTATGAGTGTGAACATGATCTTAATATGATTACCCTTTCCGGTGCTCTTTTTTTCAAGACAAATGGTTAGGTACCTTACAAAGTTGTGAATTGTCGGACTGAAGTGTGTGGTCACATCAACAATTTTCTCCTCCTTGAGCTGGTTTCACAAAAACCTGTGTCGGATGCTGAATGATCAGTTGAGCACTAGAAATTAAATTTTTCTTAATTATACTAAAAACTAAGGGCATAATTGTAGCTTTGTCCATGGTGTCCACTTCTCTCTCCCCGTACCCAGCGATTTGTAGAAATTGGAAAACTGCAACAAAATTTATGGTACATTTGGATTGTTGAGTTACTTCCTTTTTGCCTAGAACACAAGTTTCCGAACTTTAGACAAATTATTTGTTAAATCTTGTCTGATAATTTTAAATATGAATGTTATGCATGTACACCCCTCGACGCTGGTACCAGTTATTACAGTAATTTGATGCGTACCGAAATGAGTGTATGACAACTATTCAAAACGCTCGTCCGTACAAGTGTTCTTTGTTGTTCGGTTTGCATCAAAATCTGCATGTATTATCAATCAAATGACTAAGACATATCTTCCATGGAACAAATAATAAGTGTTATTTTAAGTAAAAATATCAACAACAAAAATTATGTAGCATTCCATGCAACAAATAATAATAGAATGATAAATTGTAAAAGAAATAAATTGTAATATTGTATTGCAATATAAAATGTCGCACAAAATTGACATATAAATTTCTTCAATTAATCCGCATGATACGTACGGTCTGAATTTTGACTCCTATCATCATTATAAGATTTGAATAATCCCTAATTTTCAAATTTTAATATTGTACTCGATCACAAGAAAACAAAATCATCAATTTTATATTGAACGTTTGTATTATTATCGTATCATGCAAATTAGATATGATAAGCTCACATATGTGTAATATCTTTAATTAGCACTTTTGCATATTGATCATGTAAAATTTATTAATCATCTAAAATCTCAGTTCAGTTTATTTGTTTTTAAAAATACTCCTATTGTTTCTATGAGCAAAACAAATCAAATTTAGAATATTTTTTATGTTCTTTTTTTCATTAAAAATAACTAGAACAATGTCATAATTAATAAAGACCAATCAACTAGTTCACCAACATGTTATTTTCCTTGTAGATTGATTGTGTATCTATTTCCTTACAATTGTAAATATAGTCCGTCAAATACCGTTAAATATGAACAGTTGTAAAATTTGATGTTATTTGATCAACAGTGAAACTTACATAAAATTTCATTATTTATAATTATCAAATTTGTAGAACTAATTAATTGTGAATGTATCCCCGCTCTCTTTAATTAATTAAGCTTATATTACTATATGACTATATCCTCCAAACCCGACATGACACAGCCGCCCGTCAGCCCATGTCGCATCCCAAATCCAGGACTTAATCTATCTGTCCAGTTTCATCGCATCCTTTGCTCCTAACACCTATGTCGAAAGAGAGCGAACTAGCGATCGAAAGAGAGAGAAGTTGTGAATTGAGAATGTAATGGAGGAGGGTGAAAGAAGAAAAGGAACACAATGTAAAATAGGAAACTGGTGAAGAAGGTAGTGGAGGCACGAGAGAGAGTGAGAGATGTTAGAATATGATATATTTCGGTGGAGGGAAGAGAGACAGATTCCGATATTTATCAATGCAAATAGTATTTTCTCTTTCGCAAATATATATTATTTTTTTCTTCTCTTACTTTACAACTGAGATACAACTCTATTTATAGCCTTAGACATGACTCTTAAAATTCGTACAGTAATTAAAACAAAACAGAATTCAAAACAACTCAAAACAGAATACAGAGCAGCACAGTAAATTCTGACCCTTGGTTACTAAAACTGCCATAACTTATTGTAGGGAACTCCAAACGACTTGAAACTTAAACCATCTGAATCTAGACTCGAAAACACATAAAATACATAGTTCATTTGCCCAGAATGACCTAGAAATGCTCCTTCAATTTTGCATTTAATATTGCCTCAAAATCTGTCCACTGCAGAATTCAACGGGATCCTAACTTTAATAACATAATTAAGTTTATATTTTCAACAAGAGAGTTCTCTGTTTATAAAAGATAGGAGAAGCAGAATACAGTGAGAATGAGAGGTAGAACCAAGGTCGGTGATGAAGTGCACGGGCGACGGGCTCAGTATGAATGTTAACAAGAGGACTTGCGGGAAGTATGTTTGTGGTGCGAGCTTGTGTATATGTCGGTTGAATGGAGGTGTAGCAATGACAATTAAAGCAGTCAGAGGAAGAAAGAGGTTGAGAGTAAGGAAGACATTAGATCGAGAGAGAGATCTAAAGAGGATCGACAGAGAACAGAGGTAACGGAAAAAAAAAAAAAAACAAACAAAAAACTTGAAACAATGGCAGTCGTTAAGGTTGGAGCCTAATGGGCTTAAAGGTGAAACAAACTAAAAAAGGGAAGGAAACAAGTTGGGCCCAATCATAGAGAAGGTAAGAGAGAAAAATAAAGATTAAAGATTCAGCCTAGTTTTGTCGAAAGCCCAATACATAACAAGTTGTTTTTAAATATAATTCAGTCCAATATGAAACCCGGTTAAGCCCAATCCAATCTGGCCCAGACCCAGAACAAAACCTGTTTTGCAAAAACTGTTATAAAGTTGTTTCAATCACAACTTCCAATTGGTATATAATTTTCAGAGATTGTTTCACCATTTTAAAGAATTTTTAAGGCTTATTAGAACGAAACTGTTTATACACAAAAACTATATCAATTTAAATTAATTTATTCTGGTTATTTTTTAGATAACAATATCTAAGAATTACATTTCACTCCTAAAAATATGTTTCTCTTTGCCACAATTACGCGGTTAGACCGTGGCAGCTTCTGCCAAGGCGTAAAATAAATAAAAAAACAATTACGGGGTTAGTTACACTCTTTATGGGTAGAAAAAATTAAGGTCTGTTTCTGTCAACATTTTTAATTAATTATATTTAGAAACGTAAGATCTCTAACTATGACAAGTCTAATTTATGTCTATTACATGTGCATAAATTTATCAATACAAAAGTAAATAGATACAACAAATATTATGCATAATATTATGCTACAACTAATACATCAACTATACTTACAGATAATCTCTAACTAATGTCTTTTATATTTTTATAAATGAGAGATCCAATGACACCATTTTATGGTGACATATCTTGATGCTTGTACGTCATTTTTACGATTTCAAAGTCCAAACAGTCGATCCGAACCGTTCGACATGATCTCCATATTAAATGTACATGGAGACCAAATTTTACATTTTTTTTGGAATTTTTTTAGTATTTATTCAGATGTGTACAAAATTATTGTTTTCCGACAATTCTGGACCATTGAAAAAAGTTGATTTTCAAAAATTCTAAAAAAATAATAAACAATTTCCAAAAATTGTAAAATTTGGTCTCGAAGTACAATTTAATATGGATATCATGTTGAATAGTTCGGATCGATTATTTGAATTTTGAAATCGCAAAAATAATTTATAAACATATGGTGTCAAGATGTATCACATAAAATGATGTAATTGGATCCCTCCTCTTCATAAATTTATTCAAAATAAATCAAATAAATATACAAAATTATTATGCATAATATTTTTTCTTAAATGCAATTACGGTATGTTGTGTGTGTATGTGTGTTTATTGATATTTCCACCAATTGACCATTAAATATAATTTATGAAAATATTGAGCTATTTTAAATCTTCAACAAAAGAATACCTTTGAGCTAATTTAGAGTATCCGTATCTTGGTGGAATTCCTATCACCTAATGTAACAAAATATTTTGTTTGGATATGGACCATCCAATCAGAATACACACGATTATTAAAGCGGTCTCGTACTTTACACCTCGGACTGAATTGGCCCGAATTCCTATCGAACAGCTGTGATCCGAACAGAAATGTTATGTTACCTCAGAGGATATGGATTCTATCTTGGTGGGCGTTTGTGTACTGGAATTCAAATTTTCTATTTTTTTTTATTTGATTCAGAGAAGGCCCGTAGGCCAATTCAATTTTTTGTATTAAATACTTGTAACACGACCTCTTTTATAATATTATTGATATGTGAATCCTTCTAACAGTTAATGCAGGTCCCACAATTATTACAAGTGCATGAAATCTGTCCACCAATAATTTGTAACAAAAAACTGCCACAAGTTTATAATAAAGAACCCGGCCGGGTAATCATATTGCTGACCGAGAGCAAGAAGCAAGTTCAAATTTCGAATTGAAATCGACCCAGCCAAACTGAATTTAATCAACCCCCTCTTAAAATGAATTCAGATCCTTCCCGGTACCGTAATAGACAATCTTTTACAACTACTTAGTCTGGACCTTCTTTTTAACTTGGCACGAATCTCAAAGCCCAATAATACTGCCCCCTCTGTTAGCCCGAATCTCAAACCGTTATAATTGAGGCATCGCCCATCTGGACCAGAACATTATAATTGAGGCATCGCCCATCTGGACCGGCCGGTCTGCCATGTCAGATAAACCGTAGTATGATAATCGATAATTTGAACTAATCGCACTGTTTCTCAGCTGACTTTCAACTAATAGCTTCCCAGCCTAAAATGACGGCATGCCGAAATCCACCGTTGAATCTTTATCCTTCGCAAAATTCAACCTTAGATGCCACAGGTAGTAAATTGCGATATTTTCACTGTGACGTCATCAGTTTTTGTCGCATCTCGCCGCCCTACGTCAGCGCCTCACGTGGGCAACTGAACCTTGTTAAACCAATCCCGCTCGTTGCCCCATTCCCCAGGAATTATTGAATTTCTACATTCACTATCTCAGTAACGACTATATCTGTTACCAATAATGAACTAAAAACAAACTGCTTCCCGAAAGACTATAAAGACATAATTTCAGTAAAATATCTTTATCAGGAGTCAAACAGCTTTAATCGCTGTGCTTTTTCCCAAAGGGCGTGTATATATATTCCCCATCTTTTTGCTTCATCTGATGAAAATAGTATATTGTAATCTACAACAGGTATATATTTTATCCTGATCGTATTCCCTTCTACGCTTTTTCTACCCCAGTTTCCATGGAACTTTTCTTATCTGATTCTTACTACCACTCTTACTCTCCTTACGATCCTTACTTCCAGAACTCCCAATTGAGTTACGAAACCATATCTGAATCCTCTGTCGGATCGGTGCCCGATCCGCTACAGTTCGACATGAATGACTCCTCAGAAATGTTTCTTTTCCAAAACCTAACAGATCCGTCAACCAGCATTAGCGACTCCACCAGTGCTAAAGAAGAAATTGAGGTTCAGTCCACCACGACAAAGAAAGATGAGAAGAAGAAAGTTGGGGGAGAAAAAGAGAAGTGCTACATCGGAGTAAGAAAGAGGCCGTGGGGCAAATTTGCTGCTGAGATAAGGGATTCGACACGAAACGGTGTCCGGGTTTGGCTTGGTACTTTTGGTACTGCTGAGGAGGCAGCTCTGGCATATGACCAGGCCGCCTTCTCTGTCAGAGGCACCATGGCCGTGCTCAACTTTCCTGTGGACGAGGTCCGGGAGTCTCTCAGCCGGTTGGATTGGACAAATGAAGCGGGCTTTTCACCCGTTCTCGCTCTGAAGAACAAGCATTCAATCAGGAAGCGTTCTGGGAATAAGAAGAAAATTGGTAGCAACAAAAGAAACAAGGTGGTGAGAGAATCTGTGGTGGAATTGGAGGATTTGGGTCAGGATTACTTGGAGGAGTTACTTAGGGTTTCTGAACAGAATTCCTGCGGTTGGTAATTGTAAATTCCAGACTATAAATTATATATAGTCTATAAATTCTGTATGCCAGTTAGTTATTTCTTAATTTTTTTGTTAAGGAATTCAGAAATCATAATTAAACAAAATAATGATATGCATATTTCTCTCTATTTTACCATTTTTATGTTTTTTATTTATTTATTTGTCGATTGGCAAATACAAATAGATAAGATTAGCAATTAAGGATTTCTTAAAAAAATTTAACAAAGTGGATGTGATAATTAGTGGATGCAGGAATATTCTCTCCCTTTTTTTCTTAATTTTTTTGCAATAATTGGCGGTGGTTGCCAATTGACAATTGTATTTTGAATTATAGATAGAATATCCTCTCCCCCTCTCTCTCCCTTGATCAATTATGATCATTGTTTGCGATAAATTTTATTTGTTTGTTCTTTTTCAACCACTGGCTAAAATAAAATATTATTAGACAATTTGTTAAAGGATCTTTTTTATTCCTAAAATTGAGAATGAGTATGAATAGTTTCTTCATTATGAAACAGTTTCTAATTAAACATCTACACAGATCAGCTGGTACCTACTAAGTACCAATAAAGTGCTTAAAGCTACATAGAATCCGTCGTGCTTAACAGATACCTACAAATTCTTTAATGATCAGATAAGTTTTTTTCCAAAGAGATTCTAAGGAAACAAAAAGACTAACACCTTGTTTGGATGGAGAGTAGAGGAAGGAAGGGGATGAGAAGAGTAAAAAGGAATTAAATGGAATAGAAAGAAAAAATTAACATATTTAATATCTTTGTGTTTGAATGATTAATGAGGAAAAATAAATTTAACTTTTCTTTCATCTTATTTCTTGTTTGGTTGATTAAAATTTAGAAAATTAATAAGAAATTCGGTGGCTGTTGTAAGTTTGTGACAAAAAACTTGTATGAGAATTATGAGTTGGGCATTTTTATTTTTTGTTCTAAAAATATTTACAACAAAAAAATTTGTCATCCATTACACCCCAAATCGGGAGGGAAACCAATTCTATTGATTATAATGATACAAGATTAAACCTTTCACCTCCTATACCCTTCATCTCCGATATAATTTTGTCAACCAAACACGATTAATTGGAAAGTTTTCTTTTCTTTCTTTAACAAATAAAAAAAAAGTGAGAATTTTCAATTTGTTCCAAAAAATTATACTATTTCTAATGCACAATTCTTTCTTTAACACAAACCAGGGGTACTTGGGGAATAATGATAAAACCACTTTCCACTATTTATGCAGGATAATATTATATACAAATTAAGTATGGACAAAAAAGCATTTTAATGTATAAAGGCAATGTGAATGATGAGCCAAAGATAATTGGTTTTCCACTTCTAAACCTAGAACTTTCCTCAAATTGTTTTATGCTTGATGTTTACACTTTTCAACTGGAGTTCCTTGATTTGATTTATTCTAAGCTTATGTACCAATTGTTTCAAGTCTTCAGTTTGTAGGTTATCATCATAAACTAAGTATAGTAGGTAAATTAGGGAAATAAATCTGCTGTTACTCCAAAGGATAACAGGACCCCGTTATTGCGATCCCAGCCGTTGAAAATGCTCTGACCAAAAGTTCCAAAGTTGAGAAGCAACAGGTTCGTTTTAGTTTTAGAAGAAAAAAAAGATAATATGTCTAATGTTCTCAGTTTGTCCATTTCATTCCCAAGTAAAATTTAAAATTTATACCCAAATTGAGTCAACATATAAATTTGAGTTGAAATTACCAAGTTAAATTTAAAATTTGAGTCAACATATAAATTTGAGTCATTAATTTCAAATAATTAATTCCTTATTATTATTTTGTTCTATACTCTCCATGCCGGCCAGCAGATATTCAAATTTCTTAATTTTTCAAATTCAAATAATCAAAAGAAAAATTACTTTCTCATAAATTGCCAGATTATTGTAATTAACTTGATTCAATATATAGCTTAAAGAATTAGTTCAAAGTTGTGTGCTGTTTGAATTACTAACGGCTGAGAGTAGCTCAATTTGAATATAAATCGAAATTTTGTTTTCAACGTTGAATAAACTAAAATTTGATTCAAATGATATATGTGACCGTTCAAGAATTTTAACCTTTATTTTCAGTTGGAACATTCAAATATTTAAGGATGCTTTTGGTCTTTAATCGATCTTCATCAACTAACAAATTACAACACCACTTAAATCTTAACTAGCGATTTATGAAAAATCCGGAAATATTAACGAACGACATTAATCTTCATCACCTTACAAAAATATATATAGAAGCGAATTTATGTTGAAGGAATGGAGCTAACTGATCTCCATTTAGGCATTTATTTTCAAAAAAATTATATTTATACATAATTTTCTATATATTTTAGAGTAAAATGTTATGTGTACTGTAAAATTTACATTCATACATTGCATAAATATTTTGTATAATTGACTCATACAGATAGACCACTTTAGGCCGGGGAGGAAAATTTTATAGAAATTTATAGGTCCGGACCGACTTTGTCCCCTTCTGGACTTTTGATTTGTAATTAATACTAAATTTAGGGTTAAATTTATGATAAATTTTTTTAATTCTGATTGATAATTAGGATTAGAAGTCAGAGTATTAGAAATTAAAAAGTCAGAGCATTGTTTTTTTTTTTTATCTAGTGCCCAATTAGTTAATGAATTTGAACCTGATTAACTATTTAGATTCGATTCGCTTTTTTTTCCTTGTTTGATAAAAATTCTGGATCTGTCTCTGAACCCATAGCTTTAAAGTTTGGCTTCGTCCCTAGTACGTAACAAATGTGTAAATATGCTTGCTTCTCTTGAGGTAAAGATATATTGACAGAGTTGTTCTTGCTCCATACAATGCACAAATAATTAAATCAAAGCATAACCGTATAGAACACATACGCTGCAGGAACCAAAAACACTGCTTTGTCAATAACTTTACTCCTCTCTATTCTAGGAGACATAGGGGTGAAAACTTGGGTGGAGGCTCCTAAAAGGTCACAACAGATTCAGATGCACGTTTGATAAATATTTTTTTGAAGGTCAGTGAGCGGACTCACATGACTATTTCATTGATAATTAAAAGGAAATTAGTTATTTACAGCAGCTTATTAGCTATTTACATGGCCACCAAGAAAAATAAATAACGAGAAATAAACATTTATTCCACCCGAACATTAAGACATTAACCGCCGCTAGCTAAAGGTTGCCTGCTAAGAAGTTATCTCCAGGGAGGTAGTGTTGACTAGTTCCGTCACTGTCTTGCGCTGACCAGTGAAGAGGCACCTGTTACGTTCACGCCACAGTGCCCAACCTCCTGCAGAGCACGCTGTGTCCCAAAGTCTCAAAGCTGAGTCGGTGAAGTTCCCTCGTGAGCTCCACCACAAGTCAAAGAAGGATCCTCGGTCTGGGATGCTGGCGCGGAGGTTGTATCGAAACAGTAAAATCCTCCAAAAACCCATCGCATAGGCACAGGTTAACAGGATATGCCCTGTCGTCTCCAGTGCCGAGTCGTGGCAGAGGTGGCAACCGGCCTGTACTTCGCATCCTCTCGATCTCAATACCTGCTGAGTTAGAAGCTTATTCTGAATGGTAATCCAAAGGAAAACCCTCACCTTGGGAGGTATCTTTAGCTTCCAAATGATCTCATTAGAAGGACACTCGTGCCCCCTATTGTGCAGAACTCTGTATGCCGAGCCCGTAGTGAAAGTTTTTTGCGAAGTCCACTTCCACTGTGTTAGCCCGCTCGATTCGTCAATTGACGTTGATATCACATAAAATGGTTGCAGGCGGTCGAGGGACCGTGCAAAGCCCGAAAGAGTTGGGTCGTGAAGTTCATCAGAAGCCGCATTAATTCCATATAGTGATGACATTGTTCGCGCCCAGAGTCCATTCGTGTCTCTATCTAGCTTCCAAAGCCACTTAGTGTGCAAGGCGTCATTCTGTGTTTGGAGATCCAATATCCCCATAGCCCCATTTTTTTTCATTGTGCAGATCGTCTCCCAATTTACGAGGCAATTAATCCCGTTGCACGTGGCATTTCCTTTCCACATAAACCGCCTTCTGGCCCGGTCTATGTGTTTGATAATTCCTTTTGGCAATTTTATTGCTTGCATGTAATGCATTGGGAGCGTTGTGAGTACCGATTTGATCAAAACAAGCCTACCCCCGTATGTGAGGAATAAGGATTGCCAGGTAGCCAATCTACTCTGTACCGACTGGATTAACGGTTGGAAATCAATCAATCTTAGTTTTTTGGCCGACAGGGGCAAACCGAGGTAGCGAATTGGAAGGTCAGCCCGTGCGCTACCAATGATTCGCTGAATGGTGCCGATCATGGTTGCCGGTATTGCAATTGGTACAAAGGTACTCTTGCTTTTATTGATTTTAAGACCCGTTAGTTGCCCGTATAGGCGCAAAATATATACAATTACCTTTAGCGTGGTCGGATGTGCCTCAGAAAAAATAATTGTGTCGTCTGCATATTGTATCGGCTTCGGCGGTATCGCCATTGGTGAGTGCATTACCGGTATTGAATTATGAATAAACCAGTTGAGAGAATCTGTTACCAGGATAAAGAGCATCGGTGATAGCGGATCACCTTGTCGGAGTCCTCGACTATGGGTGAAGAATGGGGTAAGGGTGCCGTTAACTTTTACTGCTGATGCGGATGTGTTGAGGACATTTAAGACTGCCGATAGCCATCTTGGTGGGAAGCCTCGTTCAATCAGTAGATTGGTGAGGAAGCACCAATCTACGGTGTCAAACGCGATGCACGTTTGATAATTAAAAGATGGCGATCTTATTCGCGTAATATTCAGATTCAGAATTTTTTTTCCGGACCAAATTATCATTTCGATCTGAGATATTTTCACAATTTTTATCTCAACAGGTACATCTTTTTTTTTCAAAATCCAAAAAAAAAAAACTTCGGACTGAAATGGCATTTCGGTTCTTATAATTTTTGTAAAAACCAAAACAATCTAAGTTGGTTTTGGTAAAATAGTTTTTTTATTTATGATTTCTTAAAAAAATTTGCACTTGGCAGGCGTAATATTAATTACCTAAAAAAAAAAAGGGACAAATCCCCAGATGGGCTGCTGGCGGTGAGGCGAACCTGTACCGTTTCCTGCAATTGGCCTCGTGACCAACACGTGGCGAATTCTGTTAGTGTATTTTAGTATGGTCATGGGTCAAGCTGTGACTCCTTCTGGTTCAATGCATTTGACCGTTCAAGTGGATGGACCCTATAGATTGAAGGAATCTTTCAACTTATTTAAATATATCACTTCAGGTTCAGTTTAATTTATATTTTCTTGAACTAAGGTGCGATTAATTTATAAACATCTCGTACGATCCGTGGTAATCGATGATTAATTATTTATAAGTTGGTTTAATTAATTAATATAAAAGTCAAATGTCCCTATTTTTACGCCTCTTCTAAATATAAAGTTGTTGAACTTTAATTTAAAATTCAAAACTCAAATATTAAAGTATGATTGTTAAACATCTCGAAATTGAGGAGGGTTCCAATGCCTCATGCCTTTCATACCTCATCATACCTCATGTTCTATATCTTCATTTTCATAGTCTAAATTGTTGTTCCGAACCGTTCACGATGATATCCATACTAAAATATGGTTGGGGATGAAATTTTATAATTTTTGGAAATTTTTTGCTATTTTTTAAGATGGGTAGAAAATCACTGTTTTTTAAACGGTCCAAAAACAGTGATTTTGTACCCATCTTAAAAAATAGTAAAAAATTTCCAAAAAATATAAAATTTCATCCCCAAGCATATTTTAGTATGAATATCATGTTGAACGGTCGGATCGAAAATTTGAACTTTGAAAACAAAGATATAACATATGATGTAGATGAGGTATGAAAAACATGAGGCATTGGAACCCTCCTCCTCGAAATTATATCTCTTAAAAATAAATTTATATCACATCTAGAAATTCTATTTTATTATTGTATTTTAGAATTTTTTTTTTGTTATAAATTGATACAATTAATTAACATAAAAGTTAAATGTCACATTTTGACGCCCTCAATTATATATATATTTTTAAGCTTATTAACTTAAATTCAAAAGTCAATATAATACTGTTACAAATGTTCATCATGTGCTAATTATATCTTAAATATAATCACATATAGCAACTTCATTTTATTATTTGAATTTTAGAGTTTGTTATTGAAGATTTTAAAAAGTACAACTATACAGTGGGGCTAATAAAAAAACTCGTAGATTGTGACTCGTTCGAGATCGGCTTGAAAAAAGTTCGTAATTAGCTCGTTTGATTCTAGCTCAGATCGCCATGAGTAAGTTGAAATTTGTCTCAACTCGGCTCTTGTTGGCGTAGCTTTCATCAGCTCGTTGCAAAAAGAAGATAAAATTCTTTCTCGGCTCATGTTTATGTGTGGCGCACAACATCAAATTAATTGGAAAAAAATCTTAGGCATATGCACGCGGCTCATTGCACAAACCAGTCGTTAACGAGTTGGCTCATAAAATATCAAGCTCGGCTTATTCCGCCATGAGCCTAATTCAAGTTTTGGATAGTTCTACTTATTTACGTACAGTCCTAGTTTATAGAGATATAGAGAGGAGTCATCTTTTTTTTTTTTAGTTAAAAGCCCGTACGTATATTTTCATTACTCAAGACAAACTAATTACACGTATTAGTTTGTATCAGTATATAAGAGTACATATATAAGCTCATATCAGTACGTAAAAGATTAGAACTGAACTCCCTTGTACAAAGTTAGACAAGAAAAATAGAAAGAAAAAAAAAAACAAAACCGTGCTCTGATTACAAGAGATGAGTCTTCAGGTCGGCGTGCTCAGTTTGGTAGATAGCGACCCTAGATAGTTTCTTGTCGTTAGCACAAACATTATCGTTGGTAGCAAGGCGAGCCAGAGGTATTCAGGAGAGCCTTCGTGCTCAGATGAGGTTTGTACCCAGTTTATTTTGATGAATATACAACGAAGAAGATAAAAAAAGATTAAAGAAGAGAGGAAGAAGAAGTTGAGAAGAAGAAGGCGATGAGTGAAGTCATATGCGATAAACCGTACAACAATCAAATGGGAGTAAATGGGAGTTTTTGTAGTTTTTTTTTTTTTACGTTGAACTTTTAAACTTGTGTACTTTTTTTAATAAAAATGTAATTATTGTAAATACTTACAAGTAAATAGAGAGAAAAGAATGAGGACCACACAGGAGATGATAAAGAAGTTCGGACTAGCTAGCTACGCCGGGTGACCGGGATCAAATTAATGTACAACAATCAACCAATCAAAATCTCTTGATAACTTGCACAAATATCTAACTCCAAAAGATATCAACAATACACGGTTATCTCCGGTAAGATGAGTTTGAAAAGATAGACTAAATTTTTTTTGCAAGATGTGTATCAAGCTCAAAGGGACTATGTTTTTCTTAGACACAGTTTGTATTGCATGTATATATGTGAATAGTGCATTACTTCTCGTAGAAAGAAGATTTTAATAGATAACGTCCTCCTATAGCACATTCTCTACATAAATATAGTATAATTAAAAATAGTTAATTATATGTATATTAAAACGATTTGATAATGAGGTAAACGGTCAATATATAATACAAAACGGTTGCTTGGAAATCTTTGCTAAATTTAACCTGATAGTTAGCTAGCCATTTGAAACAGCTCATGGACAGTTGTCATCAGTTGCTAGCTCGAGTATAATATCGATCGTCAGTAATCGTTCTTGTACAGAAACAGCTAGTGCTTCAAGCAACTCTGGTTGTATTTTTAGCACCTGATTGATCAATCAGTCGCTATTTTATCTTATCTCCTATTTAACGGTACATGAATCAGTCACTATTTTATCTTATCTCTTACTTTAGATACCGATTGTTTTAGTATATGCAAATGTTCAGAGTATATGTAACAGTCAATCTATGACCATTCTGAAACTGTCAATAACTGTACATGTTTTATTATATATATTAGACAACCATTATGTACTGTATTTTCTTCTAGAAACTTACTTGCCTTATAGGTGAACTTGATATATTTTATAGAATAATTATTTTAGTACCCGCACTGTACCCGCGCTACAGTACCCGCACTTAGAGGAATAATGTACTATGGTCCCCACTAATTATTATTCTAAAAAGATATTATATGTTCCCCACTAATTATTATTCTAAAATTTCAGCAACACCCTTCCTCTATGATCCGCGTCAACCTTCCTCTAATGAAGTAGTGGGGACCCCGTATCACCGCATCAACCTTACCCAATCATCACCGCGTCAACCTTCCTTTAACAAAAATAGTTGAACACAAAGGTAAAAATACTTTAGTGCAGAGGTATAAATACTTGCAGTACTTGATATTAATACTTTCAGACGTCATCTAGTGTCATATGTAAAAAATATTTGAGTGGTCCCCTAATGCGGGTACGACGCGAGGATTTTTCAAGAAAATGTGCGGGTACGGTTATTTAAGAAAAATTCATATATCATATATGTAGTTCATTGTATAGATATAAATACTTATCTTGTTTGAGCTATATACTTCACAATGTTACTATTAATATTTGTAAAACAAAATTACAGTTTTGGAACGGTTGTGTGGTCCCCTAATGCGGGTACGACGCGAGGATTTTTCAAAAAAAGATGCGGGTACGGTTATTTAAGGAAAATTCATATATCATATATGTAGTTCATTGTATAGATATAAATACTTGTCTTGTATAGATATAAATACTTCACAATGTTACTATTAATATTTGTAAAACAAAATTACAGTTTTGGAACGGTTGCAGTCCCCACAAACAGTTATGACAGTTTAGGTGCGGGTACTCATATCAGCTTCCTATTTTATAGTAGTAGTCCGAAACTTACATTTGAATGTTTTACGAATATTATTCTAAATTACATTTATATGATCTTGCAGATCTTTTTGTACTCGACCTTAATTGCTTGTACAAGTAATTCTCAAATTATTCAACTATCCATATATACTTCACAATCTTATAACATATAATATATCAAATATATTAGATTCATATTAATTTTTTTGGAATCGTCAAATTAGTAATAGAGATTAGAATAATAATATGAATCCTCATTAATCAAGCTTAAATAATCTCACCTGAAAAATAATATATGAATATCAATTACATATTATTATATCACTATTTAATTAGTTCAATAAACTATCATCACTTTTCTAAGGTTAATAAACTATTATCATTGAAGATCACAAATCTTAAAACTACTCCCACTAAACACTCTTAGCTGTAGAGCTTTTATTATGAGTGTAAACATGATCTTAATATGATTACCCTTTCCGGTGCTCTTTTTTTTTAAGACAAATGGTTAGGTACCTTACAAAGTTGTGAATTGTCGGACTGAAGTGTGTGGTCACATCAACAATTTTCACAAAAACCTGTGTCGGATGCTGAATGATCAGTTGAGCACTAGAAATTAAATTTTTCTTAATTATACTAAAAACTAAGGGCATAATTGTAGCTTTGTCCATGGTGTCCACTTCTCTCTCCCCGTACCCAGCGATTTGTAGAAATTGGAAAACTGCAACAAAATTTATGGTACATTTGGATTGTTGAGTTACTTCCTTTTTGCCTAGAACACAAGTTTCCGAACTTTAGACAAATTATTTGTTAAATCTTGTCTGATAATTTTAAATATGAATGTTATGCATGTACACCCCTCGACGCTGGTACCAGTTATTACAGTAACTTGATGCGTACCGAAATGAGTGTATGACAACTATTCAAAACGCTCGTCCGTACAAGTGTTCTTTGTTGTTCGGTTTGCATCAAAATCTGCATGTATTATCAATCAAATGACTAAGACATATCTTCCATGGAACAAATAATAAGTGTTCTTTTAAGTAAAAATATCAACAACAAAAATTATGTAGCATTCCATGCAACAAATAATAATAGAATGATAAATTGTAAAAGAAATAAATTGTAATATAGTATTGCAATATAAAATGTCGCACAAAATTGACATATAAATTTCTTCAATTAATCCGCATGATACGTACGGTCTGAATTTTGACTCCTATCATCATTATAAGTTTGAATAATCCCTAATTTTTCAAATTTTAATATTGTACTCAGAAGAAAACAAAATCATCAATTTTAAATTGAACGTTTGTAATTATTATCGTATCATGCAAATTAGATATGATAAGCTCACATATGTGTAATATCTTTAATTAGCACTTTTGCATATTGATCATGTAAAATTTATTAATCATCTAAAATCTCAGTTCAATTTATTTGTTTTTAAAAATACTCCTATTGTTTTTATGAGCAAAACAAATCAAATTTTGAATATTTTTTATGTTCTTTTTTTTTTCATTAAAAATAACTAGAACAATGTCATAATCAATAAATTAAGACCGATCAACTAGTTCACCAACATGTTATTTTCCTTGTAAATTGATTGTGTATCTATTTCCTTACAATTGTAAATATAGTCCGTCAAATACCGTTAAATATGAATAGTTGTATAATTTGATGTTATGTGATAAACAGTGAAACTTGCATAAAATTTCATTATTTATAATTATCAAATTTGTAGAACTAATTAATTGTGAATTTATCCCCCGCTCTCTTTAATTAATTAAGCCTATATTACTATATGACTATATCCTCCAAACCGGACATGACACAGCCGCCCATCAGCCCATGTCGCATCCCAAATCCAGGACTCAATCTATCTGTCCAGTTTCATCGCATCCTTTGCTCCTAACACCTATGTCAAAAGAGAGCGAACTAGCGATCGAAAGAGAGAGAAGTTGCGAATTGAGAATGTAACAGAGGAGGGTGAAAGAAGAAAAGGAACACAATGTAAAATAGGAAACTAGTGAAGAAGGTAGTGGAGGCACGAGAGAGAGTGAGAGATGTTAGAATATAATATATTTCGGTGGAGGGAAGAGAGACAGATTCTGATATTTCTCAATGCAAACTATATTTTTTTTTTTTCAAAATATATTATTCTTTTTTTCTCTCTTACTTTACAACTGAGATACAATTCTATTTATAGTCTTAGACATGACTCTTAAAATTCGTACAGTAATTAAAACAAAACAAAATTCAAAACAACTCAAAACAGAATACAGAGCAACACAGTAAATTATGACCCTTGGTTATTAAAATTGTCATAACTTATTATAGGAAACTCCAAACGACTTGAAACTTAAACCATCTGAATCTAGAATCGAAAACACATAAAATACATAATTTATTTGTCCAGAATGACCTAGAAATGCTCCTTCAATTTTGCATTTAATATCGCCTCAAAATCTGTCCACTGCAAAATTCAACGGGATCCTAACTTTAATAACATAATTAAGTTTAGTTCTCTGTTTATAAAAGATTGGAGAAGCAGAATACGGAGAGTGAGAGGTAGAACCAAGGTCGGTGATGAAGTGCACGGGCGACGGGCTCAGTATGAATGTTAACAAGAGGACTTGCGGAAAGTATGTTTGTGGTGCGAGCTTGTGTATATGTCGGTTGAATGGAGGTGTAGCAATGACAATTAAAGCAGTCAGAGGAAGAAAGAGGTTGACAGTAAGAAAGACATTAGATCGAGAGGGGCAAATATCCTCTCCGGTACCGTAAAAGATTCCCTTCATTTTTACGGTTTGAGATTAACTCCCAGCCGCTTTGGGATTCGGGCTGACGAGGGGGCAGAATTATTGGGCTTTGAGATTCGTGCCAAGTAAAAAAGAACGATCCAGATCAAGCAATTGTAAAAGATTCCCTATTACGGTACCGGGGGTGATGTGAATTCAGGTCGCGAGAGAGATCTAAAGAGCGGAAGAGGATCCACAGAGAACAGAGGTAACGGGAAAAAAAAAAAAAAAATCGAAAAATGGCAGTCGGTTAGGCTGGAGCCTAATGGACCTGAGGAGAAACAAAATAGAAAAGAGGAAAGGAAACAAGTTGGGCCCAATCAAAAAGAAAGTAAGAGAGAAAATAAAGATTAACAGATTCAGCCTAGTATTATAGAAAGACCAGTAGAAACAAGTTTTTTAAATAGAATCCAGTCCAATATCAAACCCAGTTAAGCCCAATTCAGTCTGGCCCAGACCCAGAACAAAACCTGTTTTGCAAAAACTGTTATAAAGTTGTTTCAATCACAACTACCAATTGGTATATAATTTTCAGAGATTGTTTCACCATTTTAAAGAATTTTTAAGGCTTATTCGAACGAAACTGTTTATACACAAAAACTATATCAATTTAAATTAATTATTCTGGTTTTAGATAACAATATCTAAGAATTACATTTCACTCCTAAAATATGTTTCTCTTTGCCACAATTACGGGGTTAGACCGTGGCAGCTTCTGCCAAGCCGTAAAATAAAAAAAAATTAAAAAAATTACGGGGTTAATTAGACTCTTTATGGGTAGAAAAAATTAAGGTCTGTTTCTGTTGACATTTTTAATTAATTATATTTACAAACGTAATATCTCTAACTATGACAAGTCTAATTTATGTCTATTACATGTCATAAATTTATCAATACAAAAGTAAATAGATACAACAAATATTATGCATAATATTATGCTACAACTAATACATCAACTATACTTGCAGATAATCTCTAACTAATGTCTTTTATATTTTTATAAATGAGAGATCCAATTACACCACTTTATGGTGACATATTTTGACACCATATGCTTGTACGTTATTTTTACGATTTCAAAGTCCAAACAGTCGATCCAAACCGTTCAACATGATCTCCATATTAATGTACTTGGAGACTAAATTTTACATTTTTTTGAATTGTTTAGTATTTATTAAGATGTGTACAAAATTGTTGTTTTCCGACAATTCTGGACCAATGAAAAACGGCGATTTTCAAAAATTCTAAAAAAAATAAACAATTTCCAAAAATTGTAAAATTTAGTCTCGAAGTACATGTTAATATGGAGATCATGTTGAATAGTTCGGATCAACTATTTGAATTTTGAAATCACAAAAATAATTTATAAACATATGGTGTCAAGATGTATCACATAAAATGATGTAATTGGATCTCTCCTCTTCATAAATTTATTCACAATAAATCAAATTAATATACAAAATTATTATGCATAATTTTTTTTCTTAAATGCAATTACGGTATGTTGTGTGTGTGTGTGTGTTTATTGATATTTTTCACCAATTGACCATTAAATATAATTTATGAAAATATTGAGCTATTTTAAATCTTCAACAAAAGAACACCTTGAGCTAATTTAGAGTATCCGTATCTTGGTGGAATTTGTATATCACCTAAGGTAACAGAATATTTTGTTTGGATATGGACCGTCCAATCAGAATACGCACGGTTATTAAAGCGGTCTTGTACTTTACACTTCGGACTGAATTGGTCCGAATTCCTATTTGGACAGCTGTGATCCAAAAATATTAGGATTTTTTTTAAAAATAGTAATTAAAATAATTAATGTTAAAGAACCAACATGATTACCGAGGTTTTTAGAAAAACAGCAAAAACTGAATAGGCAATTCGGTTTAAGGATTTTTTTTTTGCTTCACCGAATTGCCTATTCGGTTTACACTATTTTCACACAAAAACTCGCCCAAACTGTGTAACCTTTCGTGTAAATCCCCCCTAAACCGAGATGGCAATTCGATTTATGGGTTTTTTAGCCTAAACCGAATTGCCATTTCGGTTTAGGTTTTTTTTTTTAGACACCAAGAAGAGCAAAATAAAGAAATCTAACACTGAAAATTTGAATTTTTTGTTTAAATTATTTGTTAGATTACTTCTTTTGATTTATAATTAGCAAAAAAATAAAAAAATACACTAAATACTTGAAATTATGTTGAATTACACTATATTACAATAAATTATGTTGAATTACACTAAATTACGTTAAATTACAATAACTTCGCTAATTACGCTAAAGTAGACCGATTTTGTGCCATCTTTCATGAATCATAAAAAATAGTAAAAAAATTCCAAAAATAGTAAAAATTGGTATTCTACAAGTTCATTATGTAACTAATTTACTGAGCTACTTAGATTGAATAATATAAATGAAAATCTTAATTGGAAACTTCAACTCAAGTTTTGAGGCTCTTCCCTTAGTTTTTTGGCAATTCTGAATTTCAAAATCCAGCATAGCTGGCACGGACGCATGTGCATTTTCGCAAGCTTTCCGAAAAGTGGTCATTTGCTGAAATCGGACACTCGAGCGTCGTTTTATGACCGTTTGAAGTTTCGCCGTTGTTTTTCGCCTTTTCAGTGAAGATATCATCCCTATTCATATGTAATTTAGCGTAATTAACCGTATTTTAGCATAATGTAATGTAATTTAGTGTAATTTAACTTAATATATTGTAATCCAACATAATTTCAAGTAATTTAGCGTATTTTAGTATAAATATGCTAATTATATATCGAAAGAAGTCAAATAATTTAAACAAAAAATTCAAATTTTCAGTATTAGATTTCTTTATTTTGCTCTTCTTAGTCTCTAAAAAAAAAAAAAACCTAAACCGAAATGCCAATTCGGTTTAGGCTAAAAAAGCCCTAAACCGAATTGGCAATTCGGTTTGCTCACTTTTCGAATTTTATGTGGCGTAGTGGCGGAAACGCTGTGAAAAAAGTGTAAACCGAATAGGCAATTCGGTGAAGCAAAAAAAAAACCCCTAAACCAAATTGTCTATTCGGTTTTTGCTATTTTTTTAAAAATCTCGGTAATCATGTTGGTTCTTTAACATTAATTATTTTATACTGTTTTTAAAAAAAATCCAAAATATTATGTTAATATGGATTCTATCTTGGTGGGCGTTTGTGTACTGGAATTCAAATTTTCTATTTTTTTTATTTGATTCGGAGAAGGCCCGTAGCCCAATTCAAATTTTTGTATTAAATACTTGTAACACGACCTCTTTTAATTTATATTATTATTGATATGTGAATCTAGAGTGGAAAAAATGTGTCGTGCCGTGACTAACACGCCGTGACTTTGGTCTCGTGCCGTGACTAAGTTAATTTTTCACATGCCGTGCCGTGTCTGACCAAAATGTCAAGAGGTGGTCACGGCACGCGAATGTTCACGTCACGTGAGTCACGCTGTGCCTAAACGTACCGTGACCATACGTGACTCGCGTGACTATTTAATCATAATTTAGGTTAGTTTATTCAAGATTCACCATTAAATCAATATCTAATGGTCCTAATTACACGTGATTCACGTGACTACGTGTCGTGCCGTGTCGTGACTAAATTTTTCACGTGCCGTGCCGTGCTAAAGTTTCAAAAAATGAGCACAGCACGCGAATGGTGACGGCACGGGACACGCGAGTCACGATATGTAACTGACACGCGTGCTATGCCGTTCCGTGACAGAACCGGCTCCGTCGTGCCATTTTTCTCAATTTATGTGAATCCTTCTAACAGTTAATGCAGGTCCCACAATTAATACAAGTGCATGAAATCTGTCCACCAATAATTTGTAACAAAAACTGCCACAAATTTTATAATAAAGAACCCGGTATTCATATTGCTGACCGAGAGCAAGAAGCAAGTTCAAATTTCGAATTGAAATCGACCCAGCCAAACTGAATTTAATCAACCCCCTCTTAAAATGAATTCAGATCCTTCCCGGTACCGTAATAGGGAATCTTTTACAACTACTTGATCTGGACCGTTCTTTTTAACTTGGCACTAATCTCAAAGCCCAATAGTACTGCCTCCTCTGTCAGCCCGAATCTCAAAGCGGCTGAGAGTTAATCTCAAACCGTAAAGTGAAGGGAATCTTTTACAGTAATGGAGAGGATACTTGTCCTCTTAAAATAGAAGTGGGATAATAAAGGCTGTTTTGTCGTGCACACTTGATGCATCTAAAATGAGTCAATTGAATGAATCGATGGCTCCGTAATGCTTTGACCGGCCATTGCTTTCCGCAGCCGTCTCACTCGTTTTCAAGCTTTTCCATTTCTTTTTCTTTCTACTTGGTGGGAAAAATTAAAGGAAACGATCACAGGATTTCTAATTCATAATGAAATTCTGACTATCAATGTTGCGTCGATACCTTCTATGCCTATTTAAAATGAGATCCATTTTTTCTATAGATAATTTAAATACCCAAGATATGATATCCATGCTCAAATTTCAATATATTTTGACAATTAATAAAATTGATGAGTTTACTAATTTTTATTTTAAAAAAAAATTATTTTCTTAAATTGTGCTACACAAAACAAACCGATGTATAAATAAAGAGAGAAGAGGAGCACTAGTTTATCTTGTCTATACTCTGAATCGGAGATGACAAAAATTACTTAGTTATACACATGCTTCACTTTCCTCCATTTCTCTCTTTTTTTTAAATTTTTTTTTACAGTTCTGAAGTAGATAATCACCTCAATAAAAACAAGTAACCCTTTCGCTTTCCTTCGCTCCATATTATTTTCTTTACACGATGAGTTTTGGAATATATTCTTAACATTAATTAGCTTAATTAAATTGGTTGTAAATAACAATTACATTTAAACATATATACACACATGTGACATATGTGGAGAATACCACATTCAAATATATATTAGCTTTGATACTTTTTCCAGAAGATCTGTACCTTTCTCTCTCTTTTGATAAATATATATAGCTTTTTCTGTTAAGGTGAAAGGTGGAGGAGAGAATCTATCCCTCGAATCCTCGATCAAGAGTGAAATTATGAGTTAAATTCCACCAACGTCGAAAAAATGTTTAATATTACCAAGTTATGTTCGTCAGTTAATATTTTTCATCGTGGGATTTGGCTAATATGCTACGCGTAGCATAGAGCCTCTCCGTGCTACGGCTCATTTTTTGAGTTTTCAAAATCCTAACGGTCGATCCGAACCGTTCAACATGATCTCCATATTAATATGTACTTGCAAACCAAATTTTACATTTTTTAGAATTTTTTTACTATTTATTAAGCCACTTTGAAAATCGCTGATCCAATGGTCCAGCAGATTTTACTGTTGTGTACAAATTAGTGTTTTTTCAAAGTGGCTTAATAAATAGTAAAAAAATTCTAAAAAATGTAAAATTTGGTTTGCAAGTACATATTAATATGGGGATCATGTTGAACGGTTCGGATCGACCGTTAGGATTTTGAAAAATCAAAAAATGAGCCGTAGCACGGAGTGCTCTATGCTACGCGTAGCACGCTAGCCATGTCCTTCATCGTGATATCATTAGCTTCTTTTATCAGACCATAAATGCCGCATAAAGCGGTTTCCAGACCCCACGAATAAGAAAAGGCTTTAACATTAAAATACACCGAAGCTTCCCAAGTCGCATCATTTTCGAATCATTGACCGTTGTACTTACATGACAACGATCTTCTGGAAGAACTAGTTTTGGCAGCGTTCAGTTTCTCTGGTATATTTTATAGAGTAAAGATGTTGTTCCCCGCACTCCAGTTACCTAAACGTTCCTCTCATTCTAACTAACTTTGTCAATCATTAAATCACCTTGAAAAACGTGTAAAACGTGTAAAAGATGAGTCCAGTTTTTTTCTTTATACTTGATATCTTAAGTATGAATACTTGATGAATTATATATGAATATTTGATAACTTAGGTATGAATACTTTTCATTTTGTATGAATACTTTCCATATTTGAGTCCAGTTTTTTTCTTTAAATACTTGATATCTTAAGTATGAATACTTGATGAATTATATATAAATATTTGATATCTTAGGTATGAATACTTTCCATATTTGAATATTTGATACCTTGAAAAACGTGTAAAAGTATGTCATCATGGATCTCATTTGAAAGAGAAAATTGTGTAGAACACGTTCGTGGTTTTAGATTTGCAAAATTTCTCATAGATCGTCCCAAAAATTGGTTAGATTGAACGGAGAAAAAAAAAACCACCTTGAAAAACGTGTAAAAGATGAGTAGGTATTGTGTCCAGTTTTTTTTTAAATACTTGATATCTTAGGTATGAATACTTGATGAATTATATATGAATACTTGATATCTTAGGTATTCATACTTTCCATTTTGTATGTGAATTAATTTAATCAATGAATGTAGCACTGGTGGTGTGATCCACGTGACTTTTTGGTTGTGGTCTCCAATGCAGTCTGACAGTTACTGCCCCCGAAAAGTAATGGTCCCCAGTTTGTATGTGAATTAATACTTGATATCTTAGGTATGAATACTTGATGAATTATATATGAATACTTGATATCTTAGGTATTAATACTTTCCATTTTGTATGTGAATTAATGTATGTTGAATGGGGGACTGACAGTTGTACTTTGACCGTTAGGGGGACGTTTAGGGGACTGAATGGGGGGGACTGTTAGTCGATCCCTATTTTATAATCAGGGAGAGCCTAGCTATTTTTCGGGATCCATCTTCCATTTCACCTCTAGTCAATAACTACTTGAATAACTACTAACTATTTGGGGGAGACCACTTACTATTTGGAGACTGCCTAATATTTGAAAGATTTTACAACTGACGCGCGCAAGTATTCATACATAATACATCAAGTATTCATACCTAAGATATCAAGTATTTAAAAAAAAAACTAGACACATCACTCACCCATCTTTTACACGTTTTTAGAGATGGTTTTTTTTCTCCGTTCAATCTAACCAATATTTCTGACGATCTGTGAGGAATTTTGCAAATCTAAAACCACGAACGTCTTCTACACAATTTTCTCTTTCAAATGAGATCCATGATGACATACTTTCGAGTTGTCCGTTGCACAAGTATTCATACCTCGTCGCAAGTATTCATACCTCATCGTGTAAGTGTAAATAGTTAATGTATCAAGAGTATTACAAGCATATGTGCATACCTCGATTAATTTTACAAGAGCAGCCGAATAGTATTGAACATTGCTTTATTGTTTTCTAGTTCAATTTTATTTTTTGAAAATAAAAAATAGTTGTCACATGTTTCACTGTCGAAACAAAAATAATCTATCAACTTTTACAGATCATGTAATTGAAATGTTACAAAAAAAAAACAATATTTAAAAGAAACAAAACATACTTCATTGAAGTATTCATACATATACGTTGAAGTATTCATCCATAAGATATCAAGTATTCATACATATACGTTAAAGTATTTATACCTAAGATATCAAGTATTCATTCATACACGTTGAAGTATTCATACCAAAGACATCAAGTATTCATTCATACACCTCTAATTTTTACAAAATTTGTTTTTCTGTCATTTCTTAGTACTTAGTACGCACTGGCCTAATTCATCATTAATAAAGTTTTGTTCTTTGCAAATAACTCGCTACTGCATGAGGAAGAGGAACATAGACACGATGGATCTGATCTGACAGTCGACAGTGATGGATTTGACCCGGCGGAGGCGTGCTTGATTGGGATGGAGTGACGGAGGCGGAGATGGGAGATAGAGGTGGAGACGGAGGTGGGAGGTGGAGGTGGGAGATGGAGGCGGAGGTGGGAAAGGAAGACGGAGACGGAGGTGGGAGAGGGAGGTGGAGGCGGAGAGGGCGAGAGGTGGGAGAGGGAGGTGGAGACGGAGGTGGGAGGGGGAGGTGGAGACGGAGGTGGAGGCGGGTGGAGGCGGAGAGTGAGAGGTGAAAGAGACGGGTGGAGGCGGAGGTGGGAGAGGGAGGGAGAGAGGGGAAAAAAATAAAGAGAGAAAATTTGCTAATTAATTTGTAGGGACCATTAGGTAGTTAGAATTTGTAATTATAGTTAGAAGAGAAAGTTAGTTAGTTAGTTAGTTAGGGATGAAATGGGAGAAGGATAGATGGAGGAAAATATAATTGCCCTTATAATTATGCAGATGTACACTTGACTGAAATTCTTCTTTACTTTAAAAACATTTAATAATAATTCAATGATCAGTAAAATTGACTTGTTTTATTAGCTCAAATTTCAATATTTCACATCAATATAATTCAAGAGATGTATACAATTCCAAACATTTCTAATTGTGAATAATAACAGAGTAAATATTCCTGGTTTTGAACATGTGCGCTATTTTTTTTTTTTCCAAAGTTGGAGAATAAAATCTAGTTTTAGTAGCATTTCTATTATATTTTCTCTTGCTTCTGATGCGCACTTTAATGCTAGATTTGGCAAAGTAACCAGCTCAAGTTTACTAAATATAATGGTGTGGTTTACACTTAGAACCTTACTCCTGTTATTTAATTATTTTTATACAAGATATAAATAATATGCTGATAAAAAATAGCTAGAATTACTACGTCTTGAACATTTCATATATAACAACTAATGTTTCTTCTACGGAAAATAAGTTATAGAAATTCATCCATAAAAAATTAACCAAAATGTAATTAAAAATCTTGATTGATCAATTAAAATCTATCTAATTCAACATTATTGAACACTAGTTGCGTCGTTGCGGCTATGCCGCAACCTTTTTTTTTGTGTATGCTGACGTACATGAGGAACATTTTTTTCCTCCTTTTTTCTTTTGGTGTAGCATGGAATTTTTTGAAATTTACAGCAATTCTATCTCGATTAACTTCTACAAGCTATATTCCTTTCAAATTCGGATTCCGAATGAAATATATGACAGAGTAAGTAAACATGTATATAAAACCATATGTATCATCGTATTGCATTTATACATGTTCTCTGTTGAAGCCCGATAAGAATGTACATAATTTTTGGTTTTAGGGTTTATGCTATATTTATTCCTCTTCTCATCGTCTCTTCTCCTCTGATCATCCGCAGCTTGTTGTGTGCATGCCAGCATATGCGCAGTAATTTATATCACCTGAGGTACCTCAATTTTTTAGTTTAAGGTGAGGTTTTCCAAAACTGCAGGAAAAAGAGAAATCATTTTATTTTGCAAAAGTTACTCAAATTTTCAATTATGCAGTGATTGAAATTCCAAATAAACTTCTCTACACATCCATCAAGGCATCAATGCATATCTTTTGAAAATTTACATGGAAACATAACATATATAAAATTAGAAGCACCTTTGGAAAAAAACAACATTTCTTAGTCATAGTAATTCATGTCATCGAAGAATATGCCACCGAGTCAACGTCTCCTGCCGTGGTGCTGTATAATAGGTAAATATCAATAGTAACAAAAAAATAAATTAACTAATATTTTCTTATCTAATCATAGGGCAAGAAAAACATAAAAAGGAATTATACTGCATACCTCGATGCAGACGTAATCACCACATCATTATTGAATTTTGACTAAAAAGTGGGGACAAACTTATAGCAAGCTTTCTTCTAAATCTGCATGAATAAGATGAAAATAAAATATTATTCTATCGGACTTGTGTTTTAGAATGTCCAACTAAAGTCACAAATAAGAGTAAGATGATGACAATTGGAGACTCCAGATTCGTGAGAAAGCACTATATGGAAATTGTTGACATCCTCTTTGATAAATGTGCAAAGGTGATCTAAAGGTATATAATGTTGCCTTCCAATCGATAAGCTCTTACGCTTAATTAAGTACTGGTAAGTAACATGATACCAAAGTTCAATCGTTTATTAAACTAGTAATACTGTTGTATACACTGTCACGTTTTGGTACTTTTGTATGAACTTAATGGTCTGACTGAAATAAATGTTAAATAGTAAGAATTAATTGTCAGTTTCAGTAATGAACGATCTGTAGTTTTTTTCTCTTTCCGAATAAACTGACTACTATTGTCAATAAGCAGTCTGTTATTACTTGTAATGGATAGAGAACTATTAAGCACTTTGAAGCAACGTTTGTTAATAATTCAAATGGTAGTCTTCAAATTTCACTAAAATAATCAAGTTTGAAGGAAGCCTCTACTGAACTGTAAAGTCCCAGTAGAATAGAATTTCACCTCACTAATTACTCAACCTTTAAGCATTTCACGTTCAGACATGAGGCCATTTTCTTGTAGTCGCAAGAAGCTTCATTTCAAATGGGCTTTTAATCTCTTTGCAAGGTCTACATGCACCAATGGCAATTACCCTCAGCATCAGTCAACACACCATTCAAATAGTGAACTCTCTCTCCAGAAACCTGCTTCAAAGTGCTAGTTATCAGACACTGATTTCCAATAATCACCATAAAAGAATAGTGAATATTCAGAAAAAAATAATAAAACAAAATGACAGAAGGCACATATAACTCTAGATGGGGCACTTTTGTATCTCTTCTGCATAAAATTACTAAATCCACATTCATTATTCCTTTTCATCTTTGTTGTATTTTCTCTTTTCTTGGAGTCCGGATCTCTAAGTTGTTACAGTACTGAATTACACTTTCGAATCCCAGAACATTTAAAATGTACCTTAATTATGTATTTCGCAAGTTCTCTATCTTATCAAACAATATGTTCGAAATTATTTAAACAAAATCAAAGAGGTTCTCCATGGAAATTGTTACTTTCAGTGGCCCACTTTTAATAACATTCAGATTTCTAAGAAAGAATATAGTATTAAATGCAAGAAGTTGGAAAGTACCTGAATCCAATTGGCTAGGTAGCTTTGCACAACATAATTGTAAGACTATCTTTTGTTATGATTCAGTGTTTAAGGCTCACCTAGTACCATGTTGAAATTTAGAAAGAATTTTTTAAAAATAACAAATTGACATCTTGGTACATACGATCAACATAAAAAATAATTTTTGTAGAAATAACAAATTAACTGTCACACAATCTACCATTACGATTTGGCGCTGTCCTGGCAGCAAGGCTGCAGCTCTCACAATATGTGAGCACACTAAAACCAATTTGCAATAAAGTGACTGCTCTTACACCTGTTTAAGACATTAATTTCAAGACACCGGTTTCTAATGCTGATGGGAAATGCATGGTATTACTTTTCCAGTTTTGCCCCTATTCCCTTCAAGACATCAATGTTTTGATTAAAATTCAGATTGATCGAACCAAACTAAATGGTCAACGGTAATTCTTAATTTTTGTTTTAACAATTTAGAAGCCCTTTCATTGACATCATGACATTCTTTGAGAAGGCACAAACCTCCCTACCAGCGTACTCTTATATCCTGTTATTTTAGTATACCAACCATACTCTCATTATATATTACAATATACATTGTTTTCACCATTTATGCAGTTCTAAGAGGTTAAGAGACTTTGATATTGCTTTACTAAAAAACTTAAAAATTAATGTCTTCACCTACATGGATCCATTCCAATCGGACCAAATGAAATCTTCAACAAAATTAAATTCTTGAATGGATTTTATAAAACCCACAGAAGAGATGGGGTTAAGAACACACCATTTCTTGGCCGAGTTCTAGAGCAGTGTCGCTGAATGCCTTGTCAAAACCTGAGTTGCTTCCACAAACAAATCGTTCTAAACTTGCTCCTACAAAATAAGCAAAAGAGTAGAAATAATCAAAATTCACAAAAGACGATTATGTAAGAAGTAAGTATAAGACAAAATCTCTTGGATCTATGAACGTAATTAGCAAAAATTACAAGCACAGAAAAGAAAAATTCTTAGATCAAATATTTGGGCATCAGGAGACGGTGCTTAGGTATGTAAATCGATCGAAGATGAGATTATTTAATGAGAAGATATTGGTTTAATTAGTACCTGAAGGGGAAGAGAGTTCCTTATTTTTCTCTCTCTCTGCGGAGGTCCCTTGGGAATGGAACAGAGTAAATGTCAACACAGCTTACGATACCCCAATCGTACACAACTTTTGTTGTCAGACCTTATTGCATGGTATCCACTGGTACTGCACAGTTGTAGTAGCAGCTATACTCGAAACCAACATGGTTTATAGGCGAAAAAAATGTTAAGTCAGTTGGAAATGGTTATTGGGGGCAATTATAGTACTTCATTCCAAATATATTGTACAAACTGTCTTCTCTAATGTAACCTAGAACAATGATTGACGGTAAAGTTCCCAGACTGATATAGCAAACACCAACGACTTACTTACCAATCGACCAAGCTGCAGCTCATTAACATGCATTTGTTTTGTAGTAGGAAAAACACAATCAGTTGGCTAAATTTACTAATGCATCAACAGCTACTTGCTGGTTTGCCAAGTTTCATAGTGCTGATTTGTCATGTTTGGACGAGCAACCCAAGAATTTCCAAACTGCCTCAAATTTGGACATTGAAAAAGAGGAAACCATATTTCTTTTGTCAGCTACCGTGAGAACTTGGGCTGGAAGAGTAAAAGTTACAAAGCTGGAGTTGAGTACAAGGGGAGAATCCGATGAAATGGCAGCACCCGACCCTGGCAAAGGCAAGTTTGATGAATAGTGGAGAAAATCCAACACGGCTGGGGTAAAATGAGACAAATATTTAAATCAGAAGAGGGGAGAGGTGTGCCGACTATCAATTTTACTGGCAGGCAGTCGATTTTGTTCCCAAGGAGTGAAATAAGTGTGGAAATTAGGAAGCTTTGAACAAATCATACCAACGGGAGGAACCGAAGCTAGCAGAGGCGGGGAGGGTCCATCGCAGTGAAGGGTGTACACGCTGTTCAGAATAGCGGGGGAGGAAGCTGAGGTAAACGAAAGACAAGGCAAGTAAGCAGCTGGTATTAAATTGCAGGAGTACAATCGATAAGCTCAAGGGAGGAAATACCGACTAACAGAGAAGACCAGAAGGCGCGGAGCGCAGGAGAAGAAACATGTAGCGGGAGAGCGACTACGTGGCGACCGCGGAAGAGGAGGAAGCGAGCGATGGGCCCACATGCAGACGCGCGAGCGGCGGAGGGTTTTTTTTGGGTGTTTTTTTGGGCAAAATCGCGGGATAAATGGCGGCCTAGGTCGGTGGTGTGTAGCTGACGGATATAAGCGTCACCCTTAAATCATCTCATCCACGGAACCAACATCAGACGGAGGAAAGATAAGGAGGCACTGTTCATCGCTGACGTCACAACCTATTGGAAATTAAGGTATTTATAATATATCGTGTAGTATATCAAAGAAGCACAAAGGGTCGTGTATATAAATTATAAACACTACTACAAAAATGATAATTCTACACTACACATTGTATACGGTTTTGCCAATTTTATATGAAAACCGTGTAGCTCGAAGGTTTTTCTGAAAGCCCGAAAAGACCGCTGGAATCATACACTGATATTTATTAAAGAATCAGTGTAGAATTGTTTGGAAAAAAGGCCGTGTATGATTTATTAGAGAGCTACACAGATATTTAACAAATATCCGTGTAGGAATAGCTACACGTATTTTTGATAATAAATCCGTGTAGAAAGACAAGAACTGTACACGGATTATCTTATAAATAGCCGTGTATGATTTGTTAGAGAGCTACACGGATTGTTAAGTATAAATCCGTGTAGAAAAGTCTAGGGTTTCATTCTAAAATGCCTTCTCCTTCCTGCGCCGTATAAAAGGCCTTCTCCTTCCAGCGCCGTTTTGATCAAGTAATTAGTACTCTCTTTCTGTTATATTGAAGGCTGATCTGAGATCTTTGAAGTTTGTATTTTCTCCTCTCTATCTTTCTAAGGTTAGTATATATATATATATATATAGAGATAGGCTAATGTCATAACGTTATAACTTCGGCCGAAGTTATAACGAGTTGTTTATTAGTTTTTAAAATCCAAACAACCGATCCGAACCGTTCAACTTTTTCTAAATATTGAAATGTGCTTGGAGACCAAATTTTACATTTTTTGGAATTTTTTTACTATTTATTAAGCCACTTTGAAAATCGCAGATCTGCTGTGAATAGTAAAAAACAGTAAAATTTTCTGGACCACCGGATCAGTATTTTCAAAGTGGCTTAATAAATAGCAAAAAAATTCCAAAAAATGTAAAATTTGGTCTCCAAGCACATTTCAATATAGAGAACATGTTGAACGGTTCGGATCGGTTGTTTGGATTTTGAAATTGCAAAAACGACTCGTTATAACTTCGGGCCGAAGTTATAACGTTATGACATTAGCCTATCTATATATATATATATATATATATATATATATATATATATTTTTTCCGTTTCTTCCTCTAATTTTCTGTTACTTTACATTTTTCTGCCCATTTATTCCAAAAACGTTTTTCTGGAAACGTCTCTAGTCTCTCTCTCCACTGATTTTGAGGGATATCATTCTGAAAAAGTATCATCCATTTTGAAAGAGAGAAGTAAAGAAAAGGCTGAAGGTCTCCATCATCAAATCTGAGGAAAACCATTGAAGATCAGTACTAACGCTTCCGCCTAAAGATGTCTTCAATTCAGAACTGTAAGATTTAAATTCCTTTGCTATTTTATTTTGGATTAATATAAGATGCAATAATTTTTTTTTACGAAATTAATTTTCAATGGCTCGTATTTTCAAAAATTATACATATTCAATTAATTTTATGTATAAATATTTTCTTATAATTTTTTGACGAAATTTTTTAAAGGAAAATTCTTATTCTCTAATATGTATGCACATATATGTTGATCAAATGTATGTTTTATTGGAGATGCAATATGTTGGAGACCTTTAACCAAGAGGCATCATGTCATGGATCACATGGGCACTCTTTTGTTTATATGTTGGATCTAATACAACTAGTTTGTGTGAAATTTCGATCCAAACTAGACCATAACCAAGAGTTTTGGCAACATGAGTGGTAAGGACATAATTTTCAGTAGGCCAAACCTTGATCACATGGTTACTAAGTGGTAAGGACATAATTTTTATACAAATATTGTATTGGATCTTGAGAAGTATATGTTATATATATGGATCACATGGGATTGCTTGTGTACAAAAGGCAATATGTATATATGTTGCACTAATTGTAATCTATTAGTATTCTCTATGGTTTTATATGAATTCATATATAATAATCGGCACAACGGAAGTTTATTATATATTTTTTTATATAAATAATTTAAACCATATAACGTTATTTTTTTTATATTTGCAAGTGTCTTGCATCTACATTTTCTTGTTACTAACTAATACCAAATTATAATTGTAGCAAGCATCAAAGCAAGATCATTACACCAAGGAGCAGATCGACGATGTTAGATGTATGTGGGCAAGGTGGTTTCAATTAGAATTTTGTAATGCTAAATATGGATTTGTATAATTTTGTAATGCTAAATATGGATTTGTATAATTTTGTAATGTCAAATATGAATTTGTATAATTTTGTATAATTTAGTGTACATGAATTTTAAATTGCTATCTGAAAAATTTAAATACTGGCTAGCAAAACTGGAAGCTAGCCAAAAAAAAAAATATATGCAATCCTACATGGATATTTAACTAAACTCCGTGTAGGAAGAGTAATCCATAAAATAATCCGTGAATAATAAATTCCTACACGGATTATTTGATAAATGTCCATGTAGGATTGTTTCCTACACATATATTTATCAAATAATCCGTGTAGGAATATATTTGTACACGGATTATTGTATAAATGTCCGTATATGATAGTTAAGAGAGCTACACGGATATGAAATTAAAAGTCCGTGTAGAAAGAGTAATCGTACACTGATGTTTAGGTAATATCTGTGTAGCTCGGTAATAGGGAGAGCGCCATAGGCAGGTGTTTGTACACGGCTGTTTATACCTATTCATACACCCTCAACTCCTACACGGCAGGAAATCCGTGTAGCTCCTCCAGTAATGTCCGTGTGCAATCTTTTTTTCTGTAGTAGTGAAAGAACGGTGATATATATATCACTTTATCAGATTCCATTGCAAAACACAATAAAATTAAAATATTTTTAGTTGGGCAATTATTTTTCTTTTATTGAGTGAGGCTATTCAAATACTATGCATAATGCATATTGGCCCATACTATGAATCAATATTTATATATTTGTTCAGACAATTGATCTGAACTATTCAACATGATCTTTATATGAAAATATATTTGTAGCTCAAATTTTATATTTTTCGACATTTGTTTACTGTTTTTATATAGGTAGAAAAGCACTTTATCTAAATATTCTAGGCCATTCAAAAGTAGTGCTTTTCTATATATGAAAAAAAAAAGTTGTAAAAAAATACAAAATTTAATCTACAAATATATTTTCATATGAAAATTATATTAAACGGTTCAATTATATTTTCATATGTAGTACTTCTAAGAACTTGTCGAGATGTTGTCATACTGGCTGGCCGATACACCTCTTCTAGGAGTCTGGTATCTGGTACCCCTCGTATTTTTTGATATATAATGGTGGAGATCTAGTGTACCACCTTTCATTTAAGGATAATTATATCTTTCCCCATCTATTCATCCCCCATTTCATCTCTCAACTAACTAACTATATTTTCTAACTATAATTCAAAAGAGTAATTATATTTTCCCCCCTCTATCCATCCCCCAACTAACTAACTTCTTTTTCTAACTATAATTCAAATTCTAACTACCTAGTGGGACCTACAAATTAATTACCCAATTTTCTCCATTTATTTCTTTCCTCTTTCTCCCTCCCTCTCCCACCTCTCCCACCTCTCCCTCTCCACCTCCGCCCGCCTCTCCCACCTCTCCCTCTGCGCCTCCGCCCGCCTCTCCCACCTCTCCCTCTCGGCCTCCCTCTCCCACCTCCACCTCCGTCTCCCACCTCCCACCTCCGCCTCCTCTCTCTCCCACCTCCGCCTCCGCCGGAGTAGATCCATCACTGTCGACCGCCGGGTCAGATCCGCCTCCGGAGGGTCAGATCCGAGTTATTTGCAAAGAACAAAGCTTCATTAATGGTGAATTAGAACAGTGCATACTAAGTACATATGGATGAATACTTAATGTTTTAGAGATGAATACTTCAACGTTTATGGATGAATACTTAATGTCTTAAGCATAAATACTTTAATTTATATGTATGAATATTTGATATCTTATGGATGAATACTTTTTATTTGTTTGGTATGTACATATGTTTGTAATACTCTTGGTACATTAACTATTTACACTTACACGATGAGGATGAATACTTGCTTAATGCGGGATGAATACTTGCATGACGAGGTGTGAATACTTGTGCAACGGACAACTCGAAAGTATGTCATCATGGATTTCATTTGAAAGAGAAAATTGTGTAGAAGATATTCGTGGTTTTAGATTTGCAAAATTCCTCACAGATCGTCAGAAATATTGGTTAGATTGAACGGAGAAAAAAAAAACCCATCTCTAAAAACGTGTAATACTCTTGGTACATTAACTATTTACACTTACACGATGAGGATGAATACTTGCTTAATGCGGGATGAATACTTGCATGACGAGGTGTGAATACTTGTGCAACGGACAACTCGAAAGTATGTCATCATGGATCTCATTTGAAAGAGAAAATTGTGTAGAAGACATTCGTGGTTTTAGATTTGCAAAATTCCTCACAGATCGTCAGAAATATTGGTTAAATTGAACGGAGAAAAAAAAACCCATCTCTAAAAACGTGTAAAAGATGAGTGATTGATGTGTCCAAATATGCTTCTATTGCAAAGATGAATACATTTATATAGATGGATGAATGCTAGTTGTGTTACAGATGAATATTTTTTTTGCAAATTTCTAAAATGAGCTGAAGGTAGTTAGAAGTCCCCCACTTAATTAATGCGCTGACGGTTATGCGGTCCCCCACTTAATTAATGCTCTGACAGTTGTGCGGTCCCCCACACATGTTGTTTGTCCCCTACTTTCTTGTTGTAATATATCCAAATATGTTTCTATTGCAAATGTGAATACATTCATATAGATGGATGAATACTAGTTGTGCTACATATGAATACTTCTGCAAATTCCTAAAATACACTGACAGTTATAAATTCTAACTAACTAACTATCTTAATTAATGCAACTGACGGGGGGATGAAACGGGGGATTGTTCACGGGGGAGAGCTAGGCGGACCCTTCATTTAATTGTTCATAAGTGATTCCCATATATACGGATTTCGAGAACATGACCTCTCACATCAGAGAACATGTGTCTTTGCCACTAGATCAAAAGCTAATTCTTTGATATCCGTAGTATAATCCCACACCACTTTATCTATATAGTTTTGCGTTATTTTTCAAGGTCTTATTTGCATCTATATATTTCAAATATCCAACAAAATGCAAATACAAGTATTAAAAATGTCCTACATGTTAAATTATTTGGACCGAAATTTATATGTTAATTAATTTTTCTGAATTTAAACATGAATTAAATTATATTAAACCGCATAGATTATGGGTCAAAGTTTTTTCACAGCTCTCTAAAAGGTTGTGACTTAACAGGTGCGACTGAAAAGTTGCGAAACCGACCTATAGGGCCGATTCTCGAGCTGTTTTCAATTTGTTAGAGTATCTGTATCTCTGAAACTATTACAGTTTCTAATCTGACGTGGCAGTTGCTAAACCAGTTTCAGGGATGTAGATGGATTTCTTATTTAGCAACTTTGCTCAATAATTTCTTATTAAGAAATCGTTTATAAACTCTGACATGGTAAAATGGTTGGCCTGTATTCGCTAAAATTAGTTCAATTTACTACTGATGTGGCTTATCAATTTTAATGTACTGATGATGTGACTTATTAGAAACTCTAAAATTAGTTTTAGGGATATGAACATTTAGAAACTCCAGAGTCTATAATTTCTTAAAAGCAGTTAACAGTTATTTAGAAAGTCTAAGAGTTTCAGGTATGTAAATGCTCTTAGCGTGGTTATTAGCAAAAATGTAATTGCTGTTGCTGTGAACAACTGACACGCAAGTAGCTGGAAGTACATTACGGCTAGCGTCGAGAGTTTTTGCTGCGTTAATAGTTATAACTTCTATCTTGAATTTAATTTTACATCTAATAATCTTGATTTGAATATAATTTAAAATTGAATTATAACCTTATTTCCTACCCGAATTGCCAACACTAAAGAACAATTCTTTTCAGCAGTAATGAACCTTTTGCAGAAGTCCTTGTTGTTGCAAAAATAATTCGAGCTAAACATATTTTTCAAAATATTAAATGAATTTAATATAAAAAATAAATAAAATTTAAAAAAATACTAGTGTTTATCGATATTTAGAATAATACACAATAAATCTCCACAATTTAGATTTCAAATTTGTAACTTTCCACACAGAAAACATTGTCTTTACCACTATATCAAAAGCCGATCCTCATTATTCATATTACTATTGATTGTGCTATATACCTATAATGGCATCCAAATTAACTACGGATACAGCATTGGAGAAATAATTAAGACAAAGGAACTAATGATCCAGCTGCCATGCATGAGTCGTAGAGGATACAATGTCTAAGATGCCCGTGCATCTTCATCGAACTTTCTATTTCCCTGATTAAAGTGTTGCGTATTGAGATTCTTGCTACTATTAATGGTGTTGGAGATGCAAACCGAAGTGGCGCCACCAAGCTTTAATTATTGCGCTATTTGGTACAGGCCGGGTCACTCAGTGTCACTTCCCAGAACATACATGCTAATTATTGCTAAGTCAGGGGAAGGAGGCAGAATTATTTGTGAAACTATTTCCGAAACTTCATACATTTGACGAAATAGTAAATAATATGGTGGTCATGTCTATGGTTGAAACTATTTCCAAAAATTTATAAAATAACATATATAAACACAATTATTTGTGATATAAATGGGAGGTCAATTGATCCCATCACAACAACAAAGTAGGCACTTATCGCGAGGGTACTCCGTCGCGAAAAGTATCGTCGCAAAAAGTAGGCACTTTTCGTGACGGAGTACCGTCATAACTGTGCTTTTTCTTTTCGCGACGGTACTTTTCGCAACGGAGTACCCTCGCAATAAGTGCCTACTTTTTGTTGCGCATATTCCTCTTTAACTGGATCCACTGTAGTATTTGTCAAGGTAATTCACTGTTAGGTGCTACAAAGTTCAAATAAATTAATATTATCATCATAATTGTTATTATAGTAACAAGAATAACAACAATTAAAACAACAAAGTGTTGGGTGGTTTGACCTCGAACTCATATTTCAAAAAAAAAAACGACAACAACAATAATCATGATGATGATAATGATTACAGTCATAATAATAAAAATTCCTAGCAACACATAGAATTCTAAAAAAACAAATTTATAGAAATTGCAGATGTTGAGGAAATAACTAATGCTATGTGGCCTTCGATTGCACATGCAAATAAAGAGGAGGGTTCATGATAAATTTGATCCTTCAAATGAAAACATAATATAAATCAGACACAAACAATAAGGAATTTTTAAATAAAATTAACTAGTAAGAAAACATTAATGCTTTTGTAAATTTCAAAGGTATTAAAGAGCAAGCAAACCCAAATTAAGCTGCGAGTTTATATTAGGAAATAATTATTAATTAAGAGCATTCATAAGAGAACTAATTATTATATGCATAAGCTAAGTGCAAGCTAATCACACCTCTGTTTTACTGATTGTAGTTTATATGTTTTGATTAATATATTTACTCAAGGGCAAACAGGGGCGGACCCACATAGTCCCGGGGGGCAGCTGCTCCCCTCTGGATTTTGAGTTTTAGTGGAGATCTATCGGTCCTGACCGACTTTGCCTCCCTTGAAATTTTTTTTGCCACCCTCTGGATGTTTGATATTGTAATTCAGATTAAATTTAGGGTTAAAATTGAAATAAATTTGTTGAATTTTGATTGGTCATTAGAATTACAAGTTAAAGCATCATAAACTACAAGTTAAAGCATCATAAACTACAAGTCAAAGCATTAGAAAGTATAAGTTAAAGTATTATTTTTTATCGAGTACCCAATTAGTTAATGGATTTAAATCCGATTCGATATATTTTTGCCCCCTCTTGACAAAAATCCTGAATCCGCCCCTGAGGACAAACCCAAATAGGTTTAGGAGTAGATAGTTGCTTACCTTGGATTTTGAAAAAAAAAATTAGCTCCTGATTTTTTAAGCTATTGCCAACTTTTATTGGAGTTTGATATTTCTTTCCAACCTGACTCATTTTTTTTCCAATTCAACTCATTTTTTGTCTACTCTGATCAAATTTCCGGGTCCACCGAGAAGAGCAAGTTTAGTTACATATCCAAGAAAATGACAGAAAAAGGGATAAAAAGCCATAAAAAACAAATATTGTGTTGTGTTGCAAAGAGAATAATAGATGACTTGTAAGAAAATTTATAATCACAAGAATTAAAGCTTCGCGCGGACAACAATGTAAGATGTTCTTTAGGGAAAAGAAGTATGAACTAAATTACAACTTTAATCTTTTAAACATAAGAAACAAATAAAAGGTTTGTTAAAAATAAGATAGGAATCTAACCTAACATATCGTTTGCATAAAGTGCATGCATGCATTTGAAGGTAAAGAAAAACCCTAATGCAATTCATTATTCGGATTTGGAAATCTCAATATATATATATATATATATATATAGTTAGCCAAAAGAATGTCAAAAGAAGTCGTCGGGAACATGTTCTTTGTGAAGGTACAGATTGTTTACTTAACCAAATCGTAAGTATCTTTTCAATCTCCATACAACGAATGTACCGGTACATGGGTTTCTTTCTTTTATCTTAATTAATTTGCTAGAAAGCAGACATCAATTAAAAAATTACATAACCACTACCAGTAAAGAAGCACGTTCCTTTTTGTACAAATAGAAGTACACTAAAAAAGGAATGAAAAGTATAATTTTTTTTATCAAAGGGTCAGGTACATCTTAACATCTAAGTTGTTATTTTCGAAAATTGAATATACGTTTCTCCATAGAGAAACAAGACTCGCACCATTGCATTGTTGTTAAGTCTACAGTTCAAAAAAATATAGAGAAAGATGCATTGAGTACTATAATTACTATTATGATTTCGCTTCCCTCTTTTCTCTTTTGAGGTGATTTAGGTCAGCCGCCACATCCCCTCCCATCCCACCCCACCCCTCCACCCAATTCAGTCATTTTCACTCCTTGTAGGCTTCATATATTCCCGACACAACATCTCCTCCTCTTTCTCTCTCTCTCGGTACTACATCCTCGAATGAAGAGGAGAATGAGAGAGAGGGGAGGGATAGGAGCCAAACAGAGCCCAGAGTGCGGTATTGTCAGAGCTCAGAGCGTAGAGTCTCATCTCGATCGGAGTGCGACGGTGAGTAGATCCGATCGTCGTCGAAACACAACAGCAATCGAAGAAGCATATCGGATCATGGAGCGAGATGAAAATTAAATTCTAAGATTGAGTATGAATGTAAATATTTACTTTTATGCTATATGAGGAGATACAATCTAAGATTTTATAAATAATTTGTTCTTATCAATTATATATTTATTGGTGGTAATTTTAATTACTAATCATAAAAATAAGAAAAGTATAGAGTTTTGAAAAAGAAAAATCACCTTACATTAATTCACTCTAAAAGTCCTAGACATATAATCTCCAGAAAGTAGCCTTTCTCCCTGCCCTATGGATATAATCTCCAGAAAACCTACTAAATAATTATAATTATTTATCAGAAAACTGTTCCAGAAAACATACTAAATAAGTACTACATATATATAAAGAGATAGAAGTGGTGCTATAATAATTATTAGGTCGTACATTTTGTTCATCAAGGTCGATATATCCTTAAATTTGTATTATATCACGTATACCAACTTTGGTAGATGGTCAAGGACTTGTTCAAACCCGGTCATTGTAATAAGAATACCATGAGCACTATGAATTTAAAACAAATATTAAATCGATCGAGTAGTTCTAGTACGAGGCATTACTAGATCTATTAATAATGTTTTACTCCTAGATTCCGGGCCCAAGTTTTTATATCTCAATTGAGAACGTGCATGCATGTTCACAACCTAAATTAATAGAGTAATGCCTCATATATTCTGAATTTGATTCAATATTTGTTTTAAATATATGAAGATGTCCAAGATTCGGCAAAGGGCAGAGGGAATAGCCTTTAGATTTCGTCCAACGTTCCAGAAGTTATGGCATGTTTGGCACAAAATGATTGGTTCAATATTTTATCTTTTGGTTAGTGCGCTGGATTTCTTCATATATGCATGGGGACAGTACATACGTGTATATATATTTATTTTCACATCAACCGATGGTGTATAAAATATTCTGTTTTTCTTAACATAATATGAATTTCTTATATATTTAAAAGTTTACCATGTGCATGCAATTAATAAGCAGTCCATTTCCCTATATTGCTCTCTGAACTAAAAAGTACACATTATAAATCCTCATAAGAAATCAATTAGTTTAGAAATTTCTCACTTTTCGCTGCACAGTAAATTAGCGAAGAATTGTTATTAATAGCTTTAGAGCTTAGAGCAAGATAAAGAGACAGAGAATGAATTTCATTATCTTTGTATTCATATGTCTTCTGTTGTATGTACAGTATGAGTATATAAAGAAAAACAATTCTACAATAGTTTGTCCTAATTACATTGTCTATCAGAATAACAGACTAACAGAAAACTGTAACAGCTTTAGTAATAACGACTTTAATTGAGATGCTTGTTATCAGGTTTAACTGAACTGGACTTGTCCATTATACTCCTATTAGTTATACACTTGTAGGTACGTAGGTATTCAAAGGACTAATTTAAAAGTATGATAAGAAACTATAAAATAATTTCTCACTGGACGGCATATATATATGCATTACTTAAAACTTATTAATTGGGTTTCTACAATAATCAGCATATATACAAAATAAATATGGGATCAACATCTCCTTCAGATTTGATTAATTACATTTAAAAATATAAATTCTTAACATATATACTAGCTAGCTTGCATTTACTTAGTCAATAACTGCTTCCTTCCAACTTCCAAGAGTGTGTTGGTAAAAAGTAATATATGTATAACATGCTATATATATATTGTCCATAAAAACACTAAGCCGCGCGCATTACTAGAATCATGACGATATATATAGAACAGCATCTAAGTTCGTCTCTGACATACTGGCATTTGGCATGGCATTCTGTCTAGCCTTCAACAATATGTTTATGCAGCCAAAAAAATAATGAAAAATGAGCAGTGACACATAATCGTATTTGGACACTTCATTATGGATAATTAATTTCTTATTATTCAATTGTTTTCAAAAGTTTTTGTGTCAAAAACCAGTGCCAATACATTCCACACACTCGCTGACACCACAAATATAATACAAGCTCATACTCAAAGAGAACTATATATATTGTCCCACCCATTAATTAGTTAATTTTGGAGAGAGCTCTAATTAATTAGTTGATTATTTTTTCTTGCCATTTTTCTCCTCTTCCTTCAGCATCTCCTCCAACACCTCATCATCGAGATACTCAAACTCGATAACCTGCCTCCCCGAAGATTGTGAACTCGAACCAGCACCACTGCTGTAACGATGCACCTCATTAGGAAAATTCAATACTGCCATGTTGCCTCGCATGGAGTACGCTGATCTGTCGTAAGCACGTGCAGCCTCCTCTGCTGTATCAAATGTCCCGAGCCACACACGCACCCCGTGCCTGTTCGAATCACGAATCTCAGCTGCATATTTCCCCCACGGCCTGCGCCTGACGCCTCGGTACTTTGTCTCACCTCCATCTTTGCCTTGTGAGCCTTCCATTTTGGGTCTTTGTGTGTATAAGTGTGTCGGTGTTTTTGTGTCGATCGATGAATGAATATAGGCGCAGTGATGAAGTGATGATGGCGGCTAGTTGAACGGTCTCGTGTATTTAAATTGTTTGGGGATGTGGGGTTATTTGGGATAGGGACGCGCGGAGAGGACAGGAGGTGATGAGATTCGTTTTCTCTAGACATGGTCTTTCTTGGAAATACTTAGACCGGATAATTTTTCCAAAGAAGATTCTCGATTTTCGTGGGTCATTTTCATGGAAAAAGATCAAAAGATTATAGTTCGGGAATTTAATTAGTATGAAAAAAAAATTATTTGAATTAATACTGCTAGCTGATAACTTAACTTTTCAAATGCCTGGAAATGCTGTTATAAAATGTTCATATTTTTACAATCTCAACAGCTATAGATCGCAGTGCGGAGATTGAGAAATATTTTTTTATTAAGTAATATTCACATTTAAGAAAAATAGAAATAAGTAACAAAAAATAATGCAAGTTCAACAGCACATGCATTTATTAAAATCAAGGGTTCTTGCAAGTGATTATGATTTATGTGGAAGAAACAGAGGAAGAGGGGGATTTTGTATTTATAGAAATTATTATTAATTAATAAATGAAAACAGAAAGAGTATATTTATTTTTCGGTGTTATAAATGGATCTGAAAAAAATTCGGATTCAAACTTTGGAACCAATTTTTTTGGGTAAATTTCGTCGGAGGTCACTAAACTTTGTCCTTTGTCACGAATTGGTCACTCAACTTTGATTTATCCCTCCATAGCCACTGAATTTTTAATTTGTCCCAATCAAGTCACCCTATAATTTTTCCATCCAAAATATTAACGGAATATAAATTTTCCGTTAGTATTTTGGACGGAATGAGCATATTCCGTTAAAATTTTGGATGGAATGAGCATATTCCGTTATATTTTGGACGGAATGAGAATATTTCATTAATATTTTGAATGGAAAAGTTATAGGGTGACTTGATTGGGACAAATTAAAAGTTCAATGGCTATGGAGGGACAAATCAAAGTTGAGTGACCAATTTGTGACAAAGAACAAAGTTTAGTAACCTCCAGCGAAATTTACCCAATTTTTTTTTTAAATCTAAAGTATTTTATATAATGACCGAGTTTTTTTTAAACAAAATAGTACTGAATTTTTTTCTGAAATAGTAGCTGGAATTTCCTTAAAACAAAAAGAGTGGTTATAATTTTTTCTGCAACAGAATAATTGCTGAATTTTTTTATGAAACGGAATAAAATACTTTGGACCCAAAAAAAAGATCGGTTTAAAAGTTTTGGATCAGAAACATTTTAAAATTTTCGTATCCATCTGTACCTCAGATAATTTTTCTGTTACTTTTATTATTTAATAAATTTTCTATAAATAAAAAATTTCGGAGGAAAACGATAAGAAGTCAAATGAAAAGGACTTCTGATGGGGCCCAGGAATTTAAATTTACTATTTAATAATATGTACGGGACAAATAGCATCCAAAAAATTTGCTATTTCATGTGAGCCAAAAAAAAAAAAATTTACTATTTCATTAATTTCCATGTACCTTCTGTCTAACATGGCAAATCCTATAGTTAATTTTCCATAGAGAATTCAGAATATGTACTGGACAAATAGCATCCAAGAAAGAAACAAAATGAAGTTGTGGAGAATTTGAGATCAAAAACTGAATTGAGCTTGCCATTTATTTTGTGTATTTTAATTTATGTGACTTCTTACCAACTCATTTTTCTTTGTGGGCAAGGCACTTAGTTCTTCCCAATATATTTATTTGATTTTCTTTTTTTGATAAAAGTGAAAAAAGCTCACGTGTTTCATAACAAAAACATAAAGAGTTTTTACAAAAGACGGTACCAAATCGCTGGTACTTAGAACGAGCTTCTCAATTAATTTGTAAATTCAAACTCAATGAAATAAATAAAGATTGCGTAGAGAAAATTTCGAAAGTTTATTTGAAATTGATCTAGTGAATCTATCATGCAGTGACGGAGTCATATTGAACCAGTGACAGATATCTATTAAGAATTTTGAAAACTAGATATATAAGTATATGTATAATTGGGTTGTTGTCTTTCTCTAGAGAAAATTTTGCTTACCTCTGACAGGTCGCAGTCTGAATTAGTTAATTCACAATAGTTTGTAATCCGATAGTTGTACCATTAAATGTTTTTACTTCTCTTAAAAATCTTGCTTACGTCCAAGAACATTTCTCGGGAATCTCTTCAATGAGTGTCGACACAGAAATTCCTACACGGAAAGTGCAACAGAAAGTCCCATCGAGGAGAGGGAGTTGGGATTGTGGTTCGGTGTACATAGATGCAGTCAGACAGTCAAAGCGATGGCTATTGAAATGGGCTCATTATTTTGTTTGTGCTTTTTAAAGATAGAAAGTTCAAGTCAGGTGGAAAACAAGTGACATCTGCCAATCTTTGGTTGGTCCAATAGTCCTTGTGATTAAATTGCTGTTATGACACATGTCACGAGCACGTCTCTCACAATCCGTTGACGTGGCATCCATATATGCACTTAACCTATATGCGGTTTATGTCCTGATTATATTAATTGACCGAGTCATTGAGATGTGTGTCCTATCAATTACGCACCGTTGGATAACACAAATTCTCGTTGATGATTCCATGAGAGAAAACAAAACAGAGAACACTACTCGAAAAAAGGAAGGTGAACAGAGCATCCAGCAGCTGTCTGTAAGTTTGTATTTTGGTGAGTATCTCGAAGGTTGACACTTCTCAATTTTAGTTTCTAAATTTTGTTACATAAAAATAAATTTTCAGTATAAAAATTATAATAAAATACATATTTCTATTTTATTTCAAGCAAATGATCAATTTCCTAATTTTTTTTTTCCTCAAATAAATTGCCAATTTAATATTTAGATCATTTTTTTGGTGATTGTATAACAAATTGATGAGCAAAAGTCTCGTTATAAAATAATAATTAATAAGTATTGTTATGTTATTATTTAGGATAAATTTCGTCGGAGGTCACTCAACTTTGTTCTTTATCACGAATTGGTCACTCAAGTTTGATTTATTCCCTGGAAGTCACTGAACTTTTGATTTGTTCCGATTAAGTAACTTCATAACTTTTTCCATCCAAAAAATTAACGACATGACACATAAACTTCCAACTCATCATTTTTGAAAATTATTAAATCCTTTTATTTATTTGGATAATATCTGGGACACCATTCTATTCCCACCCTTTGCATCTTCCTTTTTTCTTTTCCTATATATTCTTCTCTCTTCCAGACTTCGTTTTCGCTCTTCGTACCAATGCATTATAGCTGACATCTATGAAGTGTTTTACCACAAATACTAGCAAAAATGAATCCAATATTTGAGGTCTGAGGGACACCGAAACACAATTCAACCCAAAGAAAATGTCAGAACACGCGCATTTGGGTGTGCTTTAATAGATATTAAAGGGAGTTAGAGGAGGGAGAAGATAAAAATGGGGAGACATGTGTCATTGAATCTTGCTCCAGCGTTTAATTTGAGAAGGTTATTGATGGATAATGTAGGAAATGGGTAAATTGATCAAAATATTGATGGATAATTAATACAGGAGATAGCGGTTACAACAGAATTGTAACAGAATGAAAGTAGTTAGTAACATAATTAGTTATAGAGAAGTAGTTAGGATAGTTGTTAGGCTGTTAACAACTATCATTAAAGAATAGTTAGACAGATGTAGGCTTCTCTATATAGCCCTTTGTATTTTTTTTGAGAAAAAATAAGGGTCGCGCCCGTATTTGATTGATAATCGTGGTTACAAAGGTTTGTAGTTGCGTGAAAAGGTAAACACAATGTGCTCAAACGAACTTGAGCCAAAAAACGAAAAAGAAAAGGAAAATAAATTTTGAAAAGTAAACTACCTTAACAAGAAAAAGAAAGTTTATTATAGAAAAGAAGTAATCCGGTCTTGTCTTGTTGCGGTTCACAGCGTGTCCGTGTACCGATGCAACATCTCTGAAACCTGATTTAGTAGTTCCTCCTCATTTTTTGTTGTATCTGTAAATATTCTTGCACAACGCTCTCTCTAGATGACAAACATGGCCACTAATAATGTTCCTCTTGCCTTTTTGTTGTTTGTTGTTCGAAGTATTGTCTTTATTGGTTTCAATCTCATTTGCTGATGCATGTCCATAAGCCGGTACAATTCTAATGCAAATTGACATCGGCCCATCAAGTGCCGTACCGATTCTTCATTGCCGCGACACATGATACACATGTTTGTCAGCGGCCACCCCCTTTTCCTGAGGTTGTCAATTGTCAGCAGTTTGTTGTTGACCAAGAGCCAACCAAAGACTTTGACCCTCGGTGGTACGCACAGCTTCCACAGACGGTGTGTGTAAGTTGTTGTTGTCGGCACATCTTTGAGAGTCTGGTATGCACTTTTAACAGTGAAGGTGCCCGTGGTTGTCCCTCTCCACACGATATCATCCTGACGTGTCCCTGTATGGCGTATCACCCATGTGAAATAGCCCTGTAACAATTGGAGTTCCTCTTCTGCCTCTGAGGTCCTGACCTGTCTAAACTGTTGGTCGATCGGCGTCATCATGGCCTCTTGCAGTGTGATCGCGTTGTTCATCGTATGCGTGTATAGTGCGTTTAAAGTAAATTTTAGGAATCCGTGTCCCCAATCATGGTTCCATAGCGATATTCGGTCGCCCTGCCCATATATGTGAGTGACCGCATTGTCCCAGAAAGCCCGGCTCTCTCGCAATGCTCCTATGAAAAGAGGCGAGATCGGAAGGAGGTTTTCGTTGAGTGAAATCCCCTGAAAAATTGGTTTCCACATCCGTTGATCCGGTTTCTGCTAGTACCAGCACCATTTCATGAGGAGGGTCTTGTTGAATGCCACTAGGTCGACAACCCTAATCCCCCTTGTTTTTTCAGCCTACACACCATCTTTCAGTTGGCCAGGCTCATTTTCTTGGATTTCGCCCCCACCCCGTGCCACAGGAACCGTCTTCTTGTTTTGTCCAATTGTCTTACCACCCATTTAGGTAGTTTGAGAACCATCATGAAGTATGTTGGAAGTGCTGACAACACCGCATTAAGCAAAACCAACCTACCGGCGATCGATAGATGTTTGACGGCCCATCCTGCCAACTTACGGTTCATTTTGTGTATCAGAGGCAAATATGTTGTTTTTGGAAGAGCTTTGTTCAAAAGTGGAAGGCCCAGGTATGTGAAAGGGAAGGAACCCAGACTGGAACCCATTACTGTTGCCAGCTGCACTGCATTCGGAGGTTGCGGATCCGAGATTATAAGTTCTGACTTTTGCGGGTTTGTCTCCAAACCAAAAATGTTTTGAAAAACCAGTAATGCAATATGTAGAGCCTGAAGTTGCTGCATCTCTAGCTTGATAAAGAACAGCGCATCATCCGCGTATAGAAGACACGGCTTCATACCCCGGTAGGGCAGTCGTATGGCACCAATTGCCGCTAATTTCACAAAGTATTTAGCAAGAAAATCCATTGCAATGACAAAGAGTAGCGGTGATAGAGGGTCACCCTGGCGAACTCCTCTTTTAAGCGTAATTTTCCTACCCAGCAAGCCATTAACTATAACCTGCGATGTTCCCGGTAACACCGACATTTGGATCCATGTTATCCATGTTGGTGGGAATCCGAGATGCGTCATTGTTTGGATCATGAACTCCCAACTGACTGTGTCGAAATCCTTTTTAATGTCAGCTTTATAGAGTGCCACAGGTATCTTCTCCATTCTGGCCCGATGCAGGGTTTGTTGTGCATAACTGAAACTCTCCGTTAACTGTCTGTTTTTAAGAAAACCTGTCTGGGCATTGTCTATAATGTCCTGTATCCTGCGCTGCAACCTGTTTGCAAGGATTTTTGAAAAAACCTTTTGTATACCGTGAACCAAACTGATCGGCCTGAAGTCCTCGGGTCTGGATGGTGCCTCTATCTTTGATATGAGGGTTATATATGATGTGTTGAGAGGTGCTAGTGGTATCCCTCCCATGGTTACCGACCGGAAGATATTCATGAGATCCGGTAGCAGCAATTTAACAAATTTTTTGTAAAATTCTACCGAGTAGCCATCCGGTCCCGGGCTCTTGCCGTTCGGCAAGTTTGTGATTGTGTTTTCAATCTCCGCAACGGAGATTGGCACTTCCAACTGGGCCAGGTCATTTTGGTCTGAGTATAGGTTTCCCCAGGCTATCGGCGGCACGGGATTCGATTCCGCCCTCATCAGACCCGCATAAAAATCAAAGAAGACTTTGGCCTTTGTTCTATGATCCGAGTATAGTTGATTGTTGAACTGTACCTGCGTGATATTATTCGCCCGCTTCCTGTTTGATACATATGCTTGAAAGTACCTCGTACCTCTGTCCCCGTCTAATTCCCAGTTTGCCTTTGCTCGCTGTCTCCATATATCCTCCTGTAATATAGCAAGATCAGTGTACCTTTTCTTGATTAGGCATATAGCCCTTTGTATCTTGTACTAAATCAATCAATAATAAAGAATGTTGATTCATAAATCCAATTACAGTTTTTAATAGCATGTTAATAATGTAAGAAGAAAATGAAGGAGAGAATGAAAACCAAGAGTCTGGAAGAGAAAGAATAATAGGAAAAGAAAAAAGAAAGAGGGAAAGGATATGGGAATAGAATGGTGTCCCCATATCGTACCCAAATAAGTCAAATGATTTAATAATTTTCAAAAATGAAAAAAGTGACCAAAAGTTTGATTCCATTAACTTTTTGGATGAAAAAAGTGACAGAATGACTTAATCGAAACAAATTAAAAGTTTGATGGCTTCCTGGGGACAAATTAAACTTGAGTGACCAATTCATAATAAAGAGCAAAGTTGAGTTACCTCCGACGAAATTTATCCTATTATTTAATCATTCTATTTAATTATATTAATAATTATTAATAAGAATAATTGTATTAATATCAAGCATTTTATAAGAAAAATATAATTTTTCACAAATTATCATTGTACAATCGAACATTTATTTGAACACATTCTCATAACTCTTCCCGTGTATACTAATGGATATGGGTTTCCACAAATTAATTATTGGATTCTCAAACCCGTAAAATTTCATCATGCACAATTCCACAAAAAAAACAAACCCTAAATATATGTTATGTTATTCAATATGATAAATAGGCATGGCTATAAAACTGCTATTAAGTTTTTTACTTTGCCTCACTGAAAATATTTATGACTTAAATGACTCCCAAGTCAGGTTAAATTCAATATGGCCAACTATAAAACTCGGAGGAAAGGAAAAAAAACAAAAAAAAACTATTATATTCCAAAAATAATCATATTAATAAAGATAACTTCAAAATAATATATAAAATATAACAATATTTAACTGAAATAATGGACGAGTGCAAAATGACATTTTTTTAATATAATTTGTTAGCATAGCTTAAATAAATAATTTATTAGCTGGCCTAAAATTGCAAAAGGCGTTGAATTCTGGTCACTCGTGCGATGGCTAAACTTTTGAAGGTCAAGCGTTGAATGTCGCACTTGTGTTTGTTTAATATAACCCCCCTGGGAATCATGCATTTCATGGCTAGATTTTCTGTGACCCCCATTCCATGTAGTCATCATGCAGCTATTGCTGGATTGATATTTTTGTTTAGTTCTTGATATATCTCACATTAAACATATGGAAACTAATTCTAGATTTATTTAAGAACCTTTATAACACATTATGGTAGTAATAATAATATCATTGTTGTTGTTGTTACGGAAGTTCCTTCTTTTAATGTCAAATGTGATGATGGGAGGTTAAGGAAAATAAAATGATTGGTATATTTATGGTAACATTTGGAGCTTTTATCATGGTTCAGATTTTTTTTCTAGATTATTTTCTTTTTTGATGTGTTATATACAATTTAAATATGTAAGGTCCACAAATAGTATATCACAAGAAAATGTTCTCTGTGGTTTGACGGTACTAGAGTGTAAAATAAAAAAATTCTTTACTGTAATACTAAAAAATTACGATCATTAGCAAATTGACAAAAAAAAAATATTTTACAGTCCTCTCTATATAATAAATAATATAACAAAATTAATCAATAAAAATGAGCTGATATAATATATTTTACGGTCATCTCTATATGAATAACACTAGTAGTGGCATGATATAAAAATGTACCATATTTACCCTTTAAACAAACTACTAGACTAATAATAATTTTTACATAAGTCCATCGATTAGAATTATAACAATTATAATAGGTCACATAATTCATCTCACCTAAGTTAACAAAATATTTCTGTTTAGATCCATATTAATCAGAAACCGTACGAATATTAAAGAAGCTCAGTGCATACTAATTCGGACCGGATTGGTCCGGATTTTAATCAGCATTCCGGACAAACAAAAATATTCTGATACCTCAGAGGATATGGACTCATAGGCCACATGGAAGGCTATCTAGAAGTAAATAGCTAGGATGGATGTGGAATGGGTCACAGATGATGTCAATCACTGGGCATTTGGGTCTGACCGTCTCTGAGAGGAACCCGGCCACATTCCGTAACTATCGCACAATTGCGTAGGCACGCATAGATGATAGATGACTCATGCGTGACTAATTAATTCATCGGTGGTCAAGAATTCTCGCTGAATTTCAATTCGTGGTCGAGAATTGGCAGTTCCTTACTTCGATCCGGGACCTTGGTCTTGAGCAACTAGCAATATTTCAAATTTAAAGTTATATGTTCCGGTGCTGTCAAATAATATGGACCATGAACAGTTTAATGTGATGATACTTTTTTAATTATAGAAAATATTATAAGATAATGGTGGAAAAAAGAAACAGTACCTTGAAATTTTCATGCACAGAAAATCAGTAAAAAATCACTAATTCAAAAGATTTATTTTTATTTGCAGTTGTTTTAGATTCTATGTAGCTTCTATCATGTAAAAAAAAAATTAGAGTCAGAAAAAAGTTCCTACAAAAAATTGAAAACAATTGAGAAAAACACTTTGGATCGATAAAAAAAATTCCGAATCAAAATTTGAATTGAGATCGTTATCAACTATCTTTTCTATGCATCAAAAAATTACTGTTTCTCTTTTTTTCTAATATTTTTTATATTTTCTATAAATAAAAAATATCCAATGTGATAGCTAATGTCAGTCAATGCACTAGTCCAACATTCCATTTTGAAACTATAATCAGTCTTCTTTCATTGAGACAGGATTTGGCCATTTGGGTGCGGATATAGATATATCAATATTGTGCACAAATCTAGCATTTTTTTTGTTTTTGACAATAACATTGTTTTGCCCTTTTATTATTGCTGTCATAACATACTTCATAAAAAAATGAAAAACAACACAAATGATAAAATAATACCCCTTTAGACACGACGTATGCTCTAATTCACAGTAATATATTTCGAATTAAATAATAAATTGAAAAGCTATAAAATTTATGATTTAAATATGAAACTGGAGTACAACTAAGGTGTTCTTGAGCTCATCAAGCTGTTGGGGAATCATAAAGGTCAAATAATTACGTCTTATCTAGAGATCAAACAATTACATCTCATTTAGGGGTCAAACACTTACACCCCGGGGAAGGAGAAACAGTTCCCCACCTTAACCTAAGGACCGTCCTATGCCAAAGCCGACTCATAAAACATAAATCTTAAGTGCGGAACATAATACCTGATTCCATGAATGTTTCCATGGAATAACTCGATCCTTTGAGAGATCGCCAACCGTCTCCGTGAGCGCGAGACTAGACTCTAATGGCAAGAAGTCCTTCTTGTTGTTTTGTCGTATGGTCGTAGGAATAAGTCTTCCAAGACAGCAAGATATGGCCCTTGAGAAATCCTCTCCAAATTTCCTAATGAATTTCTTTTCTCTATTCTTTGATGGTGGAAGAAGAAGAGAAGGCACACAGAACTGTATTTTTCTAAAGAGAAAAACGTCTTTTCAGTTTCTGTGCTTTTCTGTGTTATCTTGTGCCTTGGGGACCAATCCTTATATATAATAACCTATCTGGTTATCTGCCAACTTGAAAAAGGTATTTTGTGCGACTGCATCAAAAACCGTGCTGTCACATCAAAATCCGTGCGGCCGCATTGATATCCGTGTGGCCCACACAATCCTCTTAAATGACAGTTTTTTGAATTGCAAATCTCAGAATCAGTCCATCAATGATTTGATATTTGCCTAAATTGTTCTACACATTTATGGACCACATCCTAATGAATATATTGATTGTCTATTACCTTATTTGATCACTTTAATTGACAACCATATATGACAGTAAACAATCCATAATTAGATTACATATATGCTCAATGTTGGCATTAAATCCAACGATGTTGGCAATAAATCCAACACAAGCTCCTTTGTGAGCTTAACTCAAAATCCTATCGCATTGACTTCAAACGACGCCTCCAAATCACTGAAACCGATCTACTTCATGAGTGATACGTTTACATGTCAAATTTTTAAATTTTTGAACTAATTTAGTATAAAGTCAAGCGGTAAGAAAAAAAATTTATAAGTTCATTTTAATGAGTTCATTTTTCATCATTTTTTACCGTTTGACTTTATACTAAACTAGTTCAAAAAATTACATATTTTATATGTAAATACATCACTCGTGAAGTAGAACGGATTCAACGGTTTGGATGTGTCATTTGAAGTCAATATGATAGATTTTTGAATTAAGCTCACAAAAAGACTTAGTGAACTTAAGAACATAAGAACACCTTAGTTCTACTCATGAAACTGATATAATTGTAATAGTTTATTTCTATATAAATCTATAAAAAATAAGAATTTTTAAGAAAGAAAAAACAAATTATGCTAGTAATTTTCCTGAATAATTTGTAAAATTCGAATATTTTCAGAAGTAGTCTAATGCTCATCGCCAAAGTCTCTTTGTGAACTTAATTCAAAAACCTATTGAATTGACTTCAAACGATGCATCCAAACCATTGAAACCGATCTACTTGACTAGTGATGCATTTACATGTCAAATTTATAAATTTTCGAACTAATTTAGTATAAAGTCAAGTGGTCAAAAAAAGATGGTTTATAAGTTAATTTTAACGTGTTCATTTTTCATCATTTTTTGACCGTCTGACTTTATAGTAAATTAGTTCGAAAATTTAAAAACTTGACATGTAAACTGATCACTCGTAAAGTAGGTCGGTTTCAACGGTTTGGATGCGTCGCTTGAAACCAGTCCGATGGGATTTTGAGTTAAGCTTACAAAGAGACTTAGTGAGCTTAAGAACACCCTAGTTCTACTCTTCAAAAATTGATTGGAAAGATAATGTTCATCTTCTGCTCGAAATTAGAACAAAATAGGAAAGTGATTCATTGTTAAATAAAAACTAAATGAAATACATCAAATAATTATTAATATTAAGACGATAAATCATAAGTTAATACTTCCCGTGTGAAATATACACTTGAGTGGTTAATTTGACATCTAACTTTTACTAAAAAAAATTTAGAAACATTACATAATGGTTTAAGGGTCAACTACGGGTCCAATAATATAAATTGTACCTCTTAACACGCACTTAGCTTGGATGTCATTTTTCATACCAAACCAGAGTTTTAACTTGTGCAACAATTTTTCTAAGCAAAAGAAAGCAGAATGATCAGATCGAACGGTCAAAATTAACTCTAGTCGGTCCTATCCTAGGGATTGGACGGCTCGGATTTCTCAAGTCTTCCAATCCTGTGTGCGTGTCCCACCTGCAACTCTCATCGAGTCCACTTGAGAGTAGGTCCGATTTGCTTTATAATCCTAGAAAAAGCAGAGATGCCCATCGGACCTACTCTGGTTTGATGAGTTCAATCACCATCGATTTGCTTTAAGATTCGTGCAGAATGCTTTAAAATTCATGCGCATCTGTTTCAATTTTCGTGCGCACAAATCTTAAATTAGATTGGACGGTCATGATGCTCGTTGAACCTAAAAGTAGGTCCGATGAGCATCGGACCTACTCCGTTCTCCATCGAGTCACGAGGTCTCAAAGATCTGCCGTGATAATGATAAATTAAAAACTAAGCTTAAATTTGTTCTTAATAGTTATTGCTTCTCTGCTTTTTCTAGGATTATACAAGCCAGATGAGATGAGGAATGAGGAATCTCCGAATCTATTTAGCCTTAATTATATGCACTCATTATAAGGATAAACAGCCCTGTATCTAAGCTTTTTTTCCCCCTAAAAACAAAGTAATATACTTCTGTTCTGTACACTCTGGAATTTGTTAATCTGATTATAATACGTTCTTCAACTTCATTTAGTAGTGTAGCCACTACTAAGTTTTCAACAACAAAAACTTCATTTAGTAGTGATTCTGTGTTACTCTTTTGTAAATATATCTTTGTATTACTTTGGTCAAGCAAAAACCTAAATTAAAAAGTATACCTTTAATACTTGTAGTGTAGATGACTTAGTTTTTTTATTCTTTTGGCCAAGTTCGAAGTCAAGATCTAACTTATTACTATATCTAATTTATTACTATATCTAACTTGTAGTGTAGATGTCCAAATTTTTTTTTTTCAAATTTAAAACCTACAACCTTTCACACAAAAAACATTGATTTTTTATTACTATATCAAATATTGGTTTTTTTTTACTCGTATGAAATTGCAGATACAGAATGATCAGCATAAAGCTGACTCCAATTGTTGAAAAATATATTGGATATTGAAAAACATTCACCTTTGAACTTAATTTGAAAAGAAAGAAAAATAAGTGCATATTACCTTAAAAAATCATAAATAATCTTCCATAAAAGTCACTGAATGAGACCACAAAATTAATCTTTCTATCCTCTGTATAGTATATTGGATTAACAAAGGCGAATAACGAATGCATTGCCTTCAATAATTACAGTAATCATTCAATTTAAATCGGTGAATGATACCGGGATTTAATTTTCTTTCCTCTTGCAGTATTTTAAGTTGACTAAAATGGCCCACAAAGCTACATATATTAAGGGCCTAGATTAATTCTAAATGCAACCCAGTAGAATAGGTCCATGTAAATTTATCCAAATCAGAAGAACCTCAAAGGCCATAAATTAACAAAATAAAAATGCTGGTTCAGAAGAACAACAGATCTGCTTCAGACCTTCGTTGCCCCTCATTCACTTGGCTAACTACCACGGCACCTCTCACTCTCACACAAGTATACAGATACATACCAGTACTGTATTGTTACAGATATGCATTTAGGGAGTTATCAACTCATTGTTGCCGTATTCTTTCTCTCTCGTTGTTATAGATCTACATACCAGTACCTATCTGGAGACTGCAAGAATGTACGGGAGCAAGAGATATGTGTCTTATAGTGTCATAGTTGTGGTATTCATGGACTTTCTTGTTTATTTTACAATTTTTGTTGGTCCATTAATCTACCAAATAATATGGTCTAGGTTAAGATGGTTCAATTGTTGGTCTATATATAAAATTTCATCAAATATATAGTAACTTATTAGTTCAAACAGTTGACGTCGTTTCTTTATTTACGAATTGTCAAGCAAAGACAAGTTCTCTGATTGCCAATAAAGAACTTTGGTTATCGCTTCAACTTCAAATAATAAATTTGAACCATTACTCGGAGTACATTTTTATCAACTTCTAGATTTTGTACAAAGCCCTTGTGGGCTTGGCTCATTTTTTTTGTACTTGCGTTTTTTAGCGTTTTTTCTATAAGAGAAAGTGGCACGGCACCTGTTTTATTTCATTGAGAGAGACAGTTTTACATATATACTTAAACAACTTCAATAATTATGTTCTAAAAGAAAAGTTGGCTAAAAGTGACATTAGTAAATACATTTGTAGACTTGGGGCATAATCGCATTATATCATACTTCCCGAAATTTTTATTAATATTAAAAAAAATTCAAAATTTCAAAATCTGCACCTAAAATTCAACTTATTTTCAGATCTACTCAAATAGAGAATTATTTTCCAAATCCAGCCTCCAAATTCAGAAAATATTTTTCCAGACCCAAGGGTTTCTTTCCGGAAAATAATTCTCCGGTTTTGGATTTTTCTTTAATTAAATTAAAAATGTTATGATTTATTTATTTTTTGTATTGAAATATTAGAAATATTTTTATATTTCTTTGAAAAGAGATAGAATACCATATAATTGAATTTATTAGAAAGACTGCGACAAATAACCCGGATCAACATTTTTCAGGCCGGATTTTTTGCAATTGTAAGAAAAATTAAAATATTTCTTTGTGTGTTTCTGAAAAAAAAATTTATAAAAATATTTTGAATCTGAGGTATTGATCCCAGTTCAAAAGTTACTTCTGGGTAAATAAAGAAAATATCGTGGTCCTTCTATTTTTGAAAAAAAAAACACAATTTGATCTGACATTTGACCGACCGAAATGATTTCATATAAAAAAAAAATTCAAAATAGATGCATTACCTTAGAATTTGAATATACTAGACGGACCACGATATTTTCTTTTACTCAGAAGTGACTTTTGGACATGGATCAATTACTCATATCCAAAATATTTTTATTTTTTCTAATAACACACAAAGAAATATTTTAATTTTTCTTACAACTGCAAAAATTCAGCCTGAAAAAATGTTGATCCGGATTATTGTCGTAGTCTTTCTAATAAATTCAATTATATAGTATTCTATATATTTTCAAAAAAAATATAAAAATATTTCTAATATTTCAATACATAAAATAAATAAATCATAACATTTTCTATTTAATTAAAAAAACATCAAATCCAGAGAATTATTTTTCGGAACCCCAAATCCGGAATATAATTTTTCGGTTTGGGCAAATCTCTGAAAATAAGTTGAATTTGGATGCATAATTGTAAATTTTGAAATTTTTTTGAATATTAATAAAAATTTCGGTCATACTTCTGTTGCAAGGATTAGTTGAAGTTTCAATGAGGTTCTTAAACTACTTGCATAAAAAAAGAAAAAAATCATTCCCTACGAAAATAAATGACCTCGATTTCAAAGAAACTGCTTTGCTTTTCATTTTTTTTTTTTTTTGGAGAAAGTATGCCGCAGCGGCGCAGCCTAATATAAAATTTTGGTAAACAACAAAAAAAGATTTATGTACAAGTTATGGAAAAGACGAGTAGGATTAAAACTCTAATCATATTTTAACATGATTTCTTATTAAAATGTACTTGGAAACTTAATTATATAACTTTTTACTATTTTAGATATGTATAAATTATTATTTTTCAGAAAATTATGGACCATCTAAAAACATTAATTTTGTACCTATTTAAAGTTAGTAAAATGTTCTAAAAAATATAAAATTTGGTCTCAAAGATTATTTTAATATGGAGATCATGTTGGACGGTCAAATCGATTGTTTAGATTTTAAAAATGAAAATAAGAATGTAAGATATAATTAGGGTCCGAAAACAACGAGGCAACTCTATTAGAAATAGAATGCACAAAATGCAAAAGATCACAACGTATGCCAGTTAATATAATTCGAGGAAAAATCTGGATCATGATTTGTTTGTATTAATGTTTCAAAGAATTTTGGCAACAGCAATAAAGTACAAGTCAGCTCATTTGTATGAGCCTAACTGAAAGTAAAAGAAGTAATGAATTGAAACAAGAGCTGAAGGAAAAAAAGAAATAAAGTGAAAGAAAAAGCTTAATGGAAAGAAAGTATGACACTGCACGTCACAGATCGTTCGTGTCTTAGAATAGAAAATTCACCAAATCTGCTTTGATATTAAGTTAAAGCCGTCTGATCCGCATGAAGTTTGGCACTGACAATTTTATGATTTTGTACAGATTAGAGTACACAAATCTTGATGTGGATTGGACAGCTCCGATCAGACATTAGACCGAATTTGATTCGATGCTCGTCGGACCCCCACTCTCTCATTTATCGGATCAAATTCAATTTGATATCAAATCAAAGTCATTTGATCCCAAAATTTGTACGAATAGTATGCATGAATCTTGATACAAATTAGACATCTCCGATCAAACATTGAATCAAATTTGATTGATGCTCACTGGACCGCGTTCCACTCCCTCCTTCCGTAAGCTTCAGTATGTAGCAGTGCATTGTCTGTCCTAGACATGGTGTCTCGTGCTTGGGAGTTTGTTCCTAATATAAGCCCAAAAAATATATGGGTCGCGCAGTCGGTATTAGATTCAATCAATCTGATGCTTGCTTCGTTTTGTATGATTCATGATCTACACAAATGTTGATGTGGTGCGCACGCATTATGAAGCGAATAAGACGAAAAGGAGCGATCATTAAACTGATTTGATTATGATGCTCATTGAACGCATTCCGCTTCCATATGGGTTATGTTCCTGTTTGGTTGGCGTGTATGCACTGGCGGACTCAAATGGAGTCACAAGTGTCTACTTCTGAATTTGAATTTTTTTAAATTCAGTGGTATTTTATACTTTTTGATGAAAAATAAGAGTCAGTGGTATTTTATACTTGTGTCTACTCTTGAATGGATATAATGTCTACCTCTGGAATTAATTCACGGTCCAATACAAGAAAATTGCGTAGAAAATAAAGTCAGTCCAGACTGATTTGCATAAAAGAAAGTAAGAACAAAAAAGACAGTCTGATTCGCTACTCTACTTAGAAGAATGGTTGATTCGTTAGGAAAAAAAAAGATATCAACTACTAAAGATATAAATGTATCATGAGTTGGATCATGTGTCGTGCCGTACCGTGACCAAATTTGAAAGGATGGTCATAGCACGTGAATGATCAGAACACGTTAATCACGCCGTGGTCACATGTAACGTCTCCAAATATGACCGGTCATGTTTGATCACGTTGAACTATTTTTTTCATAATTTTGGTTAGTTTATTCAGGATTCACCATTCGATTAAGATCTAACAGTCCTAATTACACGTGACCATGTGTCGTGTCGTAACCAAATTTTCTGCGTGATGTGCCTTGTCGTGCTAAATTTTCGAAAGATGGTCATGACACTGAACATGCGATTCATGGCACGTAACCGGCATATGTGCCATGACGGAACCGTGTCTTGCCGTGATGTATCCGGTCGTGTCGTGACTTGTCAATATTTTGTATCTCTATCCACTACTCTATTTTGCTTCGTCAGAAGAAAAAAATTGTACTCTTGTTAATATTTTGTGCCTACTTCTAATAAAAATCTTATATCAGCCCCTGAGTGTATGGTACCAAATCAGGCGCACTGCTGGATTTCGTATTTGTAAGCCTTTATGTTTTATTTAGATCGAAAGTCTTTTTTTTTTTTTTTGTATAAAGTGCCTCAGAACTCAAACAAGATATTTTTAGCTGCCTTGAATAAACCAGTTAGTTTGGAAAAAGTAATAGATTATTCGTGATTGAAAAAGAATTGTTACGAACAAGAAAAACATCTTTTTATCTTCCTGTAAAAGGAAAATCATCTTGTTGCCAAAAGGCCCAGAACTAAGCGTTTGGGAAAAGATAAAATAAAAAAATCACAAGCCTACTTACTGTGGCCCAATTTGTCTCAATCTTTAAAAGGATAGCGTTGATATTCTTAAAACAGAAACTGTCAAAAGCCGTGATTTTTATTTTTACCCAAAAAAAAATATATTTTAATATAAATAACCAGGTTTTTAAAAGATTTTTATTTCTACCCAAAACGCTAGGAATATCAGCGTTCCGAATTAAAAATTCGGACCGCTAGGAATATTAGCGTTCCGAATTAAGAATTCGGAACGCTAATATTCCTAGCGTTCCGAATTCATAATTCAAAACTACAGTCGCCAACCTTTTCATTTATTATTTTATTAAATGGTAATTTTTCACCGATAACCCTAAAGTTATTTTTATTACAAAGAATTATATTATAAAAACTTATCAATAATATAAAATTTCATTTATTATTTTATTAAATGGTAATTTTTCACCGATAACCCTAGAAATTTGTTCACCGATAACCCTAAAGTTATTTTTATTACAAAGAATTATATTATAAAAACTTATCAATAATATAAAATTTCATTTATTATTTTATTAAATGGTAATTTTTCACCGATAACCCTAGAAATTTATTCACCGATAACCCTAAAGTTATTTTTATTACAAAGAATTATATTATAAAACTTATCAATAATATAAAATTTCATTTATTATTTTATTAAATGGTAATTTTTCACCGATAACTCTAAAGTTATTTTTATTACAAAGAATTATATTATAAAAACTTATCAATAATATAAAATTTCATTTATTATTTTATTAAATGATAATTTTTCACCGATAACCCTAAAGTTATTTTTATTACAAAGAATTATATTATAAAAACTTATCAATAATATAAAATTTCATTTATTATTTTATTAAATGGTAATTTTTCACCGATAACCCTAAAGTTATTTTTATTACAAAGAATTATATTATAAAAACTTATCAATAATATAAAATTTCATTTATTATTTTATTAAATGGTAATTTTTCACCGATAACCCTAGAAATTTGTTCACCGATAACCCTAAAGTTATTTTTATTACAAAGAATTATATTATAAAAACTTATCAATAATATAAAATTTCATTTATTATTTTATTAAATGGTAATTTTTCACCGATAACCCTAAAGTTATTTTTATTACAAAGAATTATATTATAAAAACTTATCAATAATTTGTAATAAAAATAACTTTAGGGTTATCGGTGAATAAATTTCTAGGGTTATCGGTGAAAAATAACTTTAGGGTTATCGGTGAAAAATTACCATTTAATAAAATAATAAATGAAATTTTATATTATTGATAAGTTTTTATAATATCATTCTTTGTAATAAAAATAATTCTAGGGTTATCGGTGAAAAATTACCATTTAATAAAATAATAAATGAAATTTTATATTATTGATAAGTTTTTATAATATAATTCTTTGTAATAAAAATAACTTTAGGGTTATCGGTGAAAAATTACCATTTAATATAATAATAAATGAAAAGGTTGGCGACTGTAGTTTTGAATTATGAATTCGGAACGCTAGGATTCCTAGCGGTCCGAATTATTAATTCGGAACGCTGATATTCCTAGCGTTTTGGGTAGAAATAAAAATCTTTTAAAAACCTGGTTATTTATATTAAAATATATTTTTTTTTGGGTAAAAATAAAAATCACGGTGTCAAAAGCACCATTTATTGAAAGACATATTATTGACTTGAATTCACATGAAATGGTAAAGCTGCAAGCCTGCAACCAATAATGCCCAAAAATAGTGCGCATTCGTACAAACAGATATCAAATCAATAGACCTCAAGTGATTTTGGGGCCTATAGACAAGACATTATGATCCCTCAATTCTCTCTTCAATCTTAGCACTAACGACCAAATTCACAAGCCGACGACGAAAATTGAGCATCTTTTGCATTCAATGACCTGGAGTCTGTGTAGATTATTGGGAGTACTATTGAACTAATTTTCGATCAGAAATCTTGACTCTAATGAAAGGTGCACAACAAGAGTGTATGATTTATGGATTGAGATCTGCTGCGATCCCAAGCCTGTGAACAGTAACTCTGAAATCTCTGCTTTTTCAAATCCAGCTGTCTAACTTTTATGTGCACGTATCTCGAAATAGCTGATTTTTTGTGCATGCATCTCGAAACAATTCAACAGCTGAATTAAAAAAAACAGAAATTTCAAAGTACTGTTCACAGGCTTCGGATCGCAGCAGATTCTCTTCCATGATTTATATGATACAAACTATCTGGCACGGTCGTATTGCAGAGTCCGCATCGTCTGCATTACCTCGATGCAGCATCTTTTGAGTTAATACATTTCGACCGTTTGATTTTAAACGGAGTCAATCCGTCACCCGTCTGTAAAGAAGGAAGCTCTTTAATATTAGTGCAAATCTGATTGGTACGGATCTTAAAGCTAATCAGACGGTACATATGCATTAATTCAAAAGATTCTTTTTTGAGTTAGTGCAGAGGATACGAATTCCCTATTGCAAGCCAGTGACAGATGGGTTCCACAAAATTTCATGAATTCATGCGACCCGCTCTGCTTACACATCAATGATTTATAACAAAGGCTGCAAGCCAGCAAAGAAGAATTTGGATTCTGATAAATGCACAGGCAAACCACTACCAAGCTTTTCAAAAAAGATAAATGGAAAGGCAAAATCCTAGATTAATTCAGTTAAGAAATATTAATTTCTCAACTGAAAGCAAATGTGCTGTACAGCGCTGTGGCTTGAGAAATATTAGTATCAGTATTAGCAGCTGTGGTTTGAGAATCGACATCCAAGCAGGAATCACTGACTTAGTCATTTCATACTAGTTCAAGGCCCGTCCTTCAGTCTCAGCTGGTCTAAGAGATATCTGGTACGAGACTGGTACAGTACTGGTACTGCTGAGAGGTCTTTGTAAATCCACTGATTCCACTTGGTCTTGTTGGGCAATGCTTGAGAAATTGGTACATACAGTACAAGTGGATATTTTTCTTTACTGATTTTTTTTTCTTTTGAGAAAATGAGACGGGATCACAGGATCACAGGCACCGCCCCTAGCTTGTATAACACATAATGTATTCCTAGAGTTAGAGGCATCGGCAAGTACTTTTGATAAAAAGAAAAATTTGGGGTACCATGGTGAGTATGTGTCTGTGTGAGCCTGTGAGAGGTGGGGGAGAACCAAAAAAAAAAAAGAGGTGGGGGGTCCCCTCTAACTCAGATGAAAGGAATCTTTCGTAACACCATTCTTCTCGAGCTAAGAGCTTGATCAACAACAATGTTTTTCTGACTGATGCTGTTATCATTGTGCAAATTTGGGCTCTCTCTGTTCTACATTTTGGGCTCAAGAAAATACAGGATATCATTTTAATCTTACTCTGTGATTTCTCTCATTCACATTCTCCGGTTAATTATAGAGTTAGAATATTATTGCAATTTGGAAGTTCAATGACAGCTGTGTAATATTTTTTTTCTTTTTTTATGTTTTTTAGCAATATTATTACTGCATTAAGTTTTAAAAGTTATATTAATTACTAATTTAATTATTATTTCCCACAACTTTGACTTGTTAAAATATTTGACTGGCCAACTTGAGTTTAACCGGTGGCCAGTGCTAATTAAAAGATTTAAGGGTCTAAGGAGTTAGAAGTTAGAGGAAATAAATCTGCTGCGATTCCAAAGAATCGCACGGATCCTGCTTTTTCAAATCCAACCTTTAATATATTTTGAGATTTGTGCATAACAACTAACTGCTTTTGAGATTCGTGCATTTCAAAAAATTAATGGTTAGATTTGGAAAAGCAGGTCCTACGATTCTTTGGAATTGCAGCAGATTTATTTCCGAAGTTAGGACCGTTGTTTCTCGTTGGTTTAATAAATTAATTAAATAATTGATTTAAATGAATGTTACGTTCCTTGTGAGTGCCGCCTTTACATGCATCATATTGTGAGCTCTGAGCACGGAGGTTAAAAAAAAGTTTGGATGAAGAGGAACTGAAAAAAAAATTAATTTCTTAATTCATGAAAATTCTCCTGAAATTATTAAATTCTTATATTTTAACAATGCTAGTCCTTTCGAAGTAGTTATCTTTCGGTTCGCAACCATGCTAATGGAAGAAATTCGAGACATTTGCTTGAAGTTGAATCTTGAAAATGAGTAAGTAATTGACTCTGCACGAAATTAGGACGCCATTCTATTTGGAGAATACGCTACTCAATCGCTCGACGCGCATCGGCCTAGAAGGTGTTACACCGAAGAGGAGTCAAGGTGTGAATTCTATAGGTGATCTGAAAACTCAAAATACCAATTAAGATCAGAATTTTTGTTTGATTTTTCATAAATGATAGATTACTAACAAGGGAGGTCCTAATAAAAAGAGGATGTTCGGTGAGATGGGAATGTGTCATGTGGACAACCGATGAGTATGAAACACGGGACTACTTGTTTTGGAATTGCAACTTTGCTAGGGCATTTTGGATGGGCCTCTTCGTGACACTTAATATAAGACCACCTACGCATACCAAGGTGGCTCATGAAGTGTGGTGGAACCATAGAGTCAAAACAATACTTCAGCGACCGGCACCAGAGACCAGTTTGGTCGCCGGTCGCTGAAGACCCCCCCCCCCCCCCCCCCCCCCCCACTTCATAAAAAAATAAAAATAAACAGGATTCGGCGACGACCCCTTCAGAGACCGGCGTCCACAACTTTCAGCGACCGATTTGGCCCGGTCGCTGAAGGGTGTCGTAAAAAAACCTCGAATCCTTCTCTCTGTGTCCTCCGTCTGCCGCGTTTTAGGTTAGCCCAAAAAACAAAAACCCCGCGCCAATCCCTTCCCGCCCGAGCCCCGCCGCCTCTGTGCCCCCCACACCGATCCCTTCCCGCCCGACCCCGATCGACCCCGACCGACCCCGATCGACCCCGACCCTGACCCTCCGACCCCGACCGAGCCCAACCTCGCAGGAAGACGCCCGAGCGCTGGCCCTCTGACCAATTGCCTCCCCATCCGGCTGCGATAAAATAGAATGGGAGGAGTCCAAAGCTGCTCGGTTAGCGGATAGGAAGAGCACAAACGAGTTCAAGTGGGAAGCAAGAAGAGTCGTACATTGCGGGGTTGAGCTCACGAGCAAGAAGAGTCGTACAGTGGGGGGTTCAAATTGCTCTAACTGGTACGTACATATATTCTGATACTTGGTTGCCATGATCAATATTTACCCGGTTTGATTAGGAAAACAAGTCAAACGTTTTCACATTAGTGTAATAATTTGTCAAATAACCTTCAGAATAAGAAAAATGAAAAGAGTAGTGTCAAGTTTAACAAACTGGTATGCTCTTTGTTTTGGGGAAATGGTTTATTAGCTTAATTTATAATTGAAAATAAACTGGTCCAAGACAGAACTTAGTGGACTGATGTTGTAGGACATGGGATATGACATATGTTTTGTCTTCTAAGTACCTCACAAATTAATTTGTGTCTTGATGTTTTATATTCACGATGATTTGAGCCTCTTTGATATGTGATGCTTATTCGACCAATGTTTGCGCTCATTTGCGCATTTCGTATATGTGGTCTAAAGCCCTTCGTGGCTCTTAAAATTATGGTTTTTATGAAATAAGTTAGTGAAATCAATTATCGAATTGAATGGTGAATTATTGAATTGTTCGATATTGAGGCATTAATTGCTTGAAGCCGTTAGCAATTTAGTCGTGGAAACGATGAATTCGAATTGTTTGATATGTGATGCTTGGTCTAAGCCCTTTCCTGTTACTGTTGGTGCTTGAGTTGTTAAAACCTTCACTTTTATGTTGGTGCTTGTATTCGCACATTTTTCTGTTAGATGTTTGTAGAATTTAAATTTATAGTTTATGTAGATGCCGCTTGTATGGCTGTATACAAGTCCTGTTGCATGGATGATGCAACACTTGTTTTGATTTTGTGTTTATTCCATGACTTGCTTTAGAGGGTCCGTTATCAATTGATGATATCTGGAGGGTCTAAAGTATAGATCTGGATTTTTGTTTTATTTTATAAATTTTGCAGGAAGACTACGATCGGGATATGAGCGTAAAATATGGGCCTGATCGAGCCCTTTGGCCCACTTTTGACGCAGACGTCTGGTACGCCAACACAGACAAAAATGCTCACGGCGATAACTATGGTCTCGGTGCTCTAGGTAAAATACACATACTTAAAATTGTAAATTTGTATTTAAATTATATAACGTAATAATTAATGATCTTCGATTTAATATTTCAGGTAAGACAAGATCGATGTATCGCCCAGGTGGGTCGCAGACGTCTTCTTCGCAATCGCAAGCGCAATCATATTCTTCGGCGCCACCTCCTCTCAGGCAAGAAGACATAAATGCGATTTCAAGTCAGGTGTTGGGCGTGCTTCAACCACAGCTCAACCAATTCATGGAGGAGGTGAGGCGTAACGTGGGACGTTCTTCACCTCATCAGGTACGAAATTCAATTTTGGAGTATGTTTCAATCCAATAAGAACACCAAGTATGATAAACCAATTGACGAAACAGTAAACTCTTAAAAATTATAAACCCTAAACAGTAAACCCTAAAAACTTTAGTTATATTCTCACAGAGAGGTTCTAGCTCACACCGTCCCGATGCGCAGAATGACAGCAGTGATGATTTAGGAGATAACTAGTTTTACGATGTTTTGATCTGTATGTCGTACTTTAGATATTTTATTTTTATATCGTACTTTGATATTGAATGTTTATGTAGTATTTTACATATTTCTTGTTTATGTTGGATATTGGATATTGGATATTGGATGTCGTATCAGTATTTTATATTGTTCAATTGCTTGCATGTGAATTGTTTGTGAATTATATATTTGTCGATCGAGAACGACGACGGTGAATTGTATATTTGCTTGTGAATTATGTTTTCATTGCTTGGTACGTTTCGTACCAATTGGGAAAATAAAAATAACAAAAAAAACATAAAAAAAAACACCCTTCTGCGACCGATTTTGGCCCATCAGCGACCGGCCAATCGGTCTCTGATGGTCTTGCGCCACGTCAGCACGCAGCATCAGCGACAGACCCAATCGGTCGCTAAAGGGGTCATCAGCGACCGGCGCCTGACCCTTCAGCGACCGGTGACGTCAGTGGGGTGGTCATCAGCGACGAAGCAACTGCATCCGGGTCATCAGCGACCGATATACCCTTCTGCGACCGGCGAAAATACCTTCTGCCACCGATTTGGCCGGTTGCAGAAGGGTATGAATGCTGTAGTGTCTCAAGACCGAAAACAAACGCATAGACTAATAAATGAAGCAACAAAAGAAACTTTTCTTTGGGCATCCCATTGTTAGTAGGAGAAGGGTCAAGGGAAGAATGGGCACTGATGATCAACCTCGATCATTCCCGGTGCTAATTAGTGTTTTATTTACTAGTTGAATTGTGTGTAAATAAGGAGAAAACTCCATTTAGGAGATGTAAATAACTTTTTTTTTATCAATATATCGATGACCGGCTACTCGCCAGTTGTCCTTAAAAAAAAGACAATCACTCGACGCGCTAAAATATAATCCAAATTTGTCTTGAATTTATTCATCAATTATTTTTATTCAATTGATTTATAGAAATTGCTTGATTTATTTATTAGAAACTTGTTTATCAAAACTTGTGATTCAATGAATGGTCTCAGCAATAAATATCGGAAAGTATTCCAACACCTTTTATTTCAAATATATTTTTTGAAGAGTGGTAATATAATATTTTGAAATTTTCATGGGTACACATGGGAGCCGGTTTTTTTTATTAATACCCAAAAAAAAAAATTAGCAAATTTGTCATCCCCTCCAAATTTTTATTAAAACTACCTGGACCGCCCCTTCACTGGGCGGTCCACTGTTCATACCAAACCGCCCTAGTGTGGGGCGGTTTGGTATTTTTTTTTTTTTTAGAGAGACAATATGAATATCAAGATGCTGAATTATAACGCTAAAAATTTGGATTTTTTTTAAATATTTGTTAGATTACTTCTTTTGATGTATAATTAGCATATTTATACTAAAATACACTAAATTACTTGAAATTATGTTAAATTACGTTGAATTACACTAAATTACGTTAAATTACGCTAAACTCTAAACCCTAAACTCTTATTTTGGACAATTTCTAAAACCCTAAACCCTAAAAATTACCGTACGTTAAATGATTTACAATTTTCACATAACATATTTATAAAAATTAGTGATATTTAAAAGAAACCTAAACCCTAAACCCTAATTTCTAAACCCTAGTTTCCAACATTTTTATTAATAAATATACCCACGTTAGGTGGGTTTTTTTGTTAGATTACTTCTTTTGATGTATAATTACCATATTTATACTAAAATACGCTAAATTACTTGAAATTATGTTAAATTACGCTGAATAACACTAAATTACGTTAAATTACGCTAAATTACATTAAATTACGCTAAAATACAGTAAATTACGCTAAATTACATATGAATAGGGACGATATCTTCACTGAAAAGGCGAAAAACGACGACGAAACTTCAAACGGCCATAAAACGGTGCTCGAGTGTCCGATTTCAGCAAATGACCACTTCAAACGGAAATTTTCATTTCTATTATTCAATCTAAGTAGCTCAGTAAATTAGTTACATAATGAACTTGTAGAATACCAATTTTTACTATTTTTGAAATTTTTTACTATTTTTTATGATTCATGAAAGATGGCACAAAATCGGTCTACTTTAGCGTAATTTTGCGTAGTTTTAGCGTAATTTACCGTATTTCAGCATAATTAGCGAAGTTATTGTAATTTAGCATAATTTAACGTAGTTTAGTGTAATTCAACGTAATTTAACATAATTTCAAGTAATTTAACGTATTTTAGTATAAATATGTTAATTATACATCAAAAGAAGTAATCTAACAAATATTTTTTAAAAATCCGAATTTTTAGCGTTAGAATTCAGCATCTTGATATTCATAGTCTCTAAAAAAAAAAATACCAAACCGCCCCCACAGTGGGGCGGTTTGGTACGAACAATAAAAAAAAAAATAGCAAACCGCTTCACACTGAGGCAGTTTGGTATGAATAGTGGACCACCCAGTGAAGTAACGTTCCGGGTAGTTTTAATAAAAATTAGAAGGGGAGGGCAGATTTGCAAAAAAAAAAATATTAATATTAATAAAAAAAGCGGACACGGGAGTTGTTGAAGTAGGTGGGAACAAATGTCAACTTTCAATTTCTTCTTTCCAAACATACTGTACAACCCGACCGACTAGACATTTTGGTTCCCACTTGATTGGTCTCCCAATCTAGTCTAACGTGACCTCATTTCTGGGTTCCCACTTTATTTACTTCTTTTCTCCCCTCAAATTTGAACAGAAACAATAATGATAAGCTGTCAAAATTTGAAATTGAAACGTCAGAAAAAAAAATATTTGGATGGTTTAAGATAAATAAAATCAGAAGATTAGAAGTCAAAATCAGAGTTGCTGAGTAGTCAAAGTATACTGTTTTGTTTTCTGAGCACAGACGGACCAGAACATGATCTCTATTTTTTATTTGGAGTTTCTATGATTATTAATTATGGGACTAGATTCGCTAATTTCTTATGTTCGTTCTAAATTAGTGTGTTACTCATTCTAGCGCATCCAAATTTCCACATGCATCCTAATTTAGCTTATATTCAGAATAACAATAGTTAATTTGTAAGGAATAAAAATGAATTTCTTATTAAAGTACTAAATCGAGTATTGTTATATAAGGAAAAAATATATCAATAATTTTTGTTCTTTGAAATATATATAGTAAGTACAATTTCTTTCTTTCTATCTACTAAAATTATAACAAAAAATATTCTCTATTTCAATAAATAAAAAAAGAAAAGGAAAGTTACTAAATATAATATATCCATTCATATAATTGCAATTTTTGCAATCACAGAAATAGCAGAGGATGTGTGAACTCTTCTTTGCATACCCCCTCAATTAATACAAGAAACTTCTTTTCAAAGGCACTTATCTTACCACCTCCTTCACTTCCATAGAGTCAAAGATCCCTGACACTCGGCACTCTTATTCCACCTCTCTCTAGTCTCTACGCATGAATAAATTTTCTTGATATTAGTCCACCTTCTCTTCCACCTTAACAATCAAGCTATCATATAAGTACCGCACGGTACAATAACCTTTCCACAATTTCATCTCTTATCTCTACATTATGGAACATGCACAACTCTCGCCATCAGCACCTATATTTACATCCCCACCACCTTCTTCAAGCACAAGCGTTCTAGTTTTAGCGCTCTCAATTCTGGGCATACTAACCATCTCGCTCCTCTTGTTCGTTTACTACCTCTTCATCACCAAGTGCTTCCACATCTCATGGCACCAGTCTGGTACCGGTACAGTCTCACGTAGGCAACGCCGGCACGACCGGTATGATTACCCTGTATTGTATTCAACTGCCATCACCGGCCGTGGTCTCAACGAACCCACTATTCAATCGATTCCGACCATTTGTTATAAAAAGGGAGGTCATGATAATACAGAGTTGTCTTTTCATGAATGTGCTGTTTGTATAAATGAATTCCAAGAAGGAGAGATAATTAGGTTATTGCCGAATTGCTTCCATGTATTTCATCTGGATTGTATTGATGTATGGCTTCAATCCAATGCCAATTGCCCCTTATGTAGGTCTCCCATCACCGCTTGTCCAATGGCATTGGCCAATTTGGTGGGCTCCACAAATCAGGAGGATGTCAATGGGAATAATAGTGACATAGTTGTAGAAATCAGAGATGATGAATTACATGTAAGTGGTTTTCAAGCAAGAGGTAGCATGGGTGATGAATGCATTGATACAAGGAGAGAAGAAAAGGATTTGGGTATGGTGCCAATGAGGAGATCTTTCTCCATGGATTCTTCAAATGATAGGCAACTGTACTTGGCTCTGCAAAAGATAATGCATGAAAGTGCACTTGCATGTCGAGAAGTTGCAGTTGACGGGAGTAGCAGCAGCAGTAGCAATGGCGTGACACAAAAGCTCAGACGTGGGTTTTTCTCATTTAACCAGAATAGGTGCTCCAGAAGCGCCGTTTTGCCAATTTAGAATTTGAAATTTGTTGTAAATAAATACTGTGAAATTGCCTGATATTATCTGGTGCCATTCCTTTTTCTAGTTCTACTTTGAATTCTTTTAGTTGGTGTAAGGTTTCCTTTTGTTTTTTTTGTTTTTTTTTTTTCGCTTTTTAACGTGATGTTAGTATAGTGAATATAAATTTGTAGTGGAATTAAATTAGTAGATGATTTTTATAATTTTTTTCCTATTTTCATTTATTGTGCTAATTTTTTTAAGGAAATAATGGGGCATCTTTAATTAGGTCGATTTTCATTCAAATATATTTGTTATTAATCATGAGATATTCATGTTTCATTCCTATTCATGAGATTAAATCATATTATTCACGTTTATGTAATTAAAGAAACAAAAATCGGCTGCATGCTTTGCGTTGTTTTCATGTGTAATTTAGAAATGACAAGTTCAGACAAATCAGGACTACTAAATATCACGCATATTTTTTTGGGATCCAATCCTCTATCTGTCAAGAGGAGATCTGAGCCGTTCATTATATAAATCTCAGCCACTCATCAAAACAGTCTCAATCTCAGCCTTTAATTAAAATAGTTTGATTTTATACATCTGTTTCATGTTGTCAAACGTGTAGAAATCTAAATTTAGTGATTTATATCCATGCTACATATAATGACACAGAAATTGTATCACTGAATCTCCTTTTCTCTCTTTATTTTCCACGTGTTTTCTCCTGTTTACACGTGTTTTCTCATTACTCCTTCCCCACGCGTCCCTCTCCTTTCCGACGTAGCACGACCATTAGCAAGGAGCAGCGATCTCCTTCTCTCTCTCAGCCGACTTCCTTGGTATTTCATGGTCGTGCTATGGAAGCTTACAAAGTGAAAAGTTTCATCAAGCTTTTTTATCTCTGAGCCGACTTCCGTGACGGAGGCGGCCGGCGGAAACGGAGGTAATTCCTATTTTTTTCTGTTAACCCTAATTTTTTTTTCTTGTACGATTTCGTGCGATTTGCTTTCCTTGCTCTGGGATGTTCGCTGAAAAACCCTAAAATTAATACTTTCAATTAAGGTACTGCAATATTTGATCTTCTTGCATCATGTGCATAAACTTTTGAGGCATTTGTGTCCTGCATCATGTGCATAACTTCTTATAATAGGAAATCGTACCAGTACAAACTGGTACAGACCTTTCTTTTCTTATTAATTATTACACATGTTCAATTTAGTTCTATAATTTTATATTTTTACTGGTACATTTAATGCCTGGTATATTTTTTCTCACAGCCTCTCCTCATGTCACAATTCTAAGTCGTGTAACCCTTCTTGTGAGGTATGGGTTTCCATATTCTCATTTTTTGGATGCTTTTTTACCAAAATTTATACTAATTGGCAACAAGAGTTTACTGAGCCGCGTCTTGTTGTTCTCATATTTTGTTTGTATGTAACAACAAATAGGAAATTCGATAATAGAATAAACAAGTGACAAAAGCTTTTATGTAAAAACAAAATATGCTTCATTTAAAAACAATATAAGCATACTGTTAAAAAAATTATTTAAATTAGGAATCTGTAGATGGAAGGAAATACATGTGTTTGCATGAAATAAAACTAAAATTAATAAATAGCTATACCGTGGGTTGATTTGGGATTTATCCATCATATTTAATCGAATATGTTGTCATAAACTTATTTGTCAGGCTAATCAAAATTCTATCTTTATCTGACAAACTGAAATCCCAAACACATAGGTATTGTGTTAGGTTGAGTTGGTAAAGTCAAATTGGTACTAATGCCTTTCTAATATTAAGCACTCAAAGCAAAGAAGCAATGCCTTTTTAATTTTTTTGTTTTAAATATGCTTTTGTAACAATGCCTTAGTTTTTTCTTTCTGACATGTAAATTTGTAGGTATTTACACAACGATGCTTTCTTATTGTTGCTTTCTGACACATCTCACTAATCAATACATGGCATAGACATCAGTGATGGCATGGAGCAAGTGGACAGCTTCATATAAATGGCATAGACATAAGTGAAATATGAAGCTGGGGCAAGGGTTAGGGATACTGGTATTAGGTGATCATGGTTTTTGTTTAGAACTATAACCTGGTTGTAATGTTCTTTGTTCCGGATTATAGTTTTTGTGGTTTTGAGTAGCTGTTTTTAGTATTTGCAAATGTATTTTTGGCAAATTCTTATTGAATGATTATTTACTGTTTATATGACTTCTTCTACAGAAAGAAAGAGAGGTCTATGAGTGATAATTGAAGAAGGGAAGCTCATGTACAAGCAAAGTCAACAATTGATAGATACATCAGAGGGGCTGAAAAGTGACAAATGGATCTTTGTTTTAAGCACTTCAAAGTCTTTGTATGTTGGCAAGGTACGTTTTCATTTTTTTTCTTTCTTGTATGCGTAATTTGTTTTTCATATAAAGTATACTTATATTGTTGGACCAAAACATAAATTTTATGCCCTTAAGAAATATAAAAGCTGCTATACTTAACCCTATTATTAATTAATAAAAAAAATCGCATATGCCCCTCTTGAAGATGAAAATATCACATGTTCTTTCTTTGATTTTTCTTTAAGATGCCCAAAGCACTCTCCTTTCTTCCTTGTTTTTGTTGAGATAAAATGCAAGGAAGGAGCACTTTGTGTATCCTTTTCAAGTAAACATGGAATGCAGGGACGGAGCCACGATATTATCATTTCGGGGGGCAACAAAAAATTTAATAATAATGTCCTCAAATGCCAAATTACCCTCCCTCCTTTAGTTTTTCTGGTATATGCATGACACTTTGAGGTTTTGCAGGGTTATGCTAGAAACTGCCCCTTTTACTTTAATGCTAATTCTGTACCTTTCTTCGTTATGCAGAAGAAAAAGGGGAAATTTCAGCACTCGAGTTTTCTTGCGGGTGGAGCTACATCTGCAGCCGGGAGATTGGTAGCTGAAAATGGGCTTTTGAAGGTGTGCATATAATTTTCTGAGTCGGTATAAACTATTAATTAGTTCAAGTAGTTGCTCTGAAGAGTATCTTATTTACAGAATTTTGTTTTCCTTTTCATGTAGGCTGTGTGGCCACATAGTGGTCATTACCGTCCCACAGAGGAGAACTTTCAGGAGTTCATGAACTTTCTAAAGGATAACAGTGTGGATCTTACAGATGTTAAGGTGAGAAATTTTACTGAAAAACATATAATTATGCTGAAAAAAGCACCACCTCATCTGGGGTGAAATTGATATGAACTTCACCTAGGGTTTTTCATGTTTTGCGATGCTCTGATATTTGTAATTGGTTAATGTGAGGATACTGTATAGTATTTGGCTGGTACGAGATGTCCCTTCAGTTACCTGACACTAAAGGGTACTACAGGGAATTAACCACAATCAGATTATAGAACTCGAAATGTTCAGAAATTTCAAATTAAATTCATTGAGACAAACTTTTAGTGCTTCTAAGATCTTATATTTTTTTAATTTTCCTTGTTGCAGATTAGTCCAGAAGAGGAAGAAGAATTCTCAAATAAGCTAAAAAGCATTAGATCTGAACTCAGCATAGCTAGAGAAGAAGAGGAAGAAAATGAAATGCAACCTTCCCATAGTACCAGTTCAGTAGTGGTACTATGGGAACTAGAAGAAAATATACCCCAAGAATTATCATCCTCAGTCAGTGAACTAGAAGAAGAAAACCAAGAACTGGAGCAAGTGGCAGTGCCAAAAGAGATAATTCTACAGAGAATAAACTCAAAAAAAGGCTTGAAATCATATCAGTTAGGAAAACAGCTCTCATGTAAGTGGAGCACAGGAGCTGGGCCTAGGATAGGGGTTGTGAGGGACTACCCGTCAGAATTGCAGTTACGCGCACTGGAGGAGGTGAGTCTTTCTCCTAGAAGTGCTGGTGTCTCTAGGTATTTTTCTCCACCACCAAGTGTGGCAACTCCAAGAAATAAGGAATTCTCATGAGTTGGGGACAATTTTTATTCCATTTCTGTCTTTTGAATATAGGAGGCAGTTTATTATGTAGTTACTATTTTTTGTTTCTTTTTACTTGGATAGATGAATTTACTGTATAGGTTTTTAGAGTATACCATTCATTTGTTGACAAGGTTACAACACTTAGTTCATTTTTTTGTAACATAAGAGCAGTAACGTTTGAAAAAAAATTCTGACTCAGATTTATGATCTATTCGAGAATTAGAATATTCAGTAACTTGATGATCTTTGTTGCGCGAGATTGCCATTTTAGATGAAAATACTTGTAACTTGGTCAGACTTGAAGGTGTAGGATGTGATGATATACTACTAATGGCAAAACAGTTTGTACTTGAAGGGGTTGGTACCAGTGGTTTTGAGTGGTAAAATGATATGTTAAATTTTTAAATTTTAGTGAATTTTTAATTTTAGTAGATTTTATAAAGCATGTGAATGTTTTGTTTTAGTGTTATATGATTTGAATGTTCATTTAGAATTTATATGAATTTTAGGCCGTGTGCAAGCATGTGAATTTTAGTAGTTTTTGTTACGAAGTCTGTGGGCAAGCGCAGTAAAATAATTTTCGCTTTTAATTTTTATTTTATATGAATTAATTTATTTTGTATAACACATTTCGATTTTATATGAATTAATTATTTATAAATAATTTTTGTTTTTAATTTTAGACCAATTTGTTCACATCTATCTTGAAGTAATTTTTTGGTTCGTAAAAAGAAGTTCATTGTCGAAGTTGAAAGAAATTTCCACCAATTTCAGCGTGCTTTGAATAAATATGAAATCTAAAGTGCTATATATCTCGATTTTGATTCATAATTTTCATTCGCACTGCTTGGTTATGTTTGATTTGCAGGAATAGTTTAGGTAAAGTTATGACTTTTAATCAAGTAAATGTTTGTTTTTTTAATGCTTGGCATGAGTTGAGCTCGTGAGTTATGAGCCGAGCTGAAGGCTCAAACTTATTAAATTGAGCGAGTTTTTTTCTTCAAGATCGAGCCGAGCCCGAGTCGAGCCTGTTTAGTTATATGACGAGCTGAGCTGGCTTTTGGGCCGAGCTTGACTCATTAGCAGCCCTACATCTTCCATGGAGATGGGTGGAGGTCCTATTAAAATAAATAAATCAAATAATTTAATCACATTTAAATAAAGGGATCAAAATAATATTTCAATCTCCGTTGCAACGCACGGACACTTAACTAGTTTATTTGAAATACGCTCAAAGTTCTTTCTCAAAGAATCAAAAAGTTGGGTACGAAAATCGTCCGATATTTTTATTAATACCCCAAAAAAAAAACAAATTATCAAATCTGCCCCCACCCCAAACTTATTTTTAAATCTACCCCAACCGCCCGTCTGCTGGGCGGTCCACTTTTCCCACCTGACCGCCCAGCAGCTGGGCGGTCCTCTATAAAACCCCTATAAAAGGGGTTTTTCTCTCTCCTGAGCAGCACAGTATTCATTCCCCCAATTTCCAGAACCGAAAGAGAGAAAGAGGCGATTTTGAACAGTAATTCCAGAACAGTAATTTCAGAACAGAAATATGTTGGTTGCACTGTATGTGGGCGGGAAGTTTACCCGGGGTGCGGAGGGAGCACAGTGTAGGGTTTTGACTGTTCAAACCCGGGTTTTGACTGTTCAAACCCGTTGATTAACTTTTAGGCTCAAGCTGCGGAAAGACCGTAGAACAAAAATTTCTACGTCTAATCTCAAGCCAAGGATTAAAAGATGGTATCGTTCTTTTAATCCTTTAAGGATCTATTCCCGTAATTGATTTCTAAAACTTAAATCTATCTACCAAGTAAATAAATTTATATAACATTTATACCTTGTTTTCAAATTACAATTGGAATGCAGACCGAGCGAGAAGACCGGATCTGAGCAATGTCTTCTTTCGGAGCAATGACTTCTCTCAGAGCACCAACTTCTCTCGCAGCACCAAACATATGGTGCCTCTATAGGTTATCCACCAGGACTAACCAGAGAGCGATTTATTTCTTTTGCCAGAAATACTGTAAACCACGGTATTACACAAAAACACTATTCACGAGAAAAAGACGAAATAGCAAAATTCCCGACCGGCAGTTATTCTGATTTTACTAATAAGCAAAACAGAAATACCGCGACTTTCGGGAAAACACTATTCACCGCAAACACTATTCACAGCTCGCAATATATACGTAATCAAATTACGTATTCTTTCTTTTCTTATGAAAACACTATTCACCAAAATCCCGCAAACACTATTCAACAACTCGAAAGATAATACGTAACTGTTACGTATAACTTTCGTTTAAACCGCAACACTATTTGAGAGAGAAAATATTATAATCGAATCGAATCGAGTCGAATCTGATTTCTATATTTTTCTCTACCCCTACCCCTCTATTTATAGCCTTTGAAATGTTGTGAAAAGACCAAAATACCCCCATGACAAGGCATGCCACCTAGGGGGTGAGGTGTCATGTGGATAGGATTGATGACATGTCATGTGGATAGGATCGGTGACGTGTCATGCGGATAAGGACGAATCTGAAAAAGACCAGAATGCCCTCGCTCCGAACACAATTAATATCCGTATAATTATTCTAAATAATTACATTTCTTGCGGTTGTTGATTTCGGTAATTTATACAACGTGTCCTACACGTTTATAAATTAACCGGTTAACTTTTATACAACGTGTCATACACGTTTATAAACTAACCAATGTTTTTGCTTGTCATTTTTACATGACATTTATAATATGAGTAGAACTAGGGTGCTCCTAAGCTCACCAAGCCCTTCCGTGAGCGCGGCTCTAAAACCTATCAAATGGACTTCAAACGACATTTTCAAACAGTTAGATGTTCAATCTATATCAAAATCTACTTGGAGACCAAATTTTACATTTTTTGGAATTTTTTTACTATTTATTAAGATGGTTTGAAAATCGCTGTTTTCCAATGGTGCAGAATTTTAATAAAAACAGCGATTTTCAAACCATCTTAATAAATAGTAAAAAAATTCCAAAAAATGTAAAATTTGGTCTCCAAGTAGATTTTGATATAGATTGAACATCTAACGGTTTGGAAATGTCGTTTGAAGTCCATTTGATAGGTTTTAGAGCCGCGCTCACGAAGGGCTTGGTGAGCTTAGGAGCACCCTAGTTCTACTCTTTATAATATAATTATATCAAGTATAATTAATTATAAACCATCTTATTATTGATCATAATCAATTTATAATCAATCAATAAGATTCTCTGATTAACTCCTATAGGTGTGACCCGATAGGATCTGTGTTATGTTGGTACATAGAATTAAAACAGTTTTAACTTCTATAATCATGAGAGGCATCTGGCAAAACGCATCATGACCATCCAATTACACAGATGATGCCGTACAGTACAATATCACGATCCAGTAAACTATTTTACTCGTGTTTAATTCTTTTGTCTCATAGCTGTCAGATTAATTTCAAGGTAGGTTTGTGTCATCCTTGTAAATTAATCTTTTCTTGATCTTGAGCAGATTATCAAATATGGATACTCTTGTATTCATACTGCTAGCAGATAATCTTATTCTATCAAGGGGCCCAGTGACACTATAACTCGTATAATAAATACGAGGGACAATAGTACTTTTGGTAGACCATCACTACCTCAGCTAAGTTATGTATACCGAAGAGCTACCGTTATAGCTACTTTTTACAGATAGCGTTAGGTAACAATCACACATACACATCTCTTAGTTAGGAAAGATGAATACCTCATACTGTAGAACTTAACACTGAATGAAAGCATTAATGACACGAACACAGTTCCGTATAATGTTTCATTCGGGGTCTGTCAAATACCATGTTCCTGGAACATGTATCTATGTGATTAAAATGACAACTCTGTGTCTATGGTCTGTAAAACTTGACCATCTTTTAATCCACATACTAACCTTGTAGCGGTAATTAGTGTTCCTGCTAATTACCTCGGTCAGTGACCTTTTAGAGTATTATCATCTATATTATGAAGTTTCACAATTCCAGTCATTAACTCGAAATGATTCATAAATTCAATAATACTCAAGGAAACAAAATGACATTTTATTAATCATTCAATTCATGAACAAAGCTTTATATAATTAAATTATCGTATTATTGACTTCTAGATTATTACTTACTAACAATCTCCCACTTAAGCTAGAAGCCAATCATCGTAGGCTCTACTTTATACAAAGCTCTATATTCTAAAAGATCTTGTAGATCTAAAGAAAATCTCACAGCCAATCTTCTATGTGTTCCAAACCCATAGAAGCTGTATGCATCCGGTGCATGGCTAGAGTTAGAGTTTTGTGAGTGGATCAGCTGTGTTGCTGACTGTGTCAATTTTACAAATCTTTATTTTACCTTTATATTAATTATATCTTTTATAATTAACATCTTATTATGTTTACGATCTCTCGTATTAGGTGATAACGTTGTAGAACATGTTTGGATCTCGAGTGCGATCTCGGTTCCCTGACCTGAGCTATAGCTCTATTGTTGTCTCAATAGAGGTCCACAGGGCTTTGAACACTTGGAACCACTCATAGTTCGCTAAGGAACTACTTGATCTAGAAACTCTCTATAGATGCTTCGGGAGCAGCTATATACTTAGCTTCGGTGTAATCTTTTACAGCGAGACTAAGATTAGCCTGATATTTGCTCGTCACACTCAAAGCGTACGAGTCATCAGGGCGAGTGCACAACATGGCGTACATGATAGAGCCAATAGCCGAAGCGTATGGCACTCTATTCATTTCGCTTTGCTCATCAGAAATCAAAAGATACTGAGTCTTGCTAAGCTGTACATCATGACTCATTGGCAAGAATTCTTTCTTAGAATCCTGCATGCTGAACCGATTTCAGCATTTTGTCAATGTGTGTGCTTTGACTCAATCCTATGAGTCAAATCAATCTATCTCGGTAGATCTGTATGTCTAGTATATAGACATTCTCGCCCAAGTCCTTTTATTGAAGACTTGGCTAATTGTTTTAGCGGAATATTGTTACTGATTTGGAGTATGTCATATAAGTTTTTAGAAAAGCAATTGCACTCCCACTAGCCTTACTGTACACTTATGGTTCTTATTTGCATTTGATGAAGTCAAACGTTTTTGACTACTTTGTCAAACCGAGAAATTCAACTCCGTGATGCTCCTCACTCCATAAATGGATTCAAGAAGCTTGCACACCTTCCCAGCATTCCTTGGATCTTCAAAACCTGAAGGCTGTATCATGTACAGGTCTTATTCTAATTTTCATTTAAGAAAGTGGTTTTGACATCCATTTGCCATATTTCATAATCATGAAATGCGACAATTGCTAGGAGTATCTGAATTGACTTAAACATAGCTACGGGCGGAAAAATTTCATCATAATCAATTCCTGAGAATTGGTTTGAAACATTTCGCTACCAGCCGTGCTTTGTATATAGTCATATTACCATCAATGTCTGTTTTTCTTTTGAAAACCCACTTGTTAGCTATGAGTTTTATCCCATCAAGTGGAACAACTAGGTTCCAGACCGTATTGTCATACATGGATTGTATTTCGGATCTCATGGCCTCCAGCCATTTATCAGAGTCGGGCCTATCCATTGCTTCCGCATAGGTCAGAGGATATTCAGTGTCAAATACTGAGACCTCGTGCAGTCCCATGTACCTCTTGGGTGCATGGACTGTCCTTACTGACCTCCGTAGCACTTGTTCTCTTGGCTGTTTGAACTTGATCCGCAACAATGTGCGGGTTCAGTTCTATTTCGACTTGCGTCAAAGTATCTGAGCTCGGGACTAGAACCTCTTCCACAGCTATTTGTGGATTTGGTTCTTCCAGATGCTCATCAGCCGAAGTATCAAGTGGTGGTTTATCTGATCTGTATCAGATATTATATTGTGTGATGTATCTTGAATTTCTTCAAGTATTACATTACTCCCACTACTTCCTTTTGCGGGAAACTCGTTCTCCAAAAGTATACCATGACGAGCAACAACTATAGTGTTCTTGGATTGGTATAGAAGTAATATCCTTTCGTTTACTTAGGATATTCTATGAAAAAACTCTTGTCAAATTTGGGACCAAGTTTGTCAGACGTCAGGAGTCTTTTCAACTGACTTGGATGGAACCATATTTATCGTTAGTGCGACAGTTTCTATTGCGTGTCCCCAAAACAATTTGGGAAGGGTGGCGTTACTCATCATGGAACGAACCTTGTCCAGCAGGGTTCGACTCCTTCTCTCAAACAACATCGTTCTATTACGCTGTTTCTGGAGGTGTGAGCTGTGAGACTATCTCACATTCTTTTAAGTACATTTTTAAACTCAAAACTTAAATACTCGACTCTATGGTCAGACCGTAAGGCCTTAATATGACCAAGGCGACAATGTCACATGTAAGTCGTACTTTCATGAGACTTTTGAGTTTGTTTGTTATTGATGTTAATCACGGGTTTATTTATTTCTAGTTCTCAGGACACGTAAAGGGGTTTGTTGGAAAGACCACCGAAAGTTCCTTTTCCAGTCTTTCCTTGCTAGACCTTTTTCTATGTCCTGATCACTAGCCCGCTAGGCAAATACAATTCTATACTACCGACTGTAACGGCTGCAACGTGTGCTCTGCTTCCAACTCGGAGCTGTATTTCCTTATGACAAAAATCTAGGGAAAATAGAGGTTATGATCACTCGGGTTATGACAACCCGCGTCACTCGAGTTATGACAGCTCGAGTTATGAGCACTCGGGTTATGACAACTCGGGTCATGAGCACTCGAGGTATGACAACTCCCGCCACTCTAGTTATGATAACCCCTGCCACTATATTTATGACAACCCCCGCCACTCGAGTTATGAACCGCCCGTATCACCCGTTTATGAGAATTATGTACCTGATTTTACCGCCGATCTACCACCACCACCACCTCCTCCTGAAACCCCAATCCAACCCAGATTTCCATCTGTACCACCATCAATACCTATAGTGTCACTCGTTGCTACCCGGAGAGACCTTGACCTTGATGTTGAGATCGATGCCATACCAGAAAGAGATTTGCAAACGGATGACGAATGAGATGGGAATTGCAATTCGGATCACATGTCAGAAGGTGATGGAGATTATTTACCTAAGGAAGACAGATTTCCGATTAAAGGTCGGACAGATAGGCATCCGTGCCCCACATTCAATGATACCACTGCTTTTGAAGAGGCAGACATCTCATTTTTTGGGCCGCGTGTCAGGTACAATGAAGAGCTTGCTCCGCAGCAGGTTTACGCCAACATAGATGAACTTGTGAAGAAAATAAATGAGGTCCATGTACACGGCAACTGGGAGTGCAGAACTGAAAAAAGGGACCGAAGAAGGTTAGTAATTGTTTGTGCCGATGAAGCGCATTGCCACTTCCGTCTCTATGCAACCCCTGTGGGTAAGGGCGAGGCATGGATTATTAAGAAGTGTGAACCACCTCACACATGCAAGGCTGCGTCATCAAGGAAAGACCATGCACAGCTTACGGCTTCACTTATTGCCGATGTAATTGAGAATGACATTAAGGAGGACCCATCGATGAGCCTTAAGGAGGTCGGTAGAGCTGTCAGACGCGTTTACAAGCATGTTGTCCCAAAATACAACAGGTTGTGGAGAGGGCGTGAACTTGCGATTTGCCGAATGTTCGGTAGCTGGCATGGTTCATACAACTTGCTTGCACCATTGCTGCAGGCCATAGCAAGTACAAATCCCGACACTGTCTTTGAATGTTGGAATCTAAGCATACCAACTGTCGACAACGCGTTGCAATTCAAGGCCATAGCATGGGCGTTCGGTCCATGTATACAAGCTGTGCCATACATTAGACCGGTCATCAGTGTAGATGCATGCTTCCTGTCTGGCCGCCGATCTGGCTGAGCCACCCGCATATGAGAAGATATTGCAAGCCTGTGATGGAGGTTTTCGATTGGGAATTATGACCACAAATGGTTCTGAGTCATTGAATAATGTCTTCAAGCAGAGCCGGCAGTTGCCCGTGGCAGCTATTGTGGAGGACACATTCTACAAGTTGAATGAATGGTTTGTTGCACGGCGTGTTAAAGCACTCGAATTACTGTCCAGGAATCAAACGTTTTCAACAAGGGTGGAGGGAAAACTAAGGAAACATAGGGAGAAAGGTGCAACTATGAGAGTTGTCCCGTACGGGGATAACCAATTGGAATTCAAAGTGCACTGTCCAAATGAGTTTGCTCCAACCGGCCGTAGACCGGATGGGACTATGGAGTTTGTGAAAAGGATGTTCAAGTATGTTGTTATTTTTGCACCTGACAATACTGTAACATACACTTGCTAAGGAATCCAGTTGGCCCACCTACCTTGTTCTCATGTTATGGCGGTGTGCCGAGAGAGAAACTTCTCTGAGGATGATTATGTCGCAGACATGTACCGTACCGATTACCTTGCGAGTACTTGGGGTGCATTTTTCCATCCTTATCCCAACCAGTATCAGTGGCCGTCCTATGTTGGTGATAGAGTCTGTCCCGCAAGCGGGTGGATCAGAAAAGGAAGAAGACCCCACAAGCGTCAAATAATGACCATGGACGAGATGGAAGGTAGGCGAATGGGACATCAGGCCCGCCGTTCAACAACTGACAGGCAGCGAGCAGGTACGGTTGATTTTATTTATTGACTTATATTTTATTTATTTACTTATATTTTATTTTGGTTTTATTTCAACTGGAATGCAATGCAGATGCCATTAACCAAGCCAACGAAAGAGAAAATGCTAGCGTTGTTGCTGAGGCTACCGGTGTTAGCCACCGCACTCATGAAAGCCCAGGAACCGGTAGTAGCCATGGAGAGACATCCGGTAGTGTTACACAACTAGCTGCACCCAGACCCAGACGTCGTATTTTGAGTTTGTTCGACCGTTGTCGCTGATTACCAAGTTTTGTTAAATTATGTTATGAACTATTTTAGATGTATATTGTGAACTATTCTAATTGGTAGTTTGTGAACTATGCAATTTTTTATTTGCCTCGATTATTTTATATGCTTCATTTTTGTTATTTTTATTACTTAATTACATATACAAAAACTAACAACATAAAATATAAACAAACACAAAACTAATGAAATAAAGTCTCGACATAAATTCCTAAAAATTCTACAACATAAATTCCTAAAAAAAATACTTCTTACAACGAGCCTTGAAAGTGCATGGAACAAAGTTATCATCAGAGTTTGCCTGATCTTGATCAGTCACAGCAGATGAAGTGGTAGCCTTACCAGTACAAGGAACAAACTCGTCGTCCGATGCTGGAGGCTCTGGATCAACTTTCTTCTTTTTCAAACAAAAGCCGTAGGGGTTTTCCACAAAGTTATCGTCTTAAATTTCATACCGACCATGTCGTCTACTCCATTCCTCCATCTTACATGTCTCATAATTAAGAAAATCATGACATACTTGACACTTGTACTTTTTTCCCTCGTTTTTACCTCGATCACTAATAGACACTCCTCTCGCTACGCCACGATCTCGGTTACTCGCTTTCTTACCTCGTTTATTACTGTCCATACCTCTATTAGCCTCAAAATCACTCAAAATCGCCTCAAAATTTTTTCTCTTTCGGTTCTGGAAATTGGGGGAATGAATACTGTGCTGCTCAGGAGAGAGAAAAACCCCTTTTATAGGGGTTTTATAGCGGACCGCCCAGCAGCTGGGCGGTCAGGTGGGGAAAGTGGACCGCCCAGTGGACGGGCGGTTGGGGTAGATTTAAAAATAAGTTTGGGGTGGGGACAGATTTGATAATTTGTTTTTTTTTTTAGGTACTAATAAAAATATCGGGAAACCGTTTGCGGCATAACCAAAAAATTAAATTTGGATTACAAAAGCAAATAAATATATAAATATATCTTTAAAAAGGTAACTTACTATTGCTCGGTCACCAGTCAACCTTTGTACAGTGTGTGTTTTCCTGATGATAATTTGATATAACAAATTTCAAGCTCCATCTACCGATATTTTTATTAAAACCCCCAAAAAAAAACAAATTATCAAATCTGCTCCCACTCCAACTTTATTTTTATTTCTACCCCAACCGCCCGTGGACTGGGCGGTCCACTTTTCCCACCAGACCGCCCAGCCACTGGGCGGTCCACTTTTGAAACTTGACCGCCCAGGGGCTGGGCGGTCTGCTATTGTTTTTTTTTTATAAGAGTTTTATGTTTTAATTGTTTGAATGTTTTATATTAAATTGTTGTAATGATTTGTTTGAATGTTTCATATTAAATTGTATGATATATATTTATTATTTGTTGACGATTATATTTTTATAATTGACGATTATTTGTATATGTTATGTAATTGTCTAGCTTTAATATAATTGATTAGTTTTATATTAAGTTTTGTTAATGTTTAAATGTTTCTAATTGGTAATCGAAATGGTAAGTTTAAACAACAAAAGTAGTAATCGAAATGGTAAGTCTAAACAACAAAAGTAGTAATCGAAATGGTAAGTCTAAAAATGAAACATAACAGTCCAAACACGAAATATAATAATCCAAACTAAAATACTAGAAACCTATCAAACTAAAAAAAATATAAAACCCTAACGGCGACGACGAGGGCGAGGTCCGGAGAGGTCCAGCCTATCAGGTGCACGGTGCTCCCTCTGCGACGGCGGACGCCTCTGGTGAACCTCATCCACCTGCATGTCATCGTGTACGGTCTCGCGCGCCCATGGGTCCGCCCCCAGGTGTAATGCATGCTCCCCACGGATCCCCGCCTGTGTACGCAACACCCACGGATCGGCCTCCCAAGTAGGAGGATACGTGGCCGGAGGGGGTGTGCCAAATATAGCAGCGGCAAAGCCATCTGCAGTCTGTGCCCCACTCCCACTGGCCTCGCCGTCGTGCTGTCTGGGCTCCATATACTGCGGTCGGTGGGAGCTAGCTGGCTCCCATCCGCCCTCATCTGGAGCTAGGTCATCCAATGAGAATGAGGCGGCGGCGGCGGCGGCGGCAGCTTCATCCTGCATGTAAACAATGTTAAATTAAAGACATAGAAGTAACGAGTAAATTAATTAAATAATGAACTTTTGCTACCTCGGTAAGCTGCACTGGAACTCCATGCTCGTTGTAGTACGCGTTCCACGCGTTGTTGTTCAACACCCATTGGTGGATCGCCCAACCCGAGTCATCATCTGCAGACATGAAGATAAATTAATAAGAATGATCTTTTAGAGAGACACTTAATAATGATCATTTGTATGACATATTATTACCTGCAGGAGGTGGCGGCATCTCCGCAGCGTAGATAGGGTCTCCAGGCTGCTCCGGATCTAGTGGTGGGGCCTTTATCTCGCGCCAATTGATGTCCTCCCCAGCATCGTGCAACATACCAACGAGGCGACCGTCCCAGCCAGAGTCCTCCACGATCGGTGCACTGTGTTGGAGCATTTGACATCCTATCGCTCTCCAACTTTTTCTCGCCATGCACACCAAGCTGTGTGCCACTCCTCTAATACCCGTCAAAATCTGCACACAACGTATTTTTATTATTATTATTGGAAGATGAATAAATAACTATAATTTTTTAAGCATTTCAGTTTCATTTAAACATACCGAACGAGTATGGATCGGGCCGAAAGGCAAGTAAGTCCTAGATCCGTCACCCGTGAGTCTCCGTCGGAGAGCATCACCATAGTCCCCCTGTAGATAAACGGTCGGCATGCCCCATCTCTGGTACCAGACTAAATATCGTAATCTCCAAGGCCCGGCCGGCGTAGGGGCATCTGGAGCTGGAGGCGGGGTCCATAAGTGATCCCCAGGTGATGCAGCACGCTGGTAATGCTCCCAGAAACGCGTCATCCAGTCGACTTTGGGCTTGTTGTGTTTAGTGCTGCAATATAAATTAATTAGCAACGTGTATGGCTGAACAAGTAATAAAATAGGCAAACAATAAGGTAGTGGGTAGTTACCTGTGCAGCTGGGTGGTCTGCTGCTCGCCCAACTCTGGAAAATCAGGGACATATGCATCCAAGCCAAACTGACGGGGCACTCGATCAGGATAGTGATACTCAACTATCCAGAAGCATACGCACGGCCCCCGATAAAACGAGAGATGTCTCTGGTCTAAAGTCAGCTGGCACAGAAGGCCCCGATCGTAGAACAGCCGATAGGGGTACCAGGTGATGCTCGCCTCGTGAAGCATCTGGAGCTGACCCCGGACATACGAAATCCCCACTGTCCTCCCCCTGCCCGTGTCCTCGTATGTGTGGGGAGGAGCCCATATGGCACCGTACCCCGGACGTCTCTCGGGGTCATCTCCCGTCCATAACCCATGCTGAGCTGGAGGAACAGGCCGACACACCGGTATGTGCGACCAGGACCACTGCTGGAGTAGAAGAAGCGGTCCGGCAATCTGCTTGTTCGTCGCCTAAATTTTGGACATGCGGTGCACTTCTGGTAAATATGGAACCCTAATATTTGTAATAAAAAAATTAAAATATTTGTATAAACTTACCAGACAAGCATGACACAAGCCCCGGTATAAGTGGGCGAGCACGGCTCCACCCCAGTTCCACTTCGACGGCCGCTGAATGTCCCTCAGCAGAGAGAGGAACATAATCGGGACTGCGTCACCGCTGGAATCGACAAACATGACGCTGCCACATAAATCCATGACAAACGCCCTCACGTACCTGCAACATAAATTAGAGACATAAATAACTACAATTTTTTTTGAATCCATAACATATTTTAATTTGCAACTGTTTGTGATTACCTCAGAACGGTCTGCTCGTCACGTGTCTCGGGGGTGATCCTACGCCGGTGGAAGTAACTGCGGAGCGCCGCAAGACTGATGCAGTATTTGGAATACCGGTACTCCTCCTCCTCCTCTCCTTTCTTCTTCTTCTTCTTCTTTTGCAAGTCCGTCGGAGCGGCCCCCAGCAGCTCCGGTATCATGTGCATCAGGTCCGGATCGTCTGAGACACCACCGATGGGGTCGCCATCTATCCGTAAACCCCACAAGGCGCTGACGTCACCTAGTGTGACCGTCATCTCCCCAACCGGAAGGTGAAATGTATGCGTCTCCGGTCGCCATCTCTCCACTAGACCGCAAACGAGAGCCTGGTCAATATCACAGTGAGTCATAGTGGCCAGCTGATACAACCCGAGATGCATGATGCACCGCTCCATCAACGGGTGACGGACGTATCGTATCTCGGGGGTGCGATGTCTCACTGTCAGCATCGTCGTGTCCTGCATTTTACAATGATTTCAATATAAACGTCTAATTAAATAATGCTATTTAAATTAGGATTACAAAACCAACGTACCTCCATAGATGCAAGTGAGACACGGTGCCTGACATGTGGGGTCCACAGAAGAGGACTAAATGTGTCAGGATGGTGAGGGGGATAATCTCCAAAGGGAGCATCTGCACCGGACGTCTCTGCACCGGACGTCTCTGCACCGGATGCCTCTGCACCGGATGCCGCTGCACCGGATGCCTCTGCACCGGATGCCTCTGCACCGGATGCCTCAGCATAGTGATCATGTGAACTCTCCCCCGTCTCCAGAGGGGCATCCCATGCACGTCCCCGTCTAGTTCTGACCATACTACATTTCAATAAACATAAGATTTTATCTTATAAATCCTGATTTATAAACCCTAATTTAGGAATTCAACCCTAATTTAACAATTCAACCTTAAACCGTAAACCCTAAATTAACAATTCAACCCTAAACCCTAATTTAACAATTCAACATAATTTAAATTAACAATTCAACCCTAAATTAACAATTCAACCCTAAACCCTAAACCCTAATCTAACAATTCAACCCTAAACCCTAATTTGATCCCTAAACCCTAATTTCACCCCTAAACCCTAAATTAACAATTCAACCCTAAACCCTAATTTAACAATTCAAACCTAATTTAACAATTCAACATAATTTAAACAATTCAACCCTAAATCCTAATTTAACAATTCAACCCTAATTTAAACAATTCAATCATAAACACTAATTTAACAATTCAACCCTAATTTAACAATTAAATCGCGACAGGAAAATCAACAACCCGCACACGATAATTAACAATTCAACCCTAATTTATAAACTTCAGTTTTGTCAACCCTAAATCCCTAAACTACAAACTCTAATACCGGAAACCCTAATTTTGAACAATTCAATCGTTTCGGGAAAATCAACAACCCGGACACGATAATTAACAATTCAATTCTACCAATCGTTCCAATGCCAATACAAGATACAAAATATAAATTAAAAAAATTATTTAGAAACTTACCCGAAAATAATCGGACTGTCGCCGATATGGCCGAAATTAGGATTCGGGTGAGAGAGAGAGAGAGAGAGGAAGAGAGAGAGAGAGAGGAAGAGGGAGAGGAAGAGGGAGGAAGAGAGAGAGAATGGCAGGAGAGAGAGAGAGGAAGCTCTAGAGAGAGAGAGGAAGAGAGGGAGAGAGAGAGAGGAAGAGAGGGAGAGAGAGAGAGCTCTAGAGAGAGAGAGGAAGAGAGGGAGAGAGGGAGAGGGAGAGAAGGAGAGACTGGGGTGGTGGTTCGGGCGGCGACTCGGCGGGGCGGCGGGGCGGCGACACAGGAGGCAGAGGCAGACGAAAGAGAGAGGGGGAGCGGTCTGCTCCCAGCGGACCGCCTATATAAAAAAAAAAAAATTCATAGTGGACCGCCCAGCCCCTGGGCGGTCAGGTTTGAAAAGTGGACCGCCCAGCCTCTGGGCGGTCAAGTTTCAAAAGTGGACCGCCCAGTGGCTGGGCGGTCTGGTGGGAAAAGTGGACCGCCCAGTCCACGGGCGGTTGGGGTAGAAATAAAAATAAAGTTGGAGTGGGAGCAGATTTGATAATTTGTTTTTTTTTGGGGGTTTTAATAAAAATATCGGCTCCATCTACATGCGGAATAATTGCACAAAGTATTAATTGTATAATACTTTCCAGGGAAAGCCAAAGGCCCCTCTAAATTTACTAATTGAGATTATTAATAAATTTCAAAAGGCTCTATAAATCTTATCAGTGATGCAAAGAATAATTCCTTACAGTTAGTGGGCTTTTTAATACGCTAAAAAAAATCTTGACTGATTTATGGTAAAGAGAATCATTTATTTTTGTAAGGCAATAAAAGTGCATTAAATACAAATTCCAGCTAATGTTAACATCTTATTACATTGATCTACGAGTCGGTTTCGAATAAAAAAAATCTTATTACATTACTTAGTTTTAGTGACATTTACTTAAAGTAGAGGATACGGTAAGTGAAGATAATCTTTTTTTGTTATATCTAAAAGGTGAAACTTTCTGAAATTTTTATTAATATACAAAAAATACGAAATTTCACGGTCTACATTTTTTTTGGACAAAATTCCAAATCTACACAATCCGCACAATAATTCTGCGGAAATTCAATGAATTTCTGCAAAATTATTCACCGGATCCGGAAGATCTCTTTCCGTAAAATTATTTTGTGGAAGTAGGATTTCTGGTTTTTTATTTTAATTTAATAAAAAATGTTATGATTTTTTTATTTTTTTCTATTGAAATATTAGTAATATTTTTATATTTTTTGAAAATAGATGATATAATATAAATTGAATTTACTAGAAAGACTGTGACAAATAACCCGGATCAACATTTTTCAGGCCGGATTTTTGTGGCTATAAGAATAATTAAAATATTTTTTTGTGTACTGGAAAAAAAGTCAATTCTGGTATTTGATCTAAGTTATTGATCTCGGTTCAAAAGGTACTTCTGGGTAAATAAAGAATTATCGTGGTCCTTCTTGTACATTCAAATTCTAAGTTTCTCCATCTATTTTCAAAAATTAACAAAAGAATAAAAAATCCAGCTCTCTCAAATGATGTCAAATCAAACAAATTTTTTGAAAATAGATGGAGTACCTTAGAATTTGAATGTACTAGAAAAATCATAAAAATTTCTTTATTCACGCAGAAGTGACTTTTAAACCGGGATCAATAACTTAGATCCAAAATATTTTTATTTATTTTTCAGTAACACACAAATAAATATTTTAATTTTTCTTACAGCCTCCAGCCTGAAAAATGTTGATCTGGGTTATTTGTCGTAGTCTTTCTAGTAAATTCAATTATATAGTATTCCATCTATTTTCAAAAAAATATAAAAATATTCTAATATTTCAATAGAAAAAAAATTATAACATCTTCTATTTAATTAAAATAAAAAACCAGAAATCCTATTTCCGCAAAATAATTCTACGAAAATCTTATTTCTGTAAAATTATTTTGCAGAAAGTTGTTTTCAAATTCGGTGAATAATTTTGCGGATTGTGTAGTTTGGAAATTTTGTTCAAAACGAATGTAGATTGTGAAATTTTGTATTTTTTTTTGTATATTAATAAAAATTTCGGTGAAACTTTTAGAGTAGAACTAGGGTGAGCTGTGCTCACCAACGGTTTTGGTGAGCACACCTCCAAAAAACGGGTTTTCAAAGTTCAAATAGTCGATTCGAACCTTCCAACGTGTTCTTCATATTAATATGTGCTTGGAGACCAAATTTTACATTTTTTGGAAATTTTTTACTATTTTTTTAGAATTTTTGAAAATCATCAGCTTTTCATTAAATAAAAAAAAATTCAAAAAAATTCAAAAAACACTGATTTTCAAAAATTCTAAAAAAATAGTAAAATTTTCCAAAAAATGTAAAATTTGGTCTCCAAGCACATATTAATATGAAGAACACGTTGGAAGGTTCGAATCGACTATTTGAACTTTGAAAACCCGTTTTTTAGAGGTGTGCTCACCAAAACCGTTGGTGAGCACAGCTCACCCTAGTTCTACTCAAACTTTTATATCCTTTCGAAAGGTCTGTCATGCATATATTCAGTCCGCGGGTTTCAATTCCTAGCTTTTGTCTGGATATCTTTTGTCAATTTTTTTTTTGCTTTTATTAAAGAAACTTAGCCGGTAGCATTCAATGAAATGTAAAAATTGGATACAGAACGGTACGGATATATGATACAGCTTCGTAACAGTACGAAACGACATATGTGCTAACATGACTTGTATGTCACGTGTCGTAACTATTTTTAAAAAAAAGTGACGCGGCACAACATACAGATATGTCAGATCACAGCAAGGATCATGACCACATATTATCAAGCGTGATCAAAATAACATAAAATTTATGTCATTATTTATTCGAAACAATAATTCAAACTCCGAACGATAAATTTATTATGTATACATAATTCTTTTTAAAACATTTTCTTTATTTATTTAGTTATTTACGTTTTTCATATTTTGAATGTTTTATTTTTTTTATTTAAACTAACTTAAAATTTGAAAAAAACAAAAAACATTAAACATGAACACACATAATTACAAGTGACTAACAAGATCGGTCATATCATAATCAGTTTTTACAATTTTAATACGTGAAAACTTAATTTGATCACACACAATCAGAAATAGAGTGGTTAGGCGGATGAAAAGACTAACCTCCTTAATTTGACCACAGCACAGATTCACGTCCCTAGCATTCATAATACCACTATATTTTGCTCGCACGAATCAAATTCGATTAATAGTATGAATGTAATTAATTATAGTCCCCGCAAGTAAAAGGGACCATTTGTACTCCCAGTTACCTTCTTTTCTTCGAGCAAAATTTGTCCGTAGAAAAGTGCCTCTTTTTTATTAATAACATTGACTCTTGCTTCATAGTGGGGAGCACTGACTACCTCACAATTGAAGACGGGCAGGTTTTGCACATGCACACCGCGTCTGGGGTCAAAGCAAGTTAATGAGACGGTCGTCGTAATTAAAAAATATATGGCAGAGAAAAACCAATGAAAACAGAAAAGAAAATTGACTTCGGCATCAAACAATCTCTGTTTATGATTATATTGTTTGACTGAAACTTTTTTTCTATTAAAAATTGATGATTGAACTCATACCGAACTCGGTTTGATTTCCGTGTAAGAAATAAGCGCCTTCCTATCCCAAAAAAATATATTATTAAATGCACTAACCAATCATTGAGCAGCTTTATATACCGGGGTTAGTTTATATAGTTTAATTTAGCCATCTGAAATGTGCTTTGGCTTAGCTGTTATTCGAATAATTTCTCTGGCGGTAGGAGATGGTTGTTAATTTGACAAGTAGTTATTAGTTGCTGCATACTTATAAATTGCTTTGACGGCTAATTGCAGAATATGAATATCTCAATAAAAAAAAGACACAAAATTATAAAAATGAAAAATCTGGGTAGATAATTCAAACTTTAAAGCTGAGCATGGATACGAGATCCCTGGCGCTCAACACTTTTACAACCTAGTAAAAAAATGGAGTCTAACTGTTTCAAATTAAAAAATATTCAATTGAATTTGAAGTTGGGCTATAAGCTCTTTCACCACTTTATATTCTATAAGAAAAATAGAGTTTTCAAATTTTTAGTCATGTCATATCTTATTTGTTTCCCTAATAGTATTATGACATAACTTTAAACCTAAATTAAACATAAGCCGGCTATGTTGAATAACTAACTTAGTCTTCTAAAATTTTAAGCTTCAGTCAAACACCACTTATGTTTATCTATAGGAACTTTTGTGCAACTTGTCATATTATTAATTTCATATCATACGAATCTTTAGTATTTAAAAAAAAAAGGATATTTATTATGTTCAGAATTTATTGAATGCAAGAATTGTTTTTAGAATGTTTCTCATTTTAGGAACTTATTTTTTTTCAATTGATAATTCTAGAAAATATAATCCTAGTATTAAATAAAATTTCCCAAAGTGATTGAGTTAGGAGTCAACGAGAACTAGTGTTAGTGTTGCAAGAGTTAACAGTCATTTGACAAAAGTATACTAGATAGTAGACTAAAAAAAGCATAATTAAATAAAAGTTGTTTACAATGCTAGATTACTACATAAACGAAAAAGATACATGATTTTTCAATAGTAATACTTTCTTGGTGATGTTAGAAAGCATCTCTGCAAAACTAATTCAAGATCGGCTTTTAACCTTGTCCTTAAAAAGGGGAAATGATTAAGCATGGCCAGAAGGCCATAGTCTAGGTGCTAAGTTGATAATTTTCCTTTTTTAAGTGGGCCTCAATAGTAGAGACAGGCCTTCATGTTTTAAACCTTGTGATTGAAGAACCAGGCCTAGTTCTGACCCAAGACAAATTCCACGAGGCAATGCTTTTCGTGTTGTACTCTTTATGTTCACTTTGTAAATTCTTCGTGGATTATTATTTTTAAGTAAAGATTAGAAGTCAAGTCACCTCTTTTTTTTTATTAATACTCAAAAAAAAAATTAGCAAATCTGCTTTTACCTCAATTTTTTTATTAAAACTACCCTAACCGCCTCAATGTGGGGCGGTTTGCTAATTTTTTTCCTTGGAGTTTATGAAACAAAAATGATAAAATATAAAGTTTTGGTCTTTGATGCTTCTTTTCTTTCTTTCTTTAATTCTTTTAGCTTCTTCTAAAAATAATTAAGTAGTAGAAGTATGAGGGTTGAGCAATGAGGTCTCCCTTAATATGGAAGCTATATTAATTATCTTATGAAGAAGTTGAAAGAATAATAAAGTGACAATAACAAAAAAATTAAACACAAGAGGTAGTAGGGTTGAGCCATGAGGTCTCTCCTATTATTCTCTCAACCTAAATTATAAAAGGGCCTACTTGCACAAAGGGATTGATTTAGTCAATAATTAGTGCATTCACATGCATAAATGTTGGCAAAATTAAAAACTATGTGCAAATAGTGAGAAATTGAGGTCTAAAGTGTAAAAGACATTAGCATTGGCTATAATATGTCATTTATGCTTTAAATCTATGATATTTCAATGACTTGCCCTTTTGGACCTATTTGTGTATGAAAGAATGTTTAATTTCTTGAGCAAATGAGCTAAAAGGAAATTAAATATCTTGAATATATAAATAGTGAGAGATAGAAGGTTTGAAATGCAAATAAACAACAAGTTATGCTTGTCCATGATGTTTGCATCTTTAAATCTAAGGAAATCTCAATGATATGTCCTTCAAAACATCAAAAACATGATTTTAAACAAAATCAGGGGCTTCCCTGCATAAAACCAATTTCTTGACAGATTATTGAATGGGAACAATGATCTTTGAATGATTTTTTTGGAGCTTCCTTTGTTTGATTGGTACCATATAGTAGCTCAAAGGTTATAAAAATTCATTAAAGTGGTGTTTAATTCATGAACCCATTTGCAAATACCTCAAACCAGCCCTTAATACCCTCTAGAACAGTGGACCAGTACCAAACATCAAGTCATGTACCACTGGTACAAGGGATGCACTCAAAAGTGCTAAAATGACCCTCTCTGGTAAACAGAACAATATGAACTGACACAGGGACCAAAATGAAAAATGGACTTCACCATCAGACAGAAGACTTCAAAACACACAAAATGGACACAAATTTTACATTTTTAGGATTTTATTTCGATTTTATATGAATTTTCAAAGTTCAGTTTTAAAAACAGAAAAATCAGCATTTTTATAATAAAAGGCATCTGCTGGTAAAATGAACAGTACAGATCGGCTAAAAATTCAAATCAAAGAACAAACATCATGATTAAATAAAAGACTTCAAAATACATAAAATAGACATAAATTTCATATTTTTATGATTTTATTTCAATTTAATATGAATTTTTGAAGTTCAGACCTAAATACAAGCAAAAATACCCTTCATATCCCAGTTGCACGGATTTTAAAGCAATATGAGCCCTTTGATTCCGGCGCCAAAACAAAGCTTAATGGAAACACAGATCTTGAAGCTCAAAGCACACATCTCAAAGCCCAATACAAATCTCAAAACCCAGATAATCAATAAAATCATTAAATCAAAAATCTTTTGCAAATAAGCCCCTCTGACAAATTGTAATCACACCGCGGCCCCCCATAATTCACAAATAGGTCCCTGACAGCCTAAAACATTGTCAAACAAGCCCTTAAAGGCCCAACTTTCATACAAAACCCCATCAAAACTCCAAATCACAAAACCCAGTCCTCCAGAATTTATAAACAAGCCCTTGAAAGATTAAAACTCTTACTAATAAGTACTTCTTGGCCATAACTTCTTCATTTCAAGTCCAAATTGACTCAAACCACCTCCAAATGAACCCAAATTAGATTTCCTACATTCTTAAATCAAAATTAAACATGTTTAAACATCAGCCAAAATATAAAATGACCAAAATACATTTTCTTCAAAATTAAATGATTTCATCTTTTAATAGAATGTAAATAATTAATAAAATAAATAAATATGTCATAAATCAAATATAAAATAGTGTATATACACTTCTCAAGTATTCCAATTCATATTTCAAAATATAATAAACATTATTTTTAATATGAAATCACATACATACACACATATCCAAGCATACAAAATCAACCAAATCAAAACCAAATCCAATATGTGAGTCCCCTTTTAGTCCCATTATTCAATTTACATAAAATAGACACAAATCCCGAAATGGACGAGGTGTTCAGTATGGCTTGGAAGGGTCATCTGATGTAATTAACAGCGGGGGCTTGCGCCCACTGGGAGTTAAACATCCCCACAATCATTAAACTCTCTTGATAAACTGATTATGAATAGTAGGTTTGTCGAGGATGAACCAGAAGGAAATGTAGAAAGAAACGAATGTTTCAAGTTCGATGTCCTCTCCATGTCTCGAAAACCGAGAGCATTGAACCTTGAAACATATCACACGTATGCACACACCTTCCACTGCTGTGCAACTTTCTGCGCCCTACAGTAACATACAACACTTTGATTAAATGGAACTGCAAAAACGACGAACTGAAAGAAGCAATCAAGTTGTTAGATTACATAATTTGGTTAGTTTTTCTACCATTATAAATGAGCTGTTTAATAGAGGTGATATGGACGGGGAACAAACATTACTTGGTAAAATGATTTCCATAGACCTGGAGCCTGACATCGTGACATACAATAGTCTTATAAATGGGTTTTGCAGAAAGAATGAACATGGGAAAGCAAATGAGGTGATGTAACCTCATTTCTAAGGAGCTCAAACCCAATTTAGTTACCTACTCTTCAGTGGTAGACTGTATGTGCAAGCTAAGTGATCTCAAGGGGGTAGAGAATATAATGCATATCATGAATTTGAAAGGGCTGGAACCCAATGTCGTAATGTATTCCTCAATTATTGGTGGGTTGTGTAAGTTGGGTAAAATCAGGGCAACAGAGGAGTTTGTTGATATGATGATCTTCAAAGGAGTCGAGCCTAATGTCATGACATACAACACGCTTATCAAAGGGTTGTGCAAACACAGTGATATTGCAAAGGCCGAGACTGTAGTCCAAAGAATGATTGCCAAAGGGTTTGAGCCAGATCTTGTTACATATTCCCACCTTGCAGATGGCATGTGCAAGAAATGTTACATTGAGGAGGCACAAGAGGTGATCAATACCATGAATTCCAGAGGGCCAAAGCCTAATGTAGTGATTTACAATAGTGTCTTAGGTGGAATATTTAAGAAGGGTGAAATTATAAAAGCAGAGCATTTGATACAGAGTATGAAATGTGAAAGGTATGAGCGACGAGGTGACATTTAACATTTGCATAGATAGGTTGTGCAAGAATGATAGCGTTGAGAAGGCAAAGGAGTTGATTCATATTATGATGTGCGAAGGACCAAAGCCTGGTGTCAGGGATTATAGCAGTCTTATTGATAGGCTGTGCTCAAAGGACAACACGCGTTTAGCCCTTCATTTGTTTTTCTTAATGGTGAAACACGGTGGGGATTGGAAACCAAGTGTGTATACATATAACACCTTGATAAACGCATTATGCAATTGGAATGAAATTGGCAAGTCATGTAGCTTGTTTGACCATATGAAATCCTCAGGTGTTTTGTCCAACATCGTAACATACAACACTTTGATTAAATGGAACTGCAAAAACGATGAACTGAAAGAAGCAATCAAGTTGTTAGATTACATGATTTGGTTAGTTTTTCTACCATTATAAATGAGCTGTTTAATAGAGGTGATATGGACGGGGCACAAACATTACTTGGTAAAATAATTTCCATAGACCTGGAGCCTGACATCGTGACATACAATAGTCTTATAAATGGGTTTTACAGAAAGAATGAACATGGAAAAACAAATGAGGTGATGTATAACCTCATTTCTAAGGGGCTCAAACCCAATTTAGTTACATACTCTTCAGTGGTAGACTGTATGTGCAAGCTAAGTGATCTCAATGGGGTAGAGAATATAATGCATATCATGAATTTGAAAGGGCTGGAACCCAATGTCGTAATGTATTACTCAATTGTTGGTGGGTTGTGTAAGTTGGGTAAAATCAGGGCAACAGAGGAGTTTGTTGATATGATGATCTTCAAAGGAGTCGAGCCTAATGTCGTGACATACAACACGCTTATCAAAGGGTTGTGCAAACACAGTGATATTGCAAAGGCCGAGACTGTAGTCCAAAGAATGATTGCCAAAGGGTTTGAGCCAGATCTTGTTACATATTCCCACCTTGTAGATGGCATGTGCAAGAAATGTTACATTGAGGAGGCACAAAAGGTGATCAATACCATGAATGCCAAAGGGCCAAAGCCTAATGTAGTGATTTACAATAGTGTCTTAGGTGGAATATTAAGAAGTATGAAATTATAAAAGCAGAGCATTTGATACAGAGTATGAAATGTGAAAGGTATGAGCGACGAGGTGACATATAACATTTGCATAGATGGGTTGTGCAAAAATGATAGCGTTGAGAAGGCAAAGGAGTTGATTCATATTATTATGTGTGAAGGACCAAAGCCTGGTGTCAGGAATTATAACAGTCTTATTGATAGGCTGTGCTCAAAAGGCAACACGCGTTTAGCCTTTCAATTGTTTTTCTTAATGGTGAAACACGGTGGAAATTGGAAACCAAGTGTGTATACATATAACACCTTGATAAACGCATTATGCAATTGGAATGAAATTGGCAAGTCATGTAGCTTGTTTGACCATATGAAATCCTCAGGTGTTTTGTCCAACATCGTAACATACAACACTTTGATTAAATGAAACTGCAAAAACGACGAACTGAAAGAAGCAATCAAGTTGTTAGATTACATGATTTGGTTAGTTTTTCTACCATTATAAATGAGCTGTTTAATAGAGGTAATATGGACGGGGCACAGACATTACTTGGTAAAATAATTTCCATAGACCTGGAGCCTGACATCGTGACATACAATAGTCTTATAAATGAGTTTTGCAGAAAGAATGAACATGGGAAAACAAATGAGGTGATGTATAACCTCATTTCTAAGGGGCTCAAACCCAATTTAGTTACCTACTCTTCAGTGGTAGACTGTATGTGCAAGCTAAGTGATCTCAATGGGGTAGAGAATATAATGCATATCATGAATTTGAAAGGGCTGGAACCCAATGTCGTAATGTATTACTCAATTGTTGGTGGGTTGTGTAAGTTGGGTAAAATCAGGGCAACAGAGGAGTTTGTTGATATGATGATCTTCAAAGGAGTCGAGTCTAATGTCGTGACATACAACACGCTTATCAAAGGGTTGTGCAAACACAGTGATATTGCAAAGGCCGAGACTGTAGTCCAAAAAATGATTGCCAAAGGATTTGAACCAGATCTTGTTACATATTACCATCTTGGAGATGACATGTGCAAGAAATGTTACATTGAGGAGGCATAAGAGGTGATTAATACCATAAATTCTAAAGGGCCAAAGCCTAATGTCGTGATTTACAATAGTGTTTTAGGTGGAATATTTAAGAAGGGTGAAATTATAAAAGCAGAGCATTTGATACAGAGTATGAAATGTGAAGGGCCTGAGCCTGACGAGGTGACATATAACATTTGCATAGATGGGTTGTGCAAGAATGATAGTGTTGAGAAGGCAAAGGAGTTGATTCATATTATGATGTGCGAAGGACCAAAGCCTGGTGTCAGGGTTTATAGCAGTCTTATTGATAGGCTGTGCTCAAAGAGCACCTACCCGATCTGATAGCACCTCTAATAGAACAACCCCCCCTCTTTTAGGATTTGTATTTAGTTGTCAATTTGAACTTGGCACAAATCTCAAAACGGACACCTTTGTTTAAATAGACACCGAATTTCAATTGCTCGGCTTAGATTTAATGATAGCTAATTTTACTCAGTCAGGTACATGAGAGGATACGGGTCCTCTCTTTTAATCTTCTGAATCGGTCTGTACTGGAATTTTGGTTTCGTTATTTAGAGGATTCTTATTTTAGCCAATTTATGAGCGTTATTGAAACTCTTTTAACTGTAAGTAAAAAGTCATCTACCTTTGCTTAATTTTCGACTTAATCGGCATTGCCCTTTGGTGCGTATAACTTAATTATGCCATTTTTTAAATTTATAATTTAATGATTGCAAGAATTAAATAAGACTTCACAGTTCACATCAATAAGGATTCCCTCTTTGCCGGCATATAATCCACCAGATGAGTCTTCTTCATCGTATATAATTAATGGGCCTCAAACTTGCTCAAATCATTCCAGGCCGAATCAATCTGAGATTGATTCGGCCTAGATTGATTCCGAATCCGTTATTATCTAAGATACCGCTCAATCCACTTCACTTGTGACTTGTGTGTGCGCATGATGGACTTTTTCATAGAATCATGCAGCAAATTATAATTGTACACGTAATCCAATAAAACAAAATAATATGACGTTTTCGATCGAATTATGAAAACTCTGGTCTTAATTATACTGAATCTAATTAATGAAACCAACTATATATTTAATGGAAGTCAAATCTTGAACTCAACCTCTTATTGAGAAAGTTTCTAACCCTCAATAATCACTTGAGAAAGTTTTGAGGTTAGATAAAAATCTTGATTATTTGCTACAAAAAGATTAAGAAAGTTTCAAATTTTTATTCATCTGCTCCCGAAAATTATTGTCTATATGTAATTTTGCATGCTTCTTTGTTACGGTAGTACCGACATTTGGATTAATTATCAACGATTATCATAAAAAATATAACTTTAAAAATGAACACAAAATTTTCAATAATTACTATATAATATGTTTTCTTTCCTCTTCGATTTAAGCACTTGTTTATCATGATCTATTCTTTGCAATGTTTAAAATAATAGGGACTAATTTGCAATGTTTAAAAGATATTTATTCTTCTTTTGCTTCTCTTCTGTCTGCCTCGTATCAGAAATAAATTACAAAACATATGTACTCTCCAAACCGTGACTGAAATTAACTAGCACGATACTGCTAGGGCCTAGGGACGACATTAACATTTTTTTTAAATAATATCTATATTATATTTGAATTATACTTTTTAATATTATTTTGACTTAATATTCATTTTAACGAATTTGTACTGACAAAACAAAATTTATATAAATTATTCTTAATATGTAAAAGAGAAATGATTTTGTCCCCGCATGTTAGTCCCCTAATCGTCCCCCTGATGGTAACTACCGATATTAATCATTAATTAGCACGTATAACTAACTATAAGTGGTCCCCGTCTAACCGTCATTACCCACTGGATCATCATGTGCTAACTACTAAGGGCAACGAAATTTTAAAAAAATTGACAAGAAAAGTACTAAAGGATCATGTGCGACTGAAATCAAACCAAAATCAAATTTTCAAATCAATAAGCATCATACATTTTGTTTCTTGTCTCTAAACAAGAAAGGAAGATCCTTGAGATGTAGGGTTGAAGATCCTTCACCTCTTTGTCGATGCTAATGGTGGTTGATGCCTTGCAACGCCTTGCACCAAGTTGAGACTCCAAAGTAGAAGTCCTTCACGGTAGCCACCAAGAAATTTATTAGAAACCAAAGTTTCCTCTTGCTAAAAATTAGTAATTTGGTCGTTCTTTAATTCATATCCTCTAAGAGAACTAGATCTTGAGTTTAGGTTTTGTGGGTTCTCAACACATGAGAGATCAAAGAAGAGAGACAAAGTTTTGGCTCTCTAATGAAAAGGATGAATGAATAATCCTAGGCAGTAGGGACCCTTTTAAATAGTCTTCCTACTATTTACAAGCAGTCTCCTACGTGCTAGAAGTTATTTCCACGATTTCCTTGATCAGCAAGTTTCAGAAAACCCGATTTTGATCGACATAACAGTTTATATGGATCTGTATGCGGTTGGTGAGAAACGCATGCGATATGTACAAGTTATTATTTTTACATCAAATTGTAGATCTTCTTGCAAGCATTCCAAAAAGTGGTAGAACACTGAAAACAAAGTTACGGTTGATGAGCTACGCCCGTTTTAAGTTATGTTCACAGAAATCTACAATTATTTATCTCATATTTCAACAGAGAAACCAATTTATTAGTCATGTCACACATGTCAAATAAATCAAGTTATTTTTCTAATTAATTCCTTATTGGCGTGACCCTATGAGATCTATGTCATTTGGCAATGTAATTTAAAACTCCTTTTGATTCCATAAATTACAAGCGGCATCTAGCAATATGCATTGTAATTACCCAAAAGACACAGATAATAAGTATTTGCTATTTCACGATCCCTAAGGCAACAATTGCCTCGTGTCAATTCCATGTCTCATGATATCATGAATAGATTCAAGGTAGGAATGTGCTATCCTTGCAAAGCTACTCGTTTCTTGATTCCGAAATAATTCAGTAATTATGATTAACTCCTTAATCATATGTGCACATACTTGTATTATTTCATCAAGAGGCCCAATGATATCATCACTCATTTTCATGAGGGACATTGGTATTCTTGATGATTACTATATCTCCACACAAGAGACACATATTGAAATATAATCTGTATGGTCGCCAGTTACGGACAACGTTGGATAATACTCACGAATACGCATTCTCATGTTAAAGAAACAACCATCTCATACCTTAGAATTCCAGACACAAATAAACATTAATGACACAAACACAATCCATATTAAATGTTTTATTTTGGTCACGTTCAATCTCTTGATCTCCATCAAATATCCATTTGATTAGATTGACAACTCCTTGTCATATGATCTACAGAACATGATCATCATCTAATCCAAATGCTAATCTTATACCGGTAATTAATGTTCCTTGTTAATTATCAAGACTGGGGACACTTTAGAGTATTTATTAACTCCCTGTATAGATTTCCACAATTCCAAGTCATCAACCTGAATGATCTATAAGTAATGAAATACTCAAGGAACAAAATGATAAACAAATCATCTAATTACATGAACAAAACTTAGAATACAATCATTATATGATTGGCTTCTAGATCACAACATTAACACCTTTCTCTCAGGCGATCTCGCACACCTCTCTCCGACGATCTCGCACCTTTCTCTGAGGCAATCTCCATGTTGTACTCTTAGGCGATCTCAGGCGCTTTCTTCTATCAGTCAATCTTAGGTGATTTCCAGTTGATTTAGGTTCTCATCCCTCAGGCAATCTCTCTTGCTAAACTTAGGTAATGTTTCTCTCTTTCATTCTTTGATCATCGATTTTCTTTCTTTGTCATTTAAATTATCGATTTCTGTTTTCTTCTTTCAGTCGATCTCAGACGATTTCCAGTTGATTTAGGTTCTCATCCATCAGGTATTAAAACTCAGGTATGAATATTTTATAGTAATGTTATAAGTAGCTGACTCCTTTTTATGTTGTTTTTTGATGAATTTGATCTTTTAATTTGAGAAGATGATGATCTGATATGAATATTTCATAGATCTAGTATGAACATGTGATTGTATTTATGTGAATTATTGATATGTTTCATATGAAAACTTGATAGTTTTTGTCATGAATTCTTGTTTTATTTTATAAGAATATATGATATTGTTGATATGAATATTTGATATGTTATGGTTTATATGATATGAATAATTGATAAATCTGGCATGAACAACTGTTTATTTAGATGTGTATACTTGATATGTAATTGATGGAAACCTGATATTGTTGGTATGAATACTTGTGTTGTTCATACCAATAGATTGTTACTTTGGATATGAATAATTGAGCTGTTTGATATGAAAACTTGATTTTATGCATGTCATATGGTAGGTATAATACCAGAACTATTTTGTAAATACTTTTTACATGAATCATCCATACTTGATCTGTTTGATATGAATACCTGTTATTATTGTTCATTAATTTTTTTGTTTTTTTTAAATACCAGAATGAATTTTGATCTGAATGAAAAGAGTGGTGATGAATTGTGGATAGAAAATACAAATGGAGAAATTGATGAAGTTGACATCTATCGACATTTTGAAGAGCAGCACCGTGCTAATGAAACGATGAATGATGATGTTAGTGTCAGAGATAATATATATGGGTGGGATTTGAATGTTGAAGCTCTCGATGAATTGAATGCAATAGAAAATGAAATTATCAATGTTAATGGAAGGGTAGAGGGTCAAGTTGAATCAGAAGATGTGATAAGTGATGGAGATGATGAATTTCATGACTCAAGCCCACCTGTTGTTGATGATTGGTTTGAAACACTTGAAGAGGCTTGCCAATACTATGGACTTTTTGGAAAGTAGTCTGATTTTGGGGTTTTCAAAATATCAAATCACAAGAATAAAGAACTGAGCTAGTACTATACATTAGCATGCAACAAGTGTAAGAAGCCTAAAAAAAAGTAACTAGGGTCGTATCCCAAAGAGGAGGGCTTGTGTAGGGATAGTCGTCGAAGTTTATCTGGAGCACGACCATGTTTTACAATCCGAATCAGCCTTTCTAATATTGAGTTACCGATATATCCCAAAGAGATTACATGATTTATTGGATTTTCACGAAGAACAAGGTTTGGCTGTGTCTGTTAATATAAATTTGGTAATAAAATGTGCTGGTGGAATCTAAGGTGTCCTTTTTACAAAAAAAGATGCACGAAATCATATAAATAAATACAGGAGAAACAAATTACAAGCACTTGAAGGAAACGACTGTCATTTGATATTTGAGTACTTTCAAAACAAGTAAAAAATTTATGATAAATTTTTTTATGCTTACAATTATACAAGAGAGTCATTTATGGAACATCTTTTGATCTGTTGGTCGAAGTCGTACAGCTTGTAAGTATTTCCACAACGTTATTGTTTAGGATGCAAAATAGATAATCTATTTTATATATATAATGCTCGATGGGTTTTGCACCGTTCATTCAGTGCTGTCTCCTCGTCAGTCTTTAGATTATTTCGATCTCTTTTATTTACGCGTCTAAACCCTCCGCCACGAACTCTTCCCTTAAAAACTTAGCATTCAATGAAATGTAAAAATTGGATACAGAACGGTACGGATATATGATACAGCTTCGTAACAGTACGAAACGACATATGTGCTAACATTTGTGTGTCACGTGTCGTAACTATTTTCTAAAAAAAGTGACACGGCACAATATACAGATATGTCATATCACAGCACGGATCATGACCACATATTATCAAGCGTGACCAAAATAACATAAAATTTATGTTATTATTTATACGAAACAATAATTCAAACTCTGAACAATAAATTTATTATTTATACATAATTCTTTTTAAAACATTTTCTTTATTTTTTTAGTTATTTACGTTTTTCATATTTTGAATTTTTTATTTTTATTATTTAAACTAACTTAAATTTGAAAAAAAAAAAAACATTAAACATGAACACACATAATTACAAGTGACTAACAAGATCGGTCATATCATAATCAGTTTTTACAATTTTAATTTCAATACGATACGTGAAAACTTAATTTGATCACACACAATCAGAGATAGAGTGACATAGTTTCAAAAACATACTATTACTATATAGTTTTATTATATATTTTATAGTAAAATTCTATGAGTACTATAAATTGAACTTCATATTTTTATGAAAATGTTATATGATTTACTTCATTATTTAAAAAAAACAATATATTATTGTATAATGTATACAACCATTTTATCATTGTATATTTTTTTATCCTCATTACTTAATTGTTTGCCTTCGTCTTGCACAACGTGACATTCAAGTCACCACAGCACAGATTCACGTCCCTAGCATTCATAATACCACTATATTTTGCTCGCACGAATCAAATTCGATTAATAGTATGAATGTAATTAATTATAGTCCCCGCAAGTAAAAGGGACCATTTGTACTCCCAGTTACCTTCTTTTCTTCGAGCAAAATTTGTCCGTAGAAAAGTGCCTCTTTTTTATTAATAACATTGACTCTTGCTTCATAGTGGGGAGCACTGACTACCTCACAATTGAAGACGGGCAGGTTTTGCACATGCACACCGCGTCTGGGGTCAAAGCAAGTTAATGAGACGGTCGTCGTAATTAAAAAATATATGGCAGAGAAAAAATTGACTTAGGCATCAAACAATCTCTGTTTATGATTATATTGTTTGACTGAACCTTTTTTTCTATTAAAAATTGATGATTGAACTCATACCGAACTCGGTTTGATTTCCGTGTAAGAAATAAGCGCCTTCCTATCCCAAAAATATATATTATTAAATGCACTAACCAATCATTGAGCTTATATACCGGGGTTAGTTTATAGTTTTAATTTAGCCATCTGAAATGTGCTTTGGCTTAGCTGTTATTCGAATAATTTCTCTGGCGGTAGGAGATGGTTGTTAATTTGACAAGTAGTTATTAGTTGCTGCATACTTATAAATTGCTTTGACGGCTAATTGCAGAATATGAATATCTCAATAAAAAAAAGACACAAAATTATAAAAATGAAAAATCTGGGTAGATAATTCAAACTTTAAAGCTGAGCATGGATACGAGATCCCTGGCGCTCAACACTTTTACAACCTAGTAAAAAAATGGAGTCTAACTGTTTCAAATTAAAAAATATTCAATTGAATTTGAAGTTGGGCTATAAGCTCTTTCACCACTTTATATTCTATAAGAAAAATAGAGTTTTCAAATTTTTAGTCATGTCATATCTTATTTGTTTCCCTAATAGTATTATGACATAACTTTAAACCTAAATTAAACATAAGCCGGCTATGTTGAATAACTAACTTAGTCTTCTAAAATTTTAAGCTTCAGTCAAACACCACTTATGTTTATCCCTAGGAACTTTTGTGCAACTTGTCATATTATTAATTTCATATCATACGAATCTTTAGTATTTAAAAAAGAGGAGGGCTCAAATGCCCCATTGCTTCATGCCCTAATCGTACCCCAACATCTTTATTTTCAATTTCAAAGTTCAAACAAAAGATCTGAACTGCTCAACATGATATCCATGTAAAAATATGCTTAGAGATCAAATGTTATATTTTTTGGAAACTTTTTACTATTTTTTAAGATAGGTACAAAATCACTGTTTTTCAAGAAATTGTGGACCATCTAAAAACAGTAATTTTTTATCTATCTTAAAAAATAGTAAAAAAATTTCAAAAAATATAAAATTTGGTCATTAATCATATTTTTAATGTGGATATCATGTTGAGCAGTTCGGATCGTCAGTATGAACTTTAAAATTGAAGATAAAAATGTTGGGGTACGATTGGGGCATGAAGCAATGGGGCATTTGAGCCCTCCTCTTTAAAAAAAAGGATATTTATTATGTTCAGAATTTATTGAATGCAAGAATTATTTTAGAATGTTTCTCATTTTAGGAACTTATTTTTTTTCAATTGATAATTATAGAAAATATAATCCTAGCATTAAATAGAATTTCCCAATAAGTGATTGAGTTAGGAGTCAACGAGAACTAGTGTAAGTAGTGTTGCAACAGTTAACAGTCACTTGACAAAAGTATACTAGATAGTAGACTAAAAAAAAGCATAATTAAATAAAAGTTGTTTACAATGCTAGATTACTACATAAACGAAACAGATACATGATTTTTCAATAGTAATACTTTCTTGGTGATGTTAGAAAGCATCTCTGCAAAACTAATTCAAGATCGGCTTTTAACCTTGTCCTTAAAAAGGGGAAATGATTAAGCATGGCCAGAAGGCCATAGTCTAGGTGCTAAGTTGATAATTTTCCTTTTTTAAGTGGGCCTCAATAGTAGAGACAGGCCTTCATGTTTTAAACCTTGTGATTGAAGAACCAGGCCTAGTTCTGACCCAAGACAAATTCCACGAGGCAATGCTTTTCATGTTGTACTCTTTATGTTCACTTTGTTAATTCTTCGTGGATTATTTTTTTTAAGTAAAGATTGAAGGCCAAGTCACCTATTTTTTTTATTAATACTCAAAAAAAAAAATTAGCAAATCTGCTTTCACCTTAATTCTTTTATTAAAACTACCCTAACCGCCTCACTGTGGGGCGGTCCACTGTTCATAGCAGACCGCCCCCCAGTGGGGCGGTTTGCTAATTTTTTTTTTTTACTGTTGCGGTTTGCTATGAACAGTAAATTTTTTTTTAGAGAAAATATGAATTCAAGATGCTGAATTCTAACGCTAAAAATTCGGATTTTTTTTTAAATATTTGTTAGATTACTTCTTTTGATGTATAATTAGCATATTTATACTAAAATACGCTAAATTACTTGAAATTATGTTAAATTACGTTGAATTACACTAAATTACGTTAAATTACGCTAAACTCTAAACCCTAAACTCTTATTTTGAATAATTTCTAAAACCCTAAATCCTAAATCCTAAAAATTACCGTACATTAAATGATTTACAATTTTCACATAACATATTTATAAATTGCTAAACCCTAACTTGTACGGTAATTTTTAGGGTTTAGGGTTTTAGAAATTGTCCAAAATAAGAGTTTAGGGTTTAGAGTTTAGCGTAATTTAACATAATTTAGTATAATTCAACGTAATTTAACATAATTTCAAGTAATTTAGCGTATTTTAGTATAAATATGCTAATTATACATCAAAAGAAGTAATCTAACAAATATTTAAAAAAAATCCGAATTTTTAGCATTAGAATTCAGCATATTGATATTCATAGTCTCTAAAAAAAAAAAATTGTTCATAGCAGACCGCCCCACAGTGAGGAGGTTTGGTATGAACAGTAAAAAAAAAAAATTAGCAAACCTCCCCACTGGGGGGCGGTCTGCTATGAACAGTGGACCGCCCCACAGTGGGGCTGGTTAGGGTAGTTTTAATAAAAAATTTGAGGTGGGGGCAGATTTGCTAATTTGGTTTTTTTGGAGTATTAATAAAAAAAACGGCAAGTCACCGAACTATTTAATAGTTTTGTTTATTACAATAAATGATTTTTTTCATATGGGGTTTCAAACTCATGACTCACATATAGATCATGTGCCTTTACCACTAGACCAAATGCTAGTTTTTTTCTTCGTGGATTATTATTTGTAAAAATATTTATATTTCTGAAGTTGATCTGAGGATTAAATAGTATTTGAAGTATAACAGTTAGTTTTGATGATTTAATAATTTCAAATAAGTCTTTGATAATTTAAAAAAAAAAATCCAAAATCCATGCAAGATACGTCAAATATAACTGAAAGTTTTCATGATTTAACCAGTTGAAATGAATTCAAAATTAATAAGAAAATATGCATAGTCGAATAAAGTAGAGAATTAAGAAGTTTCAGTGATAGTTAAAATGTATACATTTAAGAAATTAACATCAGTATGCATGTGACTTGTTAAAAAAGAAGTAAAAATCCTACTGCCGTCGGAGCGCGGCGGTTATCGGACGAAAGTGGATTTGATTATGGAGAGAAATGAGTAATGAGATAATAGAGTTTTTAAGAGTGTAGATAAGTAGGATAATTTCATGAGAATAAATAAGTCTAGATCTAAGAAGGATCATGTGACTCGTTGTAAACAGTGGTGGAATATAGTTCAAATGAAGGGGCATGACTCGTTGTAAACAGTGGTGGAATATAGTTCATATGACACCTATAAATTAAAAAAATTCAGTTTTATTCTTTAAAATTTTAAAATTTTACAAAAATTATTACTATTAATTTTTTCATAAAATGAAATTACATGACATCTTTCATATATAGATGTCATCTAATCCTTCGATCTCAATTTTATAGTTCCGTCTATAGTTGTAAATAAAAATTTTTATCAATGAAATTATTAATAAGCTGAAACTGGCGTAGAATAACTTTGGAAGTACTCAACGGTTGTCATACAAAGGTTTAGAAATATTCAAAATATGTTGAACTATATAGAAACAATTTATTTGCTATAAAAATTTAATCCATTTTGATTAGCGCATATACAATCTAATAAAAAAATAATCACAAACATTATTTAGTTGTCACTAATATAAACGTAAAATTGATTATACTGGTTTACAATATTCACATTTGATAAAAAATATCATCAGAGTGGAATAGATATATGTTGCCGAAATTTTTATTAATAACATATAAAAAAAATTAAATTAAACAGATTAACATGGTTTTAATTAAATTTTCAGAAATAACATTTCTGCTGGAAAATTCAGCAAAAATGTAGGCCAATTCCGTTGGATTATCCAGCGGAATTGAACTGGCCCAATTCTGTTAGATAATCCAACAGAATTGGATTCAACTTCTGCAATATTCAATTCGTTTGTAACTTTGTAATTCTGCTAAAGTTGCAATTCCGCTGAATAATTCAGTGGAATTGAATTCAACTTCTTGCAATACCGCTGAATAATACAACGGAAAGTTTTTTTTTTGAAAATTTCATTAGAGAAATGTTGTTTTTGAAAATTTAATTAAAACTATGTTAATCTATTTAATTTGATTTTTTTATATGTTATTAAGAGTAGAACTAAGGTGTTCTTAAGCTCACCAAGCCTCTTTGTGAACTTAACTAAAAAACCTATCGGATTGACTTCAAACGATGCATCCAAACCGTTGAAATCGATCTTTTTGAACTAGTTTAGTATGAAGTCAAGCGGTAAAAAAATTGATTTATAAGTTAATTTTAATGAGTCCATTTTTCAACATTTTTTGAAATGTAAACTGGTTCAAAAAATTATAAATTTGACATGTAAATGCATCACTCGTGAAGTAGAACGGTTTCAATGATTTTGATGTGTTGTTTGAAGTCAATCCTATAGATTTTTGAATTAAGTTCACAAAAAGACTTGATGAGCTTAAGAACTTAGTTCTAATCTGTTATTAATATAAATTTCGGCATGTGTTGTTACTTGTGCATATTTGAAGGTTTTTGTTTTTAAAATTCTGACGTAGCATAAACTAACAAATAGATTGTGAGATCTGCTGAAGTATGCCATGTGCGCCCCACTAGGTCCAGGCATGCAGGTCCTTTCTCTGACAAGAACCAACTAACGCACAAACATGGAACAAATGAGATCCAAATATCAAATTCAATGCGTCGCTTGCAAGTAGAAAGAGAGAGGTCAAGTTCAAAAAAATTAAAACATAGAATCAAGGGCTCACTATGACTTTTAGGCGAGCGTATTATTACTATCACCGCGTCTGTCTTTACCGCGAGAGGGGACCAAACCTCTGTAACAGTGCTAGTTAGTCTCGGTCTATAATTAAATTTGTGAATTTCTGCATTGGGATGTGACTTCAATTATAACGTTAGTACCCTAGTACTAGAAGGTTGGTACCCATGGCCGAATATCATTGTACATAATTTATTACACAAATCCTACAAATGATGATTGAAAGAGCAATCTTTCACCTTTGGATTATCTACGAAGGTTGGGTATTCTTGCTTCTTGGTCTAACAATTTAATGCAATGCCAGTTCCACCCTAATTCAAGACCTACCTACATCTACCCCCCTAAAACAGAGCACAGAGAAGCTGAACGGTCGTCTCTCTCTTTGTATATGAGAGATTCCATTCCAAGCTTCTAAGCATCGCATCCAAAACAAAAATCGACTTAGCTTCTCTTTTCGGCGACTAGGTTTCGTGGTGCTTAAGATGGGGTTTATCTCTTTCGCCGGAAGAGTTCTCTTCGCCTCCGTTTTTCTCCTCTCCGCCTACCAAGAGTACGCTTTTCTAACAGTTCTAATTTCATTTTTGGTGTTCTTTTTGTACTTGGATATTAGTTTGTTCCTGGGCTAGGTAGTTTAGATCTTGAGCATTACCGGAATAATTGAAGGATTTAGCTTGTGTAGTTTAGGAATTATGCTGCGTTAAGTTTAAATTAGTAATTTACAGCAAGTAAGATCTAGCAGAAGTGGTAAATGGACATATCCATTCTCTATCAACTTGAGATAGCTCTGACTTCGCACCGAGAATGTCTCAATCAAAGACTCAGCTTTCTTCCGTTTTGTTAGGTAAAGAATGAGATATTTTTGGATATGTTTTGGGATATTCAAGTCTTTTTCTGGTATTACTCTATTGAATTTGTTAAATTGAGTTGATCTTGACCCTGATTGATGTGCGCCTGTGGCAGAAGTCAAACTCAAAACTTAAATTCCTGCAATTGTGTGTATTATTTTGGGACTTTCAGATTTGGCTGCTGTAATTCTAAAAAGGAAGTGAGAAAATTGGGAATTTCAAAATTGCTCCCCAAGTCTAATTCTCCACTGTGAATACTCTTTAGTTAATTATAAATCTTAGTTATTTATAAATCCAAGGTATTTTATCCATAATACTAGATTGCATTTTTGAATGAAATTTTACCAAATTAGAATTAGAATCCTCAATTTCATAGCAAGAGCCTTCAGACTAGATATTGAACCATGCTGCTAACCATAAAATATCTAACTACTACACCATGTAAAACAGTATTGGATGTTTATAGTAAATATATAATTAGTATAACAACTGTAAATCTCAAAATATTTATGTCATGTTGATGTCTTGTATGGCACAAGTTCTAAAGCAAAACTGTTACCTTGACAAAGCAATTAGAACCATGAAAACATTGAAATGTAAGAGAAGCTATTAAGAGCTTAAGCTCACTAAGAAGGTATGTCAGCTTAACCTCAAAAACTCGTTGACCGGCTTCAGATGATGTATTCAAATTTATTGGTCTTGATCTACTTCACGAACCAAGAGTTTGAGTCCCAAATTTTAGTTTCTTGAGTTCGTTTCATATAAAATGAATGCTTCAAAATAATTTATTCTTGTACCTAATTGATCTTAATACTAAATGAATTTGAAAAATGTAAAATTTAGAACGTAGATATTTGGCTTGTGTAGTTGATCAGGATCAACGGTCCAAATTCGTTGTTTAAAGTGGATCCATTCATTAAGTCAAGCTAATGAACCATATTGGCAAGCTTAAACTCACAGAAGCTTTACTCAAAAAAGTAAAATATTAAAAAAGGTAGATTAACTTTCTTACCTTATCAAGACAAGGTTACTTCTGTAGGCCAACTTAGAGACTAAAGCAATATTACTAAAAACATAACAAGCACAGTTCTCTTATATGAAAGAGACAACAATATTGGAACGCCATTAAAACTTGAAAACAAATAAAATATATTTTGTTTTGTTTGGTGATTGCTATAAACTTGTGTCCTCATTTTTTGCTCAGATAATTTTTTTTTTTACATCATCTTCAGTTTTCTGAATTTTAACTTCATTCTAGGTTTATTGAATTTGGAGAAGATGGTGGCCCTGCTCTTCAGGCACTTAGACCAAAGTATCATGTTTTTACCAATCATTTCATGACGCATATTGGCATGAAACTCCCGGAGGTTGAGGTAAGGTCATTTTGTCTCTGTAAGATTCCACTTTTATCTTGCAAGTTCCTCCAAGTGTCAATATGTGGTGTTGAATTTTGTACTTGGAAAGCAAATATCATGTTTACATCCTCCAAAGTTTACATATGAGTAAAGCTAATATGAGCTTAAGAGGAGATCGGTGATCTTAATTTTTATAAAAACTTTAGATCGGCTTCTAACAACGAACCCAAACTGTTGATGTTGATCTACTTGACAAGCCAAGCATTGAAATTCCAAATTTTTTGAGCTTTTTTTTGTTGTTTTTTGTTTTAAGATTTAGAGGATGAAGATTTGGTGTGTTCAACTTTCAATATTTTGGGCCTGAACTTGAACAATAAAAAAGAAGCTGACATCTCAAGTAGATGAATATCAATTCATTTAAAACTGATCTGATGGTTCTTGAGGCTAACTCGAGAACTTTCTGGGTAAACTTAAGTTCGTACTAGGTTTACTCATTACATAAAGTCTACAAAATGTTTAAAAATCTCCCATGCAATCTCCTATTCATGTATATATGTAAAATTTGGAAGAGAAGTTTCTTTTGAAAAGGTTTTTGGGAGAAGATAGGCGGAGAGGAGGTATTTCCCATATTTTCTAGTGGACATAGGTATGCATGATATTTCTCCCATTTGATGCTCTTCATATTGCAGATGCTTTTTGGTGCACATATTAAATCTCTTCGCTTTTATTTCATTCATAAGATTTTATTAGAATTTGTCTTATAATATGCTAAATTTGTTTGTTCTTATATTTTAGTTGAAACATGTCATTACAACTGCAATAGTGCTCAAAGGAGTTGGAGGTCTGCTTTTCATCTTAAGCACCTATTTGGGTGCTTTTTTACTGGTCTCTCTCTCTCTCTCTCTCATTTCTAGAATTGATATTCCAGCTTTTCAAACTAGCCTGAAACTGTTATTTAGCCTGCAGTGGGATAAGAGGTTTATTTTCCATGAGCTTTTTTACCTAGAAAGCACCACAAAACTAAAAAAAAACATAAAGGAAAGAAAAATATGCAATTATGATGAGTGTGCTTACTACTATGGTACCGATACTGACATGCTATTGAAGCTAAATTAACTACGGTGGTAAGACCTAACATGTGTTGTTATTTTTTACAGATCTCATATTTGGCATTTGCCACTCCAATACTATATGACTTCTACAATTATGCACCAGAGTCGTCTGAATTTGGGCAACTCTTCTCTAAGTTTACCCTGGTACTACTTTTACTGTTATCAGTCTGCTACCTTTGTTGGCTGTTTTTGCCACAGTATAAAGTTACTACAAAAGCAGCCACTAGCATGTAGCACCTCACTTTTCTAATATTCACAATTCTTGGGCAATTTTAAAGAAGTTAACTGAAAGTTGACAAAATTTATTTCATTTTTTTATTTTTGTTGTATTAATTCAGCAATTTCAGTTTTTACTTTGTTATATTAATTCACCCAATCCCAACATCCAAAACAACATCTTAGTTTTTTTATTAAGTTCTAATTGAGGCTTAACTGTTTGGAAGGACTTAAAGATAAGGTTAACTAATTGGAGGACCAAATTTATTAAAATTCCATTAAGTTAATTGTAATTATCTATATTTAAAATAAGAAATAACTTTGTAAATACTTTGACTGCACATGTTGCAAGTGGGTTCTGGGGAGGAAGTACTTGAGAAATGCCGGGTGTTCTTTGTAATTAAATATGTTGTGAGTCTGCTTAAATTCTTTGTTAACATAATAATCCTCTTTTTTTTGTGTGTAGAATTTGGCATTTTTCGGGGCATTATGTTTCTTTGTAGGAATGAAGAACTCGATCCCAAAGCGGCTACCGAAGAAATCTCCAAAATCAAAGACACTCTAGAATTTGAAATGCTAAGGGAAATCAGGAAATTTAACCTAGTCTTCAATTATTTCTATTGCTTAGGTCGCCTCATTCGATACTTGATTTCTTTCACCCACTGTAATGGGTTAAGAATAGTCCATTCATCAATTATCAAGATAAAATGGCATTTTTGGATGCTATTAATTTTCCTTGTGGCGATTCATTCATAGACCATAATTGTAAGTTTTTCAACTGTTCACGATTTTTTTTTATAATTTGATTCATTTCTATGTATAAAAGATAATTATTTGAAACTGTTATATTTTTCTCGTGTTATCGGTGTTTCAAACGGGATATGTTTGCATTATTTTATAAGTTTATAACCAGTAATTAGTAGTTCCCGAAAGGCATAACCTTTGTTATCCAAAGTGGAACAAGCATTGACTCGATAAAAAGCTTGGGTCATTAAGGGCTGTTTCCTTAAAACAGTATTTGACAGGTATATAGGACTATAATAAAGGTCAGCGGAAAATAAATTAACTATTTTTATGAAGAAATTTTTAAAATATATGTTTGCCAATGAAAATTAATCGGCTTATTAGACATCTGCAAGTATTTATCATGAAATATACCTGATTCCAGTATAATATTTCATTTGTATCTTTTTCATACATTCTGCTATGCATTTCCAAGTTAATATGTAACTAGAATTGTTATCACTTATCAGTGCTTCGTAGTGAGTACTCGTTTTTTCAATAATATTTTATTGAGGGAAAAGTTGAGTAACTGAAAAAGGTTTTGTTCATTCTTGAAATAATAAAAATAATCTCTTATATATTTCAAAAGATCTTATATTTTATCGAGGATCTTCGGTTATATGAAGGATCTTTTCCGAAATAATGAAGAAGATCGTAGCCATCATAGGGTAATTATAATATCCTCTGGTTTATCTTCTCCCATCTCGTTTCCCATCTCTTCAACTCCAGTTAAACTGTTAAAGAACCTGTTTTAATATATTTTGTCTTATCTAGTCGGCAAAAAAAAAAATAGAAACGATCTGCCTCTTTCTCATCTCCTTTCATTTCAAAATTAATTTCATCTCTTTATCTTTCTCTCTCCTTCGGTCTCTCTTTTTTTTTGAAAAAGTTGGCAGTGGCTGCCACGCTATACTGAATACAAATGAGTGTCTACATGTAAATAAAATAAATTACATCTCCAAACATAACCAACTACCATAATTAATACTATCTACTATCTCAAACCTACCAAATATAACAGCCAGCAATAACTGAGACAAACCGAGCTAACATAAAATAAAAACAGAAGTCAGAAAAGAACTCTGCTTCGCCATCTGGGACTGGTATTAGACCCCGTTTAGATTATTTTTAGCAATATTTTTCCCAAAGATTTGCATCTTGCTGTACTCTCTCTGCCAATAGCTTCGGGTCTAATTTTTTTCCCCCAAAGAGCACCTCGTTTCTTTGCTTCCAGAGGCTCCATGCTGCACACAACGTTCTAGCCATGTGTTTGTTTGCGTTTTTTCTCTGTGCTATCGCCCTTGTCTTGAAAGTTTCCCAAATCGCGGCTGTTGACATTTGATTTGGTGTTATGATGCTATCTCCCCTCACACCTAGGTGGAACCATAATGCAGTTGCATAGGGGCATAGGAAGAAGAGATGTGCGGCAGATTCCACCGGGCAATTGTCGCACATTAGGCATCTCGTGTCACAGTTCATTCCTCTGGCTTTAAGATTTTGTCTTGTGAGTATCCTGTTTTTGAGTAGTGTAAAACCGAAAATCTGGACTGTAGGAGGCACCTTATAATGCCAGATGTTAGAGTGCTGCCAATCTGTTTTCCCCCCCTGTATCAAAAATCTATATGTGGATTTGGTTGTGAAATCACCCGAGGCACTGAACCTCCAGTAGAAGGAATCCATTTGATCATTTAGGGCCACACCATCCATGCATCCAATATCAGCATTCAACTCACTCAATTTTTGAGATGCATCTCTCAAAGAAATTTTTGGAAAATTAGGCTTCACATTATCCCCATAAAAACCTCTTATTGGCCTACCCCCCCAGGAATCAAACCAAAATGATATTGATTGTCCATCCCCAATTATGCAGTGACACCCCCAATGAAAAATAAATTTTATTTTTTGTAAGTTTCCCCAGAAGAAAGAACCTGTACGCATCCAAATCTTTGGCCCCTGTTGCCCTGTGCTTTTCTTGCGCAGGCTGGAGGCTATTTTGCACCACAAGGAGTTCGGTTGCATGTATAACCTCCACCACCATCTCGTTAGTAACGCAGTATTTTGCAGCTCTAGATTAATGACTCCCATGCCTCCAAATTCTTTCGGCAAGCACACTGTCGGCCAGTTGACGACCGAGATACCCCTCTTCTCTTGGCCATTTTTGCCCCATATAAAATCCCTCCGTATTTTATCCATTCGGTCGATTGCCCATTTGGGAATTTTGAAACAGGACATAAAATAGGAAGGTAGAGCCGATAGGACTGAGTTTACAAGTTGCAGCCTTCCCCCGCGAGAAATCATCTTGCATTTCCAACCTTGTAGCTTTTTTTCCATTTTTTCAATAAGTGGGATGAAGCAGCTTCTGGCCGGCCTCTTGACTGTGAGGGGCATGCCCAGGTAAATTAAAGGAAATTCGGTCTGTTGACAGCCTAGGATGGCCCCCGCTTTGCCCGACTCTACTTGGGTCATGTTGAGCGGGATGAAGGAACTTTTTTGGTAGTTAATGTCCAACCCTGATATTTTGGCAAAAAGCCGTAGCATCACTTTAAAGGTAATAAGAGATACTTCATCGGCACTCACAATAAAAGCCGTGTCGTCCGCGTATTGTAATGCAACTATCGATTCCGGGATCTTCGGTGCTATGGGTGTGGATAGTATTCGGTTCATTGCTTGTACCATCTGTTGTAAGACATCCGCCGCAATTAGAAATAACATTGGTGATAAGGGGTCCCCCTGCCTCAAACCTTGTTTATGTGTAAAGGGTTGTCCATGGTTACCATTAATGATCACTTCCGGAAAACCTCTTGTCTTCATGACCGAGGCAAGGAATTCCCATTGTATAGAATCAAAAGCCTTTGTAAAATCTATCTTAATGAAAACCGCTTGCCTTTTTGAGCTTGAAATGTATTGAAGCGTTTCACGTGTTGTAATAAAGCTCTCTGCTATGAATCTACCTCTCACGAAGGCGGTTTGAAACGGGGAAATCATATTGGGAAGTTCCCTGGCTAACCGGTTTGCTAATATTTTTGAGATAATTTTTGGAATGAGGTTTACCACGCTTATGGGACGGAAGTCGTGCACGGTTAGGGATACTTCTTTTTTCGGAATCATGATGATATCCGCGCAATTCACAGTCTCTAGGTTCAAGAGGTTATTAGAGAAAGATTTTACCATTTCTATGATGTCCCCTTTGACCTCATTCCAGAATTTTTTGACGAATTCGTTTGGGATTCCGTCCGGACCGGAAGCTTTGTTATTTGCCAATTGCTTTACTGCTGCCGCTATTTCTGTTTCTCCAAAATTCTGTTGCATGTGTTCAATGTTATAACCCGAAAAATTTAGTGTAATTAATTAGACTAATTAAGTAGATTTTTGGACCTAATTAAATTTTGTTTCTAAATAATTTAACTAGTCAAATGATGGATAAATAAATTATTAACGAAGTAGATTAATAAAACTTATTAAGTTAAATGAAATAGTACAAACCGAAGTTTTTAAAAATAGATAAGTTTCAAATTCAATTAATTACGAATTGACTAACGAAATCAAATTAGGGATTCGAACAAATTTCGAGTTAAAGGTTCATCAAATTAATCTCCTTTCTATCTTGAGACAAATCTAAACCGTGCAATTTTGTTCTGCACGAATCTCAAAGCAGCATAATGTTTTGTTATTCTTGTTAGTGGAAATATCAGACATTCATTTTAGATCTGCACGAATCTCAAAGCCGAACCATTTACTTGAACTCCTTTCTTTGTTTTCTTCGCTGAGTCCAGACGGAGCCGTGACCTTTCTTTTTTTTCCTTCTCCCTCTGCGCCAACTCACCCTTCCTCCTTCCAGCGAGAGTCAGATCCCCTTTGTTTTTTTTCGCTGATTTGTTTTAACCTCTCTGCCGATATCGCCTCTCCTCTCTCTCACCCTCTCCAGTACACTCTCTCTCTTTTGCTCTCTCTCTCTCTCTCTCTTTGGCTCTCTACCTCTCCACTCCTACTGCCGCACCACCTTCCCTCTTTTCCCTTCACTCCTAAACCGAGAATCAATAACCTAATCCCGTTACTGTCGATTGCCTGTTGCCTGTTTTCGTGTGCTTGCTGATTTCCTGTTGCCTGTAGCCGATTGCCTGCTTGCCGAGTGACTGTTTTCGTGTGCTTGGCGATTGCCTGTTGGAAGGCCATAGTGACTGCCGAGCTTCGATTTCTATTGCGATTTACTCTCCGACTCGGTAACCCTAAACTTTTTATTTCGGATTTCCTTTGCCTTGTGGCTTACGGCTAAGGCCTTGATCAATGGCCTTCGTGCCATTTCATTTGACCTGCGGCCATTGTGCCATTTTCTGTGATCTGTGGCCTTGTGCCTCTTTGCTTGCCATGTGGCTTGTTGCCTTGACCGTGGCCTTATACCTTGATGCTTGCTCTGTGATGAATTGTGCATTTGTGCTAGCTCTGCCTTGTGTTGTGTTTGCTGGACCGATACCAGAATGGTTCTATAACCGTACCTTTGCACTGATTGTTCTCTGAAATCTGTTACCTTAGTTTCATATGATGGTTGCAACATGGGTACCAGTTGGTACAGCCCAATGATACCACTGGTACCGATGTTGAACTGACAGGGACCTTATTGAGAAATTGGAAATTTATTGGATTGAATTGTAGAATATAGGTTGTTGTGTGAATAAATAAAGTGGGAGGACTTAAATGAAAAAAATGGTATTTAATTAGATAATGGGCCGGCCTATATGTATATTACTTTGACAAAAAAAGGGATTGGGCCTTTGACCTTGATGGGGCTTGACTTGTTGGAATATAATTATTTAATTGGGCTTTGGTAATTTAAATAGACTTGACCCAAATCGAATTTTAAAAGAGAAATGATTTAAAATAAATTAATTACACACCTTAATTATTTAGAATTAATAGAGTAGGTAATTAGAATCTTATAAATTAAATAAGTAGAAATTGTAAATTTAAGAAATTGACTTTCAATTAAAATATGTTGTTAATTAATAATATTAATATTTTCGAATCATTCGATTTCAAATTTCGTTAAGTAGGATAATTAGATAGTCACGTGTTGTTTTACATCTATAAATTAATTGACTTGTACAAATTATTAAAAATAATTCGTACGACCTTAAGAATATTATCATTAAATAGATTACATTTATAAACTATGTACTTAAGATTTAAAATTATTTGTAGCTTAATTAATTAGGAAAACACGTTATTTTACAAGTGATTAAATAGAAAATAATTACGTAGGTTATACCTTACTTATTTTATTTGTAAAAATATGTAATATCCTTAAATTAAAAGTTATGAATATTTAAATTTCATTAGAATCAATTTAAACCAATCTTGGACCCTTTTTGTTATTAGGCCGGAATATTGGAAATTATAAATGTGGGCTAAAATTTATTAAAGAACATGCATAAATAAACAATGAAAATGTGATCAACGAATTTAATGTTGAGACTACTAAACCCAACCTATTATGATTTAAATATAAATTTTCTTATATACTTATTTAGCGGGTATACTAGATTAGTGTATATTAGTTATCAAATGTCGTGTAAGATAATTTTTATGACTCGTTAATCTTATATATCAAATAACACTAAATTAAAATATTCTAAATCCAACACATTTTAGATTAATTAGGATTTTAATTTAAATAAATTAAGTAGTTAGATCTTAAAATATTAGTTAAGTAATTAAATATTTAGATTAAGTAAAATATAGTTTTAAATAAAATAAATAATTTATAAATAACATATGTTGTTAATTAACAACATATTAACATTTTCGAATCATTACGATTACAAAAGTTTAATTAATAGAATAATTAGATAGACACGTATTATTTTATATTTATAAATTAAGCAACTTGTACAAATTATTAAAATAAGTTCGTACTACTTTAGAAATATTATAATTAAATGGTAGCAATTGAAATTACGTAGATTTTACCTTAAGTAATTTAGCGTAAAAACATGTAAATAACATTACTTAAGTATTCGACTAATTAGATAAGCAGTTTATCTTCAAATTAAAATATAACAAATGATTTAAATACGTAGATTAATTTAATTAGAGTTGGACCAATTTTACGCTCGATCGGAATCGAGTCAAACCGACCGAACCGATTCAGCAGATTCGAACCTTAGTTAATTAATTAATTAAATACGAACACTTAGTGAAAATAATCAAACGGGGTAATAAGGGTTACGAATACTTAGTTAGACTCTAATTAAGTTACGTCTAAATTACAGGTCATCCGACCTACGTATATTCCGATCCGTGGACCGATCCCGCTGACGCTTGTACAGGAGCAGGCGAGGATTACGTGGATTCCGGAGGCTATTAGCGCGTTCTACCCCTACAGCCATCAGGTGTGGGATATCTGTATTTTCTTTCGTGGCGTACTCTCACCAGTCGACCACTTGACCTGACATCTGTACTTTAAATTTTGTAGTTGCATTAGAGCATGTTTAATCCTTTCTGAACTGTAAATTAGGATTTGCACAACCCCTTCTAAATTGAAAATTTAATGCTTTCTTAGGAGTAGTGTAATTTAATTAATAATATATTAGGATATTAGTTGTCCCCTGCTCGTAGAGGACAACATAGTATTGTAGTTAAGCATGTGCATTGGTGAGCGTGAGATAGAAGACCGAATGACTGCTTTCCGTCACGTAGGCATGGGATGCGTGACGGTTCGTGGGTCATTGGGCTGAGGGATCACTTGATCCCTTAGAGGTCTTATTAGGATTATTATTATTATATGCATTAGATTGGTAGTATATCATTTTCGATCATTTTACATTTTGTGCGGACCGATCTCGAGTCCGGAGACGATTCGGGAGCTATCCCCCCTACATTAGGAGCTACTTGCCTAGTACGGCTGCCGAGGATGCGGTGGCAGATTTTATGTTTATTGTTATGATGTCCCATTGATCTGGCCGGATAGTGGAGTTTCGTCTCTGCTCATGAGGAGATGAATTAACTTATTCTTACGCATTGCTTGTAGTTTTCTCCTATTTTATATGTTTGGTGATGAATCGTCTTAGAGTAAGGAGAATACACGGAATTGGATGTAACCATCGGCTAGCGTGCACTTGCCTACGGGTTGAAGTCTTGTGTGGGCGAAGCTCGATGTCATTAGGCATCGGGTATCTTTGCTCCTCTGATCGCAGTCCTTGGGTTACGAAATTCGATATAACCATCGGCTAGCGTGCACTTGCCTACGGGTTGAAGTCTTGTGTGGGCAAGCTCGATGTCATTAGGCATCGGGTATCCTTGCCCCTCTGATCGCAGTCCGTGTGTTATGTCACTTTTGAGATACAAATTCAATTTGATTGAACTTGGCACGGCACGGGGTGACAAAATTATCTGTACTATTACTATATCAATTTGTACACACAGTACCTATTGTACTGGACTTCGGTTGAGTATAATATTGATCCTCATATTTTATTTTGGGAAACCTTGGCATTTTTGGCATAATAGGATAATCACATCATGTCATCTATTATATGCATATTTTTCTTTTGTAGTACTATGATAGGTTTAATTCTCGCAACATATGCATTAAAAGTAAATTTCCGACTTTACGTAGATTTCAAATTAAAATGTGATTTGACTTGAGAGGATCCCTGAAGGGATAATACTGGGTCACATACTGGGCGATCATTCGCTCATCCCCTCCTTATGGATGTGGGCAGGTACAGAGTCTGACGGTCCGCAGCAGGAGGCGTCAGGAGCTGTCCCCGACGGTCACATCACTTGAGGTAGATTAGGGGTGTTTGTTTAGGATTTTGCGAGTCCAATGTTTTGTTATATATATTGGACTCGATAGATCATTGTATCCCTTTTGACTAGTTATGTTTATTTTATCCCGAGGTGGATTGTATGGATGTGTGTATATGTATGTTTATTTGATATTTATGACTATTGCTTGTTGTATTATATTGCTTCCGCTGTTATTTGATTATCATGTTGTTTAGCCTTGCGTGTTTGTCGATCATTAGACACGAGGCGGGGATTGATCACACCCTAATCCGGAAATTCTGGTTTGGGGTGTGACATTCAAGGTCTAAACTGTCGGTGTAGAGCTTTGTAGGATCGAAGAGGATTGTGTTTGTTGATCTCCCCAAGAGGTTTTTTAGCGTGGTATGAAATGCCTCTGTAATTTCCTGCTGGCCTGTGACCGTGCGGCCTTCATGTTCTAATGAAAGAATTGCATTCTTTCTTGCCCGGGCCGATGCAAATGCATGGAAAAACCGCGTGTTGCGATCACCGCTACGTAACCACTTACATCTCGCCCGTTGTTTCCAACGTGCTTCGATTAAAGTTGCTAGTTCGTAGGCTCTTTCTCGCATTTGTATTCTATGTTGGAACTCGTGTTGGCTCAGTATCCGATCTTCCTCCTGCCTATCTAGTGTATGAATCTGTTTTTTGCAATAATCGATTTGAACTTGGGCTTGACTGAAATTGTTTCTGTGCCATAGTCTCATTTCTTGCTGCAAATGTTTCATACGTTCTTTGAACCCCTGAAGGCCGTATTCAACAACCTCCTTCCAGTGGTCCCCAACTTTTGATGTGAATAGGTCATATTTGAACCAGCATAGCTCTATTTTTGGGGCGGTTTTAGTGGTCGGGTGTTGTTTACAAGTTAATAATAAGGGCACATGATCGGAGACCGTCATCGGCAGAGCTCGTAACGTGATGATGGGAAACTTCATGGTTAGATCCGGGGTTAGGAATACTCGGTCTAATTTGGAGTGAATAGGTATAGGTTGTTTGTTTGTCCAAGTAAAGTTTCTGTTCCTTAGAGGTATGTCGAGTAGCTGCAGGTCTGTTATTAGCTCGTTGAATTGTGACATATGGTTGAAACCCCTCATTGCACCGGAACGGTCTACTATCCAACGAACGACATTAAAGTCACCCGCAAGGAACCACGGCACCCGGATAAGTGGTGCTATGTTTCTGATTTCGTGAAAAAACTGCAGCTTATTCGACTCTCCGGGCGGACCGTAAACGGTAGTGACTACAATGGATTGGCCAGTGCTAATTTGTAGGAGTTGTGCTGAGCATGTGTGATTAGTTGACCATGAGTTTTGTAAGAGGTATGACCTTTTCCATGAAATAAAACATCCACCTGAGGACTCTCGGGCACTTAGAATGACACAGTTACGCTCAAAAAAGGAGGGTAAGACACGTGAGACATATCTCAATTCATCTTTGTTCCATTTAGTTTCCTGGATACAGATGATGTCACATCTCGAATCTTTTATGAGATTGCGCACTACATCCGATTTTTCCTCGCTACATAAGCCTCTAGTATTCCAACAAAGCAAATTTATCTTTTTCATTGTATTCATAAATTCAAGTCTGACTACAATTCCAACGATAAAAAAAAAAACCAAACGGCCTTGCCTATTCCTCCTTGTCGGACTCCGTGTCCATTTCATCGGCTGAGTCGGGATCAAATTGAGAGTAGTATAAACCTTCGGCGTCCGGGCCGTCTAGCATGGGCGAGTCCTCTCCGTGAACCGTGGCCGGCGTTGCTTGAGCATGTGCGGCTGAGTTTTGTTGGGCTCTGGCTGCATTATCTTCGGTTAAGGCCTGGTCCACCTCTTCTATATGTATCCCACAGGCCTCAGCTATTTTTTCGGAATGGGTCTTCTTCATGTGGATAATATAATTTCCACTTGGGCCTTGTGTCGTATGGGCCTCTTTATTAGATGGGCTTTCTTGCTCGGTGCAGCCCGTCTTCCTTTTGTTTTTTTTATGCCTCGGTTTGTTCACCTGTAAAGCCACTGGTTTGACTTTAGGCCTTTGTAGAATTCGTACCTCACGTGGTAGCTGGGGAGGGATATGTGGGAGTTTGCCTTTTGGGTCTTCTGATTCACGCAATCCCGTTTCATGATAACCCTGTCCACTCTGCGCAGACAGCTGAGGCTCTGTCACCATTTCGGGGGTAGGTAGTACCTGTAGCCGAACTCCTGTAGCGCCGCGGATTGTTTGTGTTACCCGACTCCGAACCAGAGGTGTTGGTTGTTCTATTTCTGCCATACTGGGAGCCGTTGGGATCTCGTGTGGCCCGGCCGTACCTTGCGATTGGGACAGGAACTGAAATTCTTGGGGTGGGAAATCCGTAGTACGGATAGTAGGAGAGAAACTTCTGATTGATTGTTGCTGGGTTTCTGTATCCGGGTCAACTATAGGTTGTGCACGACCCGCCTCAGCCGGCTGCACCAAAGGCACTGTGGACATTTGCCGGTCATCCTCCTCTGATTCTGTCCGGTCTTCCTCCGGTTGCGCTACCAGGAACTCTCTCCTCTGGTTCTCTTCGGTCTCTTCCAACCTTGGGGGTCTATACTCGAATGCTCCGATCAATTCTCTAAACAGAGTGCCGTCATCTTCTATGACTTTAGGGCCGGTCAGAGCTTGTAGTAATGCCGGTGTGAGAGCCTCTGGGGTTAAACCGGCACACATTTCACGCAATGCTTTCCTTGAGATTGTGAGGCTCTCTTCCTCAAAGCATTGGCCAGGGTAGGTGTGTAAGTCAGTTTCTGATGAGTGGGTGTCTTCGTCAGTGGATGTAATAGGGGTTTTTGGGGTCGGCCTGGTGTACCTCGGGGGATACGGTGGGATATCCGCTGCCGTCAGTACCGCACCCTGATCCCATACCACCGCTGATATCGGGACCGAGAATTCCATTGCACCCGCGGAGAGGGTGATATTCTTGGGTATGCGGTTTAGGTCGTCAGTTGCGACAGCCACCTTCCATGCTGTCTTGTCGGCAGCAATCTCTGGTTGGACCGTGCCCAGGTACGTGCCAAACGAGGAGACTGCTTTGATGATGTGATCCTCTCTCCACAGATGCACGGGAAACCCTATTAGGTCTAATAAAATTTTGAACCGTGGGATCACAATGGCTGTTGCATCGTCGTGGGGTGACCATTGTTGGAATGACATGCCTTGGTCCCAGAGTGATGGGGGAGTAGCCTTAATGAAGGTTTCGACTTTCAGACCAACCGGGAGATGAATGATGAAGCGTTGTCGCGTCAGTTGCGACACCTTAATTTCCTCCTTCCTAACCAGCCCTGTATCTTCTGCTATCTGGACCACCTGGTTTAGTTGCATCTGTAGAGGGTATTCTGCCGCGTGCATCACCACCGCTCTGTTCAGTGTTTCTAGCTCTCGATAGTATGCCTCATCGCGTTCAAGAAAGACATGGATCCTTTCCGGTCTGTTGTCCGGCATTCCTGGGACCGGGGGGGCTTCATTACCTGTTAGCAGTTCTTCAAAGTCGGGTTCTCCCCGAGTGAGTGGCTGTTGTTGAGCTGCCGGCTGGAACGGCTTAGCTGCCGCATTAAGAGAATTGCCTCTGCAAGTCGACGCAATATGGCCTTCTTGGTAGCATCTGCCGCATTTGCGGGCATTCCTGCAAACTGCCGCTGTGTGGCCCGTGCGAAGGCACTTGAAGCATCTTCCGTGCCATTCTGTGAAGTTTGGCGATGGCGGGAAGCGTAGCATGGTCGGGCTGTGGGGTGATGCAAAGTACTGCACACTGGTCCGAGAGCGTGGTGAGGATTGGGATGAGTGGCGGGATGATGGTCAGGAAGAGAGTGGTGAGCTGCGCTGGGATCCGCCTGAGCTTTGAGACTGTCCGCTGAGGCCGGACACCATTTGCGCATAAGTGGGTTTAGCTGGGTAGGGAGTGTATGCCCGCACTCTGTCGATCTCCTGGTCAGTGGGGGTACGCCATCCGTTGGGGAAGCGTCTGCGTCGGCGGACGACCTGCCAGTCATGGGCGGCCATCGTGGTTGGCTAAGGTGAGAGGGCGTGTCGGGGTCGCTTTCTCGCTTTCTCTCTTTCAGGCGGGACAGTACTTTCTCTCTTTCTCCTTCGGTCTCTCTCTTTCTCTTTCCCTATCTCCTCTTTTTCAATCTCTCTTGTTCTCTCCTGGCGCCTCCGCCTTCCATCTCCGTCCCTCCGTCTCTTCTCCACCTCTTCTGATTTAGACAGCTTCACTTCTACGGATCTAAATTTCTCGTGTCAGGTGTGCCCTTTCGATCCGTGCGAGCTTGAAGGAGGCATGGATCCGGCACCTCTCTGTCCTCTCTTCTCACCTCCGCCGTCGCCATGATACCTCGACCTCAAACTCTTACGACCGTGTGGTAGCCGCAGCGTGCCTTGAGTCCTTGCGAGACGAGCTCGTCTCTGGCCGCGCTCACTTCAATTTTGATTCTGAAGATTGGATTTTGTTACACTAAAGAGATATTGAAATATGCAGTCTCTATTCGAGCTTAATTTTCAAGGTAATTACTCTTTTCATGTTATGTAGCATCCAAATAATTCATACATATCTAATACTAGTTAAGATACACGCTTGATTGTCACATGCTACTAGTAATTTATATTCTAAGGAGCTAATTATGTGGTGATCGTTTGTTTTTGTCTTGATTGCATCTTGTGCCTGTTTAGTTTATGCTCAGTATGTGTTTGACAAAATGCCTCAGTGAACAGTAAGTTGCCTAGGCAACACAGAGGGGAGAGGTGCTCAGTGAACAAAGAATTCCTTGCTACTGCTGATTTTAAGAACAAAGAATTTCAATTGTACAACTCTTGCAAGGAAGATTCAAATGAGCACTGGATAAAATTTGTATGAAACTTTGTATATGATGGTTATGAAGTTTGTAGTAGATGTTTTTGAATGTTATGTGATTAAATGTATTTAGTATTTGTATGAAACTTTGATTTGTTATGTTCTTGATTTGTTAAATATTAGTATTACTTTATAACATATTTTACAATATAAATATTCCTACTTCAACATATAGGTATGAATACTTCCTAGATTACATGTTAATATCATCACACTTGATACATGAACTATTCATACTTGCATTACGAGGTATGAATACTTTGCAATACTTGATATTAATACTTTCAAATGTCATCCAATGTCATAAAGAAAAAAAATTGATATAATTTGTTAGATACAGACACTTGATACATGAACTATTCATACTTGCATGACGAGGTATGAATACTTGCAATACTTGATATTAATACTTTCAAATGTCATCCAGTGTCATATGATTTTTTTTTATAAAATTTGTTAAGTACAAACACTTGACACATGAACTATTCACACTTACAACGAGGTATAAATACTTGTAATATTTGATATTAATACTTTTAGATGTCATTTAGTGTCATATGAAAAAAAAATTAAAATTTGATTGCATCTATTAAATACAAACACTTGATACATTAATTATTTACATTTGCATGACGAGATATGAAAACTTGCAATACTTGATATTAATACTTTCAGATATCATTCAGTGTCATATGAAAAAAAAATGATATAATTTGTTAGATACAAACACTTGATGTATGAACTATTCACACTTGCATGACAAGGTATGAATACTTGCAATACTTGATATTAATACTTTCAGACATCATCTAGTGTCATATGGAAAAAAATTGATAAAATTTGTTAGATACAAACACTTGATACATGAATTATTCACACTTGCATGGCGAGGTATAAATACTTGCAATACTTGATATTAATACTTTCAGACATCATCTAGTGCCATATGGAAAAAAATTGATAGAATTTGTTATATACAAACACTTGATACATGAACTATTCATACTTGCATAACGAGGTATGAATACTTGCAATACTTGATATTAATACTTTCAGACATCATTCAGTGCTATATGGAATTTTTTTTGATATAATTTGTTAAATACAAAATACTTGATAAATGAACTATTCACACTTGCACGACGAGGTATTAATACTTGCTCGATGAGGTATGATTACTTGCATGACGAGGTATGAATACTTGTGCGACAGACAACCCAAAAGTATGTCATCAAGGATCTCATTTGAAAAATAAAAATTGTATAAAAGATGTTCGTGATTTTAGATTTGCGAAATTCCTCACAAATCGTCAGAATTATTGGTTAGATTGAACAGAGAAAAAAAAATCACCTTTAAAAACATGTAAAAGATGGGTGAGTAATGTGTCCAATTTTTTATTTGTGAAATACTTGATATCTTAGATATGAATACTTGATTTATTATATATTAATACTTGCGCACATAGATATCTATATTTGCGTGCACCAGTTGTAAAATCTTTCAAATATTAGGTGGTCCCCAAGTAGTTAGTGGTCCTCCAGCTAGTTAGTGATCACTTGAGTAGTTAATGACTGGAGGACATAATGGAAAATTCTTATAGGAGGACACCTAGGCGCTCCCTAAATCATATTATTTGCTGGCAATCCATTCAACGTTTAGTGACTTGTTTCAAAACGTAGTAACTAAGCAACTTTTATCCAACTGATTAATATCGGATGAATCCAAACCTAAAGAAAAAGAAAAAGACAATTTCACCCTTTTCCCCAGTTTGTAACACGGCAACGATGTAATGTTGAAGCAAATAAACCAGAGAAGGCAACCATGTAATTTTGACGTTGGACACTTGGGCAGTGCCAGTCATCGATCCTCTGCAACATCCCTTGAAAAGCATGGCAATGCAAGATCCCATTTAGACCCACCGCCAATCGATCGGCACAAACTATCACAAGAAAAGTTTTTGAAAAATCTTTACAGAAGTTGAACCAACTGTGCTACCCCCTCTCTACCAAAAAAAGTTACACGAAGGAAAAATAACTCGAATCCAACGGTTCGTGAGAAATGCTCCTTCGATCGATTAATGGTCCGATCCGGCTAAATGGGCTTAGCCTCTTATTCTTAGGTCAGCAATGGTAATGACTGATGAAACGAGACCTGGCCCAAAAGTTAGGCCTCTGAAAAATGGGTCCTACCCAAAGCGAACATTCCAGTTTTGAATCGAATATCCAACATAGGGAACTGGAGGAATATCCACCGGGCCGAAACCAGCCCAGTTTGGTCCCTCGTTTATTCGTTGTTTTCTGAAGTTTTGAAAGAGGAGAGGAGAAACTCGTAGATTGTCAAGCGGTGATCGGCCCCACTAGTCAGTTGAAATCTAACCTGGTTCTAGAACATCTCTCACCGCTTTCTCGGGTCTCCCGCTCCGCTCCGTCTCACCATGGCCAAGCGACTCCTCCTCAATATTAGTTCTCTCTCTCTCTCTCTCTCTCTCTCTCTCTCTGAGTTGCTGCATTAGAATAGTTAGCTTTCATTTTGGTTAAATAGAAGCATAAAGCCGCATTATTTTCAATGGAACTAAGTGACATAGACTGGTGATTATAAATTGACGACAAAAGCTTTTTTTTATGGGAGCAATTTTGGCCTGCGAGTGGTTTTGTTCTTATGGAATCCAGAGATTTGTCAATGGTTTAATTTGCACGCCGTGCAGAAGAAATTAACATATTCTTCTTAGACAACCTTTTATATTTTCCAAGTATTGTTAAGTTAATGGATTTCTTCCATTTGTTTTATGATTTTAAGTTTGTTTGTGCTCTAAGTCAGATTGTGTTAATTTATTTGAAAAAAAGCCTTAGTTTGGACATTTCCTTAACTCTTAAGGACCTACATCCAAAATGCATGAAAGGACTTGTTCCTTATTTATTTAAACTCTTATTGGATTTCTTATTTTTTTTTCCCCAGGTTCCAGATTGCATCATATAAGAAATGATAATTCGTACCGTCAACTGTTATCAGGAGTTGTAAGTCGTTGCCTCTCTCAAAGCCCCAAATCAGAGAGGGAAGAGGAGAGCATATCGACATCCATCAAAGCAAAGACAACTAATTCAGATGATGATGAATTGACCTTATGGAAATGGAAAATCGAATTGGATTGGCTCTCTAAAGCACTTGAGCCTGCTTTGCAATTGTACAAATGGGCCTCGTTTACAAGTAATGACTCTTATTTACTCTTTTTCTTTTTCATTTTTTGTTGGCTTCTTTATAAGCTGCATTGTCACCTGGTGTAAGCTTTGATTAATGTGTTTAACTGCCCAGTCACAGTCAGACATAATATAACCCAAGCTGAAAATAAAATCAAGGGTTTTTTGAAATCTGGTCAATACACTACTAGCATGAGTTTGTGATGCCAGTGACTTGAAAGGCATAATGCTAGAATCAGATACCTAAAATTCCTTAGCTTAGTTATTATTATCATAGTTCCATCATAAATTTTTGCAATTGCGCACAGGATTGGCTTTTGACATGAAAGTCCTGTAAACTCTTACCCAATGGCTTATTTAAGGATTGCTTAAACGGACAGATATTAACAACCATGTCAACCGACCAAAGAGTTCTAAAAGTCTAAAAAGTGAAATTTACATATATGTTTTAGATAGACTGTATAACAAAATTTGTTGTGATTTGAAATTTGATAGATATACGGTTTGGAAAATTAATGGTTAAAAGTTCTATTGGAACTTGATTGGTGACGTAATAATTTTTAAATTACACCAATTCTGGGATACAACCCATCTAAATTGTGGAGAACATTTCTACAATTTTACTTTTACGGTTTTGATAATCATTTTATCGGTTATTGCAGTTGTCATGTAATAATGGTTGTCCAGTATCTCTTGTCCATGCCTACTGCCAATTGTAGGCTTCTTACTGGAACACTTCTGAAATATAGTTTAAATTTGAACTTCTGATCTTAAAAGTATCCTTGAATAGGTATACATTTTCAGCACCTTTGAACCCCCTTTTGATTAATAGGAAACCTTTTAACTTTTATTGACTTTCCTGGAAAAAATAACTCCACAAAAAAATTCTTTACTGAATTTACTTGATATGGAAGAGGTAGTTGTATTAACAATTAACAAAAAAAAAATCTTAACTGAATTTCCTGGAAAAATTTAACCCCTTTTGATCTTCTCCTTCCTGATATGGAAGAGGTAGTTTCTCTAAAACAGTTGTCTGTATTGTATTTGCTTGTCTGGATGTGGTCAGAATCATAAATGTATCCTAGAAGTAAATCTTTTATTAAACTTTCAAATTTAAACTAACTTGGACTGAAGCCATAATAGTGCCTCTAGGAACTTGTGCACTTACGTTTGATGAATTGTGGTACTTGTCTTTTTCAGGAGGTGATGCCAAAGTACTACCTAATAGCAGGTCTTTTAGTGAAATATTGAAAAATCTCCAGAGAAGCAAAATAAGTATTCAGGATTGGAGTCTCAGTGACCTTACTGTTGGGTTGTATTTAATTTATCTCAGCCAGGCCTCTGCTGAGAAAGCTGAGCAGTTCAAGGGCATTCAGATCTCCTCTGAATCTATCGTATGTCCTTTTTCATTTGTTTGTACAAAATTACTTTGTTGCCTTCTTTTATGTTAGTTCGTATTTGGAGGGCAAGTTTAGTAGTAGTAGCAGTAGAGGTTGTATGGGGTAGGGGTCCAGGAGGCATCACCATATATGGACCCATTCCCTAAATGTGTCTTGTTCCAGATTTTGACTCATACAATATTCATTATTAAGATGGATGATCTTTGTAGTGCAAATAATAGTGGTCCCTTTGGGTCTGAATAGTTCAGTACCATACCGATACCTACTTAATAAGGTTTAGCTTTGGGACGGGTCTGGTCGTAAATTGGGCACTTTTTCATGATAAGTTTTGCAGTGTAAAGGGAGAAGACTGAAGATGCCGACTTGACTTGTTTAATGCCAAGAGAACTGAGAAATTGATCCCTTGACTGAGGTGTGCAAGTGGGAAAATAGATCAAAAGGCTTCCTTTGTGCTGAACGAAAGAGTTTTTCTGGATAATAATTTAGGGTTTTGTCTAAACGAGAGAGGGAAAAGGCAGAGGATGGGTGGGTTTTGCATTACCTCTTATGATGCACTCTGAATGACTTAAAAATGCTTAATTAGGATTTTCCTCTCTCTAACCTTCTAATGACATAAATGAAAAATTATGTTCAAACAATATCATTTACTGTAATAGGTACAAGAGCTAATATATCATCTAGAGCTAGCAAAGGGCTCATATAAGGACAGTCCGGCAGCAGTAGCAAAGCACAGCATGCTTCGGGAGAAGAACATTGTGAAATTTATAAAAGATTCTAGCGTCATGAGGCCAGGATACTATGTTGGGGTTGACACAAGGAACAGCCTTGTTGTTCTCGGCATCCGTGGTACCCACACCGTCCATGACATTGTCACTGACCTTGTCTCCTTGAGTGACGACCAAAAGGTGTCACTGGAGGGATTCTCAACCCATTTTGGTACAGCAGAAGCGGCAAGATGGTTCCTTCACCACGAGTTAGATACCATAAGGAGATGCTTGGAGAAGTATAAGGTAGGAATGGTGGGCATTGATTTATGTGCATGTATTACTTTTTCTGTCAGCCTTTGTGGGAAAAACTTAAATGACTTTCCTTAAAGTTTATAATGGTAGAAAACTTACAACTTTGCAAATAGGCGGAGTAGCCACACTAGCCCTTGTGCCTACCTGTCCCATCAGAAAACATTCAAACTCTGTTGCACACAAAATTAATGGCGAGGATTTAACTGGTTTCATCATTTTTGCTCCTTTACAAAATATTGGCCTTGTATAAACTGTCAAGCAACCACGGATAACACAAAACACAAGTCCTTTTGATCATATCATGAGAGCTAATTAGCATGCTCATCCAGTTGGGCAGCAACAAATGCCATCATATCAGGGTTTTATCACAATCTTGATGCTCGCAGTTATGTAACAATGGGAAGTTTAAATTATGCTTTCGGGGGTTATGGATGCACTTATTAATTATGAGCTAAACAGGGTTATAGGTTGAGGTTGGTGGGGCACTCACTTGGTGGGGCTGCAGCAGCTTTACTAGCAGTCATGCTCAGAAATAAATCAGAAGAGGAATTGGGTTTTTCTCCTGAAATTGTCTCTGCCGTTGGATTTGGAACACCACCTTGTGTCTCAAAAGAGGTTGCTGAAAAGAGTTCTGACTATGTCTCTACTGTGGTGTTACAGGTAAGCTTGTGTGAAAAATAAGTCCCAATGAAATTGCTCTTTTTTCTTTTTATCGCATGTGTTCTGTGGAAAGCACCTGATGCTTCCATAATTGTATAGAAAACCCTTAGTTTTGGTACTTGCAAAATGAACAAAATGGGGAATGAATTATATTTGTTGGAGAATTCCATAGTCTCTGTGCCAACCATTGTCGGTTGCCTCATTAGGTAAATATTAGGCTTCTGAACTATGAGCTGATTAGTGAACAAAAGGTAAATTAGGACGGAGAGGAACTCAGATTAGAGAAAATCATCTTTAATTGTCTCAATTGGGTAAAAGTTTGTTAATACAGAGAACCTAAAACCGAAGTGATCATTTTTTTTATTTTTTAAACACCTAGGTAAGTGCTTGTTTTTTACAAGAACTTTTTACTTTGTTTTTGTGTATTACTGAACATATGATGTAAGAGTGTAAATGGAAGTTTATTTAAAAACTAGGCCACCTGGTTTTGGATTTTGTACATACAGTAAAACACTGATCTGAGTTTGTTTATAGTTTTCTTTCACATGTGATACCCAAGTACTGCAATTGTAAGTACTAATATTGATCCTTTGTATAGGATGACATAATCCCTAGGTTAAGCGCAGCTTCTTTGGCAAGGCTCCGCAATGAAATTATTGAGACTGATTGGTAAATTTTATATGCATCTGAAATAATTCTGATATATTTTTTTACAAGGAGCTTATTGTAATTAAGAAATGGGATTGTATTTCAGGATGAATATTCTAGAGAAGGAAGATTGGAAAGGGGTGGTAGACATCGTAACAAATGCTAAGCTAGTTGTATCATCCATTCAAGATGTGGCCCATAAGCTTGCGGACTATGCTAATATATCATCCACTAATTCAAGTAAGTTAAAATGTTTCCAGAATTTTATATGATATCTTTTAACAACATAGTCATTCTGTACTAATGCAGGATGTCCTTATTTATTTATTACAACAAAAAAAACCAAGAAAAGAAAAGTCATATTGTCCTTGGTATTAGTATCCAGTACAATATTTTGGTATTGGTATCTGGTATGATATGACCGTGTACCATCACATGGGACAAAGTTGATACTGTGCTAATACAATATCCCTGACTACACGAGAAAGAGGATATTAGTATTGGTACTGGGTACCACCAGGTGCATACCAGTACCTAACTAGTACCAGGTTGGATTGCTACTGTAGATAATTTGCATCGCTTTCATTTAATGGGCTTATGATAAGATGATAAAACAACTTGAAACTATATCTTATGTGGTAAAATTTTCTGTAGTGAAAGATGCATTGAAAGATTCTCAGCACCCAAAAGAGATGAAAGAAGGATCTCAAGGCACAAAAAGCAGTACCTTTGTGGCAGAAGAGTTGTTTACTCCTGGGACAACGTATTTTCTGAAGAGAGAGATGGAAGAAGCTAGCAGTAGTAATAGAAGCACGGAAATTTATTCACTTTGGAAAAGGAATCCAGGGGAGCACTTCAAGCGAATTATGTTGTCTGGGAACTTCATCTCTGACCATAAATGCGAGAGTCACTATTATGCGTTGAGAGATGTGCTCAAGAGCTTACCTAGAGATAACAAACATGCCATCTTTTAGCAAGAGACGCAAGTAAAGGGGAATAAAAAATGTGGTGTTTCTTCATACTCTTATTTTTCTTGTGTGAAGAATGCTTGAGATTTTCGTGTAGCTGTGTTATATAGGTAGATTTTATACTTTTATGAATAATGTTGATATTGCAACAGTGGTACAGATTTGCATTAACTCGTAGTGTACTCGTACGGTTTCTTACTGAGCTTTTAGTACCCTCACGCACTACTGATGACAAGGGAAGAATTTCCATCTCGCGTTTAAGCTTACGCTCTGGTCGGAACAAAAAACAACAAGAATAGAGTTCAATTTAATAGAAAAGAGATGAGAAGAGTTGATCCAGAATTGAAATTTGCTTATCAGAAGTAACAATATGTGGGGAAATTCTCATTTTTGATGAATTGGAAAAGAATTCTAACATTTTACTTAATTTATCTTGTATGCCACTTAAATCCTATATCTAAAATTTGAGTCTACTGCAAATTTGACAAGTGACGAGCAATAAAACATATATAAAGTGAATGAGGAGAAGAAGAAAGTGTTGAACTAATTAAATATAGTACTGTACTACGAAGTAATTCTTGTAAAACTCAAAACGCCAATTAAATTCTACTCCAATTTGTCTTCCTCTTCTGATCACTGGATTCGTTGTTACTCCATTTCTGAGTCGCATTTGAGTGCTAGTAAATGACCAAAGCCGAATCACCTCTTATAGCGAAACCAATTTTGCCAATACCATTTATCCTTGGCATAGATAACTCTTATCTATTTGTACATGCAGCTCCATTATGAAGATGACTTCACTGCTGATAATCATAAACCGTACCCTTCATTATAGGAGATCTCACTTGATACACTTCTAAGTCTTAACAGGTGTCAGGTATCAAGTCCTAAACAGTACGTTCATTATAGGAGATCTCATTTAGGAGGTCTCATTTAGTACAAAAGCACAACAATAATAGATTAAAGAGAGCTCCAACAAACAAAATGTTGAGCGTAAAATAGACAAAAAAAGTCCTGAATTGAGACGAGAATAGAAACTGTATAATAAAGGTTGCAACTGCCCTGAATTACCTAAATTGAAACAACAATCAGCTGCCAAGCAACTAGCAAAAATATATAATAGTTCAAAACTTTAACATCTTGTTTCAAGAGAAAAGACATCCTTATTACAGTTGTGGACTGACTCCAGCAAAATCCAATCCACAAAAATAAAGTGCACCAAACAAAAAGGATTAAGAACCAAAACAAGCTAACAGGGAACAAGATTTCCAATTTACAACCCCTGTTACTGTTTAATCTCACCACAATCCTCAATTACAACCTTCTGAGATGTGGAACCACTTTCAGACCCAACAGCCTCCATGGCCTCCACAACTCCATAACCCTCCACTACCTTCCCGAACACTACATGCTTATTATCCAACCATGTAGTGGTACTAGTGCAAATAAAAAACTGGGACCCGTTCGTGTTTCGACCTGCATTTGCCATTGACAATATGCCCGGCCCAGTGTGCTTCAATTTAAAATTCTCATCATCGAATTTGTTGCCATAGATCGATTCGCCGCCGGTCCCATTTCCACGGGTGAAATCACCCCCTTGGCACATAAAACTGGGTATTATTCGGTGAAAGCTTGAGCCTTTGTAATGCAAAGGTTTGCCGGCTTTACCTATTCCTTTTTCACCAGTACAGAGGGCGCGGAAATTCTCAGCAGTTTTGGGGACAATGTCGGAGAAGAGTTCCATTACTATGCGGCCAGCCTTTGCCTTGCCAATTGCTATGTCAAAGAAAACCTTGGGATTTGCCATAATTGAAGGGTCCTTCTGCAAAATAGTATAATCAGATGGGCTTTTGATCAGAAACCATGATTTTATTTTAGTGTATACTATACACTCATGCTTTATCCCACACCTTTCTTTGCTCATGGTTCCAAATTTTGGTGTGCTAAAGGTGGTCTTATGTTATGGAATCCTAGTAGAGGAAACACAACAATCAGTTCCATAAAAGTAAATAAATAAATAACAAACAAACAAGTAAATTGCACAGATGGCCCTTAATATATCACTCATTTCCATTTTAATCTTTTAATTTTGAAAGTATCATTTTGGTCATTAAAGTTTGCAATTGCATCAACTTGGCCCTTACTATTATCATCAGTCCGAATTTCTTAAAATCATGTTCCTTTCAAACAGTAAAAACGATTTCAGATTCATAATGTATGAATTCCCAATAAGGTCTCCGAAAATGTGGATTTCAAGAGAAAGTTAAATGGGAAGTCAACAAAAAATTTCGCACAATTTTTGAGCAGGTGACCACATTTATTCGAGCCACAAGCCTTCGATTTGTGCATCTTTTCAATCGAACCAGAACAAAGAAAACTACATAAACAAGAAAATTTAAAACGCCTTTTCAAAATAACTAGGACGGAGGCATACCGGGCACTTGACGAAGAGTCTGTCTAGGGTTTTTAGGGTTTTGGATGCTGCCGTATCGCCTTTTTATTCGGGAAGAGCTAGGGTTTATGAAAAAGGATATTATCGCCTGGACATGGTGTGAAAAACTTAGGAATAACGAGTTCAAAATCGTATGACATCCTTCTGCGTAAATGAGGCTTTTCTTGAACATGGTGTGAAAAATCACTTAGGCTTTTTTTTTTTAATCGAAGTGGGCTTAGCAAATCATTCAAACTACTCAGTTTATTGCTGATGAGTGGTGGTAATTTTATCAGGCTTTGGGCCTCACCTAATCTAGCCCTTCAATTAGAGAGTATCCATATTCCATGCGGTACCATTGCACTAACCTTCAGACCCCTCTCAAGTCTCAACCTCTTCTTTGATTTCGGTGCTCTGAAGTAACTCAAATTATGAGTTTAGATCTGGACCGTTTGATTTGCTCTGGCACGATTATTAAAGATCACGTGCATTCCACCCGGCTTGTGATCCGACGGTCCTTATCTATACTCAAAATTTGGGTTACTTTATGGATCAGGATCCCGTCTCTCTTGCTCTCCAACTTATCTTCACTCCATTCCTTATCCCGCCAAATTCGCCGGTTATCGCTGCGCGTATGGGACTTTGCCGCGTAACCCCACTCTCCCTACCTCCCCGGTGTCGGCGCTCTCCCTTATATCTATAAAACGCAAAACCTTCTTCCTTACTCCTTCGCAAGCCTACTAACCTCTCCACCTCCCCCGTCCTGGAACTCCCTCTCTCAATCAAATTACGATTGACCAGGTTGGTATTTATTATTTTTCTTAGTTAGCCCGAATGTCTGCTTGACCAGGTTTTAGGCAGTTCTTAGGTGGAATTTTCAGAATTTTTTTATTCACGTACTTGGCCCAAGATTTATAATTCGAATTTATATATGGTACAGATCAGATTCCAATATATATCCTATTTGACAAATTGGCTGAAGCTGCGAGATTCCCTGATATAACTTTTGAACCAAAACCATTCTCATCTCCTAATATTTCTAAGGTAGGCAATCTATCAATCTTTTCTTCTTGCTGCCGCACTGCCCCAATTAATTAAGTCTTAATCTAGATAATTTTGTATACCTCAGTAAAGATCCATTTTAGCCTCATTTGGGCAATACAAATAAATTGCATTAACCAAAATTGAGATTTGACAATTTCTTAGCCAAACCAGTACTTGTGTTACTGATTCTTCTGTTACAACAAAAAAAAGCATTTTGTATGCCTTGGTTATAGTGTCATAGTCAGTACCTATGGTTAACAACAACCAATAGCATCGAACCAAGTTGGTATAAAATGTTTACCTTAATTCTCTTTTGGGATTCTTTTTGGGAAAATTTCGTGTAATCTGAATGTCAGATTTTTTAGTGCTGCACTTTTTAAATACAAAATGAAGTTGCATAGTAAATGGATAGTATATATAACACATTGTTTCCTTACCTATTGAGAGTCTACTCTGTGAACATTTTGAGCTCGACAAACATCTCATTGAATATTTATCTAAATAGTATGTCAACTTGTTGACATTTTTTCTTCTGATCAATTTTGTATAATTCCTGTACAATCTTAAAAATATGATGAGATCTTGTTGAGTTATAAGCATCTGTTATTGTGTTTCGATATTTTTTTCTTCTAAACTGGAATTGTAGGTTTGTTAGGATCCAAGTGCATATTTCCTTGTCAAGACAGATCCAGTCTCATCTAATGTTCATCTGGGTTAGACAAAAATAGTTCATATAATGAGAGTGCTTTTTTCTTTCCTCTTGACATACAAAGATGGATATGAATCTCTGATTCCTTTTCTAGCATTCTATGATTTTCGTATTAAGATCTTTCTTTTAGATTTGCTTAAATATTTTTCTGTTTTTACACTTGATTTAAAAATACAAAGAAATAGGCATCAATCTGCAACTTTTGTTCATCTCTCTCTTCAAATTTTCTTTAGTTTCTTACTTTCAGGAAATGAGAATGCCCACCTTATGATTTAACTCAGAGATTAGTATGAATTTCTGATTCTCAATGTGTTCTGTGATTTTAGATAGAATCCTTGTTCTAGATTCCTTTTAATATTTGCTTTGTTATTTGAAAATAAGCTGCTTTGGCAGAAAATGTAATAATTAGAAACACTACACTGTCTTTTCCATTTTTGTACCAATTCCAAGGGCTCTAAAGCCATTATGTATAGAATCAATTTTATGTTGTAATTAAGACTTTAATCAATAATGTAATGGCATAGCTACAAGGCAACAAAATAAGCAATTTTATTGCTCCCTGCTTAAATTTTACCAATAAGTACACCAGTAACCTTCTTATATATTTGGAAACATAAAGGCACTTCGCACAAAAAACAAACGTGTCAGGTCGTAGTGCCATGGTGCTATGAATTTCATTTTTTTCTGTTACCTCAAAGGGTTATGGATTCTCATGTTTTCTCTCTGATTATTAAATTTCAACTGGATCACTTTTGAAGTTTTCAAGTCTTTTCTTTTCAGTTCGAACTTAGAAGAGAAAGCAATACAAAGTTTTCATTTCTCCATGCAAACTGTACGGACAGTAACATCACTTGCTGATAATTGCAATTGCTGCATTTCGCCCAATTCACTAAGTAGGAGCAAATCTACATCTATTCATGCTCCCCTCAATTCTACTTCCAAATCTAACCTCACAATGAATTCCCAGGTAATTGGTACCTCCTACTTACATTACTCCTCTTTTCTGTCTTCAATCTATCACAATTCAGACATTTTATTGATACTGATTAGATTATATGAGTATGAGTATGATATCCTATGTTCTGACCATTCAATTGAAAATAGGGCTTTACCAGGCTGTTAATATTACCATCACAATCATTGCAATTTGTTAGAATTTGAGAATGAATTGAAAGAAAAATAATTTCATTGATTGTATTGATTATCATTACATTACATTGCTTACAAGGGTTTATATAGGCTAATTAGCCGTTATTATATGTCCAAATTATTCTACTAGAAATTAGGCTTTCCTATTACACAAAATCTAATCCAGTAGATTGATCCTAATTGATTGGATATTAATGTGGTTGATATTGTAATATTGGAGGGACTAAATGGTAAGTTTCCTATGGTAATTTTCAAAAATTTAGAACTCACATATAATATCTCCTGCATTTATGGTAGCCTCACCATCGAAGGAGGAACCCTAATGAACAACTCCAATTGTCTGTGGAGAAAAGAGAGCACCTCCTTAGAGAATTAAACCCGCAATGTGAAAAATCATGCAGCAATGTCTCATCTCTCTTGCTTTACTATGCCGATAATGGTCTCTTTGCTGAAGCACAGTCTCTCTGTGATGAAATCCTATACAGCTCCTTCTTTTCCCCCACTAGCAGCACTAACATAGATCTCGATCTCGTCTCAAGCCTGATCCAATGCTACGCTCAGATGGGTCACTTTCAGGATATTCTTCCAATTCTAGATGATATCACATCACGAAATCGTACTGACAATGAAATTTCTCAAAGTGTGTATTCTCTGGCCGTTTCTTGCTTCGGCAAGGCTGGTTTGTTAGAGTTGATGGAGGAGACTCTTTACAAAATGACATCAAAAGGTCTAAAGATTGATTCCTTTACGGGAAATACTTTCGTCAAATACTACAGTTGTCACGGTTCAATTCCTGACATGGAATATGTGTATCAGAGGCTTAAAAAATCTCGAATTTCGATTGAGAAAGATACCATACGTGCTATGGCTTCTAAGTATATAAATGAGAGGAAATATTTTAAATTAGGGGAATTTGTGAAGGATGTGGGTCTAGGCCGATTAAATGTCGGCAATCTTCTCTGGAACCTTCTTTTACTGTCATATGCTGTTAATTTTAAAATGAAGACTCTACAGAGAGAGTTTCTTAACATGTTGGATAACGGGTTCAGACCCGATTTGAACACATTCAATATAAGAGCTCTTGCCTTTTCAAAAATGTGCATGTTTTGGGATTTGCATCTGAGTTTGAACCACATGAAAAGTGAGTGTGTGGGACCGGATCTAGTGATGTATGGTTGTTTTGTTGATGCTTACTTGGAGAGAAGACTTGGAAGAAATCTTCCTTTTGCACTAGAGAAAATGGGTACAGCCCGTGTACCTGTGGTACGTACCGACCCGTTAGTGTTTGAGGCATTCGGCAAAGGGGATTTTCACGCAAGTTCTGAGATTCTTTTGGAGTCTGTTAAGAATAAGAGATGGTCATATGATGAACTCGTGCGGGTATATTTGAAAAAGCGGTACAGGAGTAATCAAATATTTTGGAACTACTGAAATGTTTATGAGGGGCTAAATGGAAAGAATGTTGAAATTTTCAGTTGTTTGCAATTCTTTCTTATTGTAACTTATAGGAGTGCTGATAATTAAATCCTTCTTGTTTGATATGAATCAATGATGAGCTTTTCCACAGCATCAATAAAATTAATTAATTGAAGCGAAGGATTGAGTCGATAAAACCCTCTGTGGGTATTTGGGGGAATTGTGTGTTTTGTGTGTGTTTGTGAGATAGAGAGAGCATTTTACATAGTGCTCAATTCTTCTATTGGTAAGAGGAACTATTGATTATTATTGGTACATGTGACAGTTTTTACTGACACGGGTTCATGCTTGTTTTGGGTGATGCAGTTCTGTTCTTATTCTTTTTCTTTTTTTTGAGGGGCAGTATGTTGTTTTTTAGAATTATACTGGCACGTCCTGCTATAACCAGATGATTTGTTGCTTTTGCATGGCGATGAAGCTTTAAAAAAAAAGAAAAAAAGATCAAGGCATCTTATTTTATTCTGTGGTGCTTAAGTTCTTGTCTTTATCTCTCTTATTTGGAATCGTGATGTTCTGTAGTGAAATTGGACACCATAATTTTTTGTCAAAAAAAAAAATGTCGTGAAGGTTTGTATTGAATTCATCTCATGGTTCATAGATAATAATAACCAAAAAGCAAGAATGTACTTCTAACATTATTCAGTTTGACAGCATAGAGTCACAGTTTTGTTATGAAGTAAATCATAACTCTCTATCTCATAGAATGCTCATGGCGATCATAAAATTGAACGATTGCAATACTTAAAAGTTCATGAAGAACTTTTTAAGTATTAAACAAAATATAAAGAGGGTATGACCATTCATCAAATGGAACTCACAATCTCATCAAGCTCTCTAACTCGGACCACTGTTTTTATTTTTAATGCAGTGGACCAGAAACAAACGGTAAAAGATATTCAGATGCTATAAGCAAATAAGGATGTAAAATAGTTGCTTCTTAGCAAGTGAAGTTCAAGGTCAAGCTTATTTGAGTGGGTAAACCAACCAAAATGCAGCAGTAAAAGGATATCACATATTTCCCATGGTCGATATACTATATATGTACCTTCAGATTTTTAGGAGATGTACAAGAGAAACTAAACATAAAATTGCAAAACAAGGCGCGTGCCTTAGATTTATAGTGATTGCAAAACGATATCAAGAGATTGAGCACATTTAAACAGTTCAACATCTGTTAGTAGCAGGTGCCACACCTAAAACGAGAACAAGTATTGTTTGGAGTTTGTACCATTTTATAACAGCTGTACGTAGTACATCCTGGCCAGTCAAGTACCCTCTTTGTTTCTCTCAAAAGTTTGAAACTAAAAAGAAATTTAGAAAGAGTTCTTGATAGGTACCTTGAGTACCAAGTACACAAGTTAAAATTAACAAAAACAGAGCTTATATTAGACAGTAAACAATTCAACATAATTAACACCATCTCATAATAGTCGTTATTGTTTCTGAAGCAACAGAAATCTAACATAATATGCTATTTTTCCCCCTATTTGTAAAGATAAATTGAAACAGAATCAAAGTTTCTCCAGTTCATCAATTTAGAAAATAAAAAATCACAGATGCTTTTCCTTCAAGAAAGCATTGTGTGATTTGTGAGAGTTACCATGCACGGTTAATTAGAAAATTCCCTTAGTGAGATGAATGCTGATTGCACATACATGCATGATCCTGACATCAAATTAAACATTTTGCCTCAGCTGAAGTTAAACTTTTAACAACTAACCACGGAGAATGTGATTAAACCAATTAAACCGACAACAATACATACAACTATTAAGTAAAATATACTTTTCTCTTTATTTAAAAAGGACATTAATTTTCCAATGCGAAAAATCAAAATTCAGAGGGAAAAGAATTATAAATTAGCTATAGCTTTTGTCTTTCGTTGTATGTGTTTCGTTTAAAGTTTAAACCCAAAGCCAAAGAATAAGTGATAACGTGCACAATTGTACATTCCCTAATCAGTCAAGCAACCCTTTTGAGAGAGAGGCTTTATCCTTTGTTAGGAAAAGTAATTGGCATTCTCTATGTTTTTTTATCAGAAAAGAAGATAGAGAATGAGAAGATGGACCTGACGACCAACCCTCTTTTTTATTTTATTTTTTTAATTCCTTCATACATGCATTATGTGGGGCTTCAAAGCTTAACCAATATAATGCCCAGTAATCATATCTCTATAATTATATTCGAAATTTTGACCAAAAGAAGATCAATGATAAATATCACCATCAATTCTATCCAGTGACTGAGACTTTTAATACTACCAAGGATTTAAATTTGTATACAGTTAAAGGGTCATAACTAGGGTTAGAAAATCTGCCTTCGCATGAGACAACATGTCAACATCCGTTCCAATTGAAGTAACAAATCAGTCACAACAAAAGACCTATCTAGCATGCACCATAGGAGAAATGAAAAGGAAAGCAACCCAGTCTTGTCCCTTGACCGTGCAACACAATCCGATTTCGTGTACAAAATTGTCCTCTAGGTATATTGCACGCATGTTGTACCTGTGCATATACGTACATTCTCAAATTGCTCACACAGATACAGTTACATTACTAGTGCAAAAAATTCATTTAAACCTAAGCAATTGAGCACAAACACTGGGTTAATTAAGGGGAATTAACTGATCAAATTAACATCTCATATTTTTATTATTAATAATCTGAAGCAAGTTTGATAGCTGCTTAATAACAATGCAGATACAAATAATTAAGCGGATATAAGTTTCACGGATAATTTATAAGTGCTATGTTTACATTCTTTCATTCTTGCTTTTATATACACTTTTTGGAGCATTTCTTATGTTTACTTTCCAGGGACAATGCATACGTATATGCAGCAAGGTATGGGCCGTAGGCATACGTGTCAAAAACTTTCATCTTTGACCGGTCAAACCATATTTCATCATCTGCCAGTTGTGCACATATATAATTGAAATACATTTAATTTATGGAAGCAGCTAATAGTCTCCGGACCCCAATCCCCAGAAAATTCCCGTATATAACTCAAAACCCCTGTAAACTAATGCAGCTAATTTAGTAAACCTTTTGCAGTAAACCTATAAACTAATACAGTGGATGTCGAACTAGTAGCGAATACTCAAAAACAGTTATATATCTGCGTGGTCCCCTCATGAAAGCGCGTGGTCCTACTTAGTAACCGAATTGACAGTTAAATATTGGGACCACCTTCTAGAAGGTATCTAACTACTTTTGAATAACCGGTACGTGGTCCTCCTTAGTAACATAATTGTCAGTGAACACTTGGGACCACCTTCTAGAAGGGTATATTACGAACCGGGACCACTTTTAAATTATGTATATATATGCCTTAAGTTCTGTAAACATAAAAAAAATTAGAGAAATATTTTTTTCAATTTTTTTTTGTTCTATATATCGAAGGTTCATTCAAAGCTTTGTAATTCTGTATACATTGTATTCTAATACGGTATACAAATGTCATTTATACTGTAAACTGTTTTGAATAATTCTGTAAACCTTTTTTTTTGAAGAAATTTTTTAATTAATTTTATCAATGATGATTTTATGCAAATGCAAATTATATACTATTTTCAGTTGTCAAGAATTGTGTACAAATTTGACAATTTGAAAAGCAAATGTTATATTATTCTGACAACACATCGCCATAATTCTGTAAAGACATAGCAATTATTCTGTAAAAACATAACAATATTTCTGTAAACAAATTACAATTCTGTGCACACATAATCATTATCCAGGAAACAGAACAACAAAAGTAGAAAATATACTGTAAACATTGCCATAATCTCATTGCCAGAATAATTCTTTCTCTAGTGATGTCCTCCTGCAAAAAAATCCAAAATATTATCAATAATATATGAATAAAAAACTTTAAATTATAAAATAAGAACAATAGAAAAAAGTAACCTGGCAGAAATCCATTTCACTGTCGGTAATTCTTTCTCTAGAAACCCTTCTTGCAGATCCACCATTATTATTTGTGTTTTTAGCATCCACAACCTCTTCATCTCTAGAGCCATAAACAACATTTCCTGATTACAATAATAAAAATTGAAATAAAATATAGAAACCACTTTTTTGCAACATAACATGCCAAAAATTAAAAATAATTTATGATAAATACAACAAACCTCTTATTCTGTTTCTAAAAGCTTCCAACCCATTGAAAATCAAATTTTGCTGCTCATCACTAGCAGAACCAAAGCTTATCAAATCTTCAATTATTGGATTAATTGATTGTAAGGTCATACCTCCTACACACAAGAAAAAGTAAACAAGAAAAAAAGATTAACTACATTGGTAAACACACTTTATTAAATCTGTAAAAAGAACATACTAATTCAGTAAATAAGGAGAGCTATTTGTTATTCTCGACACTGTTAGTAGTGTCAAATCCAGCAATAAGCAAACCTATTCGATTCTTGTCCTTTCTCCATCGATCAAGTATGTACTTTTCATTAATATAATTTTGCTTTTCATGCTTCAAAACCATCAAAGAATGTGAGCAAACTATACCAGAAGCCTCGAAAAGTTTGCAAATGCAAGAAAATTCCTTAGATTCATTGTTGTACTGGCCTAAAAAATATTCCCACTGATATCTTCAACCTCATAAACTCTTGTAGAGTCAGGAAGTTCCAGTTTAAAAACACAAGTCAAATTCACAGAGGATCTGAGCTCATGTTGAAACCTGTAGAATATGGTAAGTGTATAGACATTGGCAAACTGCTTTTCAAATGATAACTGAGAATACAACACAGTTGTTTTTGTCTTTGTCTCAAAGTCCTTATCATTTTCTTTCTGTCATATTCTTTTCAAAGCACTATCAAAACTACCAACAAATTCATCTAGGGTTGCTTTAGGTCTGAGATATTTATCTAGAAAATGATTCATACTCTCAACCCGTTGGGTAGTATTCATTCCAGCCCAAAATCTGTCATTCAAAAATACTAGAACCCATTTATACCTCTATGTAAACATGCTTATAAACCAAGGCGCGTCTTCATATCCAATTTCTGACATCAACCTTAACCAAGTTTCTTCAAAATGCAAGGGTGTTTTTGCTTTGTATACGGCAGCTTTAATCAAGAGAATTAAACCATCCTTAGAGCATCTACAACGGTGATTTCTTTTAAATTGCTAATATGATGTGTTAATTGCTAATATAATTGCTGGGATGTACCACAATTTTTAAATTATCAAGTTTGCTTTAAAAGCAACTCTTTAGAGCATCTACAACGGTGATTTCTTTTAAATTGCTAATCTGATGTGTTAATTGCTAATATAATTGCTAGATGTAACACAATTTTTAAATTAGCACGTTTGCTTTAAAAGCAATTCTAATTAAATTTCTGAGATGAAGTGATTTAGAAATTATGAATCCCTTTAATTGCTAAACTCAGTGATGTGGTCCAAATTAATTGTTAAACGTTTGTTGGAATGAAGATGCTCTTATTATCAGTACCACCCAATTTACCAGGCAACTTACGTAGAATGTGCCACGAGCAATACCTATGAACTGTGTCAGGACCCAAGACATGACTAATACCTGATTCAATACTTGAACACTAATCTGTCAGAATACCACCTGGCTTAACACCATTCATACAAGCGAGGAACTTCTTCATACACCATTTATAATCCGCGTCAGTTTCTCTTGCGAGAAGAGCACAAGCAAATATCACCGATTGTTAGTAGGGCTGGGCAAAATTGCTCAAACTCATAACTCGCTCATTTACAACTCGAGTCAGTTCCAACTCGAGTTGGCTGACTCGTTTAATAAATGAGCTGAGTTTGAGCTTACCCCAACTCGCTCATTTATAACTCGAGTTACATAACATTGGTCACAATAAATTCCAGGAATTATTTTTGTAAAGCTGTTGTATGAAAAATTGCTGGTGCTTATGTACTAAGTTGTTGTATGAAAAATTGCTGGTGCTTATGTACTATTGCTGTATGAGAAATTGCTGGATACTGATAAATTCTTTTACTAGTAGTATATAATTAATTGGTTAAACGAGTTATAAACGGGTTGTGAGACAACTCGAGTTGATAACGAGTTGAGTTCGAGTTGGCTCTACAACTCGTTATTACCATCCCAACTCGAGTTGACTCGCTCAAACTCAGCTCATTTACAGCCCTAATTGCCAGTGATGGTTGACACTAATAAAAAGAACAAGTGGCATATGATACCTGAAAGTTATAACCCTAAGAAACGTGAATAAAATGAATCTGTAAATTTAAGTATGTAATTATGTAAACAAATGTTCACAAAACTGTAAAACCCTAAAGCATAAAACATACCCTTAAGAACATAAACCCTAAAAGTTATATCATTAATTAAGAATGTAAACATGTTGCATAAATATTTGCTTGTAAAATAACACAAACATATTACCTATTTGTAAGGTATGTGACATCCATCACAACCACATCATGAAAATATTTGTACGCTGCAGGCCAAGACCGCCAGCTCAAAAAATGTTACATAAATGGCCATCTTTAGTATGCTTGTAAGTATACCAAAAATCTAAGTCATACTTCTGCTTTTCGTCAAAATAGTCAGAAAGTAACTTAGCATCATGTCCACATAATGATCTCAATTTGCTTCTCTTGTACTTATCTAAATGGTTTTTAGCATCTTTTCGTGTAAAAGTGCACTTCAAATACCCATCGGCTATTTGTGTTACGATATCAATGTTATCATCCATTTTCATTCCTTGGTCGGCATTATATTCCATTATTTTCTGGTATCTCAACGGAATAAACCGATAACATGGGATTAGAAATGAAGATCCTGGATCGAGACCATGGTTATGCGTTAAAGACAGGGCACTTACTTCCCACACATCAATAATAGAACAATATATCATCATCATATAACACTAGCATTTCGTGTGTACATCACCAAATGGTCATCTTGTGTAGAAAAGGTCCCCCTCAAGAATTTTCTCCTTTTTTTCTTTGAATTTGTTGCATGCAAATTTATAATCGGCGAAAACATCACCATTCTTGTGAAAAGTCCTTTTGCACCAAAACCACTTTGGTACCCAAACATCTGCCAATAAAGGTATGCTTCTGCAACTGAATCGAACTTATCACCAACAGCTGGAGGACTTATGAAACGAATCTCATATGCATCTGGTTCTCTTTCTAACTGTTGGGCATTATCTACCACCTTATCATCAATAAAGTTTGATGCATCCTCGTTCAAATCCCATTCATGAATGATTGAATTTGAAACTATGTCCTCTACATATTCTTCATTCAAGTCTAAAACCATTAAAATCCTAGTTTTAACAAAAAAAACAATTAAGCAGATTACTTAACAAAGAATTAACATATAAAATATGTAAACAAAACCACAAATTCTGTAAACTAACCCACAAATTATGTAAAGAAAACCACAAATTATGTAAATAAAACCACAAATTCTGTAAACAAGACCATAAATTCTGTATACATAATGTTTAAATACTATATACAAGATACATTCGAATGTTAAGCATGCAACAAAAATCAGATCAAATAAATCTGTAAGATAAACATGAAACAATAAAGCAATGTATCATGTAAACACCATAATTCAATCATGTAAACTGCAGTTGAAAACATGTAAACAAAAACGATATATGTAACTTTTAATACGAAATTCAAAATCTACATGAAAAATTAAAAAAATCCTGATATAATGCAAAATTCGATACCAGTATATAATCAGAAACTTACTCAATAGCTTTTATGCTGCTCTTCAATGTGAACAAAACCACAAATTCTGATACATTCAAATGTTAAGCATGCAACAAAATTCAGATCAAAATGTAAATCTGTAAGATAAACATGAAAAAGTAAAGCAATGTATCATGTAAACATCATAATTCAATCCTGTAAACTGCAGTTGAAAACATGTAAACAAAAACTATATATGTAACTTTTAATACGAAATTCAAAATCTACATGAAAAATTGAAAAAATCCTGATATAATGTGAAATTTGATACCAGTATATAATCATAAACTCACTCAATAGCTTTTATGCTGCTCTTCAATGTGAAGCTTCGATGCTGCTCTTCAATGGAGAAACAGCGCAAAAATCAGATCTTCGATGCTAATCCTCGATGTTAAGCATGCAACAAAAATCAGATCAAAATGTAAATCTGTAAGATAAACATGAAAAAGTAAATCAATGTATCCTGAAAATTTCATAATTAAATCTTGTAAACTGTAGTTGAAACTTGTAAACAAAAACGATGTATGTAACTTTTAATACGAAATTCAAAATTTACATCAAAAATTGAAAAAAATCATTCTAGAATGTGAAATTCGATACCAGTACATAATGAGAAACTCACTCAGTAGCTTTTATGTTGCTCCTCAATGGAAAAAAGGCGCAAAATTAAAAATACGGAGATCGTCGATGCTGGTAATCGATCGTCGATGTTGCTCCTCAATGCTGCTACTCGATCGTCGAAATTATAACCACGGGGATCAAAATAGATCGTAAAGAGAAACACAAATTGAAAAGAGAAATAAATTGATTCAGAAAAGGAAAAACGAGAAGAGGAAATATTCAAATTTCAAAAAATAGAAAGCGGTAAAAATGGAAGTTTTAAATAGGAAACGCGTCGGCGGCGGCAGAGAAAGTGGGGACCGTTGCCGATAGCGACAGTTGAAAATGCGTGGCGGACAGGTAGAAAAAGCGTCGACGGACCGTTAAAAATGGAAAGTTTTATAGGCGGAGATTTTACGGGAACTGCGTTGGGGACGGAACGCAGGAGGACGGTACCTTTTCTCTTAATTTATAGCTCTAGCTACTTGCTTCTTTTAGTTAAAACAAAAATGAGAAGTTAGATTACACATTAAATAATATTACTTAAACTCAATTACAAGTTGTCTATAAGACAAGTATTGGATTTTAGTGTTTCTCCTAATACAGCCAAATTTGACTGCAAATACAGACAAACCTAGCTGCATTTGTTCAAATTCCATATCCTGCGCGTTCGATAAATTAATTTAATCTTGAATTCAATTTGATTTGAAGGGTAGAAGGATCGGTCGAGCTAGGCGATCAAGGTAGGAGAGACAAAGAACTAAAGAAAAAAAAATGTTGGAATAATATAAAGGCCAACTAAAATCATAAAAATATAAATTTTATCAAAAATACATAAAAGCCAACTAGGGCAGATACCGCATGAAGGCGTTCAATGATAATATTAGTTCAATTTTATAAATATATATATATATATATATATATAGGAGGGATCAAGTTACAACAAATTTGAGTTACAACAATCATTTTCTACATTTTGAAATTCCAAATCGTCGATCCAAACCGTTCAACATGATCTCCATAATAAAATGTGCTTCCAGATCAAATTTTATATTTTTTTGAATTTTTTTACTATTTATTAAATATTTTACAAAAACTAGTCAAATTCAGACCATTGAATTTTGTACCCTCCTCATATATATATATATATATATTTATAGTTCACACCGTTGGAAGTTACACAAATTCATTAATTAGAGGGTTATTATGTGTATTTTTAGTTTCGAAAAGTAATGAAAGTCTGTTTTAAGTCTTGAAATAACTTTTATTAAAAAAGAAAGAAGGTCCCACAAGACTGATCTCAGAATGAGAAAAAGACGAGAAACTAATCAAGCCGGTTAATAAAGTCACAATCAAGCAAACAAAGACTTGAATTGCAAAGCTCTCATTATTTATTTTATTATATTTTGCTTACGTTTTTATTTATTTTTAATGACAAGTTCATAGGAGGAAATCACCTATTTCTGAAATACTTTGTTATGATCCAATCAATGAATCAACAGGGGATGTCCGTTGGCATGAGATAAATTCCAATCTTATGTTAAATCAAAATCGTCTAATTTACATCAAAATTCATGTATACTTGATTCATGCAAATTTTGAAGTTGTAAGTATAAATCTTGATACAAATCGAATGGTTCTAACTAGACATTCAATCCAATGTCCATCGAACCATCTCCGAATGGTTCAGATGCCTTCTCTAATTTCTAGTTAGGCACTTCATTTGATTTTGTACGTTATGTTTTCTCACAATGTGGGACCCACCCTACCAGATACTTACGTGTGCTTCCATTACGTGGTGGCCCCTTAATTTACACATTGTACAATCTTTATGTTGCTCACGATCAAGGCATGTGGGCATACATCTGCTCTACTTTAATTGATTAGGTTCAGTTCAGTCGTATTTAGTATCTTTGAGCAGGTGGGCAGCTGTGCGACAAGTTGCTGTTTTTCATATAACGGCAACACTTTTTTTTTTTCAGGAAACTAAATATAATTTCAATACATTTTTTTTTAACAATGGCAGAGCCACGTACGCTCTTGTTTTTTTATATACCGTTTAGGTTCATTTCAGAAAATAGGTAAAAAAAATCTTTCTAAAGTTTAAAGTTTGAGTTATGTCCTTAGTAATGATCTTAAGAAAAATTCTAGTCTCTCTAAATAGTACCGGTGCTATTAGATCTGCGTATTTTTATAGATTCACAACAATTTTCTTTAGAAATCGTTAATTGCACATAATATATTATGATGAGGGAATAGGGATCATATGATAATGATTATTGACAATAATTTTTAAAATTAATTCAAATGAATTTGAAAATTACAATGTAAATTTTAATGTACGTTATTGGACATATAAATAATCTAACAATCAAATTTAGTGCAATTTATGTATCATTTTGATATTGCTTCAAGGACCGTTAATTTTAAACCGTTAAAATTTTAAATCATTTGATGTGTGTAAATATATATTAAAATTTCAACGCTTTTCTATAGACATAATATGTAAATAAGATAAATCATATATATAATGTTGAATTCAATTTAAGTTCTAATTTTGAAATATGTTAGAATAATTAAAATAAAGAATAGTTAAATAATTTCTCTTCGTATATATCATGGAAATTAGGGAGAAAATAGAGTACAGAGGTCGAACGCATTTGAACACTATAAATTTTGGTACCTTTTATTGCTGTCACATTCTTTATAAGCATCGAGAGACCTTTCAACCACATCAACAAGGACATAATTAAAAAATCTTGATAGAGGAGACTGAAAATTAATATGCACAGTATGTGGTGAGTGGTGAGGTGAGATTTGAATCCAAATCTTCACAATAACAAAAAAAATTTCTAACTATTAGGCTACAAATAAACATTTGTTATTTGTAATGGGAGTTGAACTATAAATTTTTTTCTTTTCAAAAAATAAAATTTAATTAAATTTCAATATACATAATTAAAATCAATTATAAGAATGACTAGCACCTCTACCAATACACTTAGATCCGCTCTAATGTGCATAATAAAAGAGAGTATGTAGTTGCAAAAACTAGATTTTAATTTTGCTCTAAATAGGCCAAAACCGGTAAGCAATGAAAAAGCATAATACAGTATTTTAATAAAGAATTGTATCGGAGAAAATGCAAATTTTTCAGTGAGGAAATGCATATTTGCTACTAGTAAAATGCAACTAGCTAGTTATTAGCTCCAGCTGTGAAAGCACAGTGCAAAGGCACATGATACTCATGTGAGAGGTAATGAGTTCTTATGTGTGTATATATATATATATATATTTTAAATATGATTTGAAGGTCGAGTTTATTAATACAAAGAATTTTTCTGCTTCATGAGTTTCGAACTCATAATCTTCCATATAAAAATCATGTGTCTTTTAACGATATAAAGATATTATATCGTTAAATTGACTTTCAACGATCCAACAAATAAGAGTTCAGAACAAGAGACTTTAAATTTAGTTCGCAACTCATATACGTTACTTGTATTTAATTTGAATCTCGTTTGAGCTAGTTCAATTAATTAGATTTTCGACTAGCTCAAGCTCAAAACCATTTAACTAACCGCAACTTGAGATATATGTATATGCGGTTAAATTAGTTAATTTGAAATATCTAATCTTCAATATAACATAAAAAGTACTCCCTTATCTTAAAAATAATTGTAAATTCTGTGCAAATTTTATTTTAAGTCAACATAGTATTAGTAATTAAATTTTTTTATCTCGAATCAATATCTGCAAAAGAATATTCTTCCGTGCTTCCAGCAAGCTCCACAAATTACAATTTATTTGTTAAGATAATATAAATAAATAATAATGATGATGATGATGATAATAATAATAATAATAATAATAATAATAATAATAATAAATCGATTGGAGTTTGAATTAATTTGAGCTTGATACCTTAATTAATTTTCGATTCTAGTTTTCGACTTACAAATCAATTTAGACATACAAAGTCAGCTAGATAAAATACTTATTAAAATTTTATCTAAAAACTAAAGATTAATTTTATAGTCAAAGTTAAAATAATATTGTTAATATTTTGATTTCTTTCATCATTTTATGAAATGAAGAAAATCTCTCATAACGGCTAAAAACAATACGGATAGAATCTGTAAATTTAAATCGTTTACATTCGCGTATTTTTTCAAATCACCAATTGACCCGAAATTTTTATTAATATTCAAAATTATTAATTAATTTCAAAAACTGCACCTTGTTCTCTTGAAATTCAAAAAATGATCAAACCATAAAATTTATTTCCGGTTTCAAGCTACCTTTCTGTAAAAATAATTCCCGGTTCCGGCCTCTCCAAAACCGGAGAAAAAATTTCCGGTTTCTAGAATCGGAGATTAAATTCCCGGTTTCTTGATTCATAACTAGGAAACAAATTTGCAGTTTCTAGAACTGGTAATGTTTTTTGCGGTTTGAGATATGGAATTTTTTTTGCGGTTTCGGACCATTTTGCCTATATAACGCGCAGAACACTCATACACATTTCAGCACTATCATACACAATCATACACATTTCAGTGAAGAGAAAAGTAAAGAAAAAAAGAAGAGGAAAAAAGAAAAAAAGAAAAAAAAGAGGAGAAGAAGAAAAAAAATAGAGAAAATCAGATCCGAGAAGCAAATTTTTGTAAGTTTTTTTATTTATTCAATTTTAAATTATTTAATTTTTCAATTTATGTTGTACTTATAGGGTTATTATTTTTTAAATTGTAGTTTGTTATCCAGATCAATCAAAACAAAAAATGATCTGTGTGAAAATTTTTGTTGGAGGGGAAATCCAATACAATGATGACGGGGTCTTTTATAGTACTCGACCTAAATACTCATTACCGCTAACCGTGAACCATAACTTTGATTATCTCCATAATGAGATTCTGGTTCGATATACTATTAGTGAAGCAAATCTAGAAATCCAAGCCAGGTTTAATATATCTACTGATGACCAACGTGACTACCAATTAGTACCGGCAACAAACCAGGCATCGTTCGAAATGATTTAGGAATTGTGGCGTATTTTCCACAAAGGTTACTAGTTCTGAAGTTGTATATAGAATTGGAACCGAACCATGCAGGTTTTAATTCCTAATTGAATCTGAACAGTCAGGCCCTTGTACCCAGTCAGATCCCTGAATCTCGATCCTGACCCAGTTCTAGTTGGAACCCTGAACCCATAACTCGATCCAAAACTATTCGGGTCCGTAGACCGATACCGGTCCTTGATTATTCGCATGTACCTGTGGATGCAATTGATGATGATAGTTTGAAGAGCGGGGATGAGATACTCTCAGATGAGTCATCGAATTCCGACGATGATATTGAACAGAGCAGACATCACAATTACAGTCTTGTTCACAGTCCTGCCAAACACAGTACCCAATAACTGGACGGGAAAAATATGAGACATCGGTTGATAGTTTTAATGACATATCCAGCTTTCAGCCTACGGATGTCGATTTTTTGGCGGCACAAAGAGAACACTCGATAACCCATTGGCCGTAGGCAAAGTGTTTGAGTCGAAAAAGGCTCTAAGAGTAGCAATCAATGAGTTCCATATCATGAACAATTTTGAGTGTAAGGTTTCTAAAAGCGAACCTCGACATTTAGTTGTGGTGTGCAAAGATCATTTTTGTAAATTCAAGTTATGCGCGAAGCCTAATGGTCTTTCAGAATCTTGGATTATTAGCAAACAAGCAATCCCTTATGCATGCAAAGTACCAGTATCATGTGTTGATCATTGTCAGCTTACAACAGAGATGGTTGCCCTTGCAATTTATGGGACCATGAGAAGGGATGTGTGCGCGAGTATAAATCATATACGAGATGTCGTTAAGGCCACATACAAAAAGGTAACTCCCAAGTATAACAAATTATGGCGAGCCTGTGAGCTTGCTATTGCAAATCTTTTTGGGAGTTGGGAGAACTTGTACAACTTGCTTATTTCGCTCTTGGAAGCCATAAAAAGAATCAATCCAGGAACCAAGTATTGTGTGATCTCGATCCCGATTGATAGATCACTGGATAGGCATTTTAAGGTAGCGACATGGGCGTATGGGCCATGTATTATGGCGATACCGTTCATCAGACCATTGATTAGTATCGATGCATGTTTCATGTCGGGACGGTACCAAGGTAGGTTGCTAATGGCATGTGAGTACGATGACGAAAACCAATTGCTTCTATTGGATTTTGGAATTGTAGAGAAAGAAAGCACAGAAAACTGGAGTTTTTTTTATGAGATGGTTACGGTTGGAAGTTGGAGATGGTCAATTCTTTTGTGTCATATTTGATAGACATTTGGGGATTAAATCCGTGTTCCAATATCCATATCTCGATTGGGATGAGTCTGCTGATCAATGTGTGCATCAATATTGTTCTCAACATGTTGCCGATAACCTCTTCAAGTATGTGGGGCGAAAGAGAGAGGTCAGCGATAGGTTTAAGATTGAAGTAAAGTATCCTGTCCCCGCTACTGTCTGGGAACAAAGTAACTGAGAATAGGTCCAAGAGAAATCCACGGATATACCTAGCAAATTTCGTGAGAATGTGAGTACATTATAGAGAATGTAAAGTACGAATAAGTTGATAAATAGAAAATACTTACCACTTCAGCGTTTGTTCATTAGCGTTAGTTGACAGCTTTTTAAATAGTTAACGGAGCTTAGTTTTTAGCATAATCCAGTTAAATTTTTTTTCATAAAAAACAATTGTTCATCCTTACGGATCCCTAACAAATCGAAAAGCTAGTCTTGTACATTCGCCCCATCTGTAATCTTCGGTATTGGAGCCCCCGTAATGGGTAAACCCCACAAACAACTCACGTCCTCTAATGTTACTTTAATTTATTTGAATAAAAAATTATAAACAATTTATTTATTTGATTTTTCATTAAAATATTAAAAATAACTCTTGTATTTGAATTAGTGTAGTTAATACCTGTCATCTCTCCGAAAGGAAGATGAAAGGTGTGCGTCTCAGGACGCCATCGCTCGACAAGTCCATGTATAAGCACCGCATCGATATCGATATCAAGCATGACTGCGATATGGTATAAGCCCAATCGAATCAAATACGACGCATATTTCTCATGGTACTCGTAATGCAACCGATAGTGTTTAACGTTTAAAACCTTCGAACTCTATATTAGAACATAAATAGGAATTATAATATGATTTGATTTCTGACCGAGTTATGAAAAATCAAATAAGTAAATGCTTACCTCCTTAGAAGCATCATATATCCTATGATGGCTGTGAGGTATCCACAACAACTGGCTAAACACCTCTTGCATTCTCCTCGTCTCTCTCTCTCCTTGATCAGGTACTTCGTCTGTCATACTACAAAATTCATCGAAAATGTTCATTTCCTAAATTATCGTAAACTATTTTGAATTTCTTAAATTATCCTAAACTATTTTGAAATTTTCTAAATTATTCTAAACTATTTAGGAATTTTCTAAAATGTCCTAAACCATTTTGGAATTTCCTAAATTATTCGAACAATATTCTAAACCATTTTGGAATTTCCTAAATTATTCGAACAATATTCTAAATTATTTTGGAATTTTCTAAAATATTCTAAACCATTTTGGAATTTTCTAAAATATTCTAAACCATTTTGGAATTTTCTAAAATATTCTAAACCATTTTGGAATTACCTAAATTATTCGAACAATATTCTAAATCATTTTTTTTGAATTTTCTAAAATATTCTAAACCCATTTTAGAATTTCCTAAATTATTCGAATAATATTCTAAACCATTTTGGAATTTTCTAAATTATTCTAACTATTTTGGAATTTTCTAAAATATTCTAAACACATTTTAAAATTTCCTAAATTATTCGAACAATATTCTAAACCATTTTGGAATTTTCTAAATTATTCTAAACTATTTTGGAATTTTATAAAATATTCTAAACCATTTTGGAATTTTCTAAATTAGTGTTAGCAATATTCTAAACCATTTTGAAATTTTCTAAATTATTCTAAACTATTTTGGAATTTTCTAAAATATTCTAAACTATTTTGGAATTTTCTAAATTATTCGGACAATATTCTAAACCATTTGGACAATATTCTAAACCATTTTAAAATTATTTGGACAATATTCTAAACCATTTTGAAATATCCTAAACTAATTTACTATTTTCTAAATTAAATAGTAAATAAAAAATAAAAAATACCTGAACCGAAGTGCCGATCGATCAGACAGTTTGGAGAGACGCGGAGAGAGGAGAAGAGAAAAAGGGAGAAAGGGAGATACAAGAAGAGAGACAGGGAGAGACGGTGTGAGGGATAGAAGAGGTGTTGCGTTGTTTAAATAGGGAGAAACTGCAAATAAATTTCCTGGTTTCATAAAATCGCAGTTTTAATCTCCAGTTTCTCAAAATCGCAAATTTTATCCTCGGCTTTGAAAAGCTAAATCCGCAAATCTCTGGTTTCTGAAACCGGTAACTTATTCTACGGTTTTGGATAGCCTAGAACCAGGAATTTTGTTCCGCAAATTTGGCTTAGAACCGGAAACTTTTTCTCCGGTTTGGACATTTTTTGAATTCTTCGGCATCAGGGTGCAGTTTTTGAAATTAATTAATTATTTTGGATATTAATAAAAATTTCGGCCAATTGACAAACGAAAAAAAGAGAGTAGAAAACAAATTATTAATAGAGGGTTCAAATGCCTCTATTTTTTGTGTCTCCACCATGCCTCCATTTTTAAAAACTTCAATAAATTAAAATTTAAAACTTAAAAAGTCAAAATAAACCTGTTAGATGTGATCTATGTTATTTTATCTATGCACGTGTAAAAAATTATGACATTTCAATTTTTTTTTTGGTTGTCATCAAAAGCTTGTAAAAAACGTACTAATGTGGATAAATTTTAGAGGTTGATTTTTCAACTTATTGATTCACATAAAAACAAAATCGAAATGTGATAATTTTTTATGAGCACATAGAAAAAATAATATAGATCACATTTAACGGTTTTATTTTGAGTTATTAAAGTTTTTAAAAATAGAAACATGATAGAGACACAAAAATAAAGACATTTGAACCCTCTTATTAATAACATACCAAGAAACCTTTTTTTGATAAACATGTATCAAGATATTGGCTCCGATCACTCCAATTCAGTAAATAGCTAAGTGGAAATTCTAATATATAATAATATAATTAGAGGTGACAAAATCATATCCCATCCGACACGATTCAAATTTGGCTCGATTCAATATTTTAGAAAAATTGAATGACTTGTTATCCAAACATGATCCAAAAATTTACGTGACATGTCTCCAAAGTCAAACGGACTCGAACATGATTAAAACTAAATCCGATCCGTAATCCGATTATTTCAGAAATTAAATCGACCCGGCCCGCCGATTGTCACCTCTAAATATAACTCAGCCCCTTAATTAGTTTGGTCTCCCACCGATTTAAAGCGTTCTAGGGAACAGCGCAGGTGAAACAAAATGACAAAGGGATCTTCCGAGTTCCAAAATATACTTATTTATGTCCTTTTAAATTTTTTATTTTCTGAAAACAGTACCTTTGCTCATGAGTCATGAGCAAGGAGAAAAGGTAATAAAATAAAAAAAGCTACCTAACTTCTTCTAATCAACTGTAGGACAATTACTCAAGAGTTATTACAATCAATCATAAAACATTGCATAAATAGTGGATCAAAAGCAATACTGGATCAAAAGCAAAGAGGAACACAAAATATTGCATAGAGGACTGAACTAGAAAATTTTGATAGGAGTAGCTGAAAATTAAAATATATAATTGTGGAGAGTGAGATTTGAATTCAAGACCTCTCAATCATAAAATAAAGCTTTAATCACCAGGCTACAACTAAACATATGTCATTTATTGAGGGTGACTAGACTATATAAAAAGTTAAAAAAAGATAAAATTCAATTAAATTTCTATACATATAATTAAAATTTTAAAATCATAGGGGTAACTTAGTCACCTTTGGCTAAGACTTAGACCACCCCCCCCCCCCCCCCCAACGAGTAATCACATGTTTATTTTTTTTTCTATGGCGAATTAGAAATTTAAAATTAAGGAACTGAATAAATAAGTGTAATGTATTTTTATTTATAAAGAAGACCAATAATATTAATTCTTGGAGTTTAAAAATTTTAAAAGACCAAAAAAGTTTTAAATTTATTGAGGAGTTTAGCCCTCTTGCTCTCTACCTCTTTTGTTTATACGCCCAGAATAATATATATCTTAATGTAACGTTAAATATTCAAAATGAAAATTTCAAATAATAATTCATCAAAAAGGCACCAAAAATGTAGTACGAGTAGGGGTGGGTGCAAATGGATCGGATATTATTCGTCAGTATACGAAAATAAGATACAAATATCTGATATTCAAATATCCCTGCAGATACGGATACATATTTGATTTTAAATTTTAATTATCTGTATTCGAATAGTAGATATATACCATAAGTTTAATATATATTATAAAAAAAATTATGTATATATCAACGGATATCCGTTTAATATATCTGATTCATATTCGTATCCATATCTGTCTAATATCCAATCCGTACCGTATTCGAAAATAAAAGTAGATACAAATATAATTTTACCGATCCGTATCTAGGGGTGAAAACGGAGCGGATAGTGGTAAAACCATATCCATATCCACATTTCAATGAGCAGATGCGAATATGAATACGGATAGTAAACGGATATCAAAATGTAAAATCAAATCCTCTTTAAACGGATACGGATACAGAGCGGATAATCTACGGATACGGATCCAAAAATGAATACGAAACGAAGAATTGTCGGATAATTGAGTCATATAGACTTGGGAGCAAAAAAAATCAAGGAAATTCGAAATAAAAACCCAATTAAGAAAAGAGTAAACAAAATCAAATATTGGATAAACCCATACACTAGCAATTCATTAATAAATGACCACTGGTTGAAGTCTAGTTTAACGGCCTTTTGAAATAGTGAAGAAAAAAAATTTGCTCGGGTCCAGAGCACAAGTTATATACCATTAGTCCCACGATGATATTCAAATAAAATGTGAGGCATTTATATATCAGCCCCTACTCTTCATTTCGTCCCGCGTGAAGGGCTGCTGAGCTGGTCATTTCAACCCACGTGAAGAGCTAAGGCGGATTCGGAGCAACACAGAAAATAATCGCAGAATATCCTATCCGATCCGTTTAAGAAAGTTGGGTTCCGAATATTGTGGATATCCGATCCGTTTACTGATCCGGGTTTTTATGTTGGGATTTCACGTGTATGCCTATGTGGTGAGAATTTAAAATTTTCCCATCACCACTTGGCTCAATACACAAAGGATCTTATTTTTACGACAAAAGCGAACAAGATTTTCTTCAACAAACTAAAGTGTACTAAATTAATATAAATTAATCTAATCTAATTTATTGCAAGAGAAAATAATGGAAACCTTTACCTAAAGAGATTGTCAAATCTCTTAATGGAGAGAAGCCGGTTTCCCTTCTAGATATCGTGTTCTTCTCGAAAGCACCTCTTAGTTCACCTTGAACCTAAACAACGAACTTACACACCTCTTAGATAGATGGATGTGAAGTTCAAGGCTTAGATCCAACCACCTAACAAGAAGAGATGAAAGCCTATCTTGCACTTTTCGGCCTAGGAGTAAAACCTTCAAGGTTTCGGCCTAGAGAAGAGAGAAAGAGTAATTTTCAGATTTTAGAAAAATGGCTGCTGCTGGAATTTTCGGCCAAGAAAGAGGAGCAGAAAATTAGAGCCAATTTTCCTTAATTACACCCCTTTAAATAGGCAAGGGGTTAGGGCTATCATTTGTGTAAAGTTTGATCTATTTACACAATTGCCACTAGCCTTATTTAGCCATTTTATCATCTCTAATCTCATCTTGTGATTGGTTTAATAAATTAATTTATGAACAAATAATATTAATCATATTATTCAATTATGCAATATTCTTATTATTCTTATAATGCATTCAAACATTATACCAAATAATATTTGCATAACTTCACAAATTTATTTATGATCTAAGCATGTCATATTATGACATTTTATTTTAGTATTTCATCTCATGTATTTTATCTAATACATCATTATGAAATATAAAATACTTGTTGTTTCTCTTCAGTTGGTGTGACCGTACAGAGGATCTATGTCATCTTGGCAATAATATAAAACTTTATATTATTGACTATAAGAGGTTCTATCATTACATTATAGTTATCCAAACGACATAGTAATCATTTACTCAATCCACTAATTTCGTGTCTATCCTTGTCACATGATATTATGAATAATATGCAAAATAGGATCGTGTCATTCTTGCATTATATTCTTTTCTTGGTCTCTCAAGTGAATTATAATTATAACTACATCAGTTATATTGCATGCGATATAATTTCACTTTACCAAGGGGCCCAGTAATATCATAACTCAAATTGAGGGACAATGATAATATTAACATATAGATTTCTCCTGCACAAGTTGTACACAACGAACTACTATTTTATTTCTATCATAAGATAGTATTTAAATAGCAATCACATTATATACTTCTCATGTGAAAAACCTACACATCTCATATCTAAGATTCCAAAGACACAATGGAAACATTAATGACACAAAACACAATTCATATAATGTTCTATTCATTTAGGTCATGTTCAATATACACATTTATATATTCATGTTATTAAATGATAATGCTTTATTAACATTTATAGAACTTCAATGTACTTTTAATCGACATGACAATCTTTCACGGTAATTAATGTTCCTCTTTAATTACCACGATTGTGAACATATTTAGGATTACATGTTTCTCATTTTAAGAGTTCTATGATTCAAGATCAAGTGCATTTTTTTGAACACTTATAAAGATATAACATATTAAACTCAAGGAACAAGAATATATAATAACATTCAAAATCATGAACAATTCATATATCATTATCAAAAAGGATAACTTTCAAAACACACATCCTTCATTTTATCCGTATCCAAATCCGAGTAGTTTGTCCATCTTAATAAATTATCCGTATCCGGAACTATCCGCTCTGTTTAAATTCAAATACAGATATCTATCGGATTCAAAGCGGATATCCATCAGATAATCCGGCTCCATTTTCACCCCTATCCGTATCTGATCCGTTTGCATCTCTAAGTAGGAGAAAGTATGAAACTAAATATATACTTTTTTTTTTTTCTTCTAAAGCAGTTTGTTCTTCCAAACCTGTTTACGGAACGAGAGCAGCTTGGGTCCGATGCCCATCGGACCCAAAGTGGGTTCGATGGGCTCTCTGACCGTCCGATATACTTTACGATTCACGCCAGAACTTGGCGTCTGCTTTAATTTACGTTCGCACGAATCTTAAAGCGTATCGGACCCAAGCTGCTCTCTTACGGAACATCTTTATATCTTTTCTTTCTTTCCTAATTTGTGCCAACATTTTAGATTGCTGAGTGTACAATCAAGCTTTGGAACTTGCAATAATGGTGTCTAGTAATTAACAAAGGCCCCTTAGGCTTTCAATGTGGGACCTCGTTGGCTTTGGTTAATTCAATCCATTTAAGTTAATAACAAAAAAAAAAAAGGTGAAAACAATGAACAGACGCCGCAAGGCAAAATGGCTGCACTATGACCACCGACCAAGTTTTAAAAGTGTTTACTAATGATAAAGATAATAGAATAATATAAAACATATTACATTGTAAAAAGTTTCAATTTTTCATTGTAAAAAGTACAAATTACAATAAATAGTTCACCTATAAATTTAAATCGAGCCCAATGAAATCACCAATTACTAACTAATTTTACACCTCTCTCTCTCTCTCTCTCAAATAAGCACGGGCGAAAGCATGCATATATTTCGGCAGCTAATTATTCTCCATTAGCAGTTTGAACTCTTTTTAGTTGAGTTGCCTTTAGCTGTGTCCCCAGGCAGATCCCACCCATAGACAAGTGGTTGATGCCTTAATGGTTAGTGGTCACTAGGGCTGCAAACGAACCGAACCGAATCAAACTTACCTCCAGTTTGAGTTTGGTTTGAATTAATTTCGAACTAAGTTTGGTTTGAATTAATTTCGAACGAACTCAATTTTGAATCGAATTTTTTACGAACTCAATTTCGAACTTTTACGAACTTTGTTACGACTTACGAGTTATGACTTACGGCTGGCCATAGTTCAAAATTACAGCACTTCAATAAAAACTCATGCATTATGAATTCTAATTACACAGTACACCAAAATTTATATCAAAGTTCATTACAAATACCAAAATTTATATCAAACACCAAAGTTTAGTACAATCAATCAAAATTCAGTATAATCACAATATCCAAAGTTTTCCAAATAACCAACAGAAGTAACATCACCAAAGTATTTCAAATAACCAAAGTACTCAAAGTACAATTTAAATATCAATAGAAGTACAGAACAATCACGAAAGTCTTAGAATTATTACAAACTCAAATATTATCCTAAATAAAACATTAAAGTTCATTATTAGCGAAAATCAATGGTTCACGTTTGAGTTAATTTCGAACTAAATTTGGTTTTCCAACCTATTTCGAACGAACTAAGTCCAGTTTGAGTTTGGTTTGAATTAATTTCGAACGAACTCAATTTCGAATCGAATTTTTTACGAACTTTTTCGAATCAAACTCGAATCGAATTACGAACTACGAATTTTTTGTGCAGCCCTAGTGGTCACTGTACGGCTGACCAAAATCATAGTTATCATTATTTAGCTTTTTAGCCAGACACATATATAATGCTATCCAGGGAGAAATGAACCCAGCCAAGCTTGACTAGCTTTTGAATACACAAACACTCTCTCAGGTTTTTCCCCCAAAAGACCCTGTATTCTATCCTATTTGCTATGAAAGCCCAACAAGTTATCACAATTTAGAGTATGCCTACCGGCGTTAAAACCAACAAAAAAGGAAAAAAAGAAGAAGAAGGAATACAGTAATAACTAATTTTTGTTTCACAAATTCATATCCAAATTAAGTTAATTATGTTGAACAATTAAAGTAGCGATGACTTAAATAGTATCAAAAATTTAAAACAAAAATTAAAAGCAATCAATTATTGTAACTCAAAACAACACCATTTATGTAAGGATTGATGCACATTTTAACAGTATTCCTTCCAAATGTTACCTTCCATTCTGAAAATGACCATATAATTTTTTCCAGACATCACAATTGAGATCATGGTATTTAAAATACCCACACCCTAATATCTACTCCTCCCCTTTGCCAAGGTTTGACTCTACATCAAGCTCTTTCTCAAGATAATTGGTATCTCAATCAGACCTTTAAAGCTGAGCAAGAGCGGAATTCTCATTGAAACCCAAGCTAATTTATTAATTAAGGAACAAACAAAAGCTTAAATTAAAACACGCGAATGATAAAAAAGTTTAATATGAATATCTCAATCAAGCAAAAATTAGTTGGGGCAGCTCCAGTGCTACAGTTTTAATATGAATGCCTGGTCTTTGGAGGTCCCCAGGGGCGGATGATAGTTCAAGCTGGGGGGTGCTAAGCCACCCCAAGTTTTCAAAATTTTATTATCAAGTATCTAAAATTCTTACTAATTTGTCTCTTTTATATGTATTAGCACCCCTAATAATACTAACAAATTTAAAGGGTTTGAACGTAAATTTTAAAAATCAAAGTCATAGCAGACTGGGCTTCATATTTTATTTGGACGTTTCGATTTCTGTGTTTGTGCAGTGAACAAAAGAAAATGGATCCTTCTAATTTGAAAAGGTCATACCTATATAGAAAAAATAATACCCGATTCTATATATTGAATTTTTGTACCCATCTGGAACTGCCATGATCCTATATAGAAAACGGATCCTTTCATTGAATTTTTGTACCCATCTTAATAAATAGTAAAAAAATTCAAAAAAAATATAAAATTTGATCAGAAAACACATTTTAATATATACATCATGTTTAACGGTTTAGATCGACTATTTAGACTTTGAAAATGTAAGGTGTAATCCGGTGTCACAAAAAACAGTGTAAGTGGATCCCTCATCGTGTTATATTGTGTTATGCATTTTTTTATTAAAAAAAATAAAGATATTGTTTAGCACCCCCTATACTCAAATTCTGGTTCCGCCCCTGGAGGTCCCATTTTAATCTAATTTTCTAACTAGTATGTATTTATGGATAAAATAAAATAAAAAGAATAAAACTGTATGTCTACGTGGCAAAACCAACTCTTTGAAAAATGGCAAGATGTACTCCATTAGGGAGACAATCTACTATTAATTATTCAACAAAAACCTAAATCATCCTCCTATATATACCTTAGAGCAAGACCAAAATGTTTCAACACGTAATTCTACACTGCCACAAGAAAATTCACAAGAAGAAAAAACAGCGACAGGCCCTGAGAAGAAGAAATGACAGGATCTGGATCTCCATGTGGTGCATGCAAATTTTTGAGAAGAAAATGTGTACGGGGATGTGTTTTCGCTCCATATTTTTGCCACGAGCAAGGTGCGGTCCACTTTGCAGCTATACATAAAGTGTTTGGCGCAAGTAATGTGTCGAAATTGCTGGCCCACCTGCCAGTGACTGATAGGTCGGAGGCTGCCATGACGATATCTTACGAGGCACAGGCCAGGCTGCAGGATCCTGTCTATGGTTGCGTGGCACACATCTTCGCCCTTCAACAACAGGTTAGTATGAATTTTACATGGCAGGACCATTATTGTTTTCTTTTCAATGTTTTTGATTGAGTTTTATTAAAACATTAACTTATATATTATAAGGATCTTTTTCACATATAATGCATGCCCAATATTAAAGACCGTTTATGAAATGTATTTTGGTTCACTAACTTGTCATAATTTAAAAAATTTCAACTTATATTATACCGACATAATTGTGCTTCAAAAGTATTTATGATTTCATTTCACTTTTTAGACCATTATGGTTTCATTTTTGTAGATGCAAGAGATTCGTGCAGTCTTATTCATTAGCTCCTTTGGGCCCATCTTTTATTAGGCAGAGTCCATAAATCCCGGAAACAAGTTAAATTTGGTCTAAATTTTCACGTTGTTTAGAATTGGGACCCTACATGTACCAAATAAAAACTGCAAAGACTATTTCCAATCATTGCTTTTCATCATATATATATTTTTACCTACAGGTGGTAAATTTACAAGCACAACTAGCATCTCTGAAAGCCCAAACAGCACAAGGCTGCAGCAATGGTTCCAACTCTTCCTCACCCCCTCAAAATGACTATAGCTTTACATCCAAATTTCCTCCTTTTGGACATTATTCCAGCTCTACAATAAATCATCAAGACATGACTTTCTATGAGAACGGCCTTACGAGATCTAGCTCTAGCTCTATGGATCAGTCTTGTCAGAGTTATGGCGATACCGACTCATTTGACATGGGTGATCTCCAATCAGTCGCATTTGCATATCTTAACAGTCATAGTAACAAATTCATGAAGCAATAAAATTGAGTTATATAAATTTTGTTACTAAGCTTTTCTTATGTAAGAGATCGATAGGCTTTTATACAATTAATCCATTTGATTCTATGTGAACCAATTGAGTGTTAAGAGAATGCTATATGATTGAACAATATTGTAGCACTGTAATCGATTGATTTACCACTTAAATGTTAGGTTTATATTTGATTGAACAAGGGTCCTATTGGTCAGGAACCCTGCCCCGATCAATTTGGACCGAAACTACAGGAATCTCCGAAGTAATTTTGAGCATTATTTCTCAGTGGACCGTTGGAAAGGAAATTATGTAAATAGAAAACTTTACAATGATTTTTATTATTATTTTAACTGAACAAAACAAAAGTAATTTTAGACCAAGGCACCACATTTGACATTCCCTAAACTTTTAGTTGTCAGTAAATATCCTCGCAAAACATCTTACATTTGGAAATAACGCTCCCAAATTCAGCCCGGCTATTTATTATGCCTAAAACAAAGAAACTTTCATTAGCTTGGGACCTGCGCGATAATTTATATTCTTCAGGGTTCTTGTAAAAGTTGCTTAGAACTTGTGCATACAAGTGTTAGAAGTGTTAAGTCTGTCTTTCCAAGTAATATTTTTTTCTGGCAAACAGTTGTGTACCAGTTGGTATTGGTTGAGTATCCATGATGGTCATGATGGTGGTTATGTGGAAACTGAGCAGAGACACTTCTAGTATGTGAAGGAGCTGGTATGGCTCTGGCCGGTAACCATTCACCATTAAGAGGTTGTTCGGTAACAAGGGATTAAGCCTCCTTAAGGCTTAATCCGTTTCCTTGAGCTTCCTTAGTCGCTCAATCCTGCTGAACACCGGTTCCTTAACGCGGATTAAGAACATCTCCTTTAGTCTCATTTTGCCCGAATCTTAATCCTCTATCCGAATCTTAAGGCACATCTACTCCTTACTTTAGCTTTCTTAGCTTTCACTACAGATTAAGACAACCGAACATCAGTTCCTTAGCACTCCTTAAGCTCTTAGGTAGTGTTTGGCAGCCCCATCAAGCTTAAATTTTAAGCTGCACTAAGGAGCACCCGTTCGGCAATAAAGTTGAAAAGTAACTTTCTTAAGAAAGCTTTAAGCTTGGCAAAATGCTTAAGCCACGTAGAATGGCTCCTTAAGCTCTTAGGTAGTGTTCGGCAGTCCCATCAAGCTTAAATTTTAAGCTGCACTAAAGAGCACCCGTTCGGCAATAAAGTTGAAAAGTAACTTTCGTAAGAAAGCTTTAAGTTTGGCAAAATGTTTAAGCCACGTAGAATGACTCCTTAAAAACATGGGCAAGTTTAAAATTAATTGTGGGCAAAAGGAGGCTTAAGAAAGTGGTTTTAAGCTTTATAAAGGAGCAAGTGTTTGGCAAGCTTAAACCTCCTTAGTCTCTTGAGGAGCTCTAAGGAAGCCTAAGGAGGCCTAAGCTTGTACAGCCGAACACTATCTTAATCATTTACTCTTAATCTTTTAATGCCGAACAGCCCCTAAGAGATATCTGAGGTTATCTAGATGAAATCAGTGTCTAACACTAACCACTCACCGTTATAAGGTGAGATTTAGGGGTCCTTTTTTATAGTCTGGTTTTGTGAACCGCGTAACCATGCAATTTATTTTAGAAGAAGAAAAGAACAGTTCTTACTTTTGTGAGCAAATTAAGGGAACCACAACAAAAATGTACACAATTTTTACAATAAAAAGGTACTTTAACTAATTACTAGTTAATTGTGATAATGTCAGCATTCCCCTTTAGCAAGCAATTGATTCTACTCGATCAAATTAGTGTATGATTGTCAATTGTCAAAATGCACTCGATTGGTTGGACCCAAGCCCACAAGGCCACAATGGACCTTTTCATTCATTTGTTTCTCAATAATTAAATATGGGCTTTGATTGTTGTCGGCTTTCTTTGTGCCCGGCAGGCCCGGCTGCTTCACAAATTAATTTCTCCCGTACAATTTGAGGATAGTGCTCCACTGCTTAGATGGACAGAATTTTTAATTTATAGAAATTTATTAAAAGTAATATAGAAAAATGGAAGAACTTTGTGAGAATTTTGATTCCATAGAAAAAAAAATTCTTGTTGTTCTAAAAGTCCATTCATAAATAAAATAGGCATAGTGAAGTTTTTTTGTAGCAAGATATATGAGATGAGGTCAGGGGGCAGGTTCAAAGAGATTCAGGGGTAGGTAAGTGTCTACTTCTGGATATGATTTTTTTTAAACCCAATACAATTTGTATCATGTGAAGAATTTCAGTGTTAGTGTTAAATTATAAACTTAATTTAGGTGTGAAAAAGAGTAATGAGAAGTCAAAGATTGTTGACCACAAAGTTCAAATTGAATTTGGACTCTTAACATACTTGGAGAATAAGAAATGATAAGTTCAATGGTAAAAATGTGGCTAGCATTAGTTAGTGCCAACTCATGTAATCTAGAATTTACTTCTTATGTTTCTATATATATATATATATATAGAGAGTGGCTAATATCAAAACGTTTGTTCCTAGCCCCCGGTGCAACCAAGTTGTTTTCGGGTTTTCAAAGTTCAAACGGTCGATCCAAACCGTTCAACATGTTCTCTATATTGAAATGTGCTTGGAGACTAAATTTTATATTTTTTGGAATTTTTTTGCTATTTATTAAGCCACTTTGAAAATTGCTGATCACATGGTCCAGAATTTAGTTGCACTGTTTTTACTGTTCACCCGGATCAGCAATTTTCAAAGTGGCTTAATAAATAGTAAAAAAATTCCAAAAAATGTAAAATTTAGTCTCCAAGCACATTTCAATATAGAGAACATGTTGAACGGTTCGGATCGACCGTTTGGACTTTGAAAATCCGAAAACAACTTGGTTGCACCGGGGGCTAGGAACAAACGTTTTGATATTAGCCACTATATATATATATATATATAGAGAGAGAGTGGCTAATATCAAAACGTTTGTTCCTAGCCTCCGGTGCAACCAAGTTGTTTTTGGGTTTTCAAAGTCCAAACGGTCGATCCGAACCGTTCAACATGTTCTCTATATTGAAATGTGCTTGGAGACTAAATTTTACATTTTTTGGAATTTTTTTGCTATTTATTAAGCCACTTTGAAATTTGCTGATCCGGGTGAACAGTAAAAACAGTGCAACTAAATTCTGGACCATGTGATCAGCAACTTTCAAAGTGGCTTAATAAATAGCAAAAAAATTCCAAAAAATGTAAAATTTAGTCTCCAAGCACATTTCAATATAGAGAACATGTTGAACGGTTTGGATCGACCGTTTGGACTTTGAAAACCCGAAAACAACTTGGTTGCACCGGAGGCTAGGAACAAACGTTTTGATATTAGCCACTCTCTCTCTATATATATATATATATATATGTGTGTGTGTATGTTATGTTGTATGGGTGTATGAGAGAAAATATATTTTGAATAGAGAATTTATAAACTTGTGTTTTGAACTTATCTCTTTCTCTCCACCAAAAATTTGAGATTTATTTCTAACAAAGTGGTATCAGAGCCAAGTTCAAATGGCCACTAGAAATCCAAATATCTCCTTCCAATATCCAATTCTAACCAAAACCAATTATGATCAATGGTCGTTGCGAATGAAGGTCATTATTGGCGCTCATGGCTTGTGGAACATTGTCGAAAATGACGTTGAAGAACCCGAAGATGATAGCGAACTCACAGTAGCTGAGTTAAATGCTTTGCAAAAGAAAAGAAATGGAGATCAATGCGCGCTAAGTATCATCCATCAAGGACTGGATGACGACATGTTCGAGAAGATTGCCAATGAGACGAGTTCTAAGAATGCATGGAAAATTCTTAGAAATTCGGTGGTTGGAGTTGATAAAGTGAAGAAGGTGCGGCTCCAAACTCTAAGGGCTGAGTTTGAGTCGATTGTGATGAAGGAGAGTGAGTCCATAGGAGACTATTTCACTCGAGTATTGGCGGTGGTGAATCAAATGAAGAGGCTTGGTGAAAAGATGCAAGATGTGAGAGTCGTAGAGAAGATATTGCGCTCTCTCAATGCGAAGTTCAATCATGTGGTGGTGGCAATTGAAGAATCGAAGGACACGGAGTCCATGACGATCGATGAGTTGAATGGTTTATTGCTAGCCCATGAAGAGAGAATGAAAAGAAGCCAACAAGAGCTAGTAGAAGAAGCGTTGCAAGCGAAAGCAACACTAAAAGAAGAGAAATCTAGCAGCAGTGAACGAGGTCGAGGTAGAGGCCGCGGTCGAGGTCAAGGTGAAAATGAAGAAAAAGAAGAGAGGTACTACAACTACTCGCGTGGAGGAGGATGCGGTCGTGGTAAAGGCGGCCGATCAAGTAGGTCGCATATCCAATGTTATAATTATAAGAAGTATGGTCATTATGCATCGGAATGCTATCACAATGAGAAAAAGGTGGAGGAAAATGCAAATGTTGCTGCCAAAGAAGAAACCGATAACAATGGTGTAGTGTTATTGGCAAACAAGGAGAATAGTCCCGACAATGAGAACGTGTGGTATCTCGACACAGGTGCAAGCAACCACATGTGCGGATACAAGTACATGTTTAACAATATTGAGGAGATCTCAAGTGGCCATGTTTCATTTGGAGATGCTTATAAGGTGCAAGTAGAAGGTCATGGTAATATTTTAATTCAATTGAAGGATGAGACTCAAAAATTTATTTCAAATGTTTATTATGTCCCGGAAATAAAAACCAATATTTTGAGTTTGGGACAATTTAGGGTATGTTTGGTTGGATTGAGAATAAGCTATTTTTGGGGTTAGGCTATTCGGAATAGCCTATTCGGTGTTTGGTTGGGTTAGAATAGCTAGAATAGTGAATCCAAACTTTTTTGTCTTATTAGAATAGGTTATTCTTAAGGGTTTTGAGATTTGACTATTCTAATAAGACAAACAATAGTTATTCTTAATTTGGCTATTCTAGTTATTCTTGTTTTACAACCAAACATACCCTAATGGAATTAGGTTATTCGGTTTACATGAAAAGGAAATAATTTTTATTTGAGAGACCAAAATAATCTATTATTAGCACAAGTTCAGATGGCCAAAAATAGGATGTATAAGTTGAATTTGATTAATACACGAGCAAAGTGTTTGAAAGCATGTGTAGAAGATAAAACATGGCTTTGGCATTTGAGGTTTGGGCATGTGAATTTTGGAGGTCTAAAAGAAATGGCAAGCAAGAATATGGTGTTTGGATTACCATCAATTAATATTCCTGACAAGATTTGTGAAGGATGTGTGCTCGGGAAACATGCAAGAAGTAGCTTTCCGAAAAAAGCGGACTATCGAGCAAAGAAGCCTCTTGAGTTGGTGCATACCGACATATGCGGTCCGATCAAGCCAAGCTCATTTGGTGAAAACCGGTATTTCATAACTTTTATTGATGATTTTTCTAGAAAAACTTGGGTTTATTTTATGAAAGAGAAATCGGAGGCTTTTGCCATTTTTAAGAAATTTAAAATATTTGTTGAGAAGCAAAGTGGTTATTTTATTAAGGCTTTGAGATCGGATCGAGGCGGCGAATTTACTTTGGCCGCATTTAACTCTTTTTGTGAGTCACATGGCATTTGACGTTTCTTGACGGCGCCATACACACCCCAACAAAATAGAGTCGCGGAGCATAAGAATCGGACTATTCTTGACATGGTCCGAAGCATGCTCAAAAGTAAGAACATGCCAAAAGAATTTTGGGCGGAGGCGGTGAATTGTGCCGTTTATTTGCAAAATCGGTGCAAGACAACAAGCTTGGAGAATATAACACCGCAAGAGGCATGGAGCGGCTCAAAACCGACGGTAGCACATCTGAAGGTATTCGGTAGCATTGCATATGCGCATGTACCGGATCAAAAGCGTGTGAAATTGGATGACAAGAGCTTGAAGTTGATTCTTGTTGGATATGATGAGAGGTCTAAAGCATATAAGCTTTTTGATCCTATTAACAAAAAGATGTGTATTAGTCGTGATGTGCAGGTAAACGAAGGAGCCATGTGGGATTGGAGTTCTATGGTGGAAGTTTCTCATGAAGCGACAAAAGATGAGATACAAATACCGAAACACATGCCACTTACAACAACAACATCCAACGCATCCTCATCGGATGACGAGGCGAGAACCCCAAAAACAAGGAGCATAAGGGACTTATACGAGGCGACAAGTGAGTTGCATTTGGTGTGTCTCTTGGCTCAAGGTGACAACATTTCTTTTGAAGAGGCGATTGCAGATGGCAAGTGGCGAGCCGCTATGGATGACGAGATGCGTGCAATCGAGAAAAATGACACGTGGGAGCTAACTTCACTTCCCAAAGGTCACAAGCCAATTGGTGTCAAATGGGTGTACAAGAAGAAAATGAACCCGCAAGGTGAAATAGAGAAATACAAAGCAAGATTGGTGGCAAAAGGGTACAAGCAAAAGGCCGGGATTGATTATGAAGAAGTGTTTGCACCGGTAGCCAGGATGGAGACAATTCGACTATTAATCTCAATTGCCGCACAATCTAAATAAATACAATTGTAGATGTATCCCACAGAATAATACTTTAAGTGTGTTCTCATTCTCTTACTTTTTGCATCAACGTTACTAAACGGGTTGTTCGTTCATAATCTGAACCCCTATTTAACGGTTGTGTGAAAAAATAGGGTTCAGATCATGAAAAAAGTAGGGTTCAGAACTCAATTTAACAGTTGTGTTACAGTTATTTGTGATTTCCTTTTCTCAGAAGAAACAAATTCTGCTTCCAGTTGCCTTGTAACATGGAAAAGTTATTGTAAGGGTTCAGATTTAAAAAAATATGAATTACTGGGATAGAAGAATTTACCAATTACCCTGATAGACTAATTACCATAAGGCAAGAAATTATTTGCCCCTAAGAGCAGTATAAATTAATTGATTGGGAGTATGTTATGTATTAATAAAAAAAATCTAACTACATTTCATTATCTGGTGATTTCCGTATTAAATTGACAAAATAAAATATATCATTGATCCTCAATTTATTCATTCAAAACAAATTTTAATTTTAAACAGGAAACGAGATGGCAGAGAGGATGGCATATTTTGGCCTCTCGGTAAACATGGTGGCATTCATGTTCTATATCATGCACCATCCATTCACGAGCTCAGCCAACACCGTCAACAACTTTTTGGGGATATCTCAGGCCTCATCAGTGCTCGGTGATTTCCTCGCCGATGCATATCTCGGCCGTTACTGGACCATTGCTATTTTCACGAGCATCTATATCTTCTTGTAAGTGCTCCTCGTGATATCTTATCATGAAATGGTACAAAGTCAATTTCAAGTTTCCCATATTTAAACAAAAAAAATGGAATATTCGGATCTCGATGATAGTTTATACTGTCAGCAAATATTTACTGTTTAATGACAAAAGATAGTGTCTAGTACTTCATAGCTGAATCTCGTTTTGGTTAATGAAATAATTCATTATTATGTTAACACTCAAAAAGTCAAAATTGTTTAATGAATATTAAAAAGACTGTAATAAGCACAATGTTATTTTGCTCCTTTAACCATGCTAAACCAATTAATTATCTTTGTTACTTCATAAAACCAGGGGTTGACGGGAATAACCCTGTGCGCTACTATGCCGATATTTGTGCCAGACCAAACAAATTGTGATAAACTAGCTACCTTGCTTGGAACCTGTGCTCCTGCCAAGTCATGGCAAATGCTCTACCTCAAGACTGTCCTCTACATCGGTGCTGCCGGCATCAGACCTTGCGTCCAGGGGTGGACCCAGGTAGTCTTGGGGGGGGGGCAGCCCCCGGATTTTGAGTTTTAGTGGAAATCTATCTGTCCTGACTGACTTTGCCTTCTTTCTGAAATTTTTTTTACCCCCCTCTGAATATTTGATTTGTAATTTATATTAAATTTAGGGTTAAAATTGAAATAAATTTATTGTTTTGATTAATAATTAGAATTATAAGTTAGAGTATCAGAAATTACAATTCAAAGCATTGGAAAGTATAAGTTAAAGCATTATTTTTTATGAGTACCCAATTAGTTAATGAATTTAAATCCGATTAGCTATTTAAACCCGATTCGATATTTTTTTGCCCCTTGACGAAAATTCTGGATCCGTCCCTGCTTGCGTCTCCTCCTTTGATGAAAGATCACCACATTACAAGTCCCACCTGGAACGCTTCTTCAATTTCTTTTACCTCTCTGTCACCATTGGTAATCAAAGCACAAGTTTGTTTATAAGGCTGATTTTGGTAGTTTGGAGGAGATTTCATGATTTAGTGTTTTTTTTTTTGTCATTAACAGGTGCCATAATTGCATTTACCATGGTTGTATACATACAAATGAAGCATGGGTGGGGTTCCGCTTTTGGCTCGTTGGCTCTTGCTATGGGGATCTCAAATGCAATATTTTTTGTCGGCACTCCATTGTACCGGCACAGGTTATCGGGAGGGAGTCCTTTGACACGTGTCGCACAAGTATTGGTAGCAGCATTTAGGAAGAGGAACGTGCCGTTTTCGAGCAGTGAATTGGTTGGTTTGTATGAGGTTGCTGGTAAGAGGTCGGCAATTAAGGGCAGCGGGAAGCTTGAACACACCGATGATTTCAGGTACTGATTTTATTTGCATTCTAGTTTTTTGTTCTTATTTATTTCATAAAAGTAACTTTTAGATATTTTGCATAGTAAAGTAGGAAAAAACTCCCAATAAGAAATCCATGGAATTTTTGGAATTTTGCAATATTTCTTATGAGTAACAGAATAACAAATATTTGAAACAGCAAGGAACGCAAGTAAAATAGCTTCGGTGACATAACAAAATTTGAAATGGTTTTAGGTGTTTGGATAAGGCAGCATTGCAACTCAAAGAAGACAGGCCCGAGCCAAGCCCGTGTCGACTTTGCACCATAACAAAAGTCGAGGAAGTCAAAATCCTCCTCAAGCTTCTTCCAATCCCGGCTTGCACCATAGTACTAAACCTAATCCTTACCGAGTACCTAACCCTCTCAATTCAACAAACCTACACCATGAACACCGCCATGGGCCATTTTAAGCTACCCATTACATGCATGCCTATTTTTCCTGGCCTCAGCATTTTCCTCATCCTCGCATTTTATTATTCCACTTTTGCCCCTCTGGCATGCTGATTAACTGGCCATCCTCATGGCACGTCTCAGTTGCAGCGGGTCGGTTTAGGGCTCGCAATATCGGTCTTGTCGGTTGCTTGGGCTGGTGCATTCGAGAGGTATAGAAGGACTTATGCCATTGAACATGGTTTTGACTTTGAGGCACTATTTTTGACCCCTATGCCGAATTTGAGTGCATATTGGCTCTTGATTCAATATATCTTGATTGGTGTGGCTGAGATGTTTAGCATTGTGGGCTTGCTGGAGTTCCTATACCAAGAGGCGCCTGATGCAATGAGAAGCGTCGGGTCCGCCTATGCTGCTGTGGCAGGTGGATTGGGATGCTTTTTTGCAACTATGTTGAACAATGTCATCAATGGATTAACAGGGAATGAGGAGGAAGGGAAGCCGTCATGGCTATCGCAAAATATTAACTCGGGCAGGTTTGATTATTTCTATTGGTTGTTGACAGTGCTTGGCATGATAAACTTCTTTGTTTTCTTGTTTTTCGCAAAGCGGTACAAGTATAGGGTTACAAAAAAAACACAGGTGCAAATGTTATGAGGCTATTTAGGAAGGAAAGAAATACTTATGGTTTAGTTATTATACGGAAAGAGAAAGAAGTATTTGTGTTGTTGTTATAGACAGAGTTTAATTTATTTAATCAGCTTAAAGTAGAGACTGAGTTTTGATTTATTATGAGCAAATTATTTGTCTTGAGAAAAACTGGATTGGCAAGGATTTCTAGTGATGGTTCAAAATTTTATACTGCGTTGCTAAAAAAGTAATGTAAGAGTATACATGGATCATGATAAGTTAGCAATTCAGTACTCTCCATTTTCTCCTCAGTAACAATTATTTATTTAGATGACAAAAATATATTTAAAGACCGATTCAAAACAAATCTAATATCTGTCCTGCAATTATACATACGAGAGCTACATAATTAACAATGTTAAGAAATAAGAAAGCAACATATGGCCATTTGTATAATGTACTTATAGCAGGATGCTTCTTAATAAAAAGCTAGGTACCAGAGTTTCGTGACACGGTCATTTGATTAGAATACAAAAGAAAAACACCATCAATTTTGCTATTATTAAAATAAGTTTTATAGCATGGAAATTATAACAAAATTGTTGAGATGGCCGAGTTGGTCTAAGGCGCCAGATTAAGGTTCTGGTCCGAAAGGGCGTGGGTTCAAATCCCACTCTCAACAATTATATATTTTTTTCATATTCTCTCATTAAATGTGGGCTGCTGTTCTCTCATGATATATGGGCCAGTTCAGCCCAAAGTATGCACGTGCTGTTCTCTCATGACGTATGGCCGGGTCGGACCAAACTATGCAGAAATAACGACTGTATCGCTAGGACTCACCATTGCCAGAACTCTCAATTCCTAACACGCATTTGTTGCACTTGCCGATACTTTTTTTCTCAAGTTTGCTTCTAATAAGTTCTCTTCAATTTTCTTTAACTATATGAGGAACAGAAGATGTCACGTCCCTGGCAATCACGGGTCGATTTCAACCCGGTTCTACGTCGTGACTCGCGAGGAAGGAGAAAGAAGAACTGGGCAGTAGGGGCAGGCGGAATGGGTCACGGTCAGGATTCTAATTGAAATTAGTTCACTGTCAGGTGGGGACCGCTACTTCAGAACTAGAGGGAGAAATGGACAAGAGCAATGGAGCTGTCCAGTGAAAGTAAGTTAGAAGTTTGTTAATTGTTACGCCAATCAGCTGGCTGTGGTGTATTCACACAATTCAGTTGCAAGATCCATTCATAGAATTAGAATTTTATTTCTTAAGCAGTGTCGCCTATAAATAGGCAGTAAGGGTAACTAGTTAGATTATTAGACTCAATTTTCAATTGTGTGTTCTAGTTAGGTTCTGGCCTTGTGCTGTTGTGCCCCATTTTCATTGAATTTCAATAAAATTGTTTGATTTCTTTCTATTCTATTCTGGTTCAATTCACGTTGTTCCAAGCCTCGTCAGTTCTAGGATCTGACAGAAGAAGCTTCAGCTCCGGTGCATCTCCTAGAAAATTCTTTAGTCATAGGAGTAACTGAGGAAGTTGGCTCTGGTGCATATCAAATTATTAAATTTAATACATAAAGTTCAATTTTGGTGCATCTCCTAGAGATTTCACTTATTACATTAGTCCTGCTAAATTTAAAATTTGCTCCAAGAAAAAAAATAACATAACACACAAAATTTTGGCAAATCTCATGTTACAACACAGCCTAACTAAAACATTCTAAAGAATGAGATGCAACTAAGTTTTCTTGCGGCTATTTTTCTCTTCTAGACCCGACTGAGAGAACCTCTTTCTTAAAACCTCCAGTACCTCTTCAATTGAAACATCCTTCAAGTTTAGAAGTACCATGGAGTGGTACAATAGATCGGCCATCTCTGAGGCAGTGCAGCCTTTATCCTCATTGTCTAGTAGGGTTTGAATTAGCTCTCCTGCCTCCTCTCTGTGAACAAATTATGTTAGATATTTTGCAAAACAGTCTTACTTCTGTGCATCACAAGAAAATGTGAGTTAAAAACTAAACTTGAAGAATAGTCTATAGGTGCTGAACACCTGGAGCAGAGTTACAATCTGTTACAGCAAATACTGGTCGTACAGTACTAAGCGGATGCCTTACCAGAAACAAACCTAGATCCATGATTATGATACTGAAGTCCAAAAAACTAATACCATACCAGTCAGGTTAGTGCTTCATACTCGAGTGCTAAGAGTTTTTATACATACCTTACTTACACAAGGTTATTGCTTGATCAGCATAGACTGGCTGGCACAGATTGCATATTGTGCCAGCTTGGTTTCATAGTTAAATGATTGCTTAGAGAACACACACTGAGAGAGAGAGAGATATTCCAAACTAGTCTGTACTATCACTAAATACAAAAATCCCGTCCTTTCAATACTTGCAAGAAAGAAGTTCACTTATTTTGGAGAAATTCAACATTGAGTTTATAACATTAGTTAGGCTCCAACACTTTATGTTTGCAAATCAACAAAGGAATTGCCTCCAATATGATATAACACAAAGCTACAAACAACTAATGCAACAACCATTCAATGTTTGAAATATTGTCTTGAGGTAGATTCAAATTATGTCACAAACTAATATTTCAAAATGTTGGACCAATAGATCCTTAATTCAAAGTGTCTAATACATAAAAAAACACTCTTTGGCACATCCTAAGTTTATTGGAAACTAACACATATTGTCAACTCTCCTCTTTTATTTTCGCAATTTTCTCCAACAAAGAAGATTTGTTTTGCAAATGTTGTAAATCCAGTAACTTTTAGCAAATATCTCATAGCACGATAAAACAATAAAATTTAACGTACCGAACTTTTGAGCAGAGTAATTCCTGGTCAAGTAATAATTTCTTGGTCCAAGAGGGTTTTCCATTTGGCAACTTCTCAGTTTCTTCTTTCCTTTTAGAAATCGTTGCCTCCAGCGAGTAGAGTGTTGTCTTAGCCAACCTCTCCTCCTTACCTTCCTAAAGACATATTTGTGCCAAAAATTAAAAAGATATTAAATTGAGATTAAATTCTAGGACCCCAAATCAGATGCACGGCACAACTATTTTTAACAATTCATCTTGCTTTGTCTTTCAAGTTTAATTATATGTATCAAGGGCAAATTAACAGTGAACTACCATGACCCACCCAAAAGCACTAGATTATTCTTTTCATTTTTAATTTCTGTCCCTTTTTTCTGCTTTCCCAAGCATGCCAATTTTGACAGAAAGCACCAACAATTTTAATATTTGCAGAAAATACTCAACAATTAGAACAATCTTTTTTGGGCTCTAGATTCTAGAATTATGTTTTTCTTTATCTAAGATAGTTTCACCCCAAACATTATCCTGGCATGAAACTATTTTTTATATCACTTTCTTTTTTGTAGACAAGCGACTAGCGCAGTAGGGCTATTGTCTGTTTCAATTTTGTTCTCATTTAACTAGTGAATAGGGTTTAGGGTTTAGGGTTTAGGATACCTGAAACAACACTAGCAACAAGAGGAAAAGAGGAAGTTAAAATGGGGATACAATTCAGTTTAGTGCAAAATCATGTAGCCCCAACATGAGGTCTAACTGTGTTAATGTAATATTGGGGTTATTGGAACCAAAAAGGATTTGTAACATATCAGCTTGGGTACAATAGGTACCAGCATGCACCAATAGTATGCACTCTCTGTAAAGCATTGACCAAAACCTCACAGTGAGTCATGATTAGATCCCAAATCAAACATAATAAAGTTCTAAACTTGTAATTGCAAACCATTCCCACAGGATAACAATAGTGAACAAGGAAACTCAAAAAATAGAAAACCTGCACCCAGGTGAACAAAATTAAAAATAATACCAACAACAACAACAACCAAGCCTTTAGACCCAAACAAGAAATGAAACCCAGAAATTAAGAATAATACCAAAGAAAAAGAAAAATATGCAATAGAAGATTTGAGTTACCAACCTTGCTACCTTCCAATATATCATACACGGAAGTATAGTAGCAGGTTTCTGCTTTTGTATGGCATGTAGGCCCATCTGGCTTTCCCAAATATATTATCTGATACAACACACCAAATGAGAACCTTAAAATAAGAGAAATGATAAAGAATATTAGATAGAAAGGCTATTTTATGCAACAATTCATGTATATGATTCTGAAACTCTGATACCTTGCATATACTAGTCTCACAAATAACAGTATTGTACCACAAGTACTATAGGGCACTAATAATATACTATTTCCTAGCAGTCACCATTGGTATCAAGTATCAACATGTATGTTTACTATCGGTAAAAGTCTTGAGTGCTCTTTCTGAGGGTTATTTGTTTCATAATTATTTCAAATGTCGATGTAAGGAGTACAAACTCATTATTTTTATTTCTTGAACAAGCATATAAATGGCCAAAACAGAAGAAGACCTACCGAATCTCGGTCACAATCAAGAAATACATCATGCACATTAATAAAGTTCATCGAAGTCTCTCCTTTTGTCCAGAGTGACGAGCGGGACCGGCTGTAAAAGGTTGCCTTTCTAGACAAGATGGTTTTTTCCAAGGCCTCTCTATTTGCAAACCCTTGCATAAGAATCGAGCCGGTATCTATGTTTTGTGCGATTGCAACTGCTAATCCTTTGCTGTCCCATTTCACACTGTCAAGTATTGTCTCAACCTGTAACAACTGCTTTAATTAAGAACTTTTAATCCTTGATGAATAATGACCGACATATTTTCATATTTGCAAACTGACAGTTTTGTCAATTGATATTTTACATTTTGCCCCTAGCATCAGTAAGTCGACCCTTTTTTGTATATAGAAATATGCTTTATGTACTTTCATACTTGATAAATGATAACCCAAGCACATTCAGATATGGGGTCCCATCTAATTAATGACATATCCAAAGGTTGAGGTTTATGTAGTCATTTTGACTGGCTCTAAACTAAGGACATAACTCAAGTATGCACCCAAATTCAGCTTTCTTTTGGACTTAATAGTCAAGTTGAGAGCCTGCTGATGCTGAATCATCAAGACCAAATTTTATCAGAAAGCCAAGAGACAGTACAACAGCCAACTAGTGAGGTCCAGTACTGGTATCACACCAGGAAATTCAGGACTTTTGCTTAAACTCAATTGTTTGATTTCCCAGGTAATAATTCAAAATTAGTTAATTAGTCCCCTTCCACCCACACGCGCACAGACATACACACACAAAAAAAATAAAGAAAAAATAGGAAAGTAAAATAAACAAACAAATAGGAAACTTAAACTGTCAAGTAAATTATAGTTAATGTGATAGGTATGGACGTATGGTGCATGCTTATTGATCAGTCGGATACTTGGTTTCCCTTAATGGGCCAATTGAAAGCTCAATTCCTCTCAATGACACCACAAAAACCCAAAACCACAATAATACCTCACCAATAAGGTCCGATGCAAGTAACGCACCAGCCAAAATTAGAATTTGATTAATCCGGTTTTGATAAAGAAAAAAAATATAGTAAATATTAGCATACCATACACGAGCATTGACAAATTTACAATGTATAATATCCTTGCCTTTATAATGCCTTCTCTCCATTACCAAGGAAGAAATTCCAAAAATGCAAAATATTAGGGAAAAATGCCATGAAAAGTACCTTTGAATCGAGAAGAACTTCAGTGTTAGAAACAGAGGACCTCACGGTGAAGGCACAGATTGGAGCATAACGCGAATTTCTGAAGCTTAAATATGTTTTATTTGGATTTGGGTGTCTGACCCAGTTCGTAACAGAGAAGGGAGCTGGTATTGGCGAAGAGAGGCGAGTGAAGGATGCAGCAACCTCCATTAGAGAGGTGGGGGACCTGAGAGAGGTTGGCAGAGCGCAGAGGCGGAGTGCCTGTGTGAGGGAAGTAGCAGAGATTAATTAAAACTGTGCTCCAGTCAACAGCTCCACAAACTTGCACCGAAGTAAGGAAGTTTGTAGCTTTTGATTTTATCTTAAATATAACTCTTTTGCCCTCATCAGAGAAAAAGAGTATTTTAGTTTTTCAACTTAAGCAGCACATGTGGCTATATGTATTTTCATTTCATTTTATGCTAACAATTCAAGTGATCCAATATTCTCAATAATTGATTTTCAATTCTCCAAGTGCTTTAATATTCTTAAACAACTATTCACACTCATAAAGCTGAACCGGAATAACATAACACAAAAATAAACAGCCTGGAAAACAAAAGGGGGGCTAATGGGCAGGCCCCCAGTTCACACCTGGCCCGGTTCGAAATTAAAATGAATGGGCTTTGTTCATGATCGGCCCAAAATGAAGTTCTTAATGTTCATGTTCAACTCGTTCAGTGTTGTTAAAAACTGAGCCCTGTTCGGAACAGGCCCGTTTCAGCGAACAGGACTGAACTTTGGACAACCAACCGGGCCATTGGCAGCTATTAGTTTGGACAACTTATGGACAAATTTGGACAATACTTCATTGCTGCCTGGAACTCTCTTTGGGCTTTTTAGGCCTAAAATCCCAAACGAGACCTGGATCACTCGCTTTCCCTCATTTATTTTATTCAGAAATCATAAATATCTAGTTTGACTGACAATTAGAACTAATTAATTAGTTTTCACACCTAATTATACAAAATCATGTATCACCTAATTATACAAATAAACACATTTAATTATTTTAATTAAAGATTTTTTAATTTCCTAATTACAAACTTGACACAACTTTTAAGCTGATTGGTACCAAAGTAACCACACGGTACGCACACTATACTGATTTAAATACCTAAGAACCTAAACATTTTTTTTTTGGAAGAAAAACCCGTAGGCCATTCATTTAATACTAAAATAAAAAAACTACAAACAAGTTCTGGTATTAAAAAGACATTCTGACTAACCTGAGCTGTACAGGTGTGAACATCAACCTGTACCAGCTATCTAACCTTAAACTTGATAAAGAAAAAATAACAGAAAAATAGCAGCTATTCTAATACAAACTCTGAACCAGTAACAAACTTTTTAAGTGAAAAGGTTGAAGGGCCCAATTGTAACTTTCACCCTCCCCTTCTGACAACTCCCTTTCCTATTACCAGTAGGTGCGAACCAGCCCCTGCTCCATCATTTGAGCCAGGTTTTTACCAGTAATTATTAATATAACCTGCTTGTTACTGTTTGGACCTGATCACCCCCCCTGCACCTCAAATTTGAGGTGTCAATCTTCTCAGCTATACCCGTAGTTTGCATGAACATTGCACTTGGCACCCCATTGAAAACCTAAGAACCTAAATTGTTGTTCAATATGCAAATCTGGACATCAAATAAGCAACAAAGCCTTTAGAATCTTTGCCAAAAAAAAAAAAAAAAAACCTTTAGAATTATAGGAGCTTGAATTAGCGAGTTCCAAGCACCAAGAACACTAGTGAATTGCCCAATTCACATAATTTGCAAACAAAATATAATTTCAAAACCCTAATTTTGAACAAGAAATTTAGCCGTATTATTAAACATAAAATTAAGCCAAAAAGCCAAATTAGTCATCCCGATTCCCAAAGCAAGAAAGGCAAAACGAACCCAAAGAAGTGAGGAAAACAGTTACTGTTCACGGAAATCAGAGAAAAATCGAACCTAATTTATCTCGGAACCGCGAAATAAAGGAGAAATCACGATCAAAGCGGAGTGCATTTACCTTGTGGAGAACGAAATTGAAGAGAATTCGAAATTCCAATGGAGAATTCAGCGCTTAAAACCCTAAATCCCGGAGGTCAGGAAAAACAAGCAGTGCGCCTCGCACTTCTTCGAATTGTTTGCACAGCTTCCTCGAGAGTTGCAGCGAGAGAGACAGAGAGAGGGAGTGAGGGGAAGGGTGGCGCGCCTCTAGGATGATAGGCGGCGCGACGGAGAGGGAAGAGATTGCGAGTTCGCGACTGGGTGAAACCCTGAGGCGTGAGAGAAGGGTTCAGTCGAAGTCGGATCGAATGATTGTTCGATGGGTCGTGTTCGAACGGGAATCGATCGGACTCAAATCTGAACTGTTCAACGGGCTGTCCAAAGCCCGTTCAAACTCGGCCCAGTTGGTTTAATTTCAACTGATCCGAACTGAACTTCGGGCCAGGTTCATTAGAGTAGCTGCTATTTTTCTGTTATTTTTTCTTTATCAAGTTTATTAGATAGCTGGTACAGGTTGATGTTCACACCTGCACAGCTTAGGTTAGTCAGAGTGTCTTTTTAAACGGGCCCGAAGTTCAGTTCACAGTTCAGGGTTGTATCCTGACTTGTTTTTTTGTACATTACGCAAATGATTGTTAAAGTATAACTCGCATTTATAATTTTCTAAAATTTGTAAATTTTCATTTTGATTCCTACATTTCATTTTGTATCGAAGTCGTCTTGTTTTTAAAATAAATAACATTTTCATTCATTTTTGAGCTATTTTAGCATTGCAATTATGTTGATATAGTTGCAAAACTGCGCAAGAGTAATGCAGATGTCAAATTTATGCATTCCTTTGTTGTCCCATTTCACACTGTCAAGTATTGTCTCAACCTACAAAATAGTAACAACTGCTTTGATTAAGAACTTTTAATCCTGGATGAATAATGACCAACATGTTTTCATATTTGCAAATTGACAGTTTTGTCAATTGAAATTTTACATTTTGCCCCTAGCATCAGTGAGTCGACCTTTTTGTATATCTAAATATGCTCTATGTACTTTCATACTTGATAAATGATGCCCATGCACATTCAGATGTAGCCGAGATTTTTATTAATATCCAAAGTTTAATAGAAATTAATATTTATGGCTAGAATTCTGGGTTTTCGCCAAAAATGCCCAAGCCGGCCATAAAATGGCCGGCTTACTGGTTCTTTTTTATTTTTATTTTTATTTTTTAGAGATACTATGAAGAGCAAGATAATGAAATCTAACACTGAAAATTTGAATTTTTTGTTTAAATTATTTGTTAGATTACTTCTTTTGGTTTATAATTAGCATATTTATACTAAAATACACTAGATTACTTGAAATTATGTTGAATTACACTATATTACAATAATTATGTTGAATTACACTAAATTACGTTAAATTACAATAACTTCGCTAATTATGCTGAAATACGGTAAATTACGCTAAAGTAGACTAATTTTATGCCATCTTTCATGAATTATATAAAATATAGTAAAAAAATTTGAAAAATAGTAAAAATTGGTATTCTACAAGTTCATTATGTTACTAATTTACTGAGTCACTTAGATTGAATAATAGAAATGAAAATCTTAATCGGAAACTTCAACTCAAGTTTTGAGGCTCTTCCCTTTGTTTTTTGGCAATTCTGAATTTTGAAAACCAACATCATAGGCACTGAAGCATGCGTATTTTCACAAGCTTTCCGAAAAGTGGTCATTTGCTGAAATCGGACACTCGAGCGCCGTTTTATGACCGTTTGAAGTTTCGTCGTCGTTTTTCGCCTTTTCAGTGAAGATATAGTCCCTATTCATATGTAATTTAGCGTAATTTACCGTATTTTAGCGTAATGTAATGTAATTTAGTGTAATTTAACTTAATATAGTGTAATTCAATATAATTTCAAGTAATTAAGCATATTTTAGTATAAATATGCTAATTATAAATCAAAAGAAGTAATCTAACAAAAAATTTAAACAAAAAATTCAAATTTTCAATGTTAGATTTCATTATCTTGCTCTTCATTCTTCAGTGTCTAAAAAAAAAAAACGAGTAAGCCGGCCATTTTATGGCCAGCTTATGAGGAGAGTAAACCGGCCATAAAATGGCCGTTGGCGAAAACCCAGAATTCTGGGCATAAATATTAATTTCTATTAAACTTTGGATATTAATAAAAATGTCGGCAGATGTAGTCCCATCTAATTAATGACATATCTAAAGGTTGTGGTTTATGTAGTCATTTTGACTGGCTCTAAACTAAGGACATAACTCAAGTATGCACTCAATTTCAGCTTTCTTTTGGACTTAATGGTCAAGCCGAGATCCTGCTGATGCTGAAACATCAAGACCTAATTATATCATAAAGCCATGAGAGTATGAGACAGTACAACACCCAACTAGTGAGATCCAGTACTGGTATGACATCAGGAAATTCAGGACTTTCACGGAAACTCAATCGTTTGATAATAATTCAAAATTAGTTAATTAGTCCCCCCCCAAAAAAAAACCACACGCACATACTACACACAAAAGAAAAAAAAAGAAAAAAATAGGACAATAAAACAAATAAATAAATAAATAAATAAACAAATAGAAAACTTAAACTGTCTAGTAAATTATAGTTAATGTGATAGGTATGGTGCATGCTTATTGATCAGTTGGATACTTGGATTCCCCTTTTTGTTTGTTGAATGGGCCAATTGAAAGCTCAATTCCTCTCAACGGCCGAATAACACTAGAAAAAACCTAAACCATGATAGTACGTCACCAATAAGGTCCGATGCTAGTAATTCAATAGCTAAATTTAAAATTTGATTAATCCAATTTGACGATAAAAAAAATTGCAGTAAATATTAGCATAACATACACGAGCATTGACAAATTTACAATGTATAATGTCCTTGCCTTTATGATGCCTTCTCTCCATTACCAAGGAAGAAATTTCAAAAATGCAAAAGCTTTGGGGAAAGGTGCCGTGAAAAGTACCTTTGAATCGAACCTACCCTTGGCTCAACAAAGTGCATATTTCTGGCCCATTAATAATTAAAAAAAAACTAAATTTATTGTATAAATATTTTTTAATATTTGATCTTTCAGATCCTTCAAGGTTCAGGTTCACTCATGAGACATCTTTTGTTCGTCAACATGCAAACATTCGAAGCAGATCAATCATTTTTCTTTATATTGTAAGCTCTATTATAACTATAAATTTATTTCATGTGCTTTAACTTAAGTTTGGCTTATTTAAACAACATTTTTTGGGTGCTTTTTACTAGTATTATAAAAAAAAACAAATTGTTGATTTGTGTCCATTTCAGTATTCTTTATATTAATTACAAATTAATTAGGCAACAACCAATTACATGTTAACATGCATGTGTCTATCGGACCATCTATGTCTCAAATATGCTGTAAGACATGGCAACAACTACAAATTTTTTTGAAATGGTATTAAATTTCACTGTCTAGATCACATCAAACGACTCTGATTGCATGTTCAAACATCAATAGGTGCAATTGAAGCAGTAGAGCCGTTATGTTGGTACTAATTATAATGCCTCGACAATGCACAAGAGTTACCCTCTGTCTTATAGTTTCTGCTTTATTATACTTTGTTTCTTAATTTTATCCAATAAACATACATTAAGGTTCTAGTATACACCAAATGGCAAGTTCCATAAAAGGCAAAAGTTGTTTCATATAAGTAACAAACAAAGAGGGAAAAACCAAAGTAATAAACCCAAAGGTGGGTACACGGGGATGTTCTACAAAAATAAGACTGGTTATGAGTGTTTGTTTGTCTTTTGTTATACTTAAAAATTTAAGTTGATAGCTTTATATACCCTACCTCATATTAATCCGCTTTATATGATTATTTGTCCTTTATTTTAATAGGTAAGCTTCTTTAGGTAATTTATCAGGTCTGTTCAAAAGTCTAATTACTTAACATTGCGTCATGGCTTCATAAATGTGAGTTTCCTTCAATTCAATATCTTTATTTTATAAACTCATGTAAGTATCTTTTTATTAACATCATTTACTTTCTTACATGCTCATTTAGATCCTGGAATGAAATTATATTTCCAGAAGTACATTAAACGTTCACTACAGGATGATTTTTAAAGTGGTTGTTGGAATAAGGTATGTAAAACTGTTAGTTATTGTTGTTACTTTTCTTTTTTTTTTACTGAAGTTGTATAAATATTAAAATTGTATTATTTTTCGTGTTATAGTCCAATGACCAGAGAAATAATAAAAAAATTGACCCAGTATCCCAGTCGCTATTATAGTCAAATTAAACAAGACTTCGCTATTTCAGCAATATCACCGGTAAGAAGTCAAGCAACCCAAAACATGATTTACATACCAACTGATATAAAACTGACCCAAGAACATTGAAAAGTCAAGCAACATGAAACAGCAGGAACTGAAATCACCGTAACCCAATTGGATATTCTAGACACAACGTACTAGACTGACATGTCTGCTCCATCTGATTACTAAATCACTTGTTTCATTATTTGAAGGAGGAATAAATTTGATATTTATTATTTCTATAGAGTGAGGCTATGGTGCTATGCATAGCACGGATGGCTAGTGTACTACGGCTCAATATGGTACTTTTTAAAATCCTAACGGTCGATCTGAACCATTCAATGTGATAACCATATGAATATGTACTTGCAAACTAAATTTTTAATTTTTTCGAATTTTTTTACTATTTTTTTAGATAGGTAGAATTTTGATGGTCCAGAATTTCCAGAAAACACTGATTTTTCTACCTATCTAAAAAAATAGTAAAAAAATTCAAAAAAATATAAAATTTAGTTTGCAAGTACATATTCATATGGATATCACATTGAACGGTTCGGATCGACCGTTAGGATTTTAAAAAGTACCATATTGAGCCGTAGTACACTAGCCATTGGTGCTATGCATAGCACCATAGCCTCACTCATTTCTATAATTCATAGTTATTGAGACTAAAGATTACTTTGACTATTTTTTTATTTCCATTATGTCTGTGAAACTATAGCATGAGCACACACAAAAAATGAATTGGAAGCATTATGGGATTGAAAATAAAAAGAATTCTACATTACTAAAACCCAATGTTCTAAATAGCACGCTATAGCGGCAACGCCGCTATAGCGTTTTCAGACCAAAAAAGCTATGACGCTATGGCCATATAGCGCCGCTATAGTGCGCTATTTCGCGCTATAGCGGCGCTATATGGCCATAGCGCAGTTTTTTTAGCCGTTCCGCTATGACGCGATAAATGCTATTTAAACCTTTGCTAAAACCAAAACATAGTATTAAAATCTTCAGTAAACGGAGATAAAATATGCCCAATTATAGATATGGCTTGTTCGTATGGGTTTTAAATTGTACCAATTGCATAAAGAGATCTCCTACCAAAGGAGTGCCTACCTGCATTGTAAAGAAAATTAGGGGGGTCAGCAAAGAACTGCGGAAGAAGATAAAATATTATCACCATGCATTAATGCATGTACAACCTATTTGTACGAAAGACTGCAATTTCAGCAAGTACATGCTTGCTAATCTTTTCTTATGGAGCTTTCCCAAACTAATTAAAGCTTAAGTATTACTTGAGATCTCAGCTCTGGCCATAATTTTTTTCAATAAAACACTAACCAATCATAGATAAAAAAGAAGGTCACTGGGGGAGGTATTAAACAGGTGAAACTTAAGATGTACAAACAAGTGCAGATAGGTGTATTCCAAGCTAAGAAAAAAAAGACATCAAAATTCAATATATATATTTTTTTTTTGAGTAAAGGTTGGAGGTCAAGTCACTCAACTATTTATTATCCACAAAAGATTGTCCCTTTCAGATTTTGAACTTGCGACTTCTTATACAGATAATATTATCTTTGCTACTAAATTAAAGACTGATTCTCATCAAAATTCAATACTAAATTTAAATTTGGATGCAATCAAAGTTGCAATCCAAAAAAAAATGAAATTTGGACTTCAATTGCTACATGAGCGCATTGTTCATTGATCCACCTGGTTTTTATTTTGAACTTTCATTGTGTATATGTGTTTGTGGGTTGTCTTACCAGTGTTGTAAATAACGGTATGCGCTCGTCGGACAAACATGGTACCGCCAAGCGATTAATCGGAAATAATCGGAAATAATCAGCCAATTAGCTAGTCAGGAAAATCCGTGACGGTTTGATCACCGCCAACGACTAATCGGCCGATTAATCGGCTTAAACGGACGTTTTTTACAACACTGGTCTTTACTATGTTATTGTTATTATTAGTTTTGGTTGGGAGTGCAAATTTTATAGTAAAAATGATGCTAGGTTAGTTGTTCTCTGTTTTTTATTTTTAGCATTTTGTACTCTAGTTCATAAAATTATATAATAAAAATCAATTATTTTATATTTTTTGTGCGTCTAACTCTGATCGAAATTCTGAATCTGTTCCTGAATGAGACGATACATAAAACAACTGAATCATTGATTTTGTTCCTTTAAAAGTGCCTAAAATAAATTGAATCGATGATCCAGATTCTTCTATGACATCGAAATACCATTCATTTATTTTTCTATATTATATATAATTTATTTCTATAAATAAATAATTCTTTAGATGGAAGCTAATATAAATACAAGAAAACTTGTTCTTTCGTAGGCCTACAAATCATTAGAATTACATAGGACCATCCTTTAGAAATTAAATGACCCCTGCAAACTTCTAAATTTTGAAAATATCGCTAGACAAAAATAAAATGTAAATCAAATTTGTAAAATTATCTTAAATTCGAAAAAAAATCCTACATTTGTTTTCATTAACATATATCACTAGATATTCATGTAATAAATTACTAATGACGTCCCTTAATTAGTCGTGAAATTCCATTGTTCTCTTATTTGATGGTGCGCTTCTATTGCTACATCAAGACAAATAGAAGCTAGTAAGAATATATTGCGACTAAATAATAATTAATAAGTACTTGTGAGGTATAAGGGATAAAAATATTTACTTTTGATTTCTTCTGATAGATTTTTCTTGAACCGACCATGATTGGTCAAACTTAGTCACCGTGATCAGATAATAATTAGAATGATAATAATTACCTCAATATTTAACCGAAAAATATATTCAGACTTTTCGAATTTTTACCGAAAAATATATTCATACTAAGTTTCGACTTTTCGAATTTTTACCGAAAAATATATCCAGTCTAATATATTTAACTGAAAAATATATTCAGACTTTCGAATTTTTACTTACCTCGATATTTAAATCTCTCCAATGTGTGTTTATTTAATCATTTCATTATATATGTCTCTAAAATATCTTATATTTAATTTTACATATATATAATAAAGCACATTTATAATCACACTCAATTCTTGTTTATTATTTCCTTAAGCATTCTCATTTGAGTTCCATTTCGATTTCAATCCAACAGTCCTCTGAGTTCAATGAACAAGGTTCAAGTTCAAATTCAATCAACAGTTAAAGTCCCAAAATCCCAAACCCGACCAGTCTAAATATTCAAGTTCAAAATTAAAATTTCAATTCACATTTCATCATTTAAATCTCATCTGATATAGACATATAAATTTGCACCAAGGCCCCTCTGACAATTTGAATTACAAATTTATGGGTATTTTTGCATGTAACACCTTCTACCTAGCTTTACAATCAAGACTTTGGTAACATAAAACATCATACCAATACACAAAGTATATTAGTAATAGCACCCACAATACTCACCATTTACCAATCAACCCAGAAAACACAAGAGAGATATCAAACTGCAAGGAAAAAGGTAAAAATACACTTGTACATGTATAATTGAACTCTGGTACCGAAATAAATTGTTTAAGGTTGATCTCTAAATCAAGTAGTCTATCTAATAACCTTTCTAAAGCTTAGACTTCTCAAACCAAGCCAACAGAAGCAACCAAAATAACCATCACAAATACTTAGTCACCGTGTTCAACTTCAATATTCAATTCAATTTCAAACTTAGTCACCGTGTTCAACTTCTTACGGACACACGTCACCTTCTCAAATACTTAGTCTGTGGAAGTACGTACATAGCTATAGCTATATCTATGGATACGAATACAGCGATCGTATCGAATACGATACAGTTGATACAGTTGATACGATAATTTCTAAAAATCTAAAATACAATAATACATATTATATATGAGGAGGGATTATTTACCACAATTTTGAGTTACAACAAAGTTACCACAACTATTTTTTACATTTTTAAATTCCAAATCGTCGATTCAAACCGTTCAACATAATCTCCACAATAAAATGTGCTTCCAGATCAAATTTTATATTTTTTTGAATTTGTTTACTATTTATTAAGTATTTTACAAAAACTAGTCAAATTCAGACCATTCAATTTTGTACCCATCTTAATAAATAGTAAAAAATTCAAAAAAATGTAAAATTTGATCTGGAAGCACATTTTATTGTGGAGATCATGTTGAACGGTTTGGATCGACGATTTGGAATTTGAAAATGTAGAAAATGGTTGTGGTAACTTTGTTGTAACTCAAAATTGTGGTAACTAGATCCCTCCTCATTATATCTATCTATCTCTCTATATATATATATATGAGTGAGGCTATGGTGCTATGCATAGCACAGATGGGGTCCGTGCTACGGCCAAAAATTTGACTTTTTAAAATCCTAATGGTCGATCCAACCGTTCAATGTGATAATCATATGAATATGTACTTGCAAACTAAATTTTATATTTTTTCGAATTTTTTTACTATTTTTTTAGATAGGTAGAATTTTGATGGTCCAGAATTTTCAGAAAACACTGATTTTTCTACCTATTTAAAAAAATAGTAAAAAAATTCGAAAAAATATAAAATTTAGTTTGCAAGTACATATTCATATGGTTATCACATTGAACGGTTGGATCGACCATTAGGATTTTAAAAAGTCAAATTTTTGGCCGTAGCACGGACCCCATCCGTGCTATGCATAGCACCATAGGCTCACTCTATATATATATATAGGATTTTGCTAATATGCTACGCGTAGCATAGAACCCCTCCGTGCTACGGCTCACTTTTTGAGTTTTCAAAATCCTAACGGTCGATCCGAACCGTTCAACATGATCTCCATATGAATATGTACTTGCAAACCAAATTTTACATTTTTTAGAATTTTTTTACTATTTATTAAGCCACTTTGAAAATCGCTGATCCAATGGTCCAGAAAAGTTTACTGTTGTGTACAAATTAGTGTTTTTTCAAAGTGGCTTAATAAATAGTAAAAAAATTCTAAAAAATGTAAAATTTGGTTTGCAAGTACATATTCATATGGAGATCATGTTGAACGGTTCGGATCGACCGTTAGGATTTTGAAAACTCAAAAAGTGAGCCGTAGCACGGAGGGGCTCTATGCTACGCGTAGCACCGTAGCACTGTCCATATATATATATATATATAGGAGTTGGCTACGGTGCTAGGCATAGCATAGAGGGCCTCCGTGCTACGGCTCAATATTTGAGTTTTCAAAATCCTAACGGTCAATCCGAACCGTTCAACATGATCTCCATATGAATATGTACTTGCGAACCAAATTTTACAATATTTTAGAATCTTTTTACTATTTTTTTAGATAGGTAGAAAAACACTTGATTTGAATGGTACATAATTTTCAGATCAAGTGATTTTCTACCTATCTAAAAAATAGTAAAAATATTCTAAAAAATGTAAAATTTGGTTCGCAAGTACATATTCATATGAAGATCATGTTGAACGGTTCGGATCGACCGTTAGAATTTTGAAAACTCAAATATTGAGCCGTAGCACGAAGGTCCTCTATGCTATGCATATCATATTAGCAATTATATATATATATATATATATATAGAGATATATATATATATATATATAGAGACTGGCTACTGTGCTAACGTTAGAACTTCGGCCGAAGTTCTAACGGGTCGTTTTTGCAATTTCAAAATCCAAACAACCCATCCGAACCGTTCAACATGTTCTCTATATTGAAATGTGCTTGGAGACCAAATTTTACATTTTTTGGAATTTTTTTGCTATTTATTAAGCCACTTTGAAAATTCTGATCCGGTGGTCCAGAAAATTTGGCTGTTTTTTACTGTTCACCGTTGGATCAGAAACTTTCAAAGTGGCTTAATAAATAGCAAAAAAATTCCAAAAAATGTAAAATTTGGTCTCCAAGCACATATTAATATGGAGAACAAGATGAACGGTTTGGATCGGTCATTTGGACTTTGAATCCAACGATTTTAGTCCAATGCACGGAGGGGCCTATGCATTGCAATGCACCATAGCCCATCTCTCTCTCTCTCTATATATATATATATATATATATATATATATAATTTTAATTATTATATTTAGATTAATCATAATCATAACTTAAATCAAACTTGCACAAAAACTAAAAACTTAACCTAAGTATAAATTAAATACCATAGTTACTAGTATATATCACATAAGATAGTCTAGTATAGTGGTTAAGATTTTTGGATTTTAATCAAAAGAATATGGGTTCGAATCACACAAGAGCAAATAATTTGGGAATTCAAATCTGACATGTCGGGGCGATGTTAAGGATACGCCATGTAAGACAATACGCCAGCTCAGATACGTATCAATAGATACAGACACGTGTCTGATACGGATACAGACTAGCCCTATATTAAATATCGGAGTAACATAGATATATAGTGACCGATACATACCAAATTACTCTCACATTATAAATTCTAACTTAGCATAGTCAAGTTGTGATTGTTCATATACAGTCCTCTATGTATGCATATAGTTTATAATCCTTTCCATTTTATGAAATATATATATTTACCCTTCAATCTATGCAAACTAAGTTTATATATAAATACCTATTCTTACTAAAAATGAAAAAAAAAAAAACAAGTGGAATTGGCCAAATAATGTTGAAAGAACTCAAAATTTCCCCGATATGTATTTGCATATAATCTCCTCTTGAATTATATATTATGTTGAAAAGATTTGATCTTCTTCTTATTCACTAAAGAGTCACTGTCGACTGTCGGTGTCACTTGAGCAGATGGAAACCGGAGACTGGAGAGAGATTTAAGATGGAGCATACCCCACCTGTAATGAATTCAGATCTTCCCCAATACCGTAATAGGGAATCTTTTACAATTACTTGATATTCTTTTTAACTTGGCACGAATCTCAAAGCCCAATAATACTGCCCCTCTGTCAGCCCGAATCTCAAAGCAGCTGAGAGTTAATCTCAAACCGTAAAGTGAAAGGAATCTTTTACAGTAATGGAGAGGATACTTGTCCACTTGTAATACAGTGATAAGAGTAAATATTTTTTTTTATAAAATTCGGATAATGAAAATAGAAACATCTAAGTTAAAAACCTGGTCCATCTCTAAACAAAACCTGGACCATCATTTAACAATCCAAAAGTCCAGAAATATTATTGATCGTCATTTAACAAATACCATTCATTTAATCCGTATGTCGAATTAACAATCCAAAAGCCCATCTTCCTACCGGTCTACCGGATGTCGAATCCGTATCCTCTGAGATATCTCAATTTTTGCGTGAATTAATCACTACCATTCATTTAATCCAATGGACAAGAATTATATCGCTCTTTAGTAGCGCTGCCCAAGTTGTGACCGGCCCTCTTCCTGTTAGTTTCAAATTGGTATCCTTGCATTAACTCAAAAAAAGAATCTTTTGAGTTAATACATCTGAACCGCTCGATCTGTTTTAATATCCGTACGGGTTAAATCTGCACTAATATTAAAGGGCATCCTAAATTATAAGTAGAGACCGAATTAGCTCCGTTTAAAATCAGACGACTGAGATGCATTAACTCAAAAGATGCTCTTTTGAGTTAATGCAGACGATGCAACTCATTCGTTTCACAGTTCAAGAACTTCACACAAATTAGATTTTGCTTATAGAAACGCTAAGTCCTTTCCTTAGGGGGTGCAAACGGATCAGATACAGATCAGATAGCGGTAAAACCATATCTGTATCCGCTTTTAATTTACAGGTACAGATACAGATCGAATATTAGACGGATACATATGGATACGGATCGGATATCGGATATCTGTAGATATATACATGAATATTTTCATAATATGTAGTAATTAGTAAACTATATAGTATATATCTATTATTCGAATACGGATAATTAAAATTAAAAATCATATCCGTATCCGTATCCGCACGGATATTTGAATATTGGATATCCGTATTTAATTTCGGATACGGTCGGATAATATCCGACCCATTTGCACCCCTATCTTCTCTTCTCTCTCGTGCTTGTGGACCCACGGCTCGTGGCACCCCTTCCCCTTGATCTCCATCGTCCATTTCACCTTCTCGTCGCTCTCAGCCCTCCACTTGTACTTGCTATCGAACCCATCGCTTTCAATGGACTGGAGAAGAGAAGAGTACAGGTTTAGTCTTTCCCGAATTAAATGTGAACGGTCGATGCAATCGGACGGTGGAAACCTCTAAACTCAAATGTTGCGTTAACGCAGAGGATATGGATTCTCTTCCCACCGGATGTCTCCCTCTCTCTCTTAGTCTCTTTTCCTATTCAAAAGCCCCCAAATCCATTTTTCTCTAGAATTCTCTTCTACCTACAAGGTACAAGCTATTTCTAGCTTTAACCAATCCGCTCTCGAGGTAAGGGTTTTCCCCTCGATTGGAGTTGTTATTCTAATCGACATGGATTGCTTTTAGATCAGATCTGCTTGTATAATTACCGGCAACTCATTCACTGATTAAAACGGATTTATATATTAGATCGCGGGAAAAGCGGCTAGTTCTCTTGATTGTCGACTTCATTTTGTGAGGAATAGAACCGTGGAATTCTCCAAATTTTCGTAGAACGATGAATTCAAGGAGGTCAGTTTACTGTAATTTCTTTTTAGAGTATTTCATACTAAACATTCTTCTTTTCAATTTTCTACAGAATTTCTATTACTCATTTCTATTACTTTGTTCACATCTTCAATAATTATTATTCTGTTCACGTCTTCACACTAAACCTTCTTCTTCTTTTCAGTTGGTTATTGGTATTGAAATTAAGTTCATCCCTAAAGTTGATTGCAAAATCTAAAAGTTCGGGGAGCAAATGATGAGTTCTCTTTTAATTTCCTGAGTAGTCTTAAGCTCCATGCTGAATCCTCTTTTTAAACTGAGAACCATCAGCTGTGTTGTACGTTATTATCTAAATTGCTGAATGGATTATCTGATAGAGTTGTCTTTAGGGACATTCGAGGGAGCAACAGCAGAGCAGCATTATTTGATGGAATTGAGGAGGGGGGAATTCATGCCACCTCATATTCATCCCACGAAATTGATGAGCATGACAATGACAGAGCCGTGGAAGGGCTGCAGGATCGAGTCAATATTCTCAAGAGGGTAAGTATATTTTTCTTAAAGTTCTAGCGTGTTTAGATTTTTTTAGTAGAATCAGTCATTTATATTCTGCAACTTATTTATGTAAAATTACTTTTATAGTATAAGCTTTTGGTTTAAGCAAGTAACAAATGCAACCTTGTTCCCCCTTCATCCCTCTTGCTAATACCACTTTAACTCTTACCTTCCCCTCCTCACCCCTCTGGCTAATACCACCTTAACTCTTACCTTTGACTGCTTCACTTATAAAGCCGAGATGAACAAATAAACTGAATCTTCAAGATTAGCAACTGCAAGATTGAACTCCAAAATTTTAAATTTCTACAAAACCGAATTCTTCTTCAAGCTGTGTTTCGAAATGGAAAGCTATAATCAGAAGAATCATGAGAATTAATAGACTGGACCGAAATTAGGAATTTCTCTTAATTCTAAAAATTCATCACTGAACCCCTCCCCTAGTTCCACCAATCCTTTCGACCTCTTTTCTCCTCACTTTTTCCAGAATTTGTTAATTATGCAATCTATGACCAAATCAAAGGAAACTGTGGCATCAGGTGAATCAACAAAATTATCTCATTTACATTTCAAGGCAATTTTGTCTCATGTCATTTCCTGTTTGTGGCTTCTAGAAATTGTTGAGTTTTGGTACTTTGTTTTATTTTTCCGTTCTTACATATTTGGTATGGGCTTAGTAACAACAAATAAATACTGTTTGGTTGTACATGTTGATATGTGCCAATGATTTACCTATAGTATAGACTTGTCAGAAAAAAATCTGTTAAAATCTATGGATAAATAGAAATCTGTGGAGGGCCATTTTTAGAATATGACTATTTAAGCTTCGTCCCAGATAACATTAGTGTAGTTCGTCACGTGCCATAGAATACACACTTAGCTATTGCATAATGTATCGGTTATTGCAGAATGCACACTCGTCTGTTGCGGAATGCACACTTTTCTATTTCAGTTATCACAATCGTTGACAGCTGTCATGCAATTTGATTTTAATAATTTTCCACTGCTGTGTTGAACTATTGGACTCATTTTCACAATCTCCCAAAAATGCATGCTTAGCTATTGTAGAAAGCACACTCGGCCATTATAAAATGCACATTTGCTGCTTTGACGACAACTGAAAAGACAATTTTTTGCCAGCATTTGAGGAATATTTTTTGCTTACCTCATCTCTTGACTATCCTGTATTTCCATGTAATTAAGGATTGAGGAATAATTTTACCTTCAAATATTCTTTGGTTATGACTGCCTTTTTGAAGTTATCTCTGGTTAGCGTTTGTTTGACATTGTGGAGAACTGGATAAAGATAGGTCAACAAAAATGTGAGATAATAAACAAGTTGAATAATTTAAGGTATGTATATTTTTTTTTCAAAGTATGTTCTTACTTCATTAGACAACTTGGTTTAGGTTGTTATCTCTTCCTTTTCTTGGTTGCAATTAGCATTAGGAAGCAGTGATCTTTCATAGTGTGGTTGGTAGCTGGTAGTTGGTGGGACAAAAGTGGTGTCTAACAATAAAGTTTCAGTTGCATCTAATGAACAGTTAATAAATGGTAGATAGTGTGATCATGTAATTAAGTAACGTTTTCATAGGTTAATAGTGGATGAGGGATGGATTGCATAAGTTTTGTATGGAATAGTCAATAAATGGTAGATAGCAGGATTATGTGACTAATGGACTAATTAATGTGAAATAATATGGTTAATAGTGAATGCAGGATGGATTGCAGAGTCTTTAAAAATGAAGTATTATAGATGTCATATGGAGGATAAATATATGTTATGATTGGTCTATAAAAATGAAGTATTATGGATTTCATATGTAGGATAAATATATGTTATCCTAGGGTTGCACAGCAAGAGGCGTCAGTATTTAGAATTACACAATAGACCTTTCTTAAAACTATTAATGATGCACACTCATGAAATTTAGAATTACACACAGACCATCCTTTTCTGTATTATCTTTCTTTCACTTGATAGAGGGCAAATGTGCTATCAAATTTTGGTAGACTAAAAGACAAGATAATGAAACTTCTGTCGAATGAAATTTTAGTACCTAAGTAAGGTTGGCTATGGTTAGGTTTTTGAAAGAGTAAAGACGAGATAGATGATGGCATTTGGACACAAATTTTGTCAATGGTACTCACTATATTTTTCACTAATTAGACATCTCAGTGAATGTTTCATACACCTGCCTAAACAATCTGGGGTATTGTTATCTTTGGGCATTCAACGGTAATTTTCGTGGTCACTTGCTCTTGCCACCTACTTGAAGCAACTGCTTTAACTAGTCCAACATCATGCATGGTGTAGTCTATGTTAAGTGAGAGTGGAATTAAGTTGCCATGCATAAATCCAGGGTCAAGAAAATGCAGTCTTAAAATACTGATTTTTGGTGCTTTCCAGAACAGACAGCTAGCAGATTTTTGAATTCATATCTGCACTGCCCCCTCATTATTACTGGACTTGCCTGTCATCAGAATGATAGATAGACCATTGCCTGAAAAACCCATGTAGTTTTCCAATATTTAGAATTCATACTCAATATGTTTAAAAACCACACAGCTTATGAAAATTTCAGGGTTAGTAATCTCATAACCAGAATCTTATTTTCATTTTCTTTTTCTAGTTGTTGGCACTAAAACATTATATTTTCTGAATGTTTCTTTGGTCGATTCTTTATTTTCATTGGGCAAAATGGAAATTGGGAATTCGACCATTTAATAGGATGTACTTAGAAATATTAAGAACAACAAGTCAACAACATAACAAGACTAAATGATAATAGGATGAAGCAATGTAGCTTAGTTGTAGCTGTTACTATCTTGACAAAAATCAAATCTGTGTCATAATCAGCTGACCTTTTTAGAACTCTATTTACCTATTTCAATGGAACAGGTTAGATGTTTTCTCCTGCTTTTATTTTGTTCAGTTTTATTTTTAATTTTTTATGTATTATTTTTCTGTTTTGGAAAGAAATGACAGATAAATTTGTTTTGACCTTTCCTTCTCTGTCTCTATTTTTCTAATCTATATAAATCAAGCGAATTCTTATCCTTTTTTCTTTCGACAATTGACTGGTAAATGTTGTATTTATTTATTTTTTTGCTTTCCTGCAGTTGACAGGTGATATACACGAAGAGGTCGAGGGCCATAACCGTATGCTTGACAGAATGGTCTCTCTCTCTCTCTGTACATGCATGCATGGGTACCATGAATTCTTATATCAGAGATGATTCTCTAAATGAAAATGTATTGATTCTGCAGGGAAATGATATGGATGCATCTAGGGGAATCCTGTCTGGAACTGTTGACCGCTTCAAAACGGTAAATTTTAGATTGAAAACGAGAATCTATACTAAGAATTACCAGTGTTGTAAATAACGGTATGCGGTCGTTGGACGGACAGGGTATCGTCAAACGATTAATCGGTATGCGGCCGATTAATCGGAATTATGTGGACAATTTAACATTTTTATTAAATTTATGTATATATATCATAATATATTAAAAATAATTTATTTAAATCATTAAATTTATCAAATAAACTTAATTTAATTTAGTTTTATTATTATAACATGTTACTACGCTTATTTCTTCTTAACACATAAGCATTTTACATGTGTAAGTGACACATTTATTTAATGAAAAAATAAATTTGAGAATTAAGCTTTTTCAAATACTAATAACATATTATTTGAAAGAAATGAAACATTCCAACATAAAATCACTAAATTTAGTTTAATTTCATAAATGAACACGTCGTACTAATTGAAAAAAATTACATCAGTAAGTAAGAAAAATATATGGTATATAAATAATAGAAGAATTAATCAATTTCAAAGTAAGAAGAAAAAACATATATAAAAAATATTGGATATATATCCAAGCACAAATAAAACTACAATACAAGATTTATAAACCTTATTATTACACACTATCACAGAAAAAAAAAACAATGTGAAAATAAATATTCACTGGAATAAACGGACGATTAAACGGTAAAACGGCCGATTAATTGGAAAAAATGGCCGATTAATCATTTAAGTGTATTCATAACGGTTTGGCCGCCGTTAACGATTAAGACCGTTTTTTACAACACTGAGAATTACCATACTGTCTGTACCAGTAAGTACCCAATTCAGTCATCAGGGACAGGGATGGACGCACATGTGTACAGAATAGGTGTCAACTGACCCCTTGTTCCTTTTTTAAGCAAAAATGACCCTGGAACTCTAAACTTAATCCTTGAACTTCAAAATTTTCTTAAGATTGACCGCTATACTCTCCCTGGCAGAAGTTTTCTATGATTGACTTGCCGGAGTGCCCCTGTTTCCTATTGAGTGTCCAATAGTTTAATTAGTGCTTAATTACCAAGCCCTGTGAACTGTAGGCCTAGTGCAAATGGTGACTGGCCTTGCCTCTCTACAGAGAGACATAGGTTCAATTTCCGCAGGAGGCATTTAAAAAAAAATTGTAGATGTGAAACTTGTAATTTGTACTATAATATTTAACTGGTACCATAACATTTTGTACAGGTATTCGAGACCAAATCGAGCCGTAGAATGGCTACTCTTGTTGCCTCCTTTGTGGCTCTTTTCTTGCTTGTCTATTACTTAACCAAGTGATGGAGTTCTTGTACAAAACTGTTATTGCTTGTAAAAAAGCAGCTGCAATGTGCAGCTCTAGAAGGACAAAATCTTGTGTTACCTTGCTTATATTAAGTCATACTGTTCTAGAGGATGACCTAAAGTCTGTTTATGTCATCTAATATATGATGTGACTGATAAAGAGTACGGGTTTAGTTTGATTACTGTTCCTATGCTGCTCTACTTTTTTGGAAATGCTTTTCTATTTCAAGTTGTGGGTGAGTCCTGTTGTTCAATTAAATTATCTTTCTAATTTTCTTTGAAACTAAATTCTCTCAACTTGTTTCCTCAAAAAAAATTCTCTCAACTTGGGAAGGTAATAAATCTGTAGCGTAGTATCTCGCATTTGTGCAGGTCACTGTTTGATTCTTTCTTGGGTTTCATTAACATTATTTTTCAGATAATATTGGAATTTGGTCGCCCAGGTGTAGTATATTGTAGCTTTGTTCCAGATCAAGCCATCAAGCAATTGTAGGTCATGGATAGTGTGGCATTTCACTTTAAAAATAACTAGGAAGTATAAGGAGCTTAGTGAGAAATTTTGGTGTTTATAATTATACTGTACGTAAGAAACTCGGTGCTCACAATTTTTGAACAATTGAGAAGAACCGTAGCTATTTCCAGGTAGAATTGCTGGACTTATTTCTAGAAGGTTCGGTAGCAGATATTCGCTTCTCCCCATTTGCACTAAATTTATTGGATGGTACAGACTCAACTGAAATGTAAATTTCAGGTTGTATGGCATAAATTACTCCGGACTACACGCCATATTTTCACGTTTTAGTGGCCATAAGTTGTCCGATAATCAATTATGTTTGAATTTTGAAAAGAAAAAAAAAATTGTACTTTTTGGAGAGAAACTAAGGCCCAATTAATGTTTAGTGGTCATGAGTTATATGATGATCTAAGACCTCCCTAGAAATTTGGTACATTTTGGAGAGAAACTGAAGCCCAATAACCCTCTCCCTCTGGTTTTACGGGAGCCTTTGTTCTACCCGACAGATATCTTGCGTTATAGTAAGAGTTGGTCATATAACAATGGGTAAATTTCGTCGGAAATTGTTAAACTTTGTTGTTTGTATTATTCAAGTTGGATTTGTTTTTCCATTGAATTTTTTATTTGTTTTGATCAATCTGTTATTTTTACCATTCAAAATACTAACAAAATGTCATGTGGATGTTCTACACTTCTACTCATTATTTTTGAAAATTATTAAATTCTGGAGATGATTTAGAGAACTATTTTCACTCTTCCTTTTTCTTTTTCTTTCTCTTCCTCCGTACTCTATATTTTCACTCTCTTTTCTATGCAAAAAAAAAAAAAAAATTGTAACATATATTGTTTTCATCTAAGATCATGTGGTGAGCTTTTAATGTGCTGAACAATTTATGTTTGATTGTTGTTTCTTGCCTTCGCTGTCATTGAATTATTGGTTGAAGAGGCTTACTTACCTAGGTGTCTTGAAAATGTACGGGTATGATAAAGTTTATACTGGTATGATGGCATTACAAACCAGATGTCTTAGAAACGCCATTTGTGTATTTGATATTAGGCAGGGTATCGATTTGCAGAATCCCAATTTTGTTATTTGATATTAATACTTTGATGCGTAACTTGGTATGATCATTTCTTTTTCAGTCTCTCAATTGTCCCCGCGTCAACCTTCCTCTAATTAAGTAGTGGGGACTCTGTATTACCGCATCAATCTTACCCAATTGTCTCCGCGTCAACCTTTATCTAACAAAAATAGTTGACCACATAAGTATAAATACTTCAGTGCAGATATATAAATACTTGTAGTACTTGATATTAATATTTTTAGACGTCATATGTAAAAAATACTTGCAAGTATAGGAATCAATACTTGCACGTCGAAGTATAAATACTTGTGTGGCGATGAGTTCAAAAGTACGTCATCATGGATCTCATTTGATAGAGAAAATTGCGTAGAAGACGTTCGTGGTTTTATATTCGCAAAATTACTCACAGTCGTCAGAAATATGGATGAGATTGAACGGAGAAAAAAAATCCACCTCTAAAAACATGTATGGTCTCCCCATGTAGTTTGAGTGCCCCCTACAGGTATTTATGGTGCGGGTACGTTTGGGAGATTTGGTTTGGGAGACAATTATCTACGTAAAAATTGTTCACCTCATAGGTATAAATACTTTCGTGCATAGGTATAAATACTTCATTGCATATGTATTAATACTTTAGAAAAAAATTATGTGTTGGAGTTTTTGCGGCCCTTCAAATAATTATGGTAGTTATGGTGCGAGTACTGTAGCGCGGGTATTGTTATCAGCTTCCAGTAATAACATATTCGCTTTTTTATTTTATTTTTATAAAAAAAGAGAAAAAACGGTGATCGAATAAAGACAATTCATGTCTTTGACGTTCGTCATGGGTTATTTATTCTGAATAATATTGAGTACTAAATTTCTATCTGCAGTGTGCTAAACTGCTAATGTTTTTTTTTTTTCTTCTTTTTATCTAATTAAATATATCTGTGTGATTTCTTCTTCCTGCTTAATTATATATTTAACAGATATCTCCTTCCCGCAATAGCTTTAAATCATAGGCGGCCCCCTTGTTGCAACTTGCGATCAGTCTATGTCAATCATTGCATCATTGCATGTCGCGGAATAAATTTTGCTTCGGGTTTTCCGGATAGGTGCTATGATGTCGTAGGTAATCGACTTTTATTTTTATTTTCTTTGTAAATAGAACTGCGAATTAGTCTTAATTTGATTATTTTCACCTGAGATTAGTTAAGATGGCAAGAATTCTGATTTCATGGCCTGACTCGTAAATATTTAAAATAAAATAAAATATTTATTTAGGAAAAAAAATAAGAATCCTTCTTGTCTTATAAGATTGGTAGATCCGAAGAAACAGAGGACATTTTTATCATCGGAAACAACTCTGTTTCTACAATAAAGAGCAGGAAAAAACTGTTTATGATGCTAGGATGGAGGTGAATATTTTTCAACTTCCTCTTACTTGGATAGAAGAGGGAGTTTTGTATAAAGTAGGGAAATAAATCTGCTTCGGAATATCAGGAACCTATTATTCGGATGCCAACTATTGATTTTTTATTGAGATTCGCGCATGAAAAAAATCATTGAGATTCGTACAGAAAAAATTGAACAGTTGGAATCAAGGAATAACAACAAATTTATTTCCATAAAGTAGGAGGTGACTCGATGTAAATGAGAATGGAGGTGAATGGAAACGACGACACAATTATCTATGATGATCAAGTTTTTTGGTGAGCTCAACTTCAAAACATATCCGAATAACTTCAAATTACGAATACAAATCGTTGAAACCGATATATTTAATGAGTGATGTGTTTACATGTCAAATTTTAAAATTTTTTGACTTAATTTAGTATAAAATCAAACAGTAAAAAAAATATAAATTAACTTTAATGTGTTCATTTTTCATTATTTTTATATCGCTTAACTTATACTAAATTAATTCGAAAATTCATAAATTTGACATGTAAACGCATAACTTGTGAAGTATATTAGTTTGAGCGATTTGAATTCGTCGTTTGAAGTCAAATTAAACCATGAGGATAAGCTCATAGGTCAACGAAAGAAAATAACGAGAATTGCTAGATATATTTATTTTTGCAATAATTATTTTCTTTTAATTTATTGTACCACAGACTTGATAATCTCTTCATTTCAGAGCATATCGCAATTTCCAAAAATCATTCTAGTATGCGTATCTAGTCGTTTTGTCACCGATGTTGATTTAGCAAATAAAATTTGCCGAATTTGAAAGAAATTACAAAAAAAAAAAAATCAAATACAAACAACGCAAGTTTTTATATTTTATACCCAAATGTTAAATATTTAATTAATTTGGAGAAATCTCTCTCCTAAAAATCTGAGTCTAGGTCGTGCAGCAACGTAAAAAATTATGACATCTTTTTCCAAAATGCAACAAATCCTATCCGTTAGAGGTGCCAACTCTTATAAAAATATTCAGAGTGAACTCCTTGTAAAAATCACTAATTACATAAAAGACATCGAATTTATGGAATTTATAGAGGAAAAGAGGGAGTAGAGCAAAGAGGCAAAATGTAACCCAGTGCAATTTTTTGGCATGTTTCTATTGCCATCACATGCTTCTTTCTAAGTATTGTAACATTTCAATTACGCCAGATGTAATTAAAGAGTCTACATTTACAAATCTTTTTATTTCATTTCTACATTTATAATTGCCAATAGTTTTTTTTTTTTTTTTTTGAAAGAAAGATGAAGGTCAAGCTTTCAAATTTTATTCTCTTGTTATTACAACAAATGATTATCTCATTCAGCCGAAATTTTTATTTTTAACATTTTAAAGAATTAAATTAATAAAATAACCACCGTTTCTGGTCAATTCCATATTTAACACGGCCGCAGAACACCGGAGCGGACCCATTTGGGGGCCGCCGCAGAATGCCGGAGCGGACCCCAATATGGGTCCGCAGAATGCCGAAGCGGACCCGGGTCCGCACTATGCCGGAGCGGACCCTTTTTTTTTTTTTTTTTTGATTATGATTTTGTTTTGGAAATTTTTATCAAAAATGTAAAGTTTGTACTGGAAGTTGTGTGTAATTACTTATGTTTGAAATGTCGTTTAATCTGAAATTGTTGTTCGTCGTTTGTTTGATCAAAAGAAACATTACAATAGAACAATGAGCCATATAAAGAAGCATACAATAGAACAATGTTAATGTTATCGGAAATTACAAATACGTCTAATTAACCGAAAATAAACAACATTTTTACGAGTACAATAAAAAAAACAACATTAACTCTCAATCTCGTGCAGCTCGAGCAGCTCTGTTTTGTCTTTCTTGTGTATCTCGGCCAGCTTGGTGTCCTCTTCTCCTATTATGTAGAACGTCCATCCACATCGGAATTCTGTCGTGCTGTCTTCTGCCCACAGCAATATTTCTTTTCTCTGGAACAAGGACCGGGCCATCGTGTTGAGGCCATTCCGACTGATTTCCATAGACATGCCATTGTGCGCTCCATGTGTCGTGGCTCATTGTTCTATTGTAATGTTTCTTTTGATCAAACAAACGACGAACAACAATTTCAGATTAAACGACATTTCAAACATAAGTAATTACACACAACTTCCAGTACAAACTTTACATTTTTGATAAAAATTTCCAAAACAAAATCATAATCAACTTCATCAGAAAAAAAAAAAAAAAAAAAAGGGTCCGCTCCGGCATAGTGCGGACCCGGGTCCGCTCCGGCATTCTGCGGCGGCCCCCAAATGGGTCCGCTCCGGTATTCTGCGGCCGTGTTAAATATGGAATTGACCAGAAACGGTGGTTATTTTATTAATTTAATTCTTTAAAATGTTAAAAATAAAAATTACGGCTCATTCAGATTTCGAACCCATAACCTATTTCATACTCTTGTTATTACAACAAATAGCTAGAACAATGAAAAAAATTTGGAGTTTTCGCTATTCCCAATTTGCTATTTTATATTTAATTAGTTAGAAAAAATTGAAATTAGCAAAAATAGCTTGCTATTATCTATTTCTATAAAAATAATTAGAGTTAACTTGTTATTCACTTATTTTAGCTTATTCACTTGCGTTTGGATCCATGTTTTACAGAAATAATCGGTCGGTAGATAGTTCAAAATCCAGAACTGCATGCATTATGGGCTCCTCCTTTCCGAGACAATAACATTACTTCGTACGCACATGGTGGGCCCGTTGGAGGTGATGACACGTGGCTCGCAATTGGAAGATAGATGCTCTCTCAAGTCTCAACGACTCCATGAGAAACAATGGAAGACTAGAGACCTTGACTGATGTTTTGGTTACTAAATCTGACTTATATATTTAAGCTATATTTATAATTTATTGCTTAATTTTGATAAACAAGCTTGTAGTTAGAATAATCTGTTCTTTCATCAAGTGTCTGTTTTGTTTCGTTCAAAAGTTAAAAAAAAAATTAATCAAGGCTAAAAGCCTAAAAGTAATATGCGTAGCTAGCATACACGTAATGATCGAGGACCTAACGGATCTCCGTAAACTTTCCTGAATATGTAGATCATATTTTGTTTTCATAGTAGACCATGGATATGGATAAGATTAATTTTTTTTCTTCTCTGAAATTGGGTCATATCTCCATTGATAAGATTAGACAGTGATCTTGGTAGTCACGGCCAAGCTTTCAAAATAGTAATAATAATAATAATAATAAGATTAGACAGTGATCTTGGTAGTCACTGCCAAGCTTTCAAAATAATAATAATAATAAGAAGAAGAAGATTAGACAGTGCAAATATTTCATTTAGTTTTAGCTCTGCGTGAAAACGAGAAGACAATCCTTATTATTATTGGAAGAAGAAGAAGACCCGATTTTTTTATTAATAGGAAAAAATAAAATGGGGAACAAATTTGTGAAATTTTGGAATATAGGAAAAACGTTATAATTTATAACATCATGATAATCCAAACAATAACCTCCCCGATATCGCTAATTAACAAAAAAAGAAAAAAGAAAAAACCTGGACGTTATGGTCCAGCACTGTAACAATTTTTCTTTTTTCTTTTTATTTTGGTTTCATTTTCATTTTCATTTTCTATTTCAAAAAATACATAGAACCAATATTTTAGCACTCAAGTGTGAAAATAAGCCTTGATACAACAAAAGTTAACTTCACTAAACTTCAGTTGAGTAAGCCTCAATTGAACACCAACTGTATTGTAACATATACAATTAATCACCAAACAAGCTAGCAATGAACAAGATCAAACCGGAACATGAAAAAGAATTGTTGCATTTCTTGGATAGAAGCCAAAACATTGGATAAGAAGCTTTAACAGAGAACAGTTTCATAACACTTGGAGTTGGAGGAGAGACCAAGGCTTCACCAACAAGGGAAAGTCTCATGTCAGCCGATTTTTGTTTCACCAACAAGCAAATTTTTGTTTATCTTTTCTAAATTCCATCTCAAGCTAATAAATGTGAAAAAGTTTCTAAGTGGCCATCCTGGATGCACATGTCATAAAACTCAAATAAAACCTACAGGATGACATTTGATATGAACTTGATACAATATAAGAGTTGACAGATATAGTTAAAGCATAATTTTATTTAGGTTATGGTCCTAATTTTATTTTTTGAAATAGAAAATGAAAATGAAACCAAAACTAAAAAAAATTTGCTACAGCAGCAGCTCGTTCAGCAATTTTTTTTTTTTTTTTTTGAAAGCCCGGCAGCAGCTCGTTCAGCAATTTGTAATTGCTTATTTTTTATATAATATTTTGATACGTAATTAATGTATTGAGGCATTAAATTTTGTCGAAACTAAATATAGTTTGAACAGATAATATCTACAATTAATTTATGATAAATTACATCACACTTTGCCGAGATATTTAAAAAAAAAAAAAAATCAAACTACGATGTTTTGTGTTTTCACTTTGTGGAGTTGGAAAGATTGGTTAAAAAAAAAGGAAAATTAAGTATTATAGATTTGCGCTAGATAAAGATTCGAGCGCAACAAATTCAGAAAGAAAAATGAGCTGGCAATATTTGCTTTTTATTTCAATTCGGGTGCGAATCTTCGTCCATGCTCACTTGCGATTCATTTCCAGAATTTAAATTCTTGAGTTAACTTCAATTTTAGAAATCAGACGACGAACAAATCTTAACACCTTATATTCAATTTTAAAATACAAGGTTAAGAAATACAGTTAACTTCAATTTTATTTCTCAATACTTGACATATGTTTGGTTATGAACTATGTTACTCGGATACTCCGATATAGGCTCCGTACCCGTATCAGACACGTATCGGATACCGATACGCGCCCGATACGGCACTAAGTGCCAGCTAACGTATCCGCTTACATGGCATATTCTTACTCGCCGATACAGTCGCCAATACTCTGTTGAAACGACTGGATACGGTGAACCGCGCCCACACCCATGAACCGCACATACACCAACGCTTTTTTTCTACCTTGTGTGAATTAAACTTGAGAAGTCTCAATGAGCGTCAAAACCTTTAACCACTGCACTAGAGTTTCATTTGTGATATATTCTAGTAACTATAGTATTTAATATATTCTTATGTTAAGCCTTTAATTTTTTATACAAATTTGATTTAAGTTATGATTATCTAAATACAATATATAAAATAATATACATAATAGACATATCGTATCCTAAATTTTTAAAAATTATTGTATCGCCGTATCCATATCGTATCCGATACAATACCCGTATCCATGCAACATAGGTTATGAACATAGGTACAATCACACAAAATGTTCCAATAATTTATTTACGGAAATAAAATAATTGAAATAGGATTTCTGCAGAATTCAAAGTCGCCACCTCCTACTACAAATTCAACAGTATCCTTCTCTGGGGAAGTAAATAAGATCAAGATACATTTTTCTTAATAATGATAACCCCTACAACCACAGAAAGGAGAACAGATATAAAGCCGTCTCTAGAAAAGACACTTTCCTTGAGACTTAAGGGGCTCTTTACCCGACTAAGCACCTGCTCGAATTGAACCTTTGTCTCTTCAAGCGAGCCTGAATTATCTATCACTAAATCGGCCTTTTCCCGTTTCAAATCGAGCGGCATTTGAGCTTCTATGCGGTTCCTTGCTTGTTCCTCTGAAATTCCATCCCGTGCAATTAACCGCTGGATTTGGGTTTCTGGGTCAACCCATACCACTATCACGGGTTTGGTCCAGAGATTCATTTTTGTCTCGAATAGCAAAGGGATGTCTAGTATGATGACTCTGCATCCCTTAAACCATAGTTTGATTACCTCCCAGATAATACCGCTTGAGATATGCGGGGCCAGAAGACTGCAAAATTTTAAAGATAGTACAAGTATTTAGGCACAAATCAAGAATAAAATCTAGGTTCAGCAAATTAGTCTTTTCATTCTACAGGAGAATATAAGCTGAGGTTAACCTGGCTTGAGATTAAAGAAAAACTGAAAGTTCAACCTAGATTAACTAGGAATGACATTAGCACTTCATTGACCAGTGGAGCATAATAATAATAATCCGAGTTCTTTTCCTCCAAACGTCATCTCATGTTATCAGGCGTTAGATATGGTGCTATTGAAACCACATCATGACCACAGATTGGATCTGCAAATCCAACTTTTTCTCACATTGCAGAATAGCTAGCAATAACATTATTACTTGAGGGACTTCTCAAAACAGTTTTAACACCTCCACACATTACACCAGCTCATATGTGCAATAAAGACAGTGAGCATGTAGGGGGGTCACTGATACTCCAAATAATAATAGGTACTAGCATTATACTTTTATCCTTTATATGTTTAAGCTCTTCACTTGTAGGTTTATTTGAGGTAAAATCGTGACAGCAGTAGTTATGTTGAATTAAATTCCTGATAGCTAGGCTGAAAGCATATGCATATACCAATGATGCCTTGATGTGCTGGATAAATTCAAAGTCATTGACATAAATAGAGGCCACCAAGGGTTACGACACTGGCCAATCAACCTAGACAACAGTAAACCGGTACCAGTATTTGAAACATTACAGGAATAGGTGCGAACTAATCTACCAAACAGCACAACAGCATGCAAATGGACTACAGGTATACTTGATCTTCAGCCAATGCCTAAATCATATGCTGACAACTGAAGCAAAAAGATTAAAGAAAAAGATAAATGAAATACCGATTAAGAAGCTGACGCTTTTCTGGATCAGAGAAGACAATCTGGCCAAGACGAGCCCGGTCAATATCTCCACTTTCAAGCAGGACATCATCTCCAAATTCTTTCTTAATCTTCTTCCAACCACCCGTTCCTTTTAGAACCACATTCTACAATTATAAGAAAAATATTACAGACCAATAGCTCAGTATTAATCACAATAGTTAATAGAAAACAGGATGGGAAGTACTGCATTTTGGTTTCTCTCCTTAGCTTGCTTTGAGTTTGTATCAAAGCCTTTTTTTTATATATAAGGTGCGGCTAGGTCTGTTAAAGGTTAGAAACATAACAAGAATATACTGGAGGCTAATTAGATTCAATTAAATCTTGATTGGGAAGATCAGGGGCGTATTTCAGTGTTTCATGATGATGGTACCACATCAACCTTGCCTGATATTTTTCTATAGTTCAGCCAATTTTATGTCATTTTTTCCAATTTACAAAAAGGAGCAGCCCAAGTCCACAGTATGGCATATATCTGAAAAAAAGAAAAAGAAAAATATATAACAGATATAAATTTGAAAAATAATCCCGTAGTAAGAGAGAATCACATACACGAGCGACTATGTCAGCATCAACAACTGGAATGCCGTGAGATTTGAATAGGTTGGAGATGGTGCTCTTCCCAGAGGAAATCCCTCCAGTTAGCCCTACGATCCTCATTAGCTTAGGAAAGAGAGCTTGATTTTGGTTCCTTCAAAAGAGAAACTGAGGCCAACAGCAAAGATAAGCTTTTACTCATATCAGCCAGACACACACAAATATGAGTAAAAGTTAAAATGTCTTATTGTTTTTGTGCCTCAATCATACTTCATATCTCATCTCTATTTTTAAAATTTATACAGTCGATCTGAACCGCTAATATAATCTCTATATAAAAATACACCTGACGACTAAATTTTATATTTTTTATAAACTGTGTACTATTTTTAGATTAATACAAAATCAGTATTTCTTTGTGTCAAATGTGAAGGATCGATCTTACATTTTTCTTCTTTCTCTCTTGTACAAATTATTCAAACTTAACAACAGTAAAATAATTTTAGAAAAATATCACTAGTTATTTAATAAGATTTATGGTGAATTCTGAATTTCTGATTCTCTGATAAGGAAAATTCCCTCCTATATCATCTCCATTCCTCTACTCTATTCATCTCTATATCATCTCCATTGAATTTTTTATAGAACTCATTTCGATCAGAAGCTCACCTTACTACTCATACTCTCTTCTACCCTTCTCACGGGTCTCGGTTCTGCTCTGCTCCTTCCTCTGTCCAGCGCAAAGCAAGGCGAATCAATAGACGCACCTCTTCCAACCGCTCTCGTCCATCTTCTCCCAACCTACCTCAATCGATCGACCTTTCTGTGCATAGTTCTCCCTCCTTGCATTTTCCCTGCACAAGTCGAGGCTGAAAACTCATCTGGCGCTGGCAGTTTCCTCACTACTTTGCACCATATTCAGTGTGATCCTCCCTTCTCTCAGTACTGGAAGGTGTACCATCGTTGAAATGTCCAGATGAACCTCTTTTATGTTTCAAGTTTAGGTTTACCATTGAATTTCCTACGATTTAGTTTTAACTTTCAAATTACCTAATTGATTTAAATTACTCCAGTTTGGTAGAAAACCTATAATTTATTTGTTATTACTGTTGGAAACTCTTCCTCAGAAAAAGGTACTGTTAGAAATCGTAATTCAGTTAGGTTGATTTGGGGATTAACTCTTCTTGTGCTTCAAAATATCAAATAGTTCAAAGTTGGTATAATTTAGAACTAATATTAAAACAGGTGCTATAATGTTATTTAAACGACTTACACTAATGCCATAAAAAATGATGTAGACTTAGTAATCCTTTAACTACACCAATATATAAAGTCCCTTATCTTTGCTGTTGGAAACTCTTCCTCAGAAAAACCTATAATTTATTTGTTATTACTGTTGGAAACTCTTCCTCAGAAAAAGGTACTGTTAGAAATCGTAATTCATTTAGGTTGGTTTGGGGATTAACTCTTCTTGTGCTTCAAAATATCAAATAGTTCAAAGTTGGTATAATTTAGAACTAATATTAAAACAGGGCCCCCAGTTCATACCTGGCCCGGTTCGAAATTGAAATGAATGGGCTCTGTTCATGATCGGCCCCGAAATGAAGTTCTTAATGTTCATGTTCAACTCGTTCAGTGTTGTTCAAAACTGAGCCCTGTTCGGAACAGGCCCGTTTCAGTGAACAGGGCTGAACTTTGGACAACCAACCGGGCCATTGGTAGCTATTAGTTTGGACAACTTATGGACAAATTTGGACAATACTTCATTGCTTCCTGGAACTCTCTTTGGGCTTTTTAGGCCTAAAATCCCAAACAAGACCTGGATCACTCGCTTTCCCCCATTTATTTTATTCAGAAATCATAAATATCTAGTTTGACTGACAATTAGAACTAATTAATTAGTTTTCACACCTAATTATACAAAATCATGTATCACCTAATTATACAAATAAACACATTTAATTAACTTAATTAAAGATTTTTTTAATTTTCTAATTACAAACTTGACACAACTTTTAAGCTGATTGGTACCAAAGTAACCACACGGTACGCACACTATACTGATTTAAATACCTAAGAACCTAATTTTTTTTTTTTTGGAAGATAAACCCATAGGCCATTCATTTAATACTAAAATATGAAAAAACTACAAACAAGTTCTGGTAATAAAAAATGCATTCTGACTAACCTAACCTGTGCAGTGTGAACATCAACCTGTACCAGCTATCTAACCTTAAACTTGATAAAGAAAAAATAACAGAAAAATAGCAGCTATTCTAATACAAACTCTGAACCAGTAACAAACTTTTTAAGTGAAAAGGTTGAAGGGCCCAATTGTAACTTTCACCCTCCCCTTCTGACAACTCCCTTTCCTATTACCAGTAGGTGCGAACCAGCCCCTGCTCCATCATTTGAGCCAGGTTTTTACCAGTAATTATTAATATAGCCTGCTTGTTACTGTTTGGACCTGATCACCCCCCCTGCACCTCAAATTTTGAGGTGTCAATCTTCTCAGCTATACCCGTAGTTTGCATGAACATTGCACTTGGCACCCCATTGAAAACCTAAGAACCTAAATTGTTGTTCAATATGCAAATCTGGACATCAAATAAGCAACAAAGCCTTTAGAATCTTTGCCAAAAAAAAAAAAAAAAACCTTTAGAATTATAGGAGCTTGAATTAGCAAGTTCCAAGCACCAAGAACACTAGTGAATTGCCCAATTCACATAAATTGCAAACAAACTATAATTTCAAAACCCTAATTTTGAACAAGAAATTTAGCCGTATTATTAAACATAAAATTAAGCCAAAAAGCCAAATTAGTCATCCCGATTCCCAAAGCAAGAAAGGCAAAACGAACCCAAAGAAGTGAGGAAAACAGTTACTGTTCACGGAAATCAGAGAAAAATCGAACCTAATTTATCTCGGAACCGCGAAATAAAGGAGAAATCACAATCAAAGCGGAGAGCATTTACCTTGTGAAGAACGAAATTGAAGAGAGTTCGAAATTCAATGGAGAATTCAGCGCTTAAAACCCTAAATCCCGGAGGTCAGGAAAAACAAGCAGTGCGCCTCGCACTTCTTCGAATTGTTTGCACAGCTTCCTCGAGAGTTGCAGCGAGAGAGACAGAGAGAGGGAGTGAGCGGAAGGGTGGCGCGCCTCTAGGATGATAGGCGGCGCGACGGAGAGGGAAGAGATTGCGAGTTCGCGACTGGGTGAAACCCTGAGGCGTGAGAGAGGGGTTCAGTCGAAGTCGGATCGAATGATTGTTCGATGGGTCGTGTTCGAACAGGAATCGATCGGACTCAAATCTGAACTGTTCAACGGGCTGTCCAAAGCCCGTTCAAACTCGGCCCAGTTGGTTTAATGTCAACTGATCCGAACTGAACTTCGGGCCAGGTTCATATAACAATCTGTTCAATTCCTGTCCAAAATTGCTGTGTATGCATTTCCGCCTGAACTGATCCGAACTGAATGTATGCATTTTGGCCGCGCGGGGGGTGCTTGGATTCACTGAATGATGCCTCGTTCTCCTTACCCTTTCTGCTCGGCATACCTGCAATAATTAACACTTTGACTCAAACAAAAATGTTTTCTATTCCTTTAGCATTCTCACTAAAACTTTGACTCAAACAAAAAATCCAGATCTATACTTTAGACCCTCCAGATATCATCAATTGATAACAGACCCTCTAAAGCAAGTCATGGAAAAAACACAAAATCAAATCAAGTGTTGCATCATCCATGCAACAGAACTTGTATACAGCCATACAAGCAGCATCCACATAAGCTATGAATTTAAACCAATTAATCAAACTAATTAAACTAATTAACCAAACTAATCAAACCAATTAATAAAATCAATTAATCAATTAACCAATCAATTAATATAACCAATCAATTAATCAAACCAATTAACCTATCTAATTTATAAATAAGAATATTAATGATCATGAAATAATCTGGTTCTTTAATATTAGTTCTTTAATATGGTTCAGTAAGCATTTAGGATTCATACAATATGTGTAACAAATAATGACATATGGGACTGAAACAAGTTCTCTTTAATACTCAAGAAAAGAGAAGTACACCAATTAAGAGACATTATCAAATCAATAACTCATGAACAATTCGTTGATATAATTGTAATCATATGTTTACCTAATAGGTTTTTATATTCACCTCCAGTTCCCTGTGACACATTCATACGACCATGTATAAATTGCAGTTGAGAACCACAAGGGCAATTTTGTCATAACATAACTAAAACATCAAAATAATTCACACATAGCAATTCTGCCCCTGACAAGTGACAACTCACAAAATGTATCAAACATAATTCAATTAACTTAGCACACATTTAATCCAGAACATAAAATAAAATCTCAGATTTTGAGAATTTTGTAATCTAGTTCCTCTGATAAGAGTTTATTAGGAATTTTGCACATGAAACCTCAGATTTGTTACTGCACTGGTCATGTCAAGTAAGCAGCAATACATGACGGGTCATACCAGACACGTACCAATTAATTACCGGTACAAACTGCTCTGTCAAAATGTTTACCCAAAAATCGAACCAAGGCATTTGTCCCCCTTTCTCTCTCTCTCTCTAAAGCAAGTTGCTTTTCTTTTTTCAGGCTTCAACAAAGAATATAGATTTCAGATTTCCATTCTTATACTCTTACCATTTCAGACATCATTAGGCCATGAAGTTTGCAAAATTTACACAGTTGAACACAACATGTATCAAGAACTCATTTTTCGCAAAAGATCAAAAGAGCAAAGTGTCGATTTGAGATTAAGGGAGTAACAAAATCAGAGAGATACCCATTTAGACTAGATCATCTTCCCCCATTAAAATTGCTGAGCCGAAAGGAAAAGGAGAAGTACGTACCAGATTTGGGCGGGAGGCAATAAGAAAACGCAGTCGGGCGGGCGGCAGGGTCGGGCGAGAGAGAGAGAGGAGAGGTCGCTGAAGGTGGCCGGGGGTCGGGCAGAAGCGGGATCGGGCGGCAGCAGGGTCTCCGGTTTTTATTTTTATTTTTGCTAAACCTAAAACAAAACGCGGAATAGATAGGGAAGAAAGACTTTGGCGGAGATTTAGGGATACCCATCAACGACCGGGCCAAATCGGTCTTTGAAGGCTATAAGCACCGGTCGCTGAAGGGTTGGTCGCCAAAACATTTAATTTTTTTTTTTTTTTTTTTTGGGTCTTCAGAGACTGGCGACCGGACCGGTCGCTGAAGACCGATTTTGTTATAGTGGAGACAGCCTAAATCAAATGTTGGTCCTACGAAATATTATATTTCATTTTTACTGAATCCGTTATTATTTTGACAATAATAGTCAACTATCATATAACCATATTAATTTTTTAATTATTATTATTATTCCTTTGAACACAATAAAAAATATTCTTAAATTGACGAAGTGTACGAATATTGATATTTATTTATATTATTCATAAAATTTGCAAAAATATTATATATCTTATACAAATATTGATTTTATATATATTATATATATTACAAATTAACTTACTAATTTTAAATTAGGTAATTATGTCTACAAACTTGTTGCACGGCCGTAATTAACTTAATACGGATGTACTATATTGTTCGTGTATCTGGATGGCGACACGTATGGTCCGACACAGCAAAATATTTTTTACTAAAAAGGTACGAACAAATCATTGATTGGAACAGCAGAAGATTCCCTATTTTTTTATTGCAATGTTCCCTCACTTTCGTACTTCAAACACTGCAGAAATGGTAATTCTACACTGCACATTGTACACGGTTTTGTCAATTTTATATGAAAACCGTGTACCATATCGGTTTTTCTGAAAGTCCGAAAAAACTGCTGGAATCATACACTGATATTTATTAAAGAATCAGTGTAGAATTGTTTGGAAAAAAGACCGTGTATGATTTATTAGAGAGCTACACGGATATTTAACAAATATCCGTGTAGGAATAGCTACACGGATTTTTAATAATAAATCCGTGTAGAAAGACAAGAACTGTACACGGATTATCTTATAAATAGCCGTGTATGATTTGTTAGAGAGCTACACGGATTGTTAAGTATAAATCCGTGTAGAAAAGTCTAGGGTTTCATTCTAAAAGGCCTTCTTAGTCCCGCGCCGTATAAAAAACCTTCTCCTTCTAGCGCCGTTTTGATCAAGTAATTAGTACTCTCTCTCTGTTATATTGAAGGCTGATCTGAGATATTTGAAGTTTGTATTTTCTCCTCTCTATCTTTCTAAGGTTAGTATATATATTTTCCGTTTCTTCCTCTAATTTTCTGTTACTTTACGTTTTTCTACCCATTTATTCCAAAAACGTTTTTCTGGAAACGTCTCTCTCCACTGATTTTGAGGGATATTATTCTGAAAAAGTATCATCCATTTTGAAGGAGAGAAGTAAAGAAAACGCTGAAGGTCTCCATCATCAGATCTGAGAAAAACCATTGAAGATCGGTACTAACGCTTCCACTTAAAGATGTCTTCAATTTAGAACTGTAAGATTTAAATTCCTTTGCAATAATTTTTTTTATGAAATTGATTTTCAATGGTTCATATAAAAGATATATAGATTCAATTAATTTTATGTATAAATATTTTCTTATAAGTTTTTGACGAAAATTTTAAAGAAAAATCCTTATTCTCTAATATGTATGCACATATATGTTGATTAAATGTATTTTTATTGGAGATGCAATATGTTGGAGACCTTTAACCAAGGGATTGAGATCTGCTGCGATCCGAATATTGAGCACAGTAACCCTGCAATCCCTGCTTTTCCAAATCCAGTCGTCCAATTTTTTAGTGCACGCATCTCAAAACAGCTATTTTTCTGTGCACGCATCTCGAAACAATTCGACAGCTGGATTTGGAAAAGCAGGAATTGCAGGGCACTGTTCACAGTACCCGGATCGCAGCAGATTCTCACCCTTAACCAAGAGGGATCATGTCATGGATCACATGGGCACTCTCTCTTTTTATATGTTGGATCTAATACAACTAGTTTGTATGAAATTTCAGTCCAAACTAGATCATAACCAAGAGTTTTGGCAACATGAGGAGTATATGTTATTATGGATCACATGGGATTGCATGTGTACAAAAGGCAATATGTATATATGTTGCACTAATTGTAATCTATTAGTATTCTCTATGGTTTTATATGAATTCATATATAATAATCGGCCCAATGGAAGTTTATTGTATATATATTTTTTATATAAATAATTTAAACCATATAACGTTATTTTTTTTATATTTGCGAGTGTCTTGCATCTACCTTTTCTTGTTACTAACTAATACCAAATTATAATTGTAGTATTGAACAAAGCAGCAGTGTTACACGAAGGAGCAGATCGACGATGTTAGATGTATGTGGGCAAGGTGGATTCAATTAGAATTTTGTAATGCTAAATATGGATTTGTATAATTTTGTACTGCTAAATATGGATTTGTATAATTTTGTAATGCTAAATACAGATTTGTATAATTTTGTATAAGCTAGTGTACATGAATTTTAAATTGCTATCCGAAAAATTTAAATATTGGCTAGCAAAACTGGAAGCTATCAAAAAAAAAACAAAAACATATATATATGCAATCCTACACGGATATTTAACTAAACTCCGTGTAGGAAGAGTAATCCATAAAATAATCCGTGTACGAATATATTCCTACACGGATTATTTGATAAATGTCCGTGTAGGATTGTTTCCTACACGGATATTTATCAAATAATCCGTGTAGAAATATATTCGTACACGGATTATTGTATAAATGTCCGTGTAGGATAGTTAAGAGAGCTACACGGATATGAAATTAAAAGTCCGTGTAGAAAGAGTAATCGTACACGGATATGAAATTAAAAGTCCGTGTAGAAAGAGTAATCGTACACGGATGTTTAGGTAATATCCGTGTAGCTCGGTAATAGGGAGAGCGACACAGGCAGGTGTTCGTACACGGCTGTTTATTTCGATTCCTACACCCTGACAGCCTACACGGCAGGAAATCCGTGTAGCTCCTCCATTTTTGTCCGTGTGCAATCTCTTTTTCTGTAGTAGTGTAACCTCATCTATACATGGAGTCAGAGATATCCGATACGGATCTCCTAAATAAACCCATTTTTTTTTTCTTTTTTAAGTTAATCCTTGTATAAGTTTGGAACACCTTGAAACACGAGTGCATGATGCAGAGTAAAACTAAGGTGTTCTTAAACTCACCAAGCTTCTTTGTGAACTTAACTCAAAAACCTACCGGATTAATTTCAAACGACGCATCCAAACCGTTGAAACCGATCTACTTCATGAGTGATGCGTTTACATGTAAATTTTTAAAATTTTGAACTAATTTAGTATGAAGTCAAGCGGTCAAAAATAATAATTTATAAGTTAATTTAATGAGTTCATTTTTCATCGTTTTTTTACTGCTTGACTTTATACTAAACTAGTTCGAAATGCATAACTTGTGAAGTATATCGGTTTCAACAGTTTGAATGTGTTGTTTAAAGCCAATCCGATAGATTTTTGAGTTAAGCTTACAAAAAAGCTTGATGAGCTTAAAACATCCTAGTTCTACTCCATGATGCATATATCATATTCGCATTATACTAAAAGCAAAGAAAGAAATTGGTGACTGTAAAATAATGGAACGTGACAAAGACTTTAGTAGACTCCGCATTTTACTGGACAACTTGGACTATGAATCTGATCCTCTAACCGAGAACCCACCATAACCAAGGACAAAAGCATATATAAATTTGTATTTATTATTTGTATGGCTTAAAATCAGAGGTGTCCTCGAACTCTCTTAATTTTATATTTAACTGATCACTAATTTCAAAATTATATATCGAAACTTTACTTCAAACTCTCTTAACTCTTTCATGATTTACTATTAACTTTTCATATTTTATTATAGATAAGTTTATCTATTATTACTTAATTTTTTTAAGTGGATATACAATACTAATTATTAAGTTATATTTCTTTTGTTCTCATTTGCTAAGATAATATACTGTTCGAGCAAAGCTAGCGTGTGTTATGCTCACCAAGCAACTTCAAAATTTATCGGACTAACTTCAAACGACGAATTCAAACTTTGGATTTTTTTAAATTCATTCAGTACAAAGTTAAGCGGTAAAAAAATGATGAAAATAAATGCATTAAAATAACTTATATATAAAATTTTATTTTTTTACCGCTTGACTTAATACTAAATAAATTCAAAAAATTTAAAATTACATCATTCATAAATTAAGTAGATCAGTTTCAACTGTTTGAATTCATCGTTTGAAGTCAATCTGATAGATTTTAAATTTAGGCTCATCGAACTCTCTTGATGAGCATTAGAATATAAGACACGCTAGCTAACTTTACTCGTATCGTTCACCCAAGTACGTAGTGTTGGTGAATAAGAATGATAGCATAGGGATAACCAACTAACCGCTAGTCTAATGCAACGTTCTTCGTGTATATAAAGTCGCACGTTCGAAGAATGATAGACTTAATTTCATCTCTATCTGAAAAATAAGAATGCTAACATATCTTTCATGATGCGGAAGCGATAAAGATTGAATTAATTTGCTTTACAACCATCACTCTCGTTCTAGTCAACACTACGTACACTTGATGGCCACTAATCTTCGACTTTGCTAACTTCATTTCACATACACTCTAAATTTCAAAACAAAGATGATGACTATATGAAGGCACTAAAAATGCACCATAAGAAAAATGTTATGGGTTAAGAACAAAATTTTCTCAATTCCATCTCTTTCTTATGATGCTTCATGCTTGTGTATATTCTCTGTATCTCATAATTTATTGTTGGCCTTTATTTATAGGTAACCAATTATTTACATATATAATCCTTATGTACATTATGACCAACAAAATGATAATATACTTAATTCTTGTACCCTCGCTAAAGTACATTATGACATTCCACTACCAAGACATTTTTCTTCGTCTAGTTTAACTTGTGTGGTCCCAAATTTTTTTTATTTGGGAAAAAATATTCTGTACCTAGCGTTTCTTCCTTTAAAAAAATATACGTGACTTACTAGCTATATGTCTATGAGACTGACAATTCTGATCCCTAACCATAAAAATGAATAATCCAAAAAAAAAAAAACTAAAAAATCTACACTTATCGTGATTTATAGCAAGTAAAAGTTTGCTAATAGTTGTGACGTGTTATTAGAGGAATCAGAAAGACTTGCTTGCATGTTCCTATTTACGATATTACCTACTATTTATTTATTTATTTGTTTTAAATATAAACTGGAACTTCTTTACTGTAGAGAGACAATAGATCTGATGTGAAGCACGCTCCAAGTCCTAGATTTATTTATGATGCCAACGTCGTTTAGTTAATATTAAATTATGATAAATTTACGGCATTATTATCAGTTAACATAAATTGTGTTTCATCTGTCGCTTTGTTGATTTTTTTTAAAATATATATCCCGGTAGTTTCACACTTGTTTCCAATAATGCAATGCAATTAGTATTGACAGGTTGGTAGAAATTAACCACCAGTGATGGACATTTTCAACTTAAAAAACATCAAGAATCATGAGTCAATAATAGTAAACTTTAAAGATGATGGGGGTGCTCCCATTTTTGGAAAACCTTTTACAATTTAGTTGTATATATATATTTTTTTTTAAAAAGGCAGAAGCCTGTTTCATTAACATGAAACCATAATTACATATCATCGTTCAACAAAAAAGGCATGATATGCCAGATAGCCTGAATAACAGAGCTCAAAAGGTCTATCTAAACAGCATAATACGCATAACAACCAAGCTAGCAACCAAGTTTGCGTAGATTCAAGATACCAAAAGTATACTAAAGTGGCAATTACTAAGCCGCACAGTAAGGGGCTAAGGATATATGCTAAATACAAAAATTGTAGCTGTTCTAACTTCACTGCGAACTAGATAATTTAGTTGTATATTAAGAGAAACCTATTTGATTTCTTATGTCATATACTTTCACTTAAAAACTAAAAATATTTGACCACATTCAGCAATTAAATGACAGATTAATTTTGCCACTTTTTTAAGAGGAATCTGGTCCCCACATTTTGAAGAATCTTTCCTTTTTTTTTTTCAATATCATATACATTTCTTCTCAATGTGACTCACTTGGTGCCCCCACCATAATATGCGCCCATATAACTAGCAATTTGATATTGTTTGTTCAATATTTTCAAAGAGGTCACTTGACAATGTTTATTTAAAAAGAATGACAAATTTTGAAAATAAAATTTAAATTTAAGATTCAAAATTATAGACATGTATATTAATTATTCATATATCATGTCTATAAAAATGATGAGATTTCATATACGTTTTACATTTCATCAAGTAACTTAAAATTTCAACAGTCCAAATTAACGGTCCTTGATGCAACATCAAAAAATACTTAAATTGCATAAAATTTGATTGTTAGACTATCTATATCTATTAATATACCTATAAAGTACTTTTTACTTTTCAATTATATATATTTTTTAAAATCACTATCAAGATTGTCAAAATAATTTTCAAGTACATCATTGACAAATTAATGCTCATTTTTTGTTAAGTATGTTCAATATTATTATATATGCATTGTATGTCTTTTACTAACATTGTACTCGACTTTTACACCTAGATTGTGACCATGCATGGTATGAACTTAATTATTTTAGATATAAATTATAAAATACATTAGTTTTTGAGGTTCGAACCATACGATGACTTTTAAGATATTATAAAATTTATTTGTAATCATGTAAGTTATGAATGATGGCATTGAAAAAAAAACCATTATATAGGAAAAATGAAGAGAAAAGTGGTTTTGTCTCTATCGATCATGACCGTCTTTGACAACAATGTCAACATCCAACTCAAGAAATCAGTGGTATATTAGAAGGCTAGATTATCTGTCTCAAATCTAATCCATGGATAAATTAAGGATAAGATGTATCTTTTCTAGATCTCCATAAATAAATATGTTGACTTCACAAAAAGGATGTACCGTTGTGGGATTTCAAACAATTAATAAACCGTCTTTCACATGTCATGTTGTTCGGATCTTTTTCTCAATTTTTCTTATATTTTTTTATAAGTGCATATTTTTATTAAATATATTTTATGAGGATGAATCTAATTTAGAACATTTTGGTGCCAAAATAAACTGAAATAAAATTAAAAGGCTACCATTTTAATTTGTGAATGAAGAAAGGCCTTAAGGCCCTTAATTTTTCATTAACCCTAATAATTGGAGCTAGATTCAAACATGTATCTTTCATACATAGAGCAATGCGGTAAGTTTAAAATATGAAAACTACTTATGGGGATATATACTTCAATCGTATCATGTAGTACTAGCACAAAAAATTATCATTGCCGTGTCGACATAATTTTAACACCCCATGAAGAGCTAATAATAAAAGAATATATCAAACTTTATTCAAATTGTTTCATCTCTTGATGCTTATCGAAACCAAATATTCATGTAGTCACAACTAGTGACCGAAATACGCGTGACTAGGGGTGCAAATGGATCGGATACGGATCGGATTGTGGTAAAACCATATCTGTATTTATTTTTATTTTTTTAATACAGATAAGGATCGGATATTTGATTGATACAGATACGGATCAGATATCAGATATCAGATATCCGTAGATATATACATAAATATTTTCATAATATATATTAAACTATATGGTATATATCTATTATTCAGATACGGATAATTAAAATTCAAAACCATATCCGTATCCGTATCTGCAATGATATTCGGATATCGGATATCCGTATCTAATTTTAGAATACAGATCCGGATACGGTTGGATATTATCTGATCCGTTTGCACCCCTACGCGTGACGTATTCGGTTATAGCATGAATTTTTTACATTCCTAGTAAGACTTCCTCAAGAGACAAATTTCGACTTAAAAGAGCAGTTTATAAAATACTATTCATGAGTATTGAGGTAATCCTGTTAGTACTAGGGTTTTCAAATCTTTGAACCTTTTGTAGGTTAGATTTTTTTTTTTTATAGTAAAATTGAGGTCAAGCAATCTATCATTTTAATATTCATAAGAGATTTTCAATTTGAGTTTATAATCAGTGACCTTTCACATAAAGATCGTTATCTTTGCTACTTGAAGCTCATGTTTTCTTTATTTTAGGTTAATCTTTTACTTGTGTATTAATTTATACAAATTAATTAGATTAGGTATAGGCATTTGAACTTGCGAAATTCAGTACTTCTGTGTTATGTGAATCAACACCGGTGTTGATTCATATATAAAACAAAAGGAATACTGATTTTCGCAATAATTAGTATAAATTATAATGTATTTATAATAGCTCGCTGCGCCTGCGACACAATATATATATAATTAGTATAAAATTATACTGTATTTATAATAGCTTACACTTACAGCAATATACATTAATTATCTTTAATGTCGTCTATCATTATCATATAATTATGATATACTGCAAATGAAATAACGCAATTGACTAAATTGAACATCTATAAACAGTTGTGTGAAGACTTCTATCAGCCGTTTGGCAGAATTGATAGAAGGGAACAACATAGTTCATACTTCATGGATAGGGTTTTCTTATTCTGAAAGAAATTAAAAGCGTTGTACATTAATTATTTGGGAAGTTCTTTATACTGTGAATAGACATTATGTTAATGCATTATTATATTGATAAGAAATTATGAGACAATTATCAGCGAGTTCTTAATTTTTTTTATTAAAGGATCTGGTACACCTCAACATCTTTTTAGATATTATTTTCGAGAATTGAACATGCATCTATCTGAAGAGAGATGCGGAGCTCGCGCTACTGCGCTAAGCTTGCAGTTCTAATTAGCACTTTGATCCTTGTTTTTATACAACTTCTTATATAATCATAGTGTAACTGAACTCGTTCCGTAATTAATCTGAAATTAAATAACTCGTTTATTTTGCGTATAAATTGTTGTTTCTCACTCCAAAATCATTTTAATTAAAATCGCGTATCTTTTGCTTTTCCATCCAAGATAATCATTTTTTTTTAATTACTTCGACTCAAACAAAACTTGATTTGATATCTTCTTTTCAAAAACTCTCTGGTTATATATACCAGAGCAGCATTAAAAAAATAAAATAAAGAGTTTCACATGCAATGCCTTTCCCAAACCCTAATTACGTACAGCTCAAACTTGGGGGGATTCAATGCACCTTCGCAGCTCCTACCTTTTTCTTTACATGAGAAGCTGATGCCATTTTCACTATCTCATAATTAAGACGACAATTCTTGATTCTTTTTATTTTTTTTTGCTATCAGTAATGGACATAAATCTTAGAATAGCGCTGCGGTAAAGAGATGCACCAGTGGAGCTTGTCTATACAATGGAACGGTCACAGATAGCTACATCAAGTCAATAGTTACGTTGCTATACAGATATATATGTAACGCGTATCCTGATCTGCATTAACTCAAAAGAGAATCTTTTGATTTTAATGTATGTCGGCCGTCTAATTAGAATCGGAGCCAATTCGGCTCCGCCTATAATGCACGATGAGTTAATTACTGTAGAGGATATAAATTCGCTATATATATATATGACCGAACTCTCTCTCTCTTTTCTTTTCTTTTTTAATAAGATGTCGAGAGTCAAATCAATCCAACTATCTAATATATTAAGATGAAATGTTTCTATTCGAATTTCAAACTTGTGATCTCCTATACAAAAAACATTGTATTTGTTATTTGACCAAGTACTGATTCCATATAGCTAGAAAGACCGAACTTTCATTTTAAAAAAAATTCAGGTGGATTTTGAGTTCCATATAAAAGTATGATCTACTTCATCAGATTTTTATATTATTATGTCCATGTGGTATCCAATTTGCAATAATGTTATTATATATACGACAAAAAAATTCTATGAAAATTATTATTCTCACTTCTCCACAAGTATAGTTGGATAATTTTAATTAAGAAATGGGTTCATGCATGGTACATTAAAAGTACATGAAAATAATGGGAGTTTTAACCTATTCAAAGAAAGGAAGCGAGCCATTTGTACATATATATGGATAGGATTAATTGTTCAATTACTGATTAAAAGAGCTTGATCTAGCTAATCATTGGTGGCAACTTGTATAATATATAAAATCCGAATTTATATCTTTATCGTTAATTTGCCGTCATATATAATGGCACAAATTAGTTAACAATATATAATAGTATATGTTGGCAGGTCCAAGGAAACAATAAGAAATGGAGAGAGTTTGTCTGGATGAGGCCACAAACTTAATTGTCCTATATATTTGTCCCCAATACTAACGAATTAATTATGCAAATCAAGGCAGCACATATGAGCCCATCGCTAATTATACAATGTTATCTAAAAGCTCTTTTAACAAGATTCTTAATTATGATACTCCTCTTTAGTGGTGAGTCATGTGGCCATAGGGGGACCACTTTTTTTAATAGCAAAATAATAAATTGAAAGAAATCATAAAATGACCAATCATTTTTGCAATTTCTTTTTTTTTTATTGTGGTTATCATGGCGCATACATAAATTATCTTTAAATATTTTCTTCTTTTTCATATATAACTATTTAAATATTTTATTTTCAGATACATGTGCCAACAAAATCTCCTATACATCATGGTAGATAGCTTACGTTTAAAAACCAAACCAATTTAAGCGCAAAATGGGTGAAGTTTAAAATATCCATTTTAGAGCATATTTATCCCTAATTAAGTCTTGTGATAGGATTACATATGCTGCCGCAGAAGTCCTTGCAAATGTTTATAACATCAACTTAAGCTTGAAAGCTTTCTTAATTGAACTTAGATCCATTACAGCAGTCTAATTCGAGATTTTTTGACACTAACTATAAATTAATATATTATACACTTAATATAAGCAACATTGTAAACATGATCTATATTTGATGAAGTATGAAAGTGACACTTGAACTTAATTGAAACATTCTTACAAACTTATTTTACTGTTTTCAATTTTTTAACTTGATTAGGTGATATTAAGAATTAAACTTATCAAGGTTGTTGTAATATTTTTCATTCTCAAATAATATCTTTTAATTATATTTATATCTACATGCATCACTCATAAAGTATATGGATTTCAACGGTTTGAATTTGCCGTTTGAAGCCGATCCGATATATTTTTGGAGTTGTGCTCACCAAACCCTCTTGATGAGCACATCAGACCCTAGCTTTGCTCTATCTACATTGTTATCATGGATTTCTACTAATCAATAACTGGTAAAGTTTACCGTGATTTTGAATGATGTATGGTAATATAGTTATCAGATTTTTACTTGTCTGGTTATGAATCAAATAATTTCTGAATATATTGTTTACAATTTGTTAACGTGAGCCACAGAAGATCTAAAGAGAAGTGACGCATAAGGCAACTTGTACAAGAAAACTTTTTGTTGTAGAAGGAAATTTTCTGCTGTAGAAGGAAACTTTCTGTTGTGACAGTTTTGGTTATAAATCTTCAGTGTAATATTTAAGAAATCAAACAATTAAAGGAAAGAGAAGAATAAGAAAATAAGTAAGCTGTAGACCTCTAGCGCAAATGTTATATTAGGGGCTGTTGCTATCAATTTGATTTAGCTGAAATAATTCTTTTGTAACCACAGAATTTTCCAATAAAATAAAACAAGGGTGGGAAGGGAGTTTCACGGGAGTTGTGTGTTATTTACTCTTTTCGTCTGCAGTCAACTAAATTTGGGCTACGATTTAACCATGTGAAAATATTGTCATTATATATGCAATATGTCATTTATATGAGAGATCATCGATTTGAATATTTCATGCTAAAAAGAATATACATATAGTCATATTAATGGGTACATAGAAATTGACCGGGATAAACATCTAATAATGAAAATCGATATATAGCACGCTAAACGATGATAGATTTTCTCAATGATTAAATCATAGATAGAAACTTCTGTTTTTTATTTTATTTGTAACCCTTTTTTTATTAACAGTACGTGCCTGCTAAAGTGCATATATATAGTACAATGCAAAACAAATGTAAACGAGAATCGATTGTAGGGCAGATGTTAAGTATTGGTTGAAGACTTGAAGCTTTTGAAGAAAATCAAAATTATTGATTAGATAAGGTTGTGCTCCCCACCTTCCCATCCTGCAATAGTACTAAACTAAACCCTAATTTCCAACACACTTTCATCTTACTCCCATGTTACCTACATCTCTCCACTTGCTAGCTAATTATTTACCTCCATATCCTTTCTAAACCTACATCTTACCAGCACCTCATAAAGTGCCTTAACATATATCTTATTCTTTCCTTTCCCTTTTCTATTCCTAGTTAGACTCAAAAAGTCTCCCTCTCTCTCTCTCTCTCTCTCTCTCTTTTGAAAAACTTGGCAGCGGCTGCCAAGGTGCTCTCTCTCTCTCTCCTCTCCCCCTCTCTCTCTCGCTCTCTCTTTTCTCTAGAGTCTCTTGTATGCTTCCTGCTGTCTTCCTTATTCTCCCCAAAATTCCTTTTAACTTTAGTAGCAGGAATAGTTGATAAGTGCTTGAATTTCCACAAAATCACCTTTCATTAGATCTCGCCATTAAAGGAGAATCATTTATTTATTTGCAATCAGTTAAACTCATGTGAAAGGAAAAGAGGATGTCTTAATTCCAAGCTGCAGAAAAAAGGTAGTACTCTTCTAGTTCTTTCAATTAGGGTTTGCTTGAAGGAGGAAAAACAAGTGATGTACAGCAATAACTCTTGGTATTATGAATACCTTCACTATAATAAGCTGCTAGGACAAGAATAAAACAGTACGCCGGCGCCTTAATTTAAATATATAAGATAGTAAGATACAGCTCTTGTTTTCTTCTCTTCAAGCTTTCGGCATGCTTATTTTTATTTGACCAACTCTAGTTCTTCTTTTTGAAAGTTTATTTCCTTATCTTAATCCTTAGATTTTATTCTTTTTATGTACTAATCATGCTTTGTCTCTACACAACTCATGAATAGATAAAACAAGACCTACAAGAACCAATCAAGAAATCAGCATATCTAGAAGAGCAGCAAGAAAAGAAGCTCATACAAACCAAAGATGGCGAATCAGTGGTGGACAGGGCATCTGGGACTTCCAGGGAGTGCTCCCGGACCAGCATCTGGCTCCCCAACTCCAAAAAACCCAAATTCTGAAATATCCCCAAAATCAACTGGCTCAATTGGAGCAGAATCCAACTCGGATGATAACGACCATGACAACAGCAACAAAAATAATAACAGCAGCAACAACAACGGAGACCCACAGGATGGCGCTGTTGTGCCAGCAAACCGTCGACCCCGTGGCCGACCACCTGGATCAAAAAATAAGCCCAAGCCCCCTATTTTTGTGACACGAGATAGCCCAAATGCCCTGAAGAGTCATGTGATGGAGATTTCCGGAGGTTCTGATGTGGCAGATGCCATTGCCCAGTTCTCACGCCGACGCCAGCGTGGAGTTTGTGTGCTAAGTGGTGCTGGTACTGTTGCAAATGTGGCGATTCGCCAACCATCAGCACCTGGTGCTGTGGTTGCACTTCATGGCCGTTTTGAGATTTTGTCTCTCACTGGAACATTCTTGCCTGGACCAGCCCCACCAGGATCAACTGGTTTAACAGTTTATCTAGCAGGAGGCCAGGGCCAAGTTGTCGGGGGATGCGTGGTTGGGCCACTGACAGCTGCGGGACCGGTGATGATAATTGCTTCGACATTTGCTAACGCAACATACGAGCGGTTGCCTCTTGAAGAGGATGAAGAAGACGGTGCAGGTGGGCCACAGTTGCCTGGGGTGGGTTTAATGGGTGGATTGCCTGACCCGACAGCATTGCCTATGTATGCACCAAATTTGGCATCAGGAGGGAGGCAGCTTGGTCATGACGGATTTCCATGGCCTCATGCACGACCGCAGTATTAGAAGATCTATGGTATCAGATGAAGTAGAAGAAGATTTGGATACGATTTTTTGAGGAAGATAATATTCATGTCTAGTTGCTTCAAGGTAATTAGTTAACTACTTTATGCTTATTTAGTTAGCTGTTGAGATTGTTGCTGGTAAATAATTAACATGGTGATTGTCATTGTACTCTAACGAGTTAGTTGCAATCTTAAACCTGTGCTTCTATGATTATTAATTGAGGTGTTTGTTTTTAGTAGTGATGGATGAACTTATTTTATATTGGAGACAATCCGTTGCAATAATAACACTTAATCATTAGTTAATTATGAGATTGTTATATATTTGTATATCTTTTCGATGAGAATGAAGGGAATGTAATTTAATATCTCAAATTTGGTTCATTATAATGGAATTTTGCCTACCATTCCAGAAAATAAAAATAAAAATTCGATGTATGGCTAATACAAATCCTAGATCATTTTATATGTACGTCTCTTGTGAAGATTTTGTATTCCAGGATATGAAATTAGCTAATGACTTGAATCCTACTTTTATATAAAATATCAAAATGATCTTTTCTTCATGTGAGATGATACCTTTTGCTTTTGGTGTATATATTCTACCGGCATTGTCATTCTAGTTTTTTTTTTTTTTTTTGGAATTAGCAGGCAAATGCCTGCTAATTAATTTTATGGAAACGATGATTCTTTTTTCTTATGATCGACTAAGATTATGCATTTGTCAGGTTTTTATGTTTCTATCAAGTAAGATCAATTATGCATTGAATTGATGTTATTCTATTGTAGAAGTATATTAACTGATTTTCTTCTTTATGGCTTGCATTCATGCATTTCTTCTTCTTTATGGTCTTCTTAAACCTCCAAAGTTCATTATTCACAAATAAAAAAAATTGCCACCTTCATTATTTTCGATCTAGCTTCATATATATAGATCACTTGTGGTTCAAAACTTTTCCATTGTTCGCTTGAGCTTGTCAAGGAAGAATTTGATTTTGAATGAGTTGAACTCCTAATTCGTGATTTCTTGACTCCTTGTTCTTTTCTTCAAGAAATGGAAGGATATCATATGATCATGTGCCTCCGTTCGTTAAGCATATCTTACTTTTTAATATGGTCCTCGCAAGAAGCCCGCTTAGTTTATTGGCTAATTAAACACTACCTACCGTACGTGCGAGAGGTTGCTGGATTGAAATTTAATGTTTGAGTTCCTATAATGAAATGCTTAAGAGTTTCTCGTATTAATTTTTTTGAGATAGAAAAATAGAGATTTAGCCTATCAACTTCCATTTAATTGTTCATAAAGGACCCTCATCTAGATTTCGAACTCATGACCTCCCATACACAAGGTGTTGCTCTTTGTCACTAGACTAAAAACTGATTCTTAAGTTTTCCATATTAATTAAAAAAATAGTTCTCGTCATATTTTGAATTGTCATATTCTTTTTTTTTTCCACAACCCAATTTTGGAGTGATGTTCTAGAGATAGGACTTCCAATTTTATGTGCCTCACAAAACTTTGAACTACGTGAACTTCTATCTCTATAAATCCTTAGAGTCTTAATTTAGTAATCATTTTTTTTATTAACAAGATCATGCTTAAACTTTTTAATTCTTAAAAACTTCTTGTTCTTCAAAACATAGATCCATGTATTGCTTGTGATTTCATCAATAAAGAGTAATAAGAATGAAATTTAGGAGTTTGGTTGATCGGAAAAGTGGCTTTTTTTGAAAAAAAAAAAAAAAAATGTGTGTTTGCCGGGTCATGTCTCATTGATTGGGATGATTAATTTTAGAAAATTATTTTTCTAGCATTGTAAGCCTTCGAAATTCATGAGGTGCACAAATACATGAAGGATCCTTGACACTGGCTTGTACATACTTTTCTTCGATCGTGGATATTACCATGAGGTTCACTTTTTGTCGTTGCAACTTTTAATTACAACAAGCATATGCATATTATCATGATCTCAAAGACAAATAATTATCCTCCATTTTCATTTTGTGTCCGCTCTTATAAAATTATATTAATTGTAAGATACTTAAAATGGTGTTCTTTATTTTGGAGATGTACGTAGACACCATGAAGAATTTTATGACTCCGTTGTTGGGGAATCATAAAGGTCAAACAATTACGTCTTATTTAGAGATCAAACAATTACATCTCATTTAGGAGTCAAACACTTACACCCCGGGAAAGGAGAAACAGTTCCCCACCTTAACCTAAGGACCGTTCTATGCCAAAGCTGACTCATAAAACATAAATCTTAAGTGCGGAACATAATACCTGATTCCATGGATGTTTTCATGTAATAACTCGATCCTTTGAGAGATCGCCAACTGTCTCCGTGAGAGCGAGACTAGACTCTAATGGCAAGAATCTATTATTGTTGTTTTGTCGTATGGTCATGGGAATAAGTCTTCCAAGACAGCAAGATATGACCCTTGAAAAACCCTCTTCAAATTTTCTAATGAATTTCTCTTCTCTATTCTTTGATGGTGCAAGAAGAAGAGAAGGCACACAGAACTGTATTTTTCTAAAGAGAAAAATATCTTTTCAGTTTCTATGCTTTTATGTGTTATCTTGTGTCTTGGGGACCAATCCTTATATATAGTAACCTATCTGGTTATCTGCCAACTTGAAAAAGGTATTTGTGCGACTGCATCAAAAACCGTGCTGTCACATCAAAATCCGTGCGGCCGCATTAATATCCGTGTGGCCCACACAATCCTCTTAAATGACAGTTTTCTTAATTGCAAATCTCAGAATCAGTTCATCAATGATTTGATATTTGCCTAAATTGTTCTACACATTTATGGACCACATCCTTATGAATATATTGATTGTCTATTACCTTATTTGATCACTTTAATTGACAACCATATATGACTGTAAACAATACATAATTAGATTACATATATGCTCAATATTGGCATTAAATCCAACGAGATTGGCAATAAATCCAACAATCTCCCACTTAAGCAATATGTTATGACTTTTTAATTATGCATTGTGTTCCTTATGTGCGCACATTTCTTTACTGTCTTCATTATATATTCCCAAACCAATTCGGTCCATCAACTATATCAACAAAGGACTAAAGCAGCATTCGTCGCATTTATTCGCAACTAAACACTCAATAATCACATCACTAATACAGCTGAATGACATGAATCATGATGTGGATGTGTAGCATAGAAATTACATGCAATTGTGATCTTCAAATGCCTATTTCTAACTTGGTCTCCTACTTAAATCTTGAAACTGAATTTCATAATTTAACTGAATTAGAGGTCAAACATAAACGAGAAACATAATGTCAAAACTTCATAATATATATAATACTTATTACATGTCATAATTTGGTTATCCAAAATTACATGAAAAATAGAACATTAAATTACAAATAACAGACTCCCACTAAAACTGAATATCCTCAATGGAGATTACACCCATATGAGCAACATGCTCTTCAAACTTAGCCAATGTCAATTCCTTAGTAAGAGGATATGCTAACATAGAGTCTGTTCATACATGTTTTATTTTCAATTCACCATTATGTACTCTTTTCTTTACTTTACCATACTTTAGTTTAGCATTGTTCCATATTCTAAATGATGCATCACTAAGATCTTTCATCTCTAAATTCTTTATCAGAAAGTTATTAGTTTCTTGCAGCATATTTATATCAATATTGGCAAGCAATTTGATATCCACATAGAAATACAAACTTACTCCCACAGAACTTAAGGTATATTGAGATCAGCCATATGAATTCTATAGGTACTAGCTACTAATTTATAAGAATTTTTCATTATCGTGTGCCTTATGTTTATTTTCATTTGTTTTGTTTGGTTCTCTACTATCAGGTTATGACTGGTGTTGTTTTTATAGTCTATTATTTGGCTCCCAAAACTAACATGAATGCATGTCTGTTATTTGGCTAGAGGTAGACAAAGAACGATATGGCTCCTAAAAAATCGGCTCTGAAAATATCTAGAGCAGCTACCTACAAAAAGAAAAAGCACACGACAGATGAACGTATTGAATCCGGGGAGAGTTCAAGGGCTCCGACGGAAGGTGATTTACCACCACCAAAGAAAAGGGGAAGAGGCCCTGGAATAGTGCGAGACGCGACAGAAGATGTCGAAAAACGTCCGGAAATATGGGTGGTTAGGAAAAAGGAGTTCTCATGCGGTGATAAACCAAGGGATATCACCGCATTGATCACTAGGCTAGCCCTCAACTACATGCCTGGACCAATAAGAAGTTATCACAGCTGGGACATAACACAAAAGAACATTTTGGAGGAGGCTTTCTTGGTAACCAAACTCCATCATTATTACTTTTTTAAAAAAGTTTATATTATTTTGTTGACTATATATGTGCTTTCATCTTTGCGTTTTAGATGATTTTTTAATGGTTTTCTTAATATCATGCTTTCAAGCTTGAAACAGTGCAATTCGTGTGCTCTAATTAAAAGTGTGAACTGTGATGATATTCTTATGGAGCATAATCAGGTCACAGTTCATGGTTCATTAGAAATGGTCATGAGGTCACAATTTTGAAAGCATGATATTAAGGAAACCATGAATTCTTCCCTGTTGTGCTGTGCGCTCTAATCAAAATTATACTGCATCCGACTCGATTTGACCATGTCACTAGTATGCATCAATAATTCACATATTCTCGTAATGTATATTTTTCACACGGTTGTGGATTATATATTATAAAATGAAATTGTTAGAACACAATAAGTTACTATGCTTGAATAATAAAATTACCCAATTAAGGTTACTTTGGGTAAACTGCGGTCATCATGAGTTTATTACTAGTATTATTTTTAATTAAAATCCATGCACACAGCACACTCCATGCTTTAATTGCATTAGAAAGAGAGAGAGCAAGATGAGTGTGTATCCCCTAAGAATGGAAATAAATCTGCTGTTATTCCAAAAGAATCACAAGAACCTGTAATTCCGATCCCAACCATGACATGCTGCCTTTGTCTGATTTTTTTTAATTGTAACTTGAAAAAAAAATGATAACATCAGAATCTTTGTATCCAGCTGCTGCAGCTGCTCGAATTCATATCACCTAAGGTAGCTCACTGTTTGAGTTTGAATCTGGTCCGTTTGTTATATATTAGCACGATTGGCATGGCTGGCCCTAAACCCTAATTCTTATGAATTTTTATTCCCCGAAACAATTTAACTTATTGACAAATTATGCATGTTGGATGATGCTCCTTATTTCCCAATTTGGACAGGAAAGATTCAGGTACAAGGAAGGGCAAGATGTCCGCATTTGTCGCCTCGTTATGGATGCCATTGCAGCCAAACGATATTGAGGAGCTGAACAAAGCTAGAACTAAATGCATAAAGAAATTTGGAGACGATATAGAATCATGGAAGACCATGGTTCCTCAATGGTGTCTTCAACCCTCCAATTGGGCTGGTCTCTATGACATCTTCAACACGGAGGATTGGAAAGGCTTGAGCAAACAAAACAGAGAAAACCGCACAGCGTCTGGCTTTGCGGTCTCCCACTACGGTGGTTGTTGAAGCGCACACTAGCATCTTGAAAAACTGGTAAGCTGAAATGCACTAACAAATTAGAACCCTGAAAAATTTAGTCATTACTCTTGTCGTGAAAACTAATTGTTTACTGTTTTTCCATGTGGAGACAAAACTGAAAACGGGATCTGCGCCAACTATGAGGGAGCTCTATGTCCATCTTCATAGTAGAAATGCAGACGGGAAATCACCGGTGTTGGCCAAGTACGAGGAATCCGTGGAGGGTGCATCTGGACATAATGAAAATGATGATGGCTCTTGATACGTCCCTTCCCAAAGGGGCCGGGCCGTACTTGGACTCGGTCCAGTAGAGTGCAGGCACGCCCTGTTTCTGGGAGGCAGGCCGTGCGGGGATTGGGTGCTAATCGCGCGGCCCGTCTCGCTTCGAGCGATGCGGGTCGGGGTGGCGGACACGCGGGGAGCCGGAGGGGTATTAACGCTCTAACCCTTTTTGATACCTCTCCAGACTCAGAATGTGATAAAATGCGATCCCCGTTTCTGGGGGTTTCTTTGCCTTATATAGGGAGTGGCCCACTGTAGCGGGGTCTTGTCAGCATTAATGACAAAGATCCGCATACTGTTGGGGGTGTCCACATATTAGGCTATTAAAGTTTGCGTAGCAAGCCTCAAGCCGAACCGCAAGGTCGCGTGTTCAACCTTTGGTTGATACGGCGTGCTAGGCTTTGAGCCTTGTTTTGTTCAGTTCCGGGCGGGCCCTTAAGAGGGCTCAGAGTCTCGGTTTGTGCTTCGCCTCAGGCTGGCCCCGAGAGGGGGTCCGAGTCCTGAGTAATTTCTGGTCTCGGGTTGGCCCCGGGAGGGGGTCCGAATCCCGAGTGATTTCTGGCTTCGGGTTGGCCCCAGGAGGGGGTCCGAATCCCGAGCAATTTCTGGCCTCGGGTTGGCCCCGGGAGGGGGTCCGAATCCCGAGTTATTTCTGGGCCGCGGTCTGTTTTGGGCCTGTTTATTGTGAACTTTGATCTAGAGATGTTTAGTTGGGTCAGGCCTGGGCCTTTTAAGGGCCATTGGTATATGGACCTATCATTAGCCCCTGAAGCCGGAATGCATCAGTATGATGCTTCCGGGTTTTCGCTCTGGTACTGATGGTGACTTCGGTTAAGCTTATAGGAGTTTGTTTTGCCGGTCTCGGCTTGTTTGTTTTCTCGTTCGGGTATTAGCCCCTCGGTTGTACTCGGGTTTTTGCGGGATATTTGTTTATTATCAGCCCCTGAGTTCCTCTCGGGGGGTTCCTAGCGTTTGTGTGTTGTTTATTTGAAAAATTTTGTTCCTGTGATTTCGCCTCGTACGGCTTGTTGGTTACATGTGGTTTATGCCGGTTTTGTTTTGCCGCAGTATTTCATGGTTTTGCTATTGACGGCCCCCGAGCTGTTCGGGGTTTTTGCGTTTTTCAGGATAGTGTTGGCCTGTTAGATGGCTTTTGGGTAGCCGAGAGCTATGCTCGGTATACCGCGTCGTCGGTTTTTTTTTTTTTTTTTTTTTTTTTTTTTTTTTTTTTGGCGCGTAACGGAGGGTATGGCGAAATCATAGGCAGTTATTAATATGAAAGATATTCTTAAATAACATGAAGCCCAAATATGGCGTGACATCGAGATCATACAATGCATATAGATAAGGAAATATTGAAATCAGACGACGCGCTCGTTATCAGTGTCCTCAAAAAGGTTATCTGCGTGGATTTCTTCTGGAGTGGCGGTATACAGGCTCGGCCCTCCAGAATTGCGGGATAAACATCCAGGGCATTTCCAGAACCAGCGTCGGGGATCCGCTCGGCCTCGGATGTCGTAGTGTTCGAAACAGCTCCACTCGTAGCACATCCGGCATTTTGCCATCTCGTGCTTGGGCCCCTGATCGTGGCATATGACACACCAACGCAGCTTGGGCGCGAAGTTGACGTCATCATAGATGCTGTTCTCGTCCTCCTTAGTGAATGAGGGTACACCGGCGAGGAGGAGGTCGATATAGTCGCAGATTTGGAGGTCCTCGTTATGAAGCATCCATTCCAAATCCTCCTCGGAGAATCGTTGGCGGAGGGCCCATCTCTCTGTAGGAGAGAGGACCTGTCGTGGGTTGTAAGAGCGGCGGGGAGCGGAAGGAGGCTGGTCGCGGCTGCTTTGGCCTTGTTCTAGAGGCCTTTTAGGTTTAGAGACTACTCTTTTGATAGGCATCTCAGAGAGTTGTGTTGGGGGAGATGGGGGGTTGTCGTTTGAACGTATGGTAAGGTTGGTATTTATAGGCGGGGTTTGTGACAGTGGTCATAAAGGAGGTGGGTCCCAGGCTATTTATAGCGTATATCTGTCTACTGCCTGCATTAAATAACGTGGGGTCTCGAGGGATGTTTGTTCGCATATCGGGAGTGTGCGCGGGATAAAGAGTTTGGTCGGCGTGCTATGAGAAAGATTAGCTGTTTGACAATCAAAAAACGACCCGACCATGAAGTTAATTGGTTGAATTTTATTCGTTGAATATTGATATATCGGAACAGTATATACTTCGTACATAATTTTTCTTAGATAACATACAACAATAGATACATTTGTTCTAGTGAACTATGATGTGCAGGGCGACTCGTTCCCTGTATACCCGCATGGCTGCCGAGGTGGGACCTGAGGCAGGCGGAAGAGACATTCTCCCTTCGGTAGTTGCACTCCGGGGTCCTCTTCGGCAAGAAGACGGGTGTGATGTCGCTACTTAAGGAGCATTCAGGCGAGGATCTCGTTATCGGTGTCCTCATATGTATTGTCCGCTTCGAGCTCCTCCTTGGTGGCTGTGTATAAGGTTGGTCCTCCAAAGTTGAGGTCGATGCAGCGGGGGCATCGCCAAAACCGACGGCGGGGATCGGAGCGGCCTTTTATATCGTAATGATACATGTGGCGCCACTCGAAGCATGTTCGGCATTTGACCATCTCGGTCTTGGGATCTTGGTCATCGCACACGAAGCACGTGCGCAGCGACGGCGCCGTGGGTTGGATGGCATTCTCGTCTTCCGGGGTGAATTTCGGGCATGAGCTGAGCTTGAAGTCGAGGAAATCTCGGATTCGAAGGTTCTCGTGGGTTAGCATCCATCCTAAGTCTGAGTGTGATATGTCTTGTAACAATACCCACCTTTCGCCTTCCGACAGTGTTCGCAGTGGTGGTTGCGTGGGATTAGGCCGGGGGCGGTGAGGGGGGGAATCTCGGGGGAGGGTAATATTAAGGCGTCGCTGCTCGGGTTTGTTAACTGAGTCGGGCGACGACATTGTGAGGGTGGATGGAGTGGGGAGGAGTTCACGGAGGATTGGTAGGTGAGGAGTGATCTTCTTATGGCTGAGTGGGCCAATATATAGGCGGGGTGGTGCCATCGGTTATCGCGTCTGGGCCCCACAAACTCATAAAAGCTGGGGCTAGGTGACTTGACTGGACAGGCGTAGGCCCGTCGTTTGACCGGTGTTAATTTCGAGGCGTTTTGGATTTAAGGGACGGTTGTTTCGAGGCATTTCGAGAGTTATTGAGCGGCTATTTCGAGGTATTACTGGTGCGAGACTCGTTATTTCCGGATCATTTGAGCTAGATTAAGGGCCCTTCGTTGTCGGTTTGGCCAGTGTTCGGGGGATGTACATGGTTGCATATGCAAGATGCGTGAGTTGGGGTAGAGAGCGCTTTTATGCCGCGAGGGGGCGTCGTAAGGCAGTTATGCCAACGGTTTGGCGAGATTCATTCCTTGATTCGGGTTATTTCGAGTTGTGCCTTGTAGGACAAGGGGAAGGCGTTTTCGGTGCCTGTTTTGATTGGACCAATTAAGTCGCGTGACATAAACTGCTCTGCTTACCGAGATGTGTGTCCACGATTGTCCTGAGAAAGGGGGTGGGGTATCAATCTCGTGTCGGTGCTGCATGGGGTTCGCGCAGTAAACCGACTAGTTTCGGGGAGCATGTCCTGAGACATGGGCGCCCCGAATTAGTTGTTTGGTGGTCTATCAGGGACCGCGTGGTCGCGAACTAGGCGGCGCCTGTTGGTTATCGATATGAGGAAGTTCTGTTGTGATAGAACTCGCTGCTCGTTGCGGTGGGGTGGTGGTGTAGAAGGCGTGTATGAATGTTGTGCCTTAAGTGTCAAAATTGCCATTACACAAATATGTTGTAAGAAGAAAGTTTTTCCAAAATAAGGATTGTTATAACTAGAGGTAATGTCATGTGGTTTATAGAGTTTTCCTTCTCAATCAAAACACAGTTGTTCAAGCAGTTATCCTAATAAACATAAACACGATCCCCCATGTCGGGGAACAAAAGAGGGAGTAGTAAATGGCCGGCTAGGTGGGTGGGGCGACTTCGCGCGGTGCATCAATCACTGAAACCGCCGTCCGGGGAGGATTCCTCCTCAGGGTCGGTGTCGTCGGACTTGGTGGGGTGATACTGTGGGCCGTTGTCATCATCGTCTTCCCCGTCATCTTCTCGAGTGTCATCCCTGGAGTCGAGGATGGCTGTACATTCCTCGCAGTACCAGTGCTCCAGGCCCGGGATAGGGAACAAGTAGGGTGTCTCCTCGGGCTGGCAGGCTTGGTGGAACCTTTCCCCGCACCGGTGGCATCGGGGCATATCGGCCCGATTGCCCGTCTTCCCACATGCTGGGCAAGTGCTGCGGATAACAGGCTTGGGTGCGAGGCGCCGAGGGGGCTCTGCTGGTGGTGCACCGCGACCGGAATGCGGGCAGCAGGGGCAATGTTCATATGAGCGCATTTCCACGTCGACCAGGTACTTGATGAAATCTTGCAATTTGTCATTGGAGCTCGCCATCATCCGATCGAGGTTACTCCTTGGGAAGAAGCGGAGCCAGTTTGTGCGGACTCGGGGAGGTAAGTCTCGGACGCTCGTTGGCCGGCTTGGTTTCGGATTGCTCGCCTCGCCAGTCTCCGCCGGTTTCTTTCCTTTGTTATTCCGGGGTTTTGGCGCCATTTTTTCAGTACGTTCTTGGGACAGCAACAACTGGGCTTGTGATGTTAGGGGGTTTATATAAGGATCAGCGTTGGTGGGCATTTAATGCAGGCGTCCCATCATCATAACTGCGCCTGATCGCTACTGTAGAGAGAGAGACGGCGCGACGCTTCGCTCGTGCCCGCTCAGTTTGTGGGGGAGTTGCGAAGGGGTGGGGGGCGGGATCCGAAAATGCGCGACGCTTGGATCGCGTTCGGACGCCATGCTGGTGTAGGGTAGCTAGGTCGGAACGTCGGGGCGTCTTGCTTGCGCCTTCTCAGGGTTCGGAGAAGGGAGGAAAGGGCGCCAAATTTCGAATCGGCACGTCGCATCGAGATCTTCGGTGCGTACTGTGTAGGCCTTCCTTTCTACGGTTTTCTACGGTGCTAGGTCAAGGCCTATCAAAGTGCGCCAAGTGGGTTAAAGGGCTTCTCGGGGAGAGTGCCGGTTGGCGTTACGACCATGTACTGATGCCTATATAAAGGCGTTCGCGACTGTCTGGGGATATTGTCATTTGCTGGGTTTTTGAGCGTTGCTGTAGTCGGTCAGTCACTTGGTTTCGCCTTGTTCGGTCGATTGCTGTCGCGCCTACGTCTTCGGGAAGGTAATTTCTATTTTAAGATTTTTCAGTTTGTAGTTTTCGCGGGGGTAGGAAAACTGCCTCTACCGTCCCCAATTTGGTGAGGAGTGTGTTAGCAAGTAGGGTTAGTTCTTTTTACGGTTACCGAGCAGCTTTCTCGGTTGACATGGGGAAGCCGTTATCTTATACTTCTCTTGCTGGTTTTTTAACTGACCGCCTTGGCCTAACTTAGGTTATTTCTAACTATGACTGGGGGGAGCTCGGAAAGGCGATCTCCGCCTTGGGGTCTTCTGGATACGGATTCTTCTAGTCGGGGGGCATCGAGGATGCCGGGTCCTGGAAAAGGTGCCGAAGCTTTGGCTATACTGCGGGCCGAAAGGGAGAAGTCTGCGAGCGGCGACGCGGCGCTTCCTCTTGATAATAAAGCCAAACATATATATGATTGCGGTCAAGGTACGTCTGGGCAGATGAGGTTGCCGTTGTCTCCTAGTGATCCTAGGTATCACGCTTCGGATGATACATTGTCTGTTCAGCATTCTACTGAGTCCGGGGGAGCAAGCGAGACACAGGGGGATGGCGAGGACGATCTGCATGAGAGTCGTGTCGCCTCTTCGCGAGAGGCTTCCGTCTCCGTGCCTATGGAGGTGCAGGAGAAGAAGGTTGGTCGTAAGAGTGCTCTGTCCCAGACCCCTGATGGGCCGAAACTCATACCTCGGTCTACTTATCAGCCCGGTATTTTTGATGAAGTGGACCGCTTGTGGCCGTCAATACCTTTGTGTCGTCGTGAAGACTGGTGGCGGCAGGTGTTTTATGGTCAGTTGGTGCGCCAAGAGGCGCGGGATGTTATTACGCTGAGCGTCCTAGATCTCCGAGTACCTACCGTAAATGACCGAGCGCATGACTCTGAGAAGGGAATGTGCGTGTACTGGAAGATGCCTAAATGTGGGTTTCAATTACCCTTATCGGAGTTTTGTCAAACTTTTGTTAAGACTTTGGATATAACACCGGCCCAACTAACTAGCAAGGCTTGGTGTTACGTTACGAGCTTTGACAACTTGTTCTCGGATCATTCAGATAAGTTGGAGGGGTTAAAGCCAACTATGGGTCTGTTCTCGCAATATTTTAGCATGGGTAAGACGTCCGAAGATTTCTTGATCCTTAAGCGAAAGGGCCCGCATGCCAAGGTGTTTGACTCCAAGCAGAATCCTAGGCTTAACAAGATAGATGACTGGAACCGGGGCTGGGTATACCTGCCACACCCAGGTGGAATTGAGTCGTTAAAAGACGTTCGGGTGACTTGGCGCCAGTTATGGCGGAAGGGGTCAGTGCCCTCTCTTAGGTTTCCTATGTCCGGAGATGATCGGAGGGCCTTGGGGATTCTTAATGAATTGTGTGGTAGATTTCTAACTTTTATTTCTGTTTTCAGTAGTCTTTTAACTATTGATATATATGTGTCCGTATGTTGTTTCTTTGGCAGCCAACACGTCTATGGAGTTCGCGTTTTCTGGTGCTGTTGTAGATCCTCAGCCCGTCATCCCCCTCGGGTCCGGGAGGGTCCCGGTGGGAGAGGAAGAGCGTCTGGTGATCGAGGAGGCGAAGGAGGTCGTGTTAGCGGAGCAGGCACCTCCAGTGGAAGGGAAGGGCGCGTCTCCTCCGAAGGCCTCCAAGAGGCGAGGCGGGGCGAATGTGAAGGATAAGGTCAAGAGGATAAGATCTACGGCCCAGATTAGTCCGTCCGAGAAGGGGAAGAGTCTCGCGGTGACGAAGGCTTCTGATAAGGCCCCGGCTAACGCGCCGAGGAGGGGAGAGCTCCCCATTGCGACGGGAAGTATGGTTGCCCCGAGCGGGCTGGCGCCAGTGTCCGGAGTGGAGACTCTTCTTGGGGGGGTCGCTGGGGGTGCTGCTTCGGGGAAAGATGGCGGGGATGTTGGGAGTCCGAGTGGCGGGCCCGTGCCTCGGGGTGATGACTCAAGTCTTGACTGGGAACTGGAGAGGGGGTCGATTTGGGAGCATCCGTGTCCAGGAAAAGACCCAAACCACTGTGGCCTCTATGTTCCCTTCCTAGGGAAGACCATAGGGGTCTGCAGGAGGCCGCCTACCTTAGCCGCCTACTCTTTCGGGGCCTACACTGGGCTGGAGCCAGCTTACATTCGGCGCCGTATGAGGGAAGACCCGGAGCAGTCTTTGCTGGACTGTTTGGGTCGGCATTTCGAAACGGGTTGTGTTATGGCGGCGTTGTTGGAGGAGCGCTTGCTGGAGGGAGGCAAAACGCGGGCCGCGGATGACATCACCTCGGGGGTGAAGAGCGCTCAACTCGGGAAGGAGGGTGGTGGGGATCGTTACGAGTCCCTAGAAGAACGCTACAGGGAGGCTTTGAACTATCAGCAGACCCTGCAGAGCGATCTGGATGCCCGCGATGAGAAGGTTAGGTGTCTGGAGGAGGAATTGTCTAAGAGGGGTGAAGAAGCTGTTGAGCAGGCCAAGCGACTGGCGAGTGCTATTGCCGAGGTTGAAGGGTTGAGGGGAGATAAGGCAAGGATGGCCGAGGATTTGGTCTCCGAGAAGAAGAGGGTTGTGCGGATGGAGAAAATTGTCGAGCAACAACGTGCCGACTTGGAGGGGCTGGCCACGAAGTTGATGGATGAGTTTTTTAGCAGCGACGGGTTTAGAAGCGCGGCGCTTGTTTGCGTGGAGGATTTTGTGCGCCACTTTGTGTACGGGGAAATGTTAAAGTTGGGGAAGCTGTATCCTTTTGCGCCCGAGATGGTGGGGTTCGCCAAGGTCAAGGACGAAGAGGCGCGGCCCAAGGTTCTTAAGGGGTATTCGTGGGACAGGGCAATGGATAGGCTGCGGGACCCCGCGGGCGAACTAGTGCCGGGCCACATAAATCTATTGAGGGAGGAGCCGGTGGCGATCCCGTATTACTGGCGTCTTGTTGCTGCCTGGCCGGACGATATTTGGGTGCGTCCTCTCTCCGAGGCCGATGTTGGCAATGGAGCCGGGACCAGCAACGCAGCTAATTCTATCGTCCTTTCCTTGGAAGGAAACCCTGCGCAGGATCTCGGGGTGGTTATCGAGGAGGAAAAAGACGGCGAGTAATGGAGGTATGATTTCTGGTTTGCTCCGTTGACGCGTATGTGTATGTTCGTTCGGTGTTATCTAATCTGCTGTTTATGTTTATGTAGGCCTTAGGCGGGATGTGAAGTGTCAGATCGGGGAGCTGCCTGGAAGGCGTATCGAAATTTTAATTTATTTGCCTCGTTCTTTGTTTCGTTTATTCGTAGGACCCCCAAGGTGTTGGGGAACAAACAGAATTGTTGTAACTTTTGTCGGGTAATTTGGTCGAGATTGCTGCTCGGCCGCCCGAGTAACATTGTGTTTTTATGTATGTTCTTGTTTTAATGTGCTTGTTTGTAGTGTTTTTATTGTGGTTCTGTAGAACCTCTTTATTTAAACGTGACCGTGTGGTCCTGCAAGGTTGGTCAATCTCGGGTGGACTTCGTTCAATTGTCAGGGAATTTCAACGGGATTATCCCGTACTCTGTACTTTTATTTAGCGTCGCCTTTCATTATTTATCGATATTTCACTGCCGGTTCGGTTCCCAACCTTGTAGCGTTATCAATTTGGAAAGGAAAAAAAAACAGTTTCCTTACCTCACGCAGTTTCTTCCCGCGATCTCTTCGGGCTTGCAGCATTCCTAGTCATCTTTATTCGCCCGATAGCGCTTGTCTTCCGATTTGGGATGCTTGCGGGAGTTCAGGGAGGAGTTTCTGCATTCCTTTAGGTGTCTTTGTATTTTGTTTTTGCTCTTTTGAGATTTTGTTCGGGCATATTGCTATGCTTGTCGGTTGTTTTGTAGAGCCAGTAGAGATTTCCGCGGGACTTGTTGTTCAGACATGTTGCCATGCCTTTTAGTTAGTCTCGTGGTGCCAGTGGAAAATCCTGCGAGATTTGTTATTCGGGCATGTTGCCATGCCTTTTAGTTGTCTCACGAGGCCAGTAGATTATTCGCGCTCATTCCACAAGACTTTCGTTTGCGTCTGTTGGACAAGCAAGTTCATTGTCTTGTGGAACGACGGAATGTTTATCCGGTTTGTGCGTGTTCGTTGCCTTGTTGGGCTTTCGTTTACGCTGTGCGTCGGGATCCTCGGAGAGATTTTTTCGTTACCCCGCGGGTTTCCGTTATTATATCTCCCCGAAGCAGGGTTATGTGCGTTCGTTATCCTATGAGGATTTTCGTTCGCTTTTTGCATAACCGTCCCTTTAGTTTCGCGAGTTATGTGCATTCGTTGCTCTTTGCAGAGCTTTCGTTCGCACTTTTGTAACTCGCGCCTGTTTACGAGTCATGTGCGTTCTCTTTGCAGAGTTTTCGTTCGCACTTTTGTGACTCGTGCCTGTTTCCGAGTCATGTGCGTTCTCTTTGCAGAGTTTTCGTTCGCACTTTTGTGACTCGTGCCTGTTTCCGAGTCATGTGCGTTCTCTTTGCAGAGTTTTCGTTCGCACTTTTGTGACTCGTGCCTGTTTCCGAGTCATGTGCGTTCTCTTTGCAGAGTTTTCGTTCGCACTTTTGTGACTCGTGCCTGTTTCCGAGTCATGTGCGTTCTCTTTGCAGAGTTTTCGTTCGCACTTTTGTGACTCGTGCCTGTTTCCGAGTCATGTGCGTTCTCTTTGCAGAGTTTTCGTTCGCACTTTTGTGACTCGTGCCTGTAATTTCTTTTGAAAGATTGTCTTGGTGCTCCTTTCTTCAGGACCTTTGACCTGAGACTAGCGCGAGTTTTCCTTGCGGGGCGCATAGCGTGTACTCGTCCGGACTTTCCACGGTTAGCGCGCGTTCGCTGTTATGGAAAAGTTGTTTCGGGCTGTTTTATGCTCTAAGGTCTTTGGTCCGAATCTCGATATGGTGATTGTTGGCGAAACCTTTGTTGCCCGTAGGCTTTTATTTTTTGTCGTAAGAACGTTGCTTTATTGCTGAGGCATTCGTTGCCGCTTGGGCTTTCGTTTATCCTCTTTTAGTGTGATAATTTCTTTTTTGTTGAACATAGGTTGCCCGTGGGCTTTTGTTTGTCCTTGTTATGATCAGTTGTGGGGGGATCCCGACGGCAATTGCGTGCCGTCGGGTCCCAAATTTGTTAGTTAACATGACAAACATCGGGCCGTGCTTATAGTATCGCACCGGCGCCCTCGACCATACACGGTCGTTGCCGTGTTGATGGTCCGAAAGTAGAAGGTACCGGGCCGTGCTTATAATATCGCATCGGCGCCCCTGACCTTACATGGGCATTCCCATGTCGGTCCCAAAAAGGTACAAAAGCTAATGATTACATTTTTACAAGAAGCGGCCTGTCCGCTGCTATGCCTGTTCTACTACCTCCCCCCCTTTTTTTTTTAAATATAAAATTTCCGAAGGTGGACGATGTTCCAGGGCCTGGCGAGCATCCGTCCGTCGGGACCTTCGAGTTCATAGGCTCCTTTGCCGCAGGCGCGAATTATCCGGAAGGGGCCTTCCCAATTAGGTTGAAGCTTACCGACATGCTGTCCGGCAGCCTCGACCTTTTTGAGTACTAGTTCGCCCGGTTCGAATGTCCGGGGAGACACTCGTTTATCAAAGGCGCGTTTGACCCTTCGCTGATATTCTGTGGTTCGGATGCGGGCCTTTTCTCGGAGTTCTTGTGCCAGCTCGAGTTCCGTGGCTCGTGCCTCTGGGTTGCTTTCTGTGGAGTAGGCCGTCATCCTGAGGGAGGGTGCAACGAGTTCGAGAGGTGTGACGGCCTCCATGCCATACACAAGGGAGTATGGTGTCTGCTGCGTGGCTTCACGGGGGGTGGTTCTGTATGCCCAAAGTATTTCATCTAATTTGCCGGGCCAATTCTTCCTATTGGAGGCCACCTTTTTTTCTCAATCCATCCAGAATAGTTCTGTTGGTGACTTCGGCCAGACCATTGCTGGCAGGGTGGCTAACCGAAGTAAAGTTGCTGCGGATACCTAACTTCTCCAGGAAGGACATTGTGACATCTGCATTGAACTGTGTGCCGTTGTCAGAGATTAGTGCGTGTGGTATGCCAAAACGGCACACGATATTCTGCCATATAAAATTTTTGGCGGCTTCGGCCGTGATGTGGGTTAGTGCTTTGGCTTCGACCCACTTTGTGAAGTATTCCACGGCCACTATAATCCATTTTTGTTGTTGGGCGGCCATAGGAAAAGGACCTAGGATGTCGATCCCCCAGAGGTCGAAGGGCCAAGCTCCCGAGATTGTGATCATGTCGTAACCTGGGACGCTGGATAATCGGCAATGATATTGACACCTTTCGCATTTTCGCGCCATATTGGCCGCGTCTTGCTGCATTGTGGGCCAATAGTATCCTGCGCGCAGGACCCTTTTGGCCAGAGTTTTCGCTCCTTGGTGGCTACCACAGAGTCCTTCGTGGACTTCCTCCAGCATTGCCTGAGCATCCTTCTCTCCGATGCACTTAAGCCATGGCCGGGCATATCCCCTTTTGTATAACTGATAATTGTAGATTGAGTATAAAGGGGCAATTTTCTTCAGTCTTCGGGACTCCAGTGGGTCCTCCGGTAGTGTCCCCGACGTAAGGTAGGCCCACATGGGGGCGTACCAGGTATCTTCGGGCTCATTGACAACACAGGTTTCTTTGGCGCCCTCCGAAATACTCGACTCGGGGATGTCCATTACTATCACGGGGCGGTCCTTGTCGAGGTTTCCTGCGGCCCCGAGTTTAGAGAGGGCATCGGCTTGACAGTTCTGGTTTCTGGACACATGTTCTATTACCACCTTATCAAACTGTCCCTTTAACGAATGGAACTGCTCTCGGTATTGCCGCAATCGGTCGTCATGTACACGGCATTCTTCGTTAATTTGCCTGACCGCTAGTTCAGAATCACTGTGGAGGTGGACTTGTCGGGCCCCCACTCCCGCGGCTATTTTGAGGCCCGCTATCATGGCCTCATACTCGGCAGTGTTATTAGTCACAGGAAACTGGAAGTGGAGCGCGTAGTTGAGTGTTTCTCCTTGTGGCCCTGTGAGAGCAATTCCTGCCCCCGCTCCCTGATGGGAGGAGGCTCCGTCAACATAAAGCGTCCACTTGCTTTCGAATTCGTCCGGAGCCCCTGAGTACTCCGCGATAAAGTCCGCGAATACTTGTGACTTGATGGCGTTCTGGGGGTGGAACGTAACATCGAATTCCGTTAGTTCAAGCGCCCAGGCTAGCACGCGACCCGAGGAATCGAAGTTCGCAAAAGCCTTTTTCAGGGGCACTCCAGTGTATACTTTGATTGGGTGAGATTGGAAGTACGGTCTCAGTTTTCTTGCCGCGATGACAAGGGCATAGGCCGCCTTCTCTAACTGTGTGTACCGAGTCTCGGCATCCCGGAGCACATGGGACACAAAATATATGGGTTGCTGCTCGCGTCCTTCTTCCCGCACTAACGCAGCACTGACCGCATGGTTGGTGGTGGCCAGGTACACAACCAAGGTGTCTCCTTCTATGGGTCTGCTGAGGCAGGGGGGGCTAGCCAAGTAACCTTTCACTTTGTCGAAAGCCATCGCACATTCCTCTGTCCATTCAAATCTGGCTGACTTACGCATTGCCTTGAAGAAGGGGAAGCAGACATCGCCCGACCGGGCGATGAACCTGTTCAACGCTGCCAGCCGGCCTGTAAGCGACTGGAGTTCCTTGAGGTTTCGGGGAGGTTTCATGTCTAGGATAGCCTGTGATTTGGACGGGTGTATCTCTACGCCTCTCATGGACACCATAAATCCGAGGAATTTCCCTCCCGTTAGGCCGAAGAAACTCTTCTTAGGGTTGAGTTTCATGTCCGCTTGATTGAGCGTAGCGAAGGTCTCGCGCAGATCTCGAACGTGATCCAGGTCGGACATACTCTTGACGAGGAGGTCATCTACATAGGCTTCTACGTTCCGACCTATTTGCTCGTGGAACACCTTATTCACCATTCTTTGGAAGGTAGCCCCTGCATTCTTTAGACCAAAGGGCATCACGCGGTAACAGTATAATCCGGAGTGGGTTGTGAAGGCAGTTTTATCCTCATCTTCTGGGCACATTCTAATCTGATTGTACCCCGAGAACGCATCCATGAAGCTCAGGAATGCGTGGCCGGAGGTGGAGTCTACTAGTTGGTCGATCTTGGGTAAGGGGAAAGGGTCCATAGGGCACGCCTTGTTCAGGTCGGTGTAGTCTATACACATTCTCCAATCCCCGTTCGCTTTTCTCACCAGCACGGGGTTCGCCACCCATTCCGGACAAGTCACGTTCCTAATAAAACCAGCTTCTAATAGCTTGGCTACCTCGGCCTTTACTGCCGAACGCCTCTCAGCCCCCATGTTTCTTCTTTTCTGAACCACAGGCTTCGCGCCCGGTTTGACGTGCAACCGGTGCTCGGCTATAGATCCCGGGATTCCCGGCATGTCTGCGGCGGTCCAAGCAAACACTGCTAGGCTTTCCCGGAGGAAGTCAATCAACTTCTTCCTTGCACTTCCCTGGACGGCCTTACCGATGTTCAGGATTTTGCCGTCACCGAGGTCGACCTGGTCAACCTCATCGGCCGGCTCAAGGGATGTCTTCAACTCTTCTTTGTCAGTGGGATCCAGAACCATGGGTGTGTTCGGGGGTAAGAACTCTCTGCTGGATTGCAAGCGTGAGTTAGCGAGACCTGATCTTGCTTTTGCTTTCACGTCCACTTGATGGACCGCCCCTCCTTGTCCCCCGAGGGAGGTTTGATAGCACTCCCGAGCCACCTGTTGCTGCCCACACTCCTCCCCCACACCATGGTTGGTAGGGAATTTGATCTTCAAGTGGGGGGAAGACACTATGGCTCCGATTTTGTTCAAAGTGCTCCTACCAAGGATTGCATTGTAGGCGGACGGGGCATCCACGATGAGGAAGTCTACCATAACTTCGGTGGTGCGGGGCGAAGAACCGAACGTCACTTTCAGTTGGGCGACCCCTTTTGGCCGGAGGGAATCGCCCGTGAACCCTACTAAGGGTGTTACTTTTCTCCGCGACTCGCCCAGCTGCATTCCCATCTTCTCAAAAGCTGAGAGGAACAGGATATCAGCCGAGCTCCCCGTATCCACGAGGATCCGTTTGACTCCAAACTCCTCTATCTTGAGTCTCAATACTAAGGGGTCATCGTGAGGACATATCACGGTGCCAAAGTCTTTCTCGGAAAAGCATATGGCTTCATCCATCCGGGGTCTCTTTCTTTCAAGGGGCCTCTCGATATTCAGTATGGTAGGGTACGGCTTGGTGGTGGTTCGGTTGTGTTTTTCGGGGGCCGACACCCTGTGTCCTCCACTAATAACATTGATTTCTATACTCGGCCGCCTGCCTGATGTTCCCGGTCCCTTTCCCTTGCCCTCGTCGGGCTTGGGTCCCGAGTGTTCACGTTCTTTGTAATCATCCCGATAGGAGGCTTTCTTTTTGTCCTGGACCTCCCCATTATACTCTTTCGCGAACTTTTGGAAAAATTCTGGCACTATATACTCGATCAACTTTCCTTCCCTCGCCATCCTTTCCAATACGTCTTTCAGCTGGAGGCATTCCCCCGTGGTGTGGCCATTGAAACGGTGGAACAAGCACCTCGCCGTCCCGTCCTTTTTCTCGAAGATACGCTTGCGTAGCGGTCTCGGGACATCAGGCATGTCCTTTATTACAAGGTACATTTCGCTCCTCTTCTTGATAAAAGGGGCATACCGCACGTAGTGGGGTCGGTAGCCCTCTCTGCCATCTTCACGCCGTTCTTCTTGGGTATTTCTCTTTGGTGGTCCTTGTCTTCGAGACGGGCCACTATCGGGCTGCCGGCCACGCTGCTGCGGTTTTGGGGATCTGGACCGCGGTCTGGCGGACTGGACGGCGTCCTCCTCGGCCCGGATGTACCCTTCGGAAAAAGCCAGGAATTCTGGTAAACTCTTGAATTCTCTTTTTCGGGCATCATACCGGAGAGTGCCCGGTCCTCCTTGCCAAAGCCCATTCAGTATGGCCGCCAGGGCGATGTCCTCACTGTAGTTTCGGACCTCCCTGGAGGCCTTCACGAATCTATTTACGAAGGTCCGAGTTGTCTCTTGGGGTCCCTGAACATACTTCAAAAGGGAGTCACATGTCGCTCGTGGGGGCCGGAGCATGTCGTAGCGGGTCAGGAAAGCTCTCGACAGTTGATCAAAGGTTTTTATCGATCCTTGCCTCAATCTCATGTACCACTCCCAGGCTTCCCCGGTCAGGCAGGTGGTGAAAATGCGACACGCGACAGCGTCCGACGCTCCATGTAGTCGGAGCCTTTCGTAGAACCCATATACAAAGTTCTGAGGGTCCTGAATATCTCCGCTACCTTGAAAACAGGGAAGGCCAGTGGGGTATTTGAAGTCACCCATGGGGGCCTTGTAAAGTTCCGGGGCTAATGGTCCTTCCAAAATATTCGTCGACCCGGAACGAGTCCCTGCTCTCCTCCTCTCCCTCTTAGCTATTTCTTTCTCCACCCCTTTTTTGATCATTGTGTCTATCATTGCCATATTTACTCCTGCCGCCTCCGGTGGGGTGAGCGGTCTTCGTCGCCTCTTAGGGGGTGTTCGGCGACGCTCTTCGCGCGAGTGGCGAGACTGATCATCTTTCCTCGAGTGGCGAGACCGTTCCTCGGTATGTTTGGTGGGGCCTTCTCGAGTCCGCTCTGTTCTCGCTCGGCCGGCGCTCCTTCTCGAGCTGGCTGCCGCGGACGAGCCTTCGCTCTCTCGCCGTTCGGCCCCGAAGGATAATCTCCGTCTTGGTCCATCGTCCTGTCTCGTTTCTCCCTCGCCTATCAGGGTCTCAAGTTCGGGGTCAGGATTGTCAAAACCACCGTCTGTGTTATGTAGACTGGGCTCTGGGTTGTTCGATCCAGGTCCAGCCCGGATCAATTGTACTACAGGCGGTGGGGGGTGAATCATCCGTACCCCGGGAGCTGAGGTGGGAGTTTGGGGATAGTATGGTAGGTTGGGATCGGCCTGTGGAGGGTATTGTGCTAAGGGGGTAGTCTGGTACTGTGGGTGTGGAGAGGCATATTGCGGGTATGGAGGATAGTTGTAAGGAGGTGGGTACACATACGGTGGAACATACGGGGAGTGGTACTGGGTGTAAATCATCTGGTTTTGTGTGTTTTGGGGGGTCGAACCGATCGGCCCAGTGGTCTGGGCGGTCACTATAGTCGAGTCGATCGGCCTTACTACCGGTGTGGAAACTCCGAGGGACTCCCAATTCATCCCGGATGGGTTAACCAGTGCCCCTTCGGGCGGCATGCCCAGGGAGGGGTTCGGCGGGACGATCGGGTTGGAAGTCTTCTGACCCCGTTTATCGGGGGGGTTTTTGCTCGTTGCCCCCACGGTCGGGTCATGTCGGGGAGTCTTCTTCGGGGACGCTTTGGGTTGAACGCCCGAGGTCGGGTCGGTCGGGGGCTTCACGTTCTCAGTTCGTCGGTTAGATTGTTCCGCCCGGCGGGCTTCCTCCTCGGGGGCGATCTTGCCCATGTCGGTTTGTTTGGTTGCGGAAGTCATCTTGCTCAGTTGAGGCTGGGGGCCCCACGGTGGTTGATACGTCCCTTCCCAAAGGGGCCGGGCCGTACTTGGACTCGGTCCAGTAGAGTGCAGGCACGCCCTGTTTCTGGGAGGCAGGCCGTGCGGGGATTGGGTGCTAATCGCGCGGCCCGTCTCGCTTCGAGCGATGCGGGTCGGGGTGGCGGACACGCGGGGAGCCGGAGGGGTATTAACGCTCTAACCCTTTTTGATACCTCTCCAGACTCAGAATGTGATAAAATGCGATCCCCGTTTCTGGGGGTTTCTTTGCCTTATATAGGGAGTGGCCCACTGTAGCGGGGTCTTGTCAGCATTAATGACAAAGATCCGCATACTGTTGGGGGTGTCCACATATTAGGCTATTAAAGTTTGCGTAGCAAGCCTCAAGCCGAACCGCAAGGTCGCGTGTTCAACCTTTGGTTGATACGGCGTGCTAGGCTTTGAGCCTTGTTTTGTTCAGTTCCGGGCGGGCCCTTAAGAGGGCTCAGAGTCTCGGTTTGTGCTTCGCCTCAGGCTGGCCCCGAGAGGGGGTCCGAGTCCTGAGTAATTTCTGGTCTCGGGTTGGCCCCGGGAGGGGGTCCGAATCCCGAGTGATTTCTGGCTTCGGGTTGGCCCCAGGAGGGGGTCCGAATCCCGAGCAATTTCTGGCCTCGGGTTGGCCCCGGGAGGGGGTCCGAATCCCGAGTTATTTCTGGGCCGCGGTCTGTTTTGGGCCTGTTTATTGTGAACTTTGATCTAGAGATGTTTAGTTGGGTCAGGCCTGGGCCTTTTAAGGGCCATTGGTATATGGACCTATCAGCTCTGTATCGCTCCAACCAGCATCCCAGGATGCTACCACACAACCTACATCGTTCGACATCAGCGCCTTGAAATTTACCACTGAAAAAGCACAAAAATTATTTGTAAGTTATAATTTGTATCACCTAAACATAGGTAAATTGCTATGTTAATTTGAAGGAGTTCATAAATTTGGGCATGAAAAAAAAAATTACTTTAGATGTGTCATGCCAGTGGGGCTCAGTTTAGTTTTTGGGGAGTGTTATTTTCAGGCCAAGTATGTCTAAATGTGTTTTGCTGTTTGGGTTGATGGGTCCTTTAAGGATCCGCATGATGGGGTAAATGGTACATATTGTTAAAGGATGGAATTTTGATACAATATGTTGCTGGTTTTAATTATGCTTTTACATGTTTTTAAATGGGAATGTTTTAAGGATCCCCTTAGTTTTCTAGGTGCTAGGTTTGTGCATGGAATTGTTGCAGGTATCTCCATTTCCAACTATACTTCAAATTCTATTTACAATAACGATTAATACCAAAAAGTTACTGAATTAGAGAGGAATAATATATGCTTTAATTGAAATTATTTTTCCTTACTATTACAATTACTTTATACATTTGAATCTTATATTTTGATGAATTTCTCATGATAAATGGACTCTTTTTAACAATTTTTACATGTTGTTACATAAATCTACCTCCCCAAGTACCTTGATATTTTGCATTGCAGACCTTGATATTTACCAGAACTCATTCAAAGTAGTATAGAAAGCTGTAAATTAACATAAAATACCCTTACAAGAATGTTGTGCACTGTTTTTAGCACTGATAAGTGAGTAACACCAAACTGTACATAACCTTTTTCGATTCAAAAACACAATATTACAATTTTCAAACCAAAATTTAGCAATAATATATATTTGTCGTCTGTTGCATATAATAGACAGATGTTACGGACAAGACAGCTAACAAGGACAGTGCTGATGTCGATGAGGGCGACCTATTTATGTCAGTGGTTGGTGGTCGCAACCATGGCTGGATAAGAGGCTTTGGATGCGTCCTAGACCCGAAGTTTCCAGTCACAACTGTACGAGGCCAGCCCACCCCTCCACCATCCGACATTTCTGGGGTCACAAATCTTGGAAGCAAAAGGGTCTTCACGAATGATGTCCTGGTCGAAATGTTAAACGAACGTGATATGCGACTGGCCGAGGAAAAGCAAGAGAGGAAAAGGGACGAAGCAAGATACAACATGCTCTTCAACAAATTATTCAGCCTTGTTGGTCAGCAAAACCCTACTGGACAGGTTAGTAAGACTAAATAAGAGTCCTCAATTTTATAACTCAACTCATTACCTTTATTACAACTTATATTTCTTTGGTCTTTTTTCAACGTGTCAGTTTGCCCTTCGGATGTTATAGTTTCATTCATATCCTAAGAATGCAAAAGGAATATCACTTGATAGATTGCTTTTATTCCTTTTAACTATTTTTCAAACAAATATTTCTCAGCTGAACACTTTAATGTAACGAACTTAAGAGGGGATTGTGTAAGAATTGATTCGGTTGGCATGCAAAATCATTGTAATCCCTGGTGTATACCATGCTTGTATTGAAAACTTTTCAAGTTTAAGATTTTATAATTTTGGTTACCAGAAAAGACTGAGAGCAGCCCTGATAGAAACTTGGTTTTTTTGCATACCTGACCTTGCATAAAAGGACTATGTAAACTTGGTTTTCTCGTGTTCAACTTTAAAAAAAAATCATACAAGCATAATTAAAAACTGTAGCACAGAACAACCACTGTGCATTTGTTTTCATTGGTTTTTTGCCTACTCAGAAGTCCAATGGAAGTATTAAAGGCTTATGGATTGGGATAAACTTATATACCAACTAGTACACGCTGAGATTTCTGTGCTGAATCATTCTGGTAACAGTAAGGAAAAAAAGTTTACCTTGGCACAACCTCTGGCCATTTTGCTTGCTTAGCAACTATTATTTTTTCTTTTGGTTTACGATGATAAATTAAAATCTTTTGTTGATCTGGTAATTGATCCACTATTTTTTAATACTTGCAAATGCATGCTTGAAATGCATACTGGCATTTCAATTAATACTTGATCCAAAATTATGCTCCCTCCCTTTGATTGGACAACATCTGACAACTAATGCATGCTGATGCAAAGAGTTAATACTAAGCAACTGATAGGTTTAATTGAAAAGGAGCATGCAAACATGAGATCATCTATTAATCCTACTTTAATTTTATAATGGAAAAGGAGCATGCAAACATGTTTTCATTGGTTTTTTGCATTATTTTGGGCACACATTATGTTTTTTCAGTATAAAACCCTAATACTACATAGTCCATGAGGGATCATGCCAGCCCTCATGCACAAATCAGTGTTGTGCTTGGAAATTTACCTCACATTTTTCCCTTATGCTGTGCTGTGTGGAGACTTGATTTAATTGGTAATTTTACTAATGTTCTAAAGATGTATTGGGGCAATTGATGTAACAAGAGCTCCATAAGAGAAAATAGAACAAATGGCAAAATCTTCTATTTTCTTTGCTATTGGGTATAAAATCTGCATAGCATATATAACTTGCTATTGCCTTTATTTTCATTGGTATTTGAATGAGTGAGATTCAAATACGAAAAGGAACTTGTGGACTGTACACCGCTGTAGTAAAAATGGTCCAACACGGGTATAGAGCTCATAGGGGTTTCACTCTAACTTTGACCAAAATTGGGGGCAAAGATAATCAACTTAGGAAAAGTTGCTGAAATGGGCTTGCCTTTCATGATAGCAAATTGCAGTTATTTTATTTCCTAATGGTTGTATGTCTATTAAAAACCAAATGTGTTATCTACAAGACTTCTAGTCAACCACCCCAAACATCCCTGACCAATTGACCATATAATGTGCATAAAATGCAAAATGCATATCATAATTTGGTAAAAAGGAAGGGATAATTGTGGATCAGTGTATATAAGAAGTTGATAATTTGGTAAAAAGGAAGGGATAATTGGGGGCAAAATGACCATGATGCTTACTGTTGCACTTTGATAGTTATCTTTTATTAGATTTGTACGATGTAAATTAAAAATTGTGCAATTTTAACACTGATCTGATACCATTCTACATCATAGTCCTAACCTATCTTCTTGCACATTTTTAACATATGCACAAGTTTACAGCTCTCAGGCACTGTATGAGGGGGTGATGGGGAATATGCAAACTCTGCAGGTGACATATTTCAATTTAAAAACTTAATCATTCTAATGTTACTCTCTGATCAAATGTTGTGCTCTCCAAATGCTAACATTGCACTTGCATATTTAATGACTAGGGTCAAGATCCCACCTCTCTACCTCAATCTCAGGACGGAGCCCCTCTAATGGAGATGGCCCACTCTCAGGTACTGAGATTATTGTGCAAACTATCTATTTTGCTGTATTTTTTATTGATTTGAGTGAATACACTAAACATGTGTGCAAAAATCAATTTCATCGAGGGTTTGTTTCAATGCTTATAATGTAAGAACACTAATAACTTGGTGCCCATGGAAATGTGGTATACATAGGGTCTACCATCTTTGCTGCCAACATCAAATCAGGCGGGGGGATTCCAAGCACTACTAAAAACAAATTCTGGACAAGAGGTGGCCAACCTTTTAGGGGCCGAAGAGTTAATGAGTGAATGGTTCGGGCAAGGCAACTCGAACAACAACCCGCATTAATAGTCTGGGGTATTACCAACCTTTTACATACAACTATAGATTTTGGATTTCCACAAGAACAGCATAGGGGATGTTGCTATTACTGTAAATTTTTGTTGATGGGTCTTATATTTTGGGGTATAGGTACATGTTTATATATTTATGGCTGTAATGGTTATAATACAGTTGGTCTTTTGGTACAATGCATGCTTGGTACATGCTTGATTTTAATACTGTCATTGTTAATTTGAAGGTGTTATGTTATGTTATGTTAATGTATTATGTTATGTTATGGTTATTTGAAAGTTTTATTCTATGTTTTGGCTATTTCTTTCAATGGGAAATGTATCAGATTACTGGGATGGTACCGGGTTGGTACCGGGTAGGAAATGGGATAATTTTGGAGAAAGGGTTGCTGATATGATGGCATTAATTAATTGCATCGGAATATCAAGAGAAATATGATCAAAATAAGCATGCAAATAATCGGGTGGGACCCACAATACCTACCCTTGCAAAAAAACATATGGGGCCCACTATCCCTACCCTTGCAAAATATCAAGTGGGACCCACGCTGGTTTGCCTTGCAATTAGTAAGGTGGGGTCCACTAACGCTAACCTTGCTAATAACACGCTGGGGTCCATGCGGGCTAACCTTGCAAATACTCAGGTGGGGTCCACTTGGGCTAGCCTTGCTAATAACCCGATGGGACCCACGCCAGATACGCTTGCTAATAATCAGTTGGGACATCCTTGCCAATAATAAGTGGGGCCCACAAATGATATCCTTGCTAATACTCAGTGGGGCCTACGCTACATATCCTTGCTAATATTCGGTGGGGCCTACGCTGCATAACCTTGCTAATACTCAGTTTGGGCGCCAAAAACCAAGGTATTTGCAAGCGTGCTATTTGCAACCACTGCCCTTGCGGATAAATAAAGGGCAGCGTATTAGCAAGCGTACGTAGCCCTTGCAGTAAGTCTAAAACTGAGTATTTGCATTGGGGCTTACTACAACGGTAGTATTTGCAAGCGTAGCCGTTGCTAATGGAGTTTTTCGGACTTGTAGCAAGCGTAGCGCTTGCTAATGGGGTGTTTCCTGCCGTTGCTATTACCGGAGATTCTAGTAGTGAGCGTCTTGATGGAAGGGATTAGGCTATATAAATGAGCGAGCATACTTTAAGGATATTACTTGCACCAGTTATATATTAACCAAAAACCATGCATATACTGTACTTCATATGGTAATAAATCGATATTTTTTTACAATGTACTGTACTTCATAGGGACATCAATTTATGCCAATCTTGTACTTCTGATTAGTAGATTTATATATAGGCTTCATGGATTAACCTTATAGCTAGGCCCAGGTATATATTTAATGAGATGAAAAGATGGAAATCCTTGTCATTTCATTAGGAATATTAACACGAAATTCTTTTGTGTACATTTTGCTCAGCAAATTAAGTACACAATGATGAAACTTGACCTAATTTTCACTCAAATAAACTCCAATAATGACTCTTATAGAAGATCCCAATACACACACCTAATCTATTTAAAACAAAAAAACAAAAAATACACACACCTAATTAATAGTTAATTGTTATATATATGCATACTTGTAAAATAGCGGAGGTGCACTTAAATTAATTATATATATATATATATACTCGATCCCATTAGATTTAACTAAGTGTACGTGGTCCCTAATCAACAATTTTCTCTTTTAGTAATTTTTATCATTTAATAACATCGATGATTGCATGCATGAAAAAGAATGATAATTTTTTTTTAATAATGATACTTTCCGTCGCCAAAGTTGTTTAGATAACTCTCCAAGTGATATACCTGATCAGGATACTAAGTGGCTAGTTTTTACCGAAAGCACACAATTAGCGATCCAATATATAGTTTTAACTTTTTAGAGATGCTTGCCCTTTCTCAACACAATTAAGTGAAGTAGTATGGATACCTTCTAATTAACAGGTGCGGAATTAGAAAATTTAGATAAGGAGCTGAAATTTCAAATGCATAATTTATATATGAGGAGGGTTCAAATGTCTCTATTTTTTGTGCCTCCACCAAGCCTTCATTTTTAAAAACTTTAATAACTCAAAATTTAAAACTTAAAAGTCAAAATAAAACCGTTTGATATGATCTACATCATTTTATCTATGTGCTCATAAAAAATTATCACATTTTGATTTTGTTTTTATGTGAATCAATAAGTTGAAATATCAACGTCTAGAAATTATCCACATTAGTACATTTTTTACAAACTCTTGATGACAACCAAAATAAAATTGAAATGTCATAATTTTTTACACGTGCATAGATAAAATGATATAGATCATATCCAACGGTTTTATTTTGACTTTTAAGTTTTAAATTTTGAGTTATTAAAGTTTTTAAAAATGAAAGCATGGTGGAGGCATTTGAACCCTCCTCTTTATATATAGTCACTGAAATTTTAACTCAAGTCCTAACAATAATAATAATAAAAAAGTTCTAAACACTAGAATACGTGCACATATATATTTAATTAACATTTTATGAGAAGACTTAACTATGTAGAAACTTAAAAGAACTGAAAATTCAATTAAATTTTAATATACATAATTAAAATTTTAAAATTATGAGAGTAAGATTCGCCCCAGCTAATTAATTAATTGTTTGACTGGGATCGAGTCAGGGAGGGGCCAACCACCGCTAACTCAGATATATAATCATATAAGACCTCTCCTCACACAACAACTTTTTTTTTTCAATCTCGAGTATTCAAAGAAATTATAACAACAATTTTTCCGTTTTCATATATATATCTGTGTGTGTGTGTGTGTGTGTTTTAATATTTAAAAAATAAAAATATTTTATGGATAATTAGAATTAATATCTATGCATGATGGACGTTTATATATGGATTCAGATATACTTGTGATTGAACATATTCACAAATTAGACATAGAATATTATTCTGTAAAACAAGATATTAATATTATTTATTTGAAAAACCACCTTAGACCAAAAAATTCTCTTCGAAAATAGCCTTAATAAGCGTTACAATTCCCATTTTGATCTAGTTTTAGTGGTTTTGGTGATGTCAGCATAATTACTTGGAAATGATATATTATAGTTCATGATATTATAACATTTTTAGTTTTATAGATTATTTAATTTATTATTCGTACAATTATTATTATAATATTATTAAGAAAATTTGTTGTCCTCAAGTATCAATTTTAGTGTCCATCCAGCTTGGATGTATCATATATCTATTTTCATTTGATATAAATGTTGTACATGTAAATACTTGGCAAGTTGTTTTTTATAACAAGTTAATTGCTTTGAAGTTTGAACAAAAAATCATGAAAAAATGACCATATAACTGTGTGTTTGTTACTTTACACTAGTTTTATTAACACACACAAAATAATTCTTGCAAGCACTTAAGTACTTCATTTTAACATTTTCTCATTCATATTTAACACTTACATATGATTCTAAGGCATGCCTGTCAACGTGACTTATGTATCATCACCAGACATGACTTGAAAATTGGTAACTTTATGTAATAGAAACTAAAAAATATTAAAAGAATCTAGCATGTATCATCACCAGACATGACTTGAAAATTGGTAACTTTATGTAATAGAAACTAAAAAATATTAAAAGAATCTAGCATGTATCATCACCAGACATGACTTGAAAATTGGTAACTTTATGTAATAGAAACTAAAAAATATTAAAAGAATCTAGCTACATATTTGTAAGGGTGTTCATCAGCTCAGTTCGATCCAAATCAAATTAAAATAGACAAATTAAAGTTTTATTCGGTTTTCAACCGAACCGAAGTAAATTCCAGTTAGTTCGGTTGAACCGAAGTAGGTTATTAATAATAAAAATAAATATTTTTCGTTATTTTTTTATCTTTTTAAAAGATGAATTTAAAAGTTTTGTTTGGTTTTGTTTAACCGATTTTAAACCGAACCAAGCAATATACATTATGTTGTAATTTTTGAATTTTTTAAAATATTTGGTTCAGACGGGTAATAAGTTTAAAAAATTTCGGTCGGTTCAGTTTAACCGGTTTCAAAATTTCTGAACCGAACTATTAATCCGGTTTTAAAAAATGAACTGGACCAATCCATTTAACAGGAAAACCAAACCATTTAAAGCGAACTCTCTTTGTTTGGTTTAAAACCGATTTAATCGACCCAATCAACACCCCTACATATTTATAAGAAAAATAATTTTGTTAAAGTTGAGTTATTCAATATTTCTTTTAGAAGTTATATTATTATAATTTACATGATTGTATGTTGAAATCAACTAGTTTATTGTTAAAGATAATTATTTATGTATTTACATGTACTACGTATCTATTTTAGGGAAACAAAAAATGAAGAAGAAGAAGCTAGAACCGTACATATCATTGATGTTTTTTTTATTAAAATCATCATCGTTAATGTATTCCTATTATATGTTGCTTTCAATGGCCTCATTTTATTTTGGGGCATGTTTATATACACTTAGAGTATGTATGATGGGCATCGGACCTACTTTGGTTCGATAGGTTTAATTACCGTTGATTTGATTTAAGATTCGTGCAGAACGCTTTAAATTTCGTACATGTCTGTTTCAATTTTCGTGCGCAAAATCATAAATTAGATCGGACGGTCATTGTGCTGTTGAACTTAAAAGTAGGTGCGATAGGCATCGGACCTACTCCGTTCTCGTTTATATAGGATTTGAGCGGTTATCCCGACCTTGCCCGAATACACACATAACTAGGTGTACGACTACTTTTCATTGGGCTTTTAATTCCTCATTTAATAGAAGAACAGAAACTCGACAATTGCTTTGGAAAATGTAACAAAAGATGCGACAGGAAAACAACAGAAAAAATGGATCGGCGACAAAACTTTTATACACGTTCCTTTCGATGCAGGACATAAGAAAATGGTCCAACGTCAAATTAAATCTATATATATTAAGAGGAGGATCAAGTTACAACAAAGTTACAACAACTATTTTTTTCATTTTCAAAGTTCAAATCGTCGATCCAAACCGTTCAACATGATTATCTAAATAAAATGTGTTTGCAGATCAAATTTTACATTTTTTTGAATTTTTTTACTATTTATTAAGTATTTTACAAAAAATAGTCATATTCAGACCATTGAATTTTGTACCCATCTTAATAAATAGTAAAAAAAATTCAAAAAAATGTAAAATTTGATCTGCAAACACATTTTATTGTGGAGATCATGTTGAACGGTTTGGATCGACGATTTGGACTTTGAAAATGAAAAAAATGATTGCTGTAACTTTGTTGTAACTCAAATTTGTTGTAACTTGATCCCTCCTCATATATTAATTCAATAATTTCGTACGCGATGAATATATAATTGAATTTGTGAGACAGACATAATTCTGTTCCAAGCGTGTATGCTTTAAAACCTCAATTAAAAGAAGTATTGACTTAGAAATTAGAATCTCTACTGAATCAGAGATGTCGTGAACTCTGTGATTTCCGCTTAGAACATGGAAAGATATATAGGAGCAATTTTAGAGATGAATAATATGGAAAAATAAATCGTCATTCCCACGGAAAGTAACAGTAAGAAGTAAATTGTTGAGTAAAATTAATGTCATATTCTAAGTTGAATTTAGGATATAACTATAAGAGATACAATAGAAAGAAGGGAAGAGAAGAGAAAGAGAAGAGGGCAGAGAGAGGTAGAGATACAGGGATGAGAGAAGGAGAATTGAGATAAAGAGTGAATTTTTTTATTAATTGCATATCATTCTTACGATGACAGTTTCTCTTTATAGCGGTTAGAAATCAATAAGGAAATTAAAAATACCAATATCTATAACAATTATTCTAAGACATTACAATTAATGAGAATTAAATAACTTACTCTATCTTACTCTACATATTTTATATCTCGTTTGATAATTTAATTCATGGCTTAAATTAATCTGTCTATAGGAGTAAGATGTTAGAAAATGAATCTTTGTGATCTATAACAGTAGGCTCTACAGATGAAGTGTAGAGTAATTTAATTCACCTCGAATTAATTCACTTCTTACTCCATTAACTCTCAATTTGATTATTTAAATATGAAATAAGGAGTTTACTCTACTTCTTGCTCCACAATCAAACATGACCTTACTAAGAAAAGATTTATTTACTTTTTCTAGCTAATAGGCCTATCTACAATTTCAGATAATTTATTATTAGCACTCAAGCCCAACCGGAAAACAAGAGACTATAATTTTGCAATGCTATCTCCGGAAAGATCTGGATCGTTATGGAAATTCCCAATTGTAAATAGTACATAAGACACGAGATATTTAGACAATTAGCGGTGCACTTGAGAGTAGTTCCGATGGGCATCGGACCTACTTTGGTTCGATGAGTTTAATCACCGTCTATTTGCTTTAAGATTCGTGCAAAATGCTTTAAACTTCGTGCGTGTATGTTTTAATTTACGTGTGCACAAATCTTAAATTAGATCGGACGGTCATCATGCTCGTTGAACCTAAAAGTAGGTCCGATGGGCATTGGACCTACTCCGTTCTCTCAGCGGTGACCTTACCGGACAAGAAAAACACTTGCTCTCGTCCAGGGGCACCACTTCCTCGGTTTGCTTCTATATAAATCCCCCTCTCCGATCGTACCTCACCTTTTGCCTAATCAATCCCATTTCCAGATCGCTCGTGGAGGCAGCTATCGATCAAGGTAATTTCTTATGAAAATATGCTCGATTTTGTTCTAACTTTAAATCGGATTTGTTAATCAGGGTTTGCTTTATTAATTTTCTGGTTGGATGGGGAAAATTTGTTGTTATTTTTCGGCTTGAAGTTGTCTGAATATTGGGGAATATTGATGTTGTTTTTTTATTAACATGAGATTAAGCGAAAATGGCTTGTTTGATAGTCCCATTCCAAGGTTCAAACATCGTAAAAAGAGGGTTTCTAGTTAACTTTTATCCCATTTTAGTGATTATATATATCGACCCGGTTGTGACGTGATTATCTTTCAGAAAATAGATACGACACGTCACGTTAAAGATTTGATCACGAAACGTCGCGTGGCCATGCAAGTCACCTGTAATTAGGACCGTTAGATTTTGATCTAATGGTGAATTTTGAATAAACTAATTTAAATTATGAAACAAATAGTTAAATGTGATCAAACGCGACAAACGTGACCGATCACATTTAGACACGTTACGTGTAGTCATGATGTGACTAACGTGCTATGACTATCCAATTAGTCATAGCACAACACGTAAAAACCTGATTTAGTTATGGCATGTCACGTGATCTTAATCACAGCTACCAACGTAACGTGCAGTTCGAATAAAAGAAAGAGGATAACAACACTTTGTATTTGGCCAATCTCTGCCTCTAGTTATGTATGTTTAACCTTGAATGCAATTTAGAAATTCGACAGCGATAGTTACTAGAACTCTACCGGTCCCAGCGTTAGAGCGAATTTACCGAGCGAAGCCTTCCGCTTCCCACAACTCAAAAACAGAAAAGTCATTTCAGTCCCTCACCCAGCAAGTGTAACTAGTTATGGTATGGCATGTTATGTATCTAGATTCTTGTTACGTAAAAATCTGATTTGACTTCACCGTGATATTTTCACTGCTCGTGTGACCGTCTCGCTGCTGAGAGCATCTCCAACCCAGCAATCCGTAAAAAATTAAAACAGTTGTAAAGCACTATTTAAAAATTAGGTTTATTTTAATTTCTTAACCCCTCCATCTCAGAAATTGGATCAGAGCCAATATGAAAGAGAACAAAGGAGTCAAAGCCAATAAGAAAGAGAGAGAGTATCAGCATGTTCAAAAGAAATCGTTTGCTTTATAAGCAAATTTGTTTTTTTAGAAATTGGCCTACAACCCAACATTCATATTAGCAATTGACACATCAGATTAGCAATTTAAAAACAATTACCATTGTAGATGCTCTGATGATGATCAAGGGCTCATGCCATTGTGAACAAAAAATTAATGAATGCGAACATTTTTACAATTGTGAACATTCTTACAAGTGTGAACATGGCTCAATAAATATGAACGTTTCATACTAAAACGTTGGTTTGTTGAAATTATGCAAGACATGTGATTTCATGTATATAAAACAATAATTTAATATAATGCAAGAGAATAAAATAAAAGAAGAATGCCGACCTGGATTAATTTTAAGCTACATATAATGAGGTCTAATAATTTAATTTAATTGAAAGCTAGAGAATATATCTCTTTTTATATTAAGAATGTAGATGTCTTGATCTGCCAACAATTGTAAATTAAAGATAATTTTTTAAATTCAATATCAACCTTCCGATCAATTAGCATATATTCTTTTGATTCTATGCATTTTTTTGATGTTTTTTTACGTGTAGAAGTCTAATTTATTTAGATACGTAATCGCCGCAAGTTTATTTAGTCTGCTTTCTTTTGGTCTTGATTTATTTTCATTATTTAAATGTCATTTAAGAATTTGTAGATTGATTGATAATTAATTTGTTATCTCTTTATTTCTTTCTATTTTTATATCATATAAGAAATATTATTTATTTTTTAATGATATCATTTAAGTAAACATGATCTATTCTCTATTTTAGATAAAAAAAATGTATATAAATCTTAGAGAGATGAGAATAATATGACAACAACAAAAAATACAACTTATTTTAATGATTTTTTTTCTCTTATTTTCTCGTTAAGCAACATAACAAAAAAAAAAGAAATTATTATGTACCAGTAAAGAATGGGCTTTACATTTGTATGCGAATATGTTGGTCTATTTTGTTATTGTTGAATAATTATTTTTTTCACTGGCCTATTTTTTCTATAAAAACATTTTGTATTAGAAACTTTTTTGTTTTCTTATAATATTTTTCGGTTGCAACGAATTGAAAATTTCCAATGTCCATTATTCATCATTAAATAATCTGTACAATATCAAGCACGACTTATAGAAAAGTTTGTGTAAGTTTTTATTGTTAGATTTTATATTTATTCTTAATTAATTTATGTACAAGTGAAAACCAAAAATAGAGATTTAGAAAAATAAATAAATAATAACCCAACTAAATAAAAAGAAGAAGAAGTAATAGCAGGCCTACAAATCTAATCGACGGCCCAAAAACATAATTTTCTCCCCAGCAGCCTGGTTATAAACACCGGTTTCCACCCGGCAGACTCCTCTTCCTCATTGTAACTAGCGTTAAGCCATTTCACGCTATCCCAAATCTCTCTTCCGAGTTCCGATCATAAATCGTATCCACAAAAAAATAAGTAAAGAATCAAATCGGAAGATTCAGTCAGGTCGCACACAAACTAGAAGGGAAATCGGCGTAACTTGGACGGTGAGTCTCTTTCGATTCAATCGCACTTTCGCCCAAAACGCGGCCAGTCGGTTTGGAAAATCTCCCAAGCTCAGTCTGACTGAGAGGTGGAAAATTTGTAGTTTTTTTTTTGGTGAAAATTGTCTTAATATTGGGGAATAATGATGCTGTTTGTATTAATCAGAGATTAGGCGAAAATGGCTCGTTTGATAGTCCCATGCCAAGGTTCAAGCTTCGTAAAGAGCGGGGTTTTAGGCATTTTCTCTTCCTTTCATGTGATTATCTCGACCCGGATATAAGATCAGTCAAAATTTTGTAGATCAATACGTTTACATTGTTGCAATCCTTTTATCGGAGTTTTATGAAATTAAGCTTACACTAGTTTTTAATAAGAGAAATTCTGAAATAGGGTCACTTAATTAATTATTCATTTCAAAATTCAAATCCCAAAGATGATATCAATCTAAAACCCTGGAATTCTTCAGATTTTTATTTATTTGACAAATTGGATAAAATTTGCTGTAATCATGTGTGAGACAGCATTTCCAAAAAAAAAATAAAAAAAAAATCATATCTGAGACAGAACATCACTTTTTTTAGGAATCCAATATGCATGTATCAGTGTATGGTTTTTCTTTTTGTGAGCTCATTGTTTTGGTTTAAACAATGTTTTTAACTCCTGTGTCTTAGTCTTGGAAAAGTATTTATTGGGGACCTTTTTCCTGACTATGATTAGTGATTGTGATTCCTGAATACAAATTTCTTGTTTGATTCATTCTCACAAATACAAATTTCTGGATTGATTTCATCTTCTCAATTGTGTTTGTATGATAAAAACTAAGTAGATCTGCACTTTTAAAAAAAAAACTGAAGACAGAGAAGACAGGAGCTTACAACAAATTTATTTCCCATATTTTTTGGCAATTAGATGTTTATTTTTATTATTTCAGTTTAGCAAAGCAAGTCAAAGCTTTAAATTTCGAGCTGCAACGAAAAATTGTTCTGCAAACTACTGTTCTACCAAGCCATTAAAAATAAAAAAAGAGGTAGGACTTCTGCTTTTAGCCAGTAAATTCACCCTGCCCCCCACATCTATGTTCCAGGACTCATGTGTATTGCTTGCTTTTTCTTCTAGGATTCTTACTGGAGCAGACCTCTTCCCATTTACTATTCCCCAGTGAGTAAAACACTGATATTCTGCTTTAAATTCTGATAGTCAGACTCGGTTTGAAGCCCCGGAAATTCACATTTTGTTACAACTTAGCTTATATTGAGTTATCCTCAGTATTAGACTCAAATTTAATTGCCTTTGTGGACAATCCTCATGCCTCAGAAGAATCTTCTTTGAAAAAGAAGTTCAATCTAACTTTGAAAAAATTATTAGACTTTACATATTTTGACCTTGGATCCATTTATGCCGATATCTTAGATCTTTAGGTTTGGTGGTAGGAAGTCAACCTGTTCAGTTGCTACTGAACCAGTGCCGGCACAAGAAGGAGAGCCTGAAATGGATGCCCCTAAGGAAGTCTTCTTGAAGGATTACAAGAAGCCCTATTATTTGTTTGAATCGGTACATATGAATTTTGTGTTTTTACTTTGGAAAATATCCAAAATCATATTTCTGGGTTATCTTATTATTGTTGTCAATTAAATTATGTCATGTAACTAACAACAGGTTGACCTAAAGTTTCAACTCGGTGAAGACAAGACTGTAGTCACTTCAAGCATTGCTGTTTTCCCCTGTGAGAAAGGTCAGCTTGCCTCAAATCCCAAAAAGAAGAAAAAATGAAATAGAAGTAACAATTATGTAAAGAATAAAAGTTGCTTAAAAATGATTTCTTTTAGTTTTCTTGTTATATATGAAGTTTGAGGCTTGTTATTTCTTTAAGTATAGGCTTGTTATATAAGAGCAGGGAACCATTCGGGCCTTGTTTCACTAGATTACAGTTTCATGTTTCTTTTCTTTTATGTCATTCTTCGATGATTAGCTGATATTTTTTCGGTTCGAGCAATGTATAATTGTTGATTGTAAGTCTGAGTTCAGCCTAAAGTATAGAAATAAGTACATGATGATCAGTTCTGGTACTAGCATGTACCAGCTAGTAGGAACCTGTATCTGCTAACCTTTCTTGTACTCTCAGTATGGGTTGGTACAGCAGTTGGTATATATTATAAGTTCAATCAACTGCACAATCCAAGTATTTCCTTAAGAGTTAATATTGACCTTTTGATTGCTTCTCTATTACCCATTTGATAGTTTTGGATACGTCAGATATAATCAAATTGTTTAATGTTTGCTTGTATATTGTTATCTTACTGGTAAAATAGGCACCTCTGCTCCTCTGGTTCTCCATGGACATGATCTCAAGCTAGTATCCATCAAAATTAATGGCAAGGATCTCAAGGTGGTTTTCATTTCCCTTGTTTTTACTAGAGAAGCACTAACCCTAATATTATTTCTGGTTTTCGATTTAGGGTCTATTTGTGAATAAAAAAAGTAAACATGTATATTGCACTTCACATGATGTAGTTGTAACAACCTTTTATTGTTTTTGAGTCATTTATTTGATAACACTGCACTGCACTGTTTTCTAGAGTGACGATTATAAGCTGGACTTGCGCCACCTGACTGTACTCTCCCCACCAGATGAGGCATTTAAGCTGGACATCATTACAGAGATAGACCCTGTTCGCAACACATCTTTGGAGGTATATTAGGCTCTAAGTGTTAACCCTTTACTGTTCAATATAAATATTCAATTGTTTATTTTGCATAAATTGTAGGGTTTGTACAAGTCTTCTGGAATTTTCTGCACCCAATGTGAGGCCGAAGGTTTCCGGAAGATTACATTCTACCAGGCAAGTTACTTACCAACAATATATGTATCTATATTGTTTTAATTTGTCCAGACCTTGATGTTTATTTGGAGTTTTTATGTAGGACCGACCTGATGTAATGGCAAAATACACATGCCGGATTGAAGCTAACAAAGAGAAGTATCCTGTACTCCTATCTAATGGGAACCTCATAGAGCAAGGAAACCTTAAGGTGAGAATAAATTGCTATTATTATTTATGTTGTCATCATTCATTTTTTATTTGAATCATCATTGTAGCCATCATATTTTCCGTCATCGTCATTGTCGTCATTGTAGTTACTGTTATTGATGTTTTATCTGTATTAATACTAAAAAGAATTTGAAGTCTCTAAGAATTGCTGGTAGTAATCCAAGGATAATTTCTTATAATAAGGAGAAAAAGGAAGACAGGAGTTGAAATAGTTTGATCAAATAAAGCAAAATGCTCATGGTGGAAACTTTATAAATAATAAAGAAATGAAAACAGAGAGGATGGCATTCATCAATTTTGTTATTTAAAATTTATTTTATTATTCTAAATTGCTTATTTATTGTTATTCTTGAATGTTTGTTAGTAATATCCATTAATTATCCATTCTGGATATGCATTCATCAATTATCCATTTAGGTGTGGATTTGGTTTTAAATTTTTGACATGCATCTAATATTCGTATCCATTTAATGAAGCACAGATACAGATATAGTTTTAGCACTATCTGTTCCATATCCAATCCATTTACAGTCCCAGTTCCTATCATATTTTATTTGTAAATGAAATCAGAAGTCAAGTAAATTTATATATAAAAGATTTACACCATCATCATACAGACCAACAAAATAGAAATAGAAGCAAACCTCAGCATTTAGAATCTTGATGCATATTTACTTTTAGTAATGCTCCTTATTTGATAAATTCTGATTGTAGGATGGCATGCACTATGCGTTATGGGAGGATCCTTACAAGAAGCCGAGCTACCTGTTTGCACTAGTAGCGGGTCAATTGGAAAACAGAGAGGATTCCTTTGTGACCTGTTCTGGCCGCAAAGTTACCCTTAGAATCTGGACACCTGCACAGGATGTACCAAAAACTGCCCATGCTATGTACTCTCTCAAAGCTGCCATGAAATGGGATGAAGAGGTCAGTTCTCTCTTTCTCTTTGGGAGCATCTATGAATGTCATACTACCTCTGTAAAACAGGAAAAATCATGCATATGCCCACAACATACATATGATCTCCCTTTACTAATTTATGACTCGCTTCTCCTTATCTTCAAAAGATTCTGTTATTACTAATGGCCCATTTCTTTCCTATAAACCGGGTGTGGATCTTGTGGTAGTTCCCATGCTTTATTTGGGTATATAGGATATTTCTTGTTTTATTGAGATAATGCATGACCCTTTGTTTGGTAGTTCCCATACTTTATTTGGGTATATAGGGTATTTCTTGCTTTCAGATTATATTGTTCATTATTTCTTTCCAATCATATCGGAATATCTTCTTTCAAATTAGTGATGTTTTATGATACAGGTTTTCGGGCTTGAATATGATCTAGATTTGTTCAACATTGTTGCTGTTCCTGACTTCAACATGTAAGAACCCCAACCCCCCTCCCCCCCCCCCTCTCAGAAATTAGTTTGAGACAACAATTTTGCTTACTGTTCCTTGGTTGCAGGGGAGCTATGGAAAACAAGAGTCTAAATGTAAGTATTACTATCAATTATCAATGTAATTAGCATCACTGCATTTCTGATATATTTGCTGATTGCATTTGAAAGTGCTGACATGAATTAAAATTTACAAAATATTAATAGATTTTTAACTCCAAACTTGTGCTGGCCTCTCCTGAGACGGCTTCAGATGGAGACTACGCAGCAATTTTGGGAGTCATCGGTCATGAGGTACACTTAAACGCTGTTAGCTTGCACACCAGAAATATCTATTTACTTCTAGTTCCTGATTTCTTGTATTGTTTGTACTGCAGTATTTTCATAACTGGACTGGGAACCGGTTAGTACTCTGTGAAAATGCAATTATTTTCATGCTCACTTTATTCAACATTATTAGGGTAACAAAATCTGCACTTGCTAACAAGTTTCTTATCTTTTACAGGGTTACATGCCGTGATTGGTTCCAGCTAAGTCTTAAAGAGGGTCTAACTGTCTTTAGGGATCAGGTAATGCTATATAAAATTGCTTCCTGTTTTAGAAAGGGATAAAGTAGGTCCAAGCATGCTTAAGTGCAGACAATTAGTGATTTATATGATACGGATTTTTTGCATTTCATGATTTTTACAATTAGTAAGAAGGCAACTGGAGTTGTAGATGCTTATATTCCATAAGTTAAGATCACCTGTTGTTCCTGAATTGTTGTTTCATTATAGTGTTTTTTTCAAATACTTAAATATGTGTACCAAATTATGTTTTCTCAGGAATTCTCTTCAGACATGGGTTGCCGCCCTGTTAAGCGCATAGCAGATGTATCCAGACTCAGAAATTTTCAATTCCCTCAGGTTCTATATCTCTCTCCTGCATTATCAAATAATTTAAGGTTATTTATTTGTTTTTGTTTAATTACATATATCTAATTTTTTTTTCTGTAATTGTAGGATGCTGGTCCAATGGCTCATCCAGTTCGGCCCCATTCGTACATTAAGGTAACTGTAGTCAACATAATGCCACATTTAATGCTTCATCCTGTGATCTTTGTACTTATATCTACATACTTCCCATTTCTTTTACAGATGGACAACTTCTACACAGTAACAGTATGATCATGCTGCTCTCTTAATACATTTATTATCTGTTCTTTTTCTTCTATGAAGTATTTTGCATCTATTCTGACTTATCTTTGTTTTGTTGCAATGCATTCTTTCGTCAATGTTGAAATGGTTGATCCTTGCAGGTTTATGAGAAGGTCAGTTCATGCTCTATTTATTTCAGTATTTTCCGAAGAACTTGGAATTAGTGGTGATATTAATTTCATTTGTTTTAACTGTAGGGAGCTGAGGTTGTTAGAATGTACAAAACCTTGCTTGGAGCCTCAGGCTTCCGTAAGGTACTAATTATATCGAACTGCAAACTAAATTATCATTTTGGATGTACCTTTTCACTGTCTGTCTGCTATTATTTTATTTACTGTTCTTTTCTTTCCTGTTCTTGCTTGTCTAGGGGATGGATCTATATTTCCAAAGGCATGATGGACAAGCTGTGACATGTGAAGACTTCTATGCAGCCATGTGTGATGCAAATGGTGCGGACCTTGCTAATTTCTTGCTATGGTATCTCTCTCTTTCTCTCTCTTCAACCCCCCCCCCCCCCCCCCCCCCCCCCCCTCCCCCCAACTCCTTTTCTGTGTACACGCACTATATTGACTACTCTGCTATTTATTTGACTTTCATATCACCTATTCCTATATTGACCACTTACATCTCTTCGTTTTTCATGTCATCTATTCAACAGGTACTCTCAAGCAGGGACCCCAAGTGTAAAGGTCATCTCCTCATATAATGCTGAGGCAAAGACTTTCTCATTGAAATTCAGGTCTGTGGCCTATAACTTGGTATTCTACTGCTAATAAGTGGTTATTTAATAGGTAATTTCACGCAAATTAATAAAGTAATTTTTTAATCTACTTAACCACCGACTCAAATGTACAATATTAACAAGTCAGTTAACTACAAAAAAATACTTCTTAAAGAAAGAAGTCATCTGAACTGATCAACTTATATTCGACTTCACTCCTGCAGTCAAGAAGTACCACCAACTCCTGGTCAGGCAGTGAAGGAGCCAATGTTCATCCCAGTTGCTGTGGGCCTTCTGGACTCAACTGGCAAAGACATGCCTCTCTCTTCTCTTAGCAGCAATGGAGTGCTTAAAACCATTTCCTCTGGCGAACCTGTTTACACCACTGTGCTTCACTTTAACAAGGTATAATAACAGGGCTGCCTATTCACTCTTCTCATCCCCCCCCCCCCTTCCTGCTCCCCCACTATTGATTGTAGCATCTGCATTTTGGTTTGTACTGACTTGTGCAAATCATATATGAATTGCATATGAATAGAATGCTCACAGGTAGTGGAGGTACGTCATGACCTGACTGTTCTCCTTTGTAAACTCTAGGCATGAAACATCATAAGGGCTAAACAATTGGTGAACAGCTATAGCTTAAACACATTTCCATACTCTAGTTGGTTACAACAGAGTTCTGTAGAAAACCATTCTTAAAACAAGTTTGAAACCTGCAATTCAAGAAGATAAAGCCCAAATATGCAAAAGATGAGATTTACTGTTATTACCATACAATTTGGTTTTCTTCAAAACATCTCTACTTGGTAGTTCACATTTAAGTATCTGAGTATAACAGTGCTCATATGGCTATGGCATTGCAGAAAGAAGAGGAATTTGTGTTTTCTAATATACCAGAGAGGCCGGTGCCTTCCTTATTGAGAGGTTACAGCGCCCCTATTCGCCTTGATTCTGACCTGACCGATGATGACCTCTTTTTCTTGCTTGCACATGACTCTGATGAGTTCAACAGGTTTTGCATATCTTGTACTCTTATATAAGAATGTGTTAACCTACTGCTTTTGTTGCTTTTGAACTTCGGACTGAAGACTTAACATATTGTGTTATTATAATTGCAATCATCATTTTCTTCACAACTAGAGCTTTGGCATAGTGACATGTGATCAGGCCAATTATATCTATTTTTACATTTTTTGTTTTTGCTTTCTCAGATGGGAGGCGGGTCAAATGTTGTCACGCAAGCTCATGCTGAGTCTGGTAGCTGACTTCCAGCAACAGAAACCCTTGTCCCTGAACCCTAGATTTGTTGAGGGGATTCGAAGTATCCTTTGCAATGTCACCTTGGACAAGGTATTCTATAGTAGTTGTAAAGCTAAGCTCCATATGTGAAACTTATCTATAAAGGAAGACTAAAAGTATTTGGTACTGTTCAGGAGTTCATATCAAAGGCAATGACCTTGCCTGGTGAAGGGGAGATAATGGATATGATGCCAGTTGCTGACCCTGATGCAGTGCATGCTGTGCGCACTTTCATCAGAAAGGAACTTGCGGTTCAACTTAAACAAGAGTTACTTGCTGCGGTAAGTTATTTTCTTTTTGAGTGCATTGTATTTTTCTTTTATATGATTGTATGTGTGGAAGGTTGCACTTATAATCTTAATTGACTTTGTATGCATGAAATTATTAATAAGAATAAGAAGAACAATTTTCATTTGATAAATTCTTGACAGGTGGCAAACAACAGAATCTCTGGACCCTATGTATTTGATCATGAGAACTTGGCTCGTCGTGCTTTGAAAAATACTGCTCTTGGTTTGTCATCGCCTTTACACCCTGATTTCCTTTCTTGGAACTTATATAATATAGGATACTGATGTTCTCCTTTTGAATTGCAAAATATAGTCTATCTTGCGACGCTGAATGAGCCAGATGTGACTGAGTTGGTATTAAATGAATACAAGTCTTCATCAAACATGACAGAGCAGTTTGCTGCAATGGCAGCCTTGGCCCAGAATCCAGGTCAAATCTGTGATGAAGTTCTCTCTGATTTCTATAACAAGTGGCAACAGGACTTCCTTGTAAGTTTGTTGTTTTGCAAGCTTTTGTTCCATCTTGCTGAGCCTTAACTGTATCCTGTTACCCTAGTTATGGATAGACTCTACTGCATGGATACAGATACAGGTATTGTATCCGATATGATACAGATACAGCAATACACAGTTTTTTTAAATCTCTGGATATCTTTCATAAATATTTGGTGTATAATAAAAAATATTACTGCAAAAGGTAAAATTTGTAGCCCAAAGTGTACTAAATAAAAAAATATAACTATAGGATTGAAGGAATTTTAAAATGAAAATGAAATTAAGGAAACATAGGAGTGAAGAAGTAAAGATTGAAGGTTGAAATATTTATCATGTGATTTGAAGGTCACTTTGGGTGATGTACTGTGGCCAATGATTTCAATGTCATACCATATCAGTTGGTGATATCTTGTCAGAAAATATATTTAAATATTATGTGCATCAGCTGGCGTATCAGACATTCATTGTACATGTATTGTATGTATATGAGTGTATATGTATCGTATATGTCTCCGATTTGCATACAAGAGGTTGTTAGGCAGATCGTAGTAGCATAGGGGACAAATAAATGCAACCTTGGAGCTCTTAATAAATACATATAGAAATAACTATTGGAGCATGTTAACCAGAAGCCTAATATGATAAACTATAATGTTGCAAGTTTATGACCTTGGATTTCTGTTTATTTGTCTTTGTCATCTCAACCTTAATAGGTTGTAAACAAATGGTTTGCTCTCCAAGCCATGTCAGACACACCAGGAAATGTCGAGAATGTCAAGAATCTGTTGAACCACCCTGCTTTTGACATGAGGAATCCAAATAAGGTTTAGTTTTAATTTAGTTCTTTTTTTCATCTTCAAACCTGTTGCTTTTCAGCCAATATAATAATAGTTTACTGTCCTGTCTTCAGGTATACTCGCTAATCGGAGGATTTTGTGGGTCTCCTGTGAACTTCCATGCAAAAGACGGGTCAGGATACAAGTTCTTGGGTGAAGTTGTTGTGCAACTTGACAAAATAAACCCTCAGGTTTATTTATCTTATACCCTACATTCCAATTTTTCATTCCTATTTCTTAACCAATGTTCAACTTCCATTGACTTATATAACTTCTTTTATTTTTTATTTTTTGGAAAAATAGGTGGCTTCCCGAATGGTCTCTGCCTTTTCAAGGTGGAAGCGCTTTGACGAGGACCGACAAACCCTTGCCAAGGTGACATTTACCTTCTTATTTACCTTCTATATTTATGTCTTTCTCAAGTATTCCAGCAAGAAATGAACAGCTTTTTATGGGATATCATCTTTTCATACAAAGGGAGTAAAAGACATTTGTGGACTAGTTAAATATTTGGATCATAAACCTACCAAAAATGGACAATTTTTGGGTCCATTTTTGGTATAACTTTTTGGTTGCATTTTAATTAATAGGAAATGCATGAATTTACAGAAATGAAACCAATAAGGTCACATATTGTTGGTTGTGAATTCTCATCTGGTACAGTAATTTAGGCTATCATCTGAAACAGTATATTTTGCTATGCAGGCCCAGCTGGAGATGATAGTGTCAGCTAATGGGCTTTCTGAGAATGTTTATGAGATAGCTTCCAAAAGCTTGGCTGCTTAAATTTAGTTTCCTTGCTGAGGAATTTGTGCTTGCCCATTGGAAATGAGAGGAGGCACTGCTGATATATGCTCCAAGAAATGTAATTTATTTCCCTGTCTTGGGCTCTAAACTGAGTAAACACAAGTGAAATGTGAACCATAGCTTTACGAATATGGAGGTTAAGGACAATGTGTCATCTAGAATATATCTGCTTTGTTTAAATTTGTGGTTTATCACATTGTCTTGTTGGTTAAGTTATTACGGATGTCTGTTGTGGAATTTTTTCTTCACACAGAATAAAGTAGACTTTTGTTGCTATTTTAGTTGTTACAATGGTTTTTAGGCTCATTGGGCTGCTGGGTTAGGAGGAAAGCTTGTTTCATTGAATGGTTTCTGTCATTCAGATCAACATTGTTAGGAAAAATTATTAGTTACTAATACACAAAGTTCAGCATCATAATAGATGTGATTTGTCTTGCATACACAAGTCCAGCATCATAACGTATAAAGCACGGTTGCAGCTTGGGGTGGAAAAAAAAGCTCGTGACTTGATCGTGACTCGCATATGACTCACTCGCTAACAGTTCGCTCGTTATTGGACTGAGTTGTTAACGAACCAGCTCGTTAGTGGCTCAGTCCAGATTAAACGAGTTCAAGTTGGAGTCTAGCTCGGCTAGGTGTGAATTTGTGTGCATTTTATGTTGTCTATAGCTCGGTCTAAAAAGTTTATAGAAGTTTTATTCTTCTTAAAACAGTGAGCCAGCTCTGCTCCCTAGTCTGGTTCAGCTTGCTAGTCCGATTCAGCTCGCAAGTTGGCTTGTGACGATTACAAACTGAGATTAACTTGGACCTCTAATCTCTGCTTGGTCCAACTCGCTCAGTTGCTAAACGAGCTAGGCTCAGCTCGTAATAAGGCAGCTCGTTGCTATCCCTAGTTGCAGCATGCAAAATACATATTAATACATATTTCCATATTGATCCGACAGGCATGATATTGCCCATAGTTGGTATAAAAAAAGAGGAGTCAAAGTGATCGCAACTGGGAGTTGAGTGATTGGATATAATGGTATGCTAATGCTGTTGAAGTGTTGAACAGATGGACCGAGTATATCCTTTAAAATTTATACAAGCAGCATGTTATCTGTCCAATGTATTTATTTTTCATGTGATATATATATATAATTTGGCTAATATGTTATGCGTAGCTTAGAGGGCCTCCGTGCTACGGCTCAATATTTGAGTTTTCAAAATTCTAACGGTCGATCCGAACCGTTCAACATGATCTCCATATGAATATGTACTTGCAAACCAAATTTTACATTTTTTAGAATTTTTTTAGATAGGTAGAAAATCACTTGATCTGAATGGTACATCAGATCAAGTGATTTTCTACCTATCTAAAAAAATAGAATTTTTTTTCTAAAATATGTAAAATTTGGTTTGCAAGTACAAATTCATATGGAGATCATGTTGAACGGTTCGGATCGACCGTTAGGATTTTGAAAACTCAAATATTGAGTCGTAGCACGGAGGCCCTCTATGCTACGCGTAGCACCGTAGCCAACTCCTATATATATATATATGAGAGAGAGAGAGAGTGGCTAATATCAAAACGTTTGCACCAAGACCCTCGTGCAACCAAGTCGTTTTCGAATTTTCAAAGTCCAAACAGTCGATCCAAACCGTTAGATGTTCAATCTATATTAAAATCTGCTTGGAGACCAAATTTTACATTTTTTGGAATTTTTTTACTATTTATTAAGCCACTTTGAAAATTGCTGATCACATGGTCCAGAATTTGGTTGCACTGTTTTTACTGTTCATCCGGATCAGCAATTTTCAAAGTGGCTTAATAAATAGTAAAAAAATTCCAAAAAATATAGTTACAACAAAGTTACAACATTCATTTTCTACATTTTCAAAGTCCAAATTGTCGATCCAAACCGTTCAACATGATCTCCACAATAAAATGTGCTTGCAGATCAAATTTTACATTTTTTTGAATTTTTTTACTATTTATTAAGTATTTTACAAAAACTAGTCAAATTCAGACCATTGAATTTTGTACCCATCTTAATAAATAGTAAAAAAATTCAAAAAAATGTAAAATTTGATCTGGAAGCACATTTTATTGTGGAGATCATGTTGAACGGTTTGGATCGACGATTTGGACTTTGAAAATGTAGAAAATGAATGTTGTAACTTTGTTGTAACTCAAAATTGTTGTAACTAGATCCCTCCTCTATATATATATATATAGAGAGAGAGAGAGAGAGGCTAATATACAAACATTTGTTCCTGGACTCAGGAACAAACGGTTCGGTTCTTCAATTTTCAAAGTCCAAACAGTCGATCCAAACTGTTAGATATTCAATCTATATTAAAATGTACTTGGAGACCAAATTTTATATTTTTTGGAATTTTTTTACTATTTATTAAGATGGTTTGAAAACTGCTGTTTTTATTAAATTTCTGAAGCATTGAAAAATAGTGGTTTTCAAACCAGCTTAATAAATAGTAAAAAAATTCCAAAAAATGTAAAATTTAGTCTTCAAGCACATTTTAATATAGTTTGAATATCTAACGATTTTGGATCGACTGTTTGGAATTTGAAAATTGGAGAATCGAACTGTTTGTTCCTGAGTCCAGGAACAAACGTTTGTATATTAGCCTCTCTCTCTATATATATTGATAGTTATGCATAAAACTTAAATGACGTGGATAAAGTAAATTGTTATTTGAACTATTGGAGCATTAAGATACAAAAAAATAATACATGTGTTTAGAATTTGGTCATGAATTATTTTGGCATATTAATGAAGCTAATTTCAGATAGACAAGATATTGCGTTACACTAATCTGTAACTACATGCATGAACATGACAATCAATTTTTGCAATGATGTTTTAGTGTTTGAAAAGCTTCTCCAAATAAATAAAATGAATTCAATAGCCCATTTGTTTGCAACATCATGTGATCGATTTTATTCGCCACATATTTTTTGGACTTGCTTGCAACGACCGGCCGCTAATTAGGTATTTAAAAGTCACGGGGTGAGCCGTGACTCACATGTTCTGTGCAGTGATTATTTGCATGACGTGATCATCTTTTGAAAATTTGACACAGCACAGCACGTGGTTACGCGAGTCATGTGTAATTAGGACCTTTAGATCTTGATTGAATGGTGAATCTTGAATAAACTAACTTAAATTATGAAAAAAAATAGTTAAATGTGACCAAATGTGACGAGTCACGTCACGTAGCGAGCAAAAGGAAAAAAATGAAGGGACATAACAGAAAGAAGTCTCACCCAAGAAAAATATATATACGTACTTGCAAGTTGCAACCATTGATCGACAAGTTCTACTTTTAGATAGATGGGTCGAATCATTTAACGAATAGGGAACACACTCCTTTGATTGTTCTTCCTTCTTCGAAATTTTGAAATGCTTCTAAACACTAGTCCCACTCACTATCAATGATCTAGTCGTCTCCCTAGCTAGTTAGTTTCAGGCTTCTTTCATTAGAGAGAAAGTCACTATCATATAAACATTCTTGAATGAAATTTTTTTGTGAAAAAAAGACATAAAGCCCATTGCATTAGCAATATGAGTTTAGTTTCAACACCTCCTACTTAAAAGCTATTACTAGCACAACACCTCCTACTTAAAATCTCATACCAGCACAAACACATGCTGATCCAGGTGAAATCCCATAATCAGAAGCACACAACATCCATTAAGACTATTACAATCCAACTTTTCACGAAGGGCACACAAAACATCAGGTTTTAACCTAATTATTGAAGACCATGCTATAACAGTAGCACCAAAAAGCACCTACTACCCCGTTGTAGTCCTTATGCTCCAACAACAATACCTGAAAAAGAGTCATCCTCGATCCTAATCACCTTAGCCAAGCCCCCCATTCACACAAGGGAATTTACTCCACATCCATTGTCATCCAGTTCTTCATCGTCTGCACCACTTCATCCTTCACTTTGCCTGTCCAATAATGCAGCAAAGAAATGATCAGAAAAGTTAAAGCCCTATTAGTTTTCGGTTCAGCCCCAGTAAAACAAACATCATTTCGATGTCTCCTCCACATCCATTGGCATCTAGTTCTTCATCACCTGCACCACTTCATCCTTCACTTTGCCTGTCCAATAATGCAGCAAAGAAATGATCAGAAAAGTTAAAGCCCTATTAGTTTTCGGTTCAGCCCCAGTAAAACAAACATCATTTCGATGTCTCCAAAGGGACCAGCACACTGCACTTAAAACAATCAATGCTGCCGTTTTGTGTTTGCTACGTAAAGATAATATATTTTAAAACATCCTAAAAAGAACTCCATGTGTGAAAGACATCCTGAAACTGCCCCATCCAAACCCAGATTCTTTTGGCCAACCTGCAAGTGACAAACAAATTATTTACATTTTCTTCAGATGAACAGAAATGACATTGTGTAAAGCCAATTCAACCATTTTTCTTTAAAGCTTTTTTGGTAAGAATTCTTTTGTTAGCTACGCCACATAAATGCTCTAATTTTGAGGGAAATTGGTAATTTCCACCATATTTCATGTGTTGTATTTCGGACTCCGGTACAGGATAAAAGAGCATATAAAGATTTAACCGTATAAGCATTAGAAGGAACCCATCTCCAAAAGATTTTATTGTATGCATGAGTAAATGCTGCCGAAATTTTTATTTATACCATTTAAAAAAAAAATAATAAATCAAATAACTACGGTTTTCTGACAATTCTAAAACTAGCACGGCCGCAGAATACCGATGCGAACTCATATGAGGAAGACCGCAAAACACCGGAGCGGACCCCCATATGGGTCCGCAATATGCCGCTGCGGCCCTGTTTAATTTTTTTTTAATAGCAGAAGAGATAGAACCATTTGCGGTGGGTCCCGCATAAGACCAAATTGACGTTGGCATGTTTGTTCTTCTCAAATTTTTAAATGAACCCGGCTCACCGTTTTATCATCAAAATAGCATTACTTCTCTCCGGGCTCCACATTTCAGTTTGTTACTTTGCTTGAACATGTACAATTATAGCACAGATTCATTTGCCTCGTACTCAGAGACTCGCTGGACAAGCACCTATGATCTTCTGTAATTTGTTGCAAGTATATAAATATGTTACCATGATAATGAAATGGTGAAAGAAGCCTTTACACGGACTTACACTAAAATATGTGTACAGAGAATCACATATATCAGGCTTAATAAAAAAAAGAGATTCTTGGCATGCGTGCCCAACAAACATAGATATCTCAATTTCGACTTGTTGGCATTCGTGCCTATTCGTGTCCGCAGATATATCAAGGTTCGACTAAATAAATATATATATATATATATATATATATTTGGGGCCGCACCGGCAAAATGCGGACCCTGGGTCCGCTCCGGCATAGTGCGGATCCATATGGGGGTCCGCTCCGGCGTTCTGCGGTCTCCCTCATATGGGTCCGCTCCGGTATTCTGCGGCCGTGCTAGTTTTAGAATTGTCAGAAAACCGTAGTTATTTGGTTTATTATTTTTTTTTAAATGGTATAAATAAAAATTTCGGTAAATGCTGTGCTACTAATTAAAAATAAAATTTTTGTCCATTCTTTCGCTAGGATTCCTGTTAGAGATCTACGAAATAGCAAAACTTGCCTATGAGAAGATAAAACCTCATTAATTGAAATTTGTTGTTGGTAGCACAGGTCATACAGTTGAGGGTATTCTGGGTATTCTGGAAATGAAATCCCATAGGTTGGGTTATGCTTGCAGCCCCTCTCGCTTGTGTAAGAGCTCATCCTAATGATTATCATACGAAAAAGAAAGTTGTATTCAAACTTATTTAAACAGCGTGTACTACAGGTTACAATGTATCTTCTAAATATCATGAATGGAATCCTTCATAACTTTCCACAGTCACCTCACGTGTGGTCACAGCGTGCCTTGGTCATATCATGACTAACGTGTTGTGACTATCCTTTCAAATTTGATTACGTTGGCACGTAAAAATCTAATTTGATCACAGCACGGCACAACACATATTTAGATATCTACCTGTAATTACCTACTTCCAATTGTATAGTGTGTATAATTCTCCAAAACTTTTTATCTACAACTTTTAAAAAGGCTTACCCAAACTGTAGTTTTGAATTTATAAACTAATTTCAGTTTAATTTGTTAAGAATTCAAGCGAACTTGTTCAAATAAGCTAGCTTGAATTTAAATGGAGAAAGAGCATTCAACACTTGAATGAGTCATAGGTTGAAGCTAAATTGAATAGTTGAGAACTTGAGATGGAAGCAAAAAGGAAAAAGAAAAAGAAAAAAGCAGACACTAAATAATACATTGTATAAAATATAAATTATCTAGATGGTACCGATTAAGTTTATATTGTAATCCTATAAATTCATAAAATAAATATAAACATATATACATATCGAGTCGGCCCAGTCCGCAAATGAATTTCGAACGAGTTGGGTCAGATTTAATTGATTTGCGAGTGATTCGAACTTGATAGCTTGATTTGTTAACAATAGAAATTAATTCAAGCGAATTAATTCCGAGCAATTACTTAATCAAGCTCTCGCAAATTACAAGCTGCGAACTTTTTCACCACCCATATTTGCAATGGCAGCCTTCTTCCTAACCCGCACGTGCAGATGCTGTATCTGGTCCAAATCACAATAACCTCGTAGATGTACTGTGATGTACATGATTAAACAATGCATTTCATCAAACTTTCTTGAGGTACTGTTATAAATTATAATGTATGACTTTCTTAAAACCAAATATATGGTTTATTTTTTAAAATAAGACATGTATAAATTAATAAATTTACGGGTAAGTTCATATAATGTAATTCATTTGTGCACACTAAAAATGCTTTGCCGTGGAAACGAAGCAATGTTGCCCCGTGCATTGACTGCTCTGTTGAGGATCCGAGCAACAGAACATTCCACACTTGCAAGGCACTAAAGTTAGTAGTAATATTTTTAATATGTCATTTTTTTATAGATCTTTTATTCAGCATTACGAATACAAAGCCACTGACGAATCCCAAAATTGTGTTTCTTTTAAGCAGCCACGGATGCTGTCGAGGGTTCGCGTAGAAGAAAGGTAAGGGACCGAAGGCCGCTAGAAAACGAACGGGCCCGGACTCCCAAAGATCTTCTGTGGCACTCAACGATGTGCCGCTTGATCCTAGCAAGGGCCAAGGGCCCCTAGAATTTTGGGATGAAGAAACAATCGTAATTTCAATTTTGAAATGTCGTTGTATCTTGTGATTTAAATATTGTTGCCGATTTTTTCAACAAAAACAACCATCATTTCCGCTTTTTGAATTTCGTCTATTGTTTTATATGATTTAATTATAAGTTTATCTTTTGTTAAGTAAAAAAAACCGACAAATCTGATAGAGAGAGTAATTTCAAAAAGGACGCTGCTATGTTGAGTGCTCATTTTTTAACATTGAGCGCACAATTTTTTTTATACAGTTATACCGCTTTTGTCCTTAATTAATACTTTTCAAATTGTTTTTTTTTAATTTAATTATTCTTGTATAAAAGAAAGTGTTTAATGAAAACAAAAAAATAGAAGGCAAGCTGCTTAAAAAGAGTAGCAGCGTCTTTTATGTAAACTACTATTGAGAAATATATTTTTATAGAGCATTCACTTGTATGATGTTGAATATAATATTTAATGGAATTTAATATAGTATCAATGGAAAATATATATAAGAATTGAGTTTTGAATAAAGTAGTATCATATGATATAAAATCTAATGTATATATACACCCACAAATCTTTCACTTCTTGATGCATAGGTTAACTTGCTCGGTAACCAGAATGCAAGAAAATACTTGGGGTACTTCAATAAAACAAAAGATCGTTTTAGATGGATTTTTTTATTTATAAAAGTGTATATTAATTAATATTAATTGCGATATTAACTATTTTATTATTTTAAGTATTTGTTGTATCTTAGACACATCAAATCATTTTACTTGAATAAGAAATAAGAAAGATAAGTATGTAAGCGTACAAGTTATCTAATCATATTGAATGATAAGTTTGAAAACTCAATTCTTATATGTATTTTAATTTGATACTACTTTATTAATTTTCATTTAATATTATATTCAACATCTTACCAGTGAATGCTTCATAAAATGACGCAGCTACTCTTTTTAGGCAGCTTGCCATCTATTTTATTATTATCATTAAATACTTTTTTTTATACAAAAATAATTAAGTTTAATAAAATAATTTAGAAAATATTAATTAAACAAAAAAGCGACTTATCTATATGAAAAAAACTTTATGCGCTCAATGTTTTTTTTTCTTAAGAAGAAATTTGAAGGTCAGGCCTCCAGATTCTATCAACTTTTCAACACCAGAGGTGTCAAATATTACAAGTAAAAGTTCAATAAGAATCATAAAAAAGAAATATAAAAAAAGGAAAAAAGGAAAAAAAGGTAAATTACAGCTAAAAAGAAAGTAATTTTAAAAGGTAACATAAATAACAATTATTATGTGGTGTCCTGGTGCCTATGGCTGTTGCTCAAACCAGGCTCTGCATTCAACCTTAACTTGCACGAGAAGCTGCTGCAGTGTCTGATTCTCTTGTTAAAAAATGAGCACTCAAAATTAGGATTGTAAATGAGTCGAGTTTGAGCGAGTAATTTCCAACTCGAACTCAGCTCATTAAATAAATGAACGAATCAACTCGAGTTGGAATAGTAATAACGAGTTGTAGAGCCAACTCGTTATCAACTCGAGTTGGCTCACAGCTTGTTTATAACTTGTTTAACCAGTTAATTATATACTACTAGTAAAAGAATTTATCAGTATCCAATAATTTTTCATACAGCAATAGTACATAAGCACCAGCAATTTTTCATACAACAACTTAGTACTAATTTTTCATACAGCAGCTTAACAAAAATAATTTCTGAAATTTATTGTGACCAATGCTATGTAACTCGAGTTATAAATGAGCGAGTTAGTGTAAGCTCAAACTCAGCTTATTTATTAAACGAGTCAGCCAACTCGAGTTGGAACTAACTCGAGTTGTAAATGAGCGAGTTAAAACGAGCTATAAATAAGCGAGTTACGAGTTTGAGTAATTTTGCCCAGCCCTACTCAAAATAGAAGCGCCCTTTCAAAAATTAGAACTTTGATTTCATTGTAATATCTGGAAGACTGCAAGTCAGTTTATAAGAGAGAGACATGCTTCAATATATACATCCTTTTTTCGAAGGTTCAATATATACATCTTACCACACTATTAATTGAATTTGGAATTCTAGACCGGTCAATCTTGATCAATAATGCTATTTGAATCAGTCAAACTTGGTCAACACTTTTCCCAACAAAGTAGGTCAGATTTTTTGTGACCGTATCCTCAGCGCGCTCCTAACTTGATTATTCGACGAATATACACCAAATAAATCTGTCCTTTTTAATTGAATTTGAGACGAGGCGGCTGGAGTTAATTAAATGACAAATCCAACTTCACCCACCAAACATGAACGCGTATTCTCTGCATTAACTCAAAAAGGAATCTTTTGAGTTAATGAATCTAAACCGTCTGATTTTAAACGGAGCCAATCCGACTTCTGACTATAACTTAGAAAGATTTTCAATATTCATGCAGATCTAGTCCGCACGAATCTTAAGATAAATCGGATGGTCAAAATTATTAACCCAAAAGATTCCCTTTTGAGTTAATACATAGGATACGAATTCCACCAAACATTGACAAGTCAGCTTTTGCCTCTTTGCCACCGACCCACGTTTGCTTGATCCAGGCAGGATTATCTAGGCCGGGATATTTTGATTTCCGAGCCTCTTCCCTCCTTTTAATGGTTTTGATTATTACTATTATTATTAGGGTATTACTTAATTCTTAGCTCAGGTCGTCGAGGTTATTTCCCATTTCTAACAACATACGAATAATTCGTTTTCAACAAATGAAGAATTTGGATGCACTTCCCCGGGGAATCCAATATCTCACGGGCAAATAAATATGACTTTAATGAAACGCTTCCTAATATGCGGTTACTCGGGGTCAGGGGCATAACCAGGCATTGGGTGAGTCAATGCAGTTTTTCACTTATTTGTCCTCATGCATGTCCTCTTAGGCTCTGGCACTCTGCCTACCTAATTAGTAATTATGCATTTCCTTTGGAAAATAGGACCCAAAATGCCCTCAGCGGTTACTGTTCAACTTTAAAAAAATTCAATAAAATTAACACTAAAAATATATAATAATTAAATATTTGTTCTACAAAGCTAAAAAATTAAAGTTCTTGAAATCTAAATGACAAAAGCACAAAACAAAACAAAAAATTATACACTTTAGCACTCCTTGATTGAAGACCCGGATTCAAAATCTGACTAGAATATTTTTTTTTTTCAGAAATATATGACCATTTATGTTTATCTCAAATTAATATAAGAGGAGGGATCCACTTATAATATTTGTAAGTTACAATATCTTATAACAATTTGATTTTGTAATTTTCAAAGTCCAAACAGTCATCAAAACCATTCAACATGATCTCTATTTTAAAATGTACTTGGAGATCAAATTTTACATTTTTTTTGAACTTTTTTTACTATTTATTAAGTATTTTACAAAACTGATATTTTTCAGTGGTCCAGAATTGTCTAAAAATAACAGTTTTTTAAAATACTTAATAAATAGTAAACAAATTAAAAAAAATGTAAAATTTAATCTCTAAGCACATTTTAATATAGAGATCATGTTGAACGGTTTGGATCAACTGATTGGACTTTGAAAATCACAAAATCAAATTGTTGTAAGATGCTGTAACTTATAAGTGGATCTCTCATCTTAATAAAATGATACATTTTAATTAAAAATGAGTAGAGACAAAGCATCCATGACATGAGAAAAAAGGAGTAAAAAGAGCGACAATAAATGGAAGAGCAAGCATGGATCGTTTCTAGAGGGCAATTTGAGATACCACCTGGGCGACGGAAATATGGACGTTATGGAAAAAGTGTAATAGAAGAATGTTTGTCAATAAGGTTAGACTGGTACATCTTCTAATCGATACGGTGATGGACATCCATAATTAGACAAATTTTGAATAAAGAGATGACGTCATGGAAGGCATGATTGTATATCCTTAACTTATGTTTCTGTTTATGATGATTATATAGAGAACTAGAGAGAAACAAATAGATTTTTTGTAAATAACTTTAAATTAAAATTCTTTTTTTAAAATAGTAAAAACTAAAAACTAACCTTCAAATAGTATTGAAGCAAAATTAAAAATATGCATATTTTTTATTTTATTTCAAGCAAATTGAAAAATTGTTAATTATCAATTTTCTAATTTAAATTTAATTTTATTTTTCCGTAACTGAATAATAAGTTTACGAACAAAAATATTGTTATAAAATAATAACTAATAAGTATTGTTAAGTTATTTATTTTATTTAATTATAATAATAATTATAAATAAGAATAATTGTATTGATATCAAGCATTTTAGAAAAAAATAAGTCTTTTTATGACTAATCTCACCATATAACCAAACATTCATTTTAACATTCTCATAGTTAATCCCGTTTACTTGTACCTATGGGTTTCTACTTTTTCAAAAATGAGTTCTCATCACTATCAAATTTCATTCCGTGTAATCCCGTGATAAACGGCCCTAACGTTCTCAGTTTATATTATATGAATCACTAGATATTCAAATCAAGTTGAATGAAACAATCCAAATAATTTTTAATTCAAACTCGAACGAATACAAATTTAGTCAAATGAGGTAATTTATTTTTTTTGGTTTCTTACACGACCCGTGGGTCGGTTTCAATCAACTGAGGAAGGTCTGCTTACAATAGCTATAATAATAAAGAACTCTGAAGCTATAACCATAGGAATTCATATCACCGACGGTACCGTAATAGGGAATCTTTTACAATTACTTGATCTGGACCGTTCTTTTTAACTTGGCACGACTCTGAAAGCACAATAATACTGCCCCTCAGTCAGCCCGAATCCCAAATCGGCTGAGAGTTAATCTCAAACCGTAAATAGATAATTGTAAGAGGGAATCTTTACGGGTACCGTCGAGGATATGGATTCATAAGCATAGCTGCCTGGAGCCTTCCAATGCAGTTCAAACGGTTCTCTCCACAGTCCACAATTATATTTCTTTGCTCTCCCCGGGATTGGATACACCCGGCATAATACACCACGATATCTCAAGTATCCAACGGTCTAACCTTTTCCTTAGTGGCGAAGGGAAGGTCAAAGTTGTCATGTTAAGACAAGACAAACTTGTTTGTGGCATTTTTATTGGAATACAAACGGCGGGTAGCTGTGAAGGAAGAAAAAGGTTTAGAGCTAATGCAAAGAGCATGCTTCTAAAGTATAAAAAAAAAAAACAAAAAAAAACAAATAGTACTTAAATATATCCGTGATTTTACTCAGACTTGCTCATAATAGTCATATTCAGAATTCCTCATAACATATAAATTTATTCATATTATATAAGATTATATAATTAGTATATTAACTGCAGGGGCAGTGCAGGGCGGAACTAGAAAATTTTAATAAGAGTGGCTGAAAATTAAAATGCACAATTATAGTGAGTGAGATTTGAACCCAATATCTCTCATCTACAAAATAGAGCTTTAACCCCGAAATTTTATTAATATCCAAAATATATTAAATTTCAAAATATACACCCTATGCAGAAGAATTTCAAAATCTGTCCAACCCGCAAATTTTTTCTATGGTAATTCAGTCTAAAACCGCAAATTTTTTCTGATGTATTGGTTTTGGAATTCCAAAACCGCAAGTTTTTTTTAATTAAACAGAAATATTTATAATTTATTTTTTTTTGTATTGAAATATTAGTAATATTTTATATATTTCTTTGAAAATAGATGGAATACTATATAATTTGATTTATTAGAAAGATTGCGACAAATAATTCGGATCAACATTTTTCAGGCCGGATTTTTTGCGGCTGTAAGAAAAATTAAAAGATTTCTTTGTGTGTTAGTGGAAAAAAATAAAAATGTTTTGAATCTGAGTTATTGATCCCGGTTCAAAAGTCACTTCTAGGGAAATACAAAAAATATAGAAAATATTGTGATCCTTCCATTTTTGAAAAAACAAGAAAAATTCTCTGACAAAAATTTTGTTTGAAAAACTTTTTCTGACACATTTTTTGTTTTTCAAAAATGGAAGAATTCAAATATTTTATGTATTTATCTAGAAGTGACTTATGAACCGGGATCAATAACTCAAATTTAAAATATTTTTATTTTTTTCCAATAACACACAAAGAAATATTTTAATTTTTCTTACAGCCGCAAAAAATCCGGCCTGAAAAATGTTGATCCGGATTATTTGTCGCAGTCTTTCTAATAAATCAAATTATATATCATTTTTTTTCAAAGAAATATATAAAATATTACTAATATTTCAATAAAAAAACAAATAAATTATAAACATTTCTGTTTAATTAAAAAAAACTTAGAATTGCAAAAAAATTTGTGGTTTGCAAATTTTTTTTGCGGTTTTAGACTGAATTACCGCAAAAAAATTTTGCAGTTTGGACAGATTTAGAAATTCCTCCACATAGGGTGTAGATTTTCAAATTATAATATTTTTTTTGAATATTAATAAAAATTTTGGTTTTAACCACTAGCTACAACTAAACATTTGTTATTTATTGAGGGTGGCTGGACTATATAAAAAGTTAAAAAAAAAAAAAAATTCAATTAAATTTCTATGTGCATAATTAAAATTTTGAAATCATAGGGGTGGTTTAGCCACCTTTGCTTATGTCTTAGATCCGCCTCTTATTAACTGTAAGGTAATTCCTTGTAACAAGAGAATTTTTTTTTTTTTTAGTTTTAAGGTAATTCCTCGTAACAAGACAATTTTTTTTAGTTTTCCTTCTGTAAAATTTATCTCTTTTATATCAAAATTATTTCTTCTTCATATTTATAAATCGACTAGTATCGGTTTAGTCTTAATTTGACGTGTGAATTTGTTTCTATTAGTCTATTTTTGTTCAAAGATTAAATTTGAATTGCAATTGTTAAAATATAATTTTACTCATTAGCCCAATAAAAATTATAGATAATTTATCAGTATGCTAATATACATTTTTTAAGTTACATTTTTATTTATACGAAACCAATATAAATGTATATTTTTTATTGTTATTATAATGAAATTACAAAGAGTTAGCCTATTGTTCGTAATGAAGTAAAGGGGATGTTTTACCTCACATTCATATTTTGTTTTCAGGGCTGGCAAAGAAAATTGTCATGCTTTTAACTTTTTAAAGGTAACCCGCTACATATTTGCCTCACCATGAGCACACAGGAAACGCGTCTCCTCCGCGGCGAAAATAAGGAACCTCACATGCCTGCTTTCTCTGTTGGCTGCACGTCGAACAAAATAAATCCTAGCTCCAATCCATAAAGCAGTGTTTATTGATTTTTTTAACAGTCAACATCCAGTGGATTGTAGCCCGGTGAATAAGATAAACTTGCAATCCAGCTATTGGTTCATAGTTTGATTTATGCTCCAATTGTAGACAGAGAATTCCTTCCAAGTGGGATAGAAAATGCGCATCCTTTCTGGAAAGAATCGTCCCTAGTGAATTCACGCCCCACACCAATCCCTTCTCCGTAATTATCTCCAACTCCAAGCACAGTTCCACAATCCCGTTACTATTTATCACCATACCTTCCTTCTCTCCCATCGTTCACTCAATTCTCCAACTCTCAACTCGCATTCTCAATTCCGAACAAAAACAAACTAAACTACCATGGGATCAAGGTACGAGGTCGAGGTCACCATCGAATCCGCTAAAAACCTGAAAAACGTGAACTGGCGTAACGGCGAACTCAAGCCTTACGCAGTGGTCTGGATCGATGACGGCCCCAAGGTCGCTTCCAAGGTTGTTAATTGTTAATTAATCAATTGCTCTGAAATTTTTATATCAATTAAAATCTGTGTTACTTAAGAAAATTTCGCTAGCCTGTAGGATTTCATGCTTTAGCACCATGTAGTAACCAACGGATTAATTGATCTTAACGGAAATTGTGGTTTGATTGTAACTTATTAATCTTTACATAGGTTGATGTCGACAATGACGAGGACCCGATCTGGAACGAGAAATTGTTGGTCCCTTTGCCGCCCTCCTCTAGGCTGGAAGATGCCAAGCTCTACATAGACGTGGTGCATGCAAACCCGAAAGAGGGGGTGAAACCGCTCGTGGGATCCGCTAAGTTGCACCTGAGTGAGGTGGTGGATGATGTTGGGATTGGTGGGAAGGCGATCAAGAGCCTTAAGTTGAAGCGCCCGTCAGGCCGGCCGCATGGGAAAATCGAGGTTAAGGTCGCCGTGAAAGAACCCAGCAGGTAATGATCACTAATTATTTAACTGATAAAATTATTTGACTTATTTACTTTGATTTTTTTTTGGTAACCTGTCCGTAGACTAATTATTTAAGTGGACTGAATAATTGAATTGAATTGTTTAATGGACTGAATAATTGAATTGTTTAATAGTTTTTTCCGGTTTCTTACTCGGATGTGATTTGTCTATTTTTTTTTTTTTTTTGCTTAAGGTTAGTTGGCAGTTGGCACGCATGTAAAGTTTAATTTTGCAATTCCCCCCCTAAAGAGTTGGTATTTAGTTGGGTGAAATGTGCAAAAATATATATATATTTTTTCATTCAATGGCTCACCAAGTGAAATAACAGATAGAATTACCTGTGAACAAAGTGAAATGTACAACTTAATTTATTTTTATTTTTCATAACAGATACTATGATCAGAATGCCCCACCGTATGGCCAATCCGCCTCAAGAGGATATGGCGAACAGTACGGCAGAGGATATGGCGAACAATACGGCGGCTACGGCCAACCCTACGCACCACCCCAACCCCAACCCGGTTACGGCTACCCTGCTGCAGCCCCACCATCTGGTTACCCCTATGGTGGGCCCCCACAACCTGCATATGGATCCGGCTCATACGCTGCACCACCAGCATACAGTGCACCACCCGCATACGGTTCCGGATCCTACGACTCATATGGGTCTGGTGCCTATGGTGCTGCACCGGTACAACAGGACCAGAAGAAAGGTAAGCTTGGAATGGGCGCTGGTCTGGCGATCGGGGCTGTAGGAGGCGTGCTTGGTGGATTGGCATTGGCTGAAGGGATTGATTATGTCGAGGATAAGATCGAAGATAATGTGGCCGAGAAGGTCGAGGATGATTTGGCCTATGGTGATGATGATGGTGGTGATTGGTGATCATTATTTCTTTTTCTTTTCTGAGGGAATTTGAGGGTAAATAAAGAGAAATTTGAATGAAATGTAGTGTGTTGATTTGTCATGAGGAGTGCCAATTAATTGCAAGGTTGGGAATGAGCTTTGTATGTCTCTATTGTGTTTATCTGGCAATTTCTTTTATTGTCTGGTTCTCTAGGGGAGGAAATAAGTATCTTCGTACATTTGTTGGGTTAATTAACTCATTCTGATATTGGGATGGGATTGTAAAATTTCCATCACACAAAGAATGCCCCAATAATAAAAAAAACTTGCGAGGGTTTTTCTGATTAATTATTGGAGTGGATAATATTTCGTTTTCACTCTACGTTAGCGGGATGCTTGAAACTCCGCGCATGGTCTTATATTCTTGTTCCAGGTTGCTTTTATGTATTCTTTTTCCTGGCAGGTCAGATAGCTACTCATATGAAAGCAAAAAAAAAGAAAAAAGAAAAAGAAAAAAAGATAGCTACTCAAGTACTCATACACATTGATTTATTTTCAAGTTTAAATAAGGTTCGCTCGGTCAAATTGTATTTTGATAGTTTTCAACATTATTTTTTCTAATTTTAAGACTCATCATCAAAGTCAAAATGCACAACAATTGTTAGCAATTATTCAATTAGTTTTAACTTCCATACTCGATCACCATTTATATTTTAAAATACACACTTTTATTATTATAAAATAAGCCTTATTTTAAACTTTACACTCATTATTCGAACCATTCTTACAAAATATATTTAGTTATCTCCAATCTTATATTAAGCAGGTAGATGTCATGATCCGCCAACAGCTACGATTAAAGATGAAATTTCAGATTAAATATCAGCATTCCAATCAAATAGTCTGCTTTTTTTTATTCTATATATCTTTTTGATGTTTTTCTACATGTAGAAGTCTAAATTTATTTAGACACATACTCGCTACATGCAAATTGTATCATTAATCTAATTGGTCCTCATTTATTTCTATTTCTTAATGTCATTTAAGAAACTTTTAGATTGATTGATAACTGATTGGTAATACCTTCATTTCTTTTATTTTTTTATATCATTTAAGGAATGTTATTTGTTAATATGTTATATTGTATGAGATTTTTTATGAAAATATGTCAAAAAATATATATATAAATATGTATGTTATTTAATGAAATATGTCATTTTAGGAATATTATTTACGTGTAAATATCAGTTAGTAATATTATTTGTTATTTAGTTTAATTTTTTTTATGAAAATATATTATTTTGTACGAGATTTTTTTTTATTCTTTTATAATATGTCCTGTTGCAAACGCATGGACACGATACTAGTAACATAATAAACACTTAAATATGCAAACCGTAGATTCAAATATTGTGGAGAGTTCACTTAGGGCCTGTTCGTTTGTCACGGGATTACACGGGATGAGATTTGATGGGGCTGGGAACCCACTTTTGAAAAAGCGGGAACCCATGGGTACGGGTTCAAACATGTTTAATTATAGTAAAGTTGAAATGGGTGTTCGGTTGTACGGTGGGAATAGTTGTGGAAAATTCTATTTTTCTTTCTAAAATGATTCATATTATACAATTATTTATATTAATAAAATTATTAATAATGTAATTAAATAAAATAGATTAAAAAATAACATAACGTTACTTATTAATTATTATTTTATAAAATATAAATATTTTGATAATTAAATAAAATATGAAAATAGATACAAATAAATTAAGAAAATATTTATAAAAAATAAAAAAATTAGCTAAATCCAGTTTAATATTATTAATTATGATAAAATAGCTTAATTATGTCAAGAAGCAACTAAATTTATTGATTTTCACTTTAGATGCGCCAATTGGGAAAAATAAAACGACCTTTGACTCAATTTAATTTTTCCTATATGAATAGTGTTGTTGGAAGAGAAAAAGGGAACCTCATGGGAATGAATTGGGAATTTAACTGGGAAGATACTAAGCTGCCGAACACATCTGGGGTTAAATACCAATATTCTGTCTTTTTCCAAAAATGCCCAAGCAACCGAACGGGGCCTTAATCAGTTCTTTTTCGGAAAGTTGGCCAAAAGTAATTAGGAGATATTTAGAATGTGAGGATTTTGACATAACTTTTTATTTGTTAAAGATAAAACATCAAATTAAACCTTTTATAAAATATTCGACGAATTTTGAAATTTATAAAGGCTTTGATATGAAATCCCAGCATTAGTCCACCCTTTTTTTTTTTGACAAAAATAAGAAAAAAAAAAAAATTCACTAAAACCGTAGGTTGATTATTAGGCTCTAAAAAGGACAGATTTTTATATTTCGTTCTAAATTCAGTTTTTTACGTAAAAAATATTGGACCTTCAAATCAGGGCCCTTGTTATTTTTTGTAACTAAAAATATGTATATGTCAACATTTTATGTTCTGGCCTTTCTAAAATTTGAAATTCCTCCAGTATTTTTTTAGAAGCTCATTCAAAATTTTACATTTATTATTACATAAAAAATCAGAATTCAAGACGTTCGAGGTAAGTGTAGTACTAGACCGCTGGTATTTGTTTAGTATTATTGAGTTAATATAATTAAAGACTTTGAAAACGTACGAGTTGCCACCCCTAATTTAATTAAAACAAAAGCTGACTAGGGTGAAAACGGATCAGTAGTAAAACCATATCCGTATCGGTTTGGATACGGATTTGAATCGGATACGAAAACAGATCGAATATTAAACGGATACAAATACATATATAATTTGAATCCTTAATTTTATTATTATAACAAAATTAACATATTATTTAATAAAATTTATTTTTGCATTATAAAATAAAATTTAACATAATTATGGATATAATTCGGATATTTAATAATTATGGTGAACAAAATATATTTTTTAGTGTTAAACTTGTTACATCATTACAAACTATATAACTCCTTATAATAATTAATCACCAATATAATCATATTTTTAATCAAAAGATACCAATAAAAATATATTTCACTCTAAACTTATATATTCTAAAACAAATGAAGAAAAAATATACAAATACGAGTAATTATCCAAATCCGTATTCGTATCAACACAAAAGATATTCGAAAAATTAATAATTTACTGATACAGATAATATACATATATAGTCGGATATGAAAGATTATATGAAACCTAGATAGAACCCGGGGATATAGAAAGACACACTAAAATATATAAATATTTTAAAAATATCCAAATTGACAATATTTATCTAATTCTAACAATGAACTAACATGATTTTTTTATAATATATATTAAAATTAAGAGATAGGCTAATGTCATAACGTTATAACTTCGGCCGAAGTTATAACGGGTCACTTTTTGCAATTTCAAAATCCAAACAACCGATCCGAACCGTTCAACATGTTCTAAATATTGAAATGTGCTTGGAGACCAAATTTTACATTTTTTGGAATTTTTTTGCTATTTATTAAGCCACTTTGAAAATTCTGATCCGGTGGTCCAGAAAATTTTACTGTTTTTTACTGTTCACAGCAGATCTGCGATTTTCAAAGTGGCTTAATAAATAGTAAAAAAATTCCAAAAAATGTAAAATTTGGTCTCCAAGCACATTTCAATATTTAGAAAAAGTTGAACGGTTCGGATCGGTTGTTTGGATTTTAAAAACTAATAAACGACTCGTTATAACTTCGGCCGAAGTTATAACGTTATGACATTAGCCTATCTATATATATATATATATATATAGAGTATGGCTAATGTGCTTCCTCTAGAACTTCGGCCTCGTGCTTCCGGGTGCATATCTTAGTGTTTGATGTTCAAACAACAAATTCAAACCGTTAGATGTTCAATCTATATTAAAATGTACTTGGAGACCAAATTTTACATTTTTTGGAATTTTTTTACTATTTATTAAGCCACTTTGAAAATTTCAGATCATATGGTCCAGACTGTTTTTACTGTTCATCCGGATTTCGAAATTTCGAAAAAACTAATTTCGAAAGCAAATATACAGTAATACAGACGTATTTTTTTTAGATAAATATTCGGATATAACTTTATTAATAGAGAAGGGTTCAAATGTCTTTATTTTTTGTGCTTCTATCTTGCCTTTACTTTTTAATTTTCTAATAACAAAATTTTTAAAATTTGAATGTCAAATAAAACCGTTAGATATAATCTATATTATTTTTGCTACACGCACATACAAAATTATCATTTTTCATTTTTTATTTGGTATGAATCAATAAGTTGAAAAATAAACGTCCAAAATTTATCTACATCAATGTATTTTGTCAAGTTCTTAATACTGATCAAAACAAAATTGAAATGTTATGATCTTTTACGTGTGCATAGAGAAAATGATATATATCATATATAACGGTTTTATTTTGACATTTAAGTTTTAAATTTTAAATTGTTGTAGTTCTAAAATTGAAGACGAAGCTAAAAAATATAGCTATTTGAACACTCCTCTCATTAATATTATTATCACTATAGTTAAAACATGAGAAGGGCTGAAATGCCCCATTGATTCATTGCTCCAATCATGTCCCATATTTTTATCTCTATTTTTAAAGTTCAAACAATCAATTTGAACTGCTCAACATGATCTCCATATTAAAATGTGCTTGGAAACCAAATTTTATATTTTTTTTAGAATTTTTTTTAGATAAATACAAAATTATTGTTTTTGAATGATTCATAATCTTCTGAAAATAGTGATCTTGTACATATCTAAATTTTTTTCCAAAAATAAAATATAAAATCTAGTCTCCAAGCACATTTTAATATGAATCATGTTGACCAGTTCGAATTGCCTGTTTGGACTTTCAAAACGAAAATAAAAATACGGGACATGATTGGGGCACGAAAACAATATCGCATTTTAATATGTAAATCATTTAGATTAGATGAATATTTAGTTATATAACTAAATTATTATTCTTTTAAATTAAAAGCACGTTTTCAATACCCTCTCGCTATTAAAATTTTCAAATTTTAGTCCCTTCGTAATTAATTTTTAGGTTCAAGTTAAATCAAGAACTACGTAAATAAAAGTTGATGATTTAAGTACTTAAAAGTAATTTTAATACACTAAATAGAAGTGCGTAAAAGTAATTTTAGCGCACTCAATAAAAGTGCTTTAGAGTACTTTTTAATGCACTAAATAAAGTGCTTTAAAGAAACAAAGTTTAAATAATTTAACAGGCAGTATAAAGTTAAAACATCAAATACCTTAACTTTCGATATAATTATTTTTATCTTTTCACTTGCTAATATAACACATGCAGACATCTTAATCTTGTATTTAATACATTGCTTCATCTATATTTTACAACTATAGTAAACATCATCACATTAAAGTAATTTAGTGTTTACTTTGCTTTATTTTTATTTCACTTGCCAAACAAAAATAATATAAGATAAAATCAGTGGATTAAATAATCTTTTTATTTAAGTTTTTTTTTACATCTTGGGTTTGTTGGGCAAACTATTGAAATAGAGGAAAAAGTGAAGAAAAGTGGAATTTGAAATAGATTTCAATTCTTTACTATTCCGGTCGTGTTTATGTTGATAGTGAAAAAGTATTGATAAACGAGCCAATTCCATTTCTTGAAAAATATCAATTCCTCTATTCCACCTTTCACATGGAATAGAGAATTGATTCATGGAGAAATAGACGAGGGATCAAAATGTAAAAAATAGAAGTTTGATTACAAAGTTAAACTCAATTTCTTATTTGGCGAAAATAAAATATATTTTCCACTCTCCTTTGTTTTTTTTTTTAAATAGAGTAACGGGGTCAAGCCACCTAAGACTCTTTATTTCAACCTTTGTAACAAATGATTTTTCTCATCTGAATTTCGAACCCATGATCTCTTACATAAGAGACATGTGCTTTTGCCATTAGACCAAAAACTGATTCTTCTATTCCTCTGTTAGTAAAACTACTCCGCAATATTAATTTTTAGACCCCAAATATTCCAACTGATGTTATGCCTCGCGCCACAACGTACAAACTTATATCAGACCAAAAAGCCCAAAAGTTGGTAGAAATGTATTTAACAGGTTAGGCTACAAACAAATAAGCCCATTTAGAATCACTCAATATGATATTTAGATCCAAACAAGATCAGAACTATCTGGAAAATACAAAAAAAAATAAGGAAACAATTCAATCATGATTTGCTTAATCAATTCATGATAAATTAAAATAACAAGGGGTCATATCTATACTATATACTTTAATTCTTGATAGGAGTGCTACAGTAATATGAACAGTGAGACCGACAGGTAGGCCCCACTGTCAGCGCCACAAGTTCCCTCCGATTTTTTTTTTCCAGTGCCAGAAATTTTTTTCCCCTTCGACTTCTCTGGAAAATTCTACGCTTTTCTTTAGAAAACACGATTCCTCATTCCCACCGCTCCCACCGCTCCTCCCTCTGCCTCATGTCGCTCCTCCGCTTCCATGGCGACCTCTGCGCAAGAGAAGAACAAAGCGCTTCCATCCGAAATCCCCAAGGCGCTGAAGGCTCTCTCCGCGACTCAACGCGCACAACAAGGTACCGACCTATCTACCTTCCTTCTCTTAAACTTTCTCTAACTGCACTTTCAATTGATTCCTTCCGTTATCTCTCATGGCCTTTGTAGTTCCCTGCGAATTTTGTTAATTCTTTTTGCCTTTTACTGAGCCAAGTTTGGTCTCAACTTATCTGTGTCATCTCGGGAGAAATCACGATTATTGATCGTATGGGCTGTTCTTTCTGTGTGTTCGGAGGTATTCTTCTTCGGTTTTTTTTTCTCTGCTTTTTCACCTGATTTTGGGTTTAGTTTATATTGAGCAAAATCAATTTAATTTCCTGATTCAGTGAACTGATTTTAGAGGTAACTCGGAATTTTTGTTTCTTTTTGCATGTTTTCTTAGCCCATTTAGGGATTACCTTATTCAACGTCGTCTCGGGAGAAATTGCAATTATCAGTCATCTTCTTTCTTTGGCCTCCGCTTTGTTACTTAGCTGACGTACTTTCTTCTTCGATCTAGATATCTTCATTCTTCGTTCTTAGTCGGCGCTGAGGTACTTTTTCTTCAATGTCTTTTCTCAACTGATTTAGCTCTTCACTTGGTTTTTTCTTTCTCACCCGATTTATTATCTGTTCGATTTTTCTCAGGAACACTTTCTAATAAGCATCTCCGCCTCCATGTTTTCCTACCTGCTAGGCGGAGCGCCGATCTCTCTGACCGTATCTGTGACTAACCCTACGGTCCAAGCCACCACGGCTGTGACCGCTCTTCCACTGGGCGAGAAGATGCATGTGGGAGCCCCATATTTAACGATTTAGGTATGGATTTATATACGCCCTTTTTTGTAAATTCTTAAAAACATTATTTACCTCTCCTTTTGTTTCATCAGATGTTGATTTCTCTTCCTCACCTCTCATTGATATAAAACAGATACAAAATAGTATCTTTGCAGCTTGAAAAAGGTTAATCATCTTGGAACAGAAATTTCGAATTTTTATATACAACAGGTTATGATTTTTGCACTCAAATGTCGGACAGGTTTGAAAACTATAGAGCACAAATAAATCATCCTGTATGATTATTTAATACAACCACCATTAACAGATTTATTTATTTTAACAAGTGTTATCCAACCCAAATTAGTGCACGGATATACCTATCTGTACCAACATAACTGTTTAAAGAAATTATAGAGTATTTTTACAATAAATTTTCAGTTATGGTAGCTTCATAGTACAAATCAGGAAATATTCTAAAAAAATCACAAACATACCAGTCTAGATCAATATAACTATTTAAACATATTATAGAGTATTTTCACAAAAAAAAATCAGTTATGGTAGCTTCACAGTACAAATCAAGGAATTTTCTAGAAAAACAATATTTCAATACATTTCTGGTACCGTTCAAGATGTGCTTTATAAAATTGCAGCAACAATAAAATATAGACCAAGTATTCTTCTTGCTCGGAAATTGGATATGTTTTTGTTTACCAGAATTGAAGTAAAATAGTGAATATTTTATTTATCTAGAGCTGTTTCATACTCTACTCCACTGAAATTTGCAGTCAAATGTACTACCAAATTTTTATTTATCTTTATCACATTTGCATCAATTTTGAGATGGCTGCCAGCAAGAAGATAACCCCACTTCCAATGTATAATGTCGAGATGTACCGACCAACAATCATGAGATAAATTGTCAAATTGTGGACTGCTTACGACCCAATAGACAACACAAATTTCATACGATTTCACCTTAGTTGACAAAGAGGTACTTCATTTTCTTCCAAATTTTTGACTACTTTGCTTACAAGGATTGATCGACTTTACTATATTGTTACCAGCCAACTATCCTTTTTTTGTTTATATCTACCTATAGTTGATTAAGAATTTGGGTGTGCAAGTTATATGCTACTATATTAAAGAATGTGGGTGTCTTTAAATGGTACTATAAGAATTCTAAACAGATGGAGTAAATTGGCATTAGCAAGGGTTATATACAAAACTGAAGACATTAGTCAAATCTTTATTTATTTCCACTTTATATGTTATGTATTTAATTCCTCTTCTCACAGATGCAGTTTAAGCTCGATGCCGAATTGCCCATTGTGTCAACACTGGACTGGTGCAATTTATGCATCTTTGCATATGAGCAAATGGGTATTAGATAAACCTTCACAATAGAAGATACTTCAGAGAATAGAGTTGTCCCAGCCTCTCGCAGGAGTGAGGGCGTCAGCAATTTATGCTGAAGAGGACTCTCAATTCATCAACAAGTCTTTTAAAGATGTCATATGTGCTCTTGGTTCAAGAAATCCCCACATACCTTATAGGTCAGCTTTTGTTTCACTTCCTCTCATCTTATACTTGCATTTTGTGTGTTTTAATCTGCTTTATAGTCATTGATTTAGTTTAGGTAAAATCACTCAGCTTCCAAGTGACTAAAATAGCTCCCGTGCCAGGTGATTTACTCGGACACACTCACCAATAATCAATACCTTCTGCAACAAAAACTGTCACATGAGCCGCCAATAACACCTACTGAACCCTACAAAAGCAAGCACACAACTGACATCTTTTTATTTATTTATTTTTTCATTTTTTAGCTAATACCTTCCATAGAAAAATTGTGTAAATGAAAAGTTGAGGTCGCAAGAAATATCTGATAAATACTTGGTAGCCGCTACCAAGTTTTTCAAAACAAGAAGTATATTGTAGCTTAGTGAAGGAACCTTTTCAGTTCTCAATATTTAAAAAAGTATATTGTAGCTTCATAATTTTCAGATGATGTTTACATCAGTATCAAAGCTGGAATTGGCATCCAATATTTCTGCATTGTTCTAAACAATTTGCACAGTTTAACATTATAAAAGTTATTTTTTTTCATTAAAAAAGAAAGCAAATGCAGTTGTTCCTTCTTTTGATTATATGACCAAAGAAAGGCATTACATATTTATTACTCATATAAACATGATATGGTTTCTGTAAGAGCTTATTTCACTATTTATATAATAAACCAACTCTGATTCTGATTGATACACAGTCACTCGATATCAAAGTAAATTTCATTTTTAAGAAATAATCTCTGAACCCCATATGCTTCCATCCTCTTTAACACCCAAAAAAACATCAAGTTTCAGCTGTAACTAAATATGCAGCCAAGCCCCTGAATTATTGCAATATCTCCACTAAAATTAAAGGTTCTTAAACATCCAAAAACAATATTTAGGTAATTGAAAACAAGATTTTTTTGTATAATTTTGCTGCACTCTTGAAACATTCTCTATATCATTAGGATTTTTGTATGATCATTCTATTACTAAAATATACAACTTAATTACTAACTCTATAAATTAGCAATTTATGATTCATACTTGCAGTTGTGCACCGCTATCCAAACTTTCCAACAACCAGTGAAGGGATGCAAGGAGGCAATATTTGTGGAGTATCCAATAAAAAAACACTAACAAGGTAATCAACCCACCTCTAACAATATATAATACATGCATATAAAAACTCAATACTGTCATACTGATTTGGTTGACGAAAAAAATATGGAAAAATACACAAATTGAATCCATTGCAATCAACAAAAGATAAACAAGCAAGAATTCAGTCAACATATGCAACTTAATAATTTATATCCTCATTTCTCCAGTGATGAAAACATCAAGGCAAAAGAGAAGAAAGAGTGATTGTGTCATCTCCTTGCATCAAAGGAAACAAACAATCTATTTAAGCTAATTCCGTGTGAATAATATTTTGGTCATTGTTTCTGTCAGGACAACACTTGGAATTATTTCCATAAAACTATTTATATAGAATGACTGTGTTTGACAACACCATGGCTTAGGAATAATGTGTAATTATAGCTGACTTTTCTCTCAAACACAACCAATAGGTATTACACAATACTTCTGCACTTGGACTGAAATCTAAATCTGTCATACAAAAATTATATCGTATGTATTATGTTTTGTTTTTGTTGTTCATATGTATTACATTTTTTATACTTTGTATCATTAGCAGCTCATAAAACCCATCACTATTGCCATTGCCGAAGCAAAGCGAGGCATCCCTCTAGTATATACATACTTTTTGTAATGATAATATACCAGTACGAGACAAAAAAAATCACCAGTCGCATCATTCAGTCCATTCCACAATCCATATCACAAGCCAACAGCCGAGATACCTCTGTGACATTTCTAGCATCTAAATCATAACTGGGTGAATATCGCAACCTAAGCTGGACGCGGTCGCTTGAATCACTACTTGGATAGGTGTACCTACTGTCCTACCCCGTAGCCCCCTTGACTGGTGCACGGTGCACCGAAGAGGGAGATTACCTGAGGCTTAAGCTGAACGGAACAACGATGTAGCTCCTTTAAGTACTAAACAAACCCCAAGCCTAAAATTAAAGGAATAAAATAAAATCGTATTCCTCTAAATCCCCAATTGAGCAGAAATACAACTACACAGAGCAGTAATATAATGTATACTCGATGGTTTAGACTCATGAACTCATCTCTTGATGTTTTAAATCAATTCAGCTACAAATTACCAAAACTAACTGTAATTTTCCAAATGATGCATAAATTGTTGTGAGGATAAATTATGTTCAAACAATTTGAAATTTTCAAAATTTTATGCTATTTTTTGAAAGAGAGAAGAAACATTAATTTCAAGAATTCTGAATTCTGTAATATTCACGGAATTTAACGAATTAAAAATAATAACGAGAATCTTAAAGATCATAAATTTTATTGAAACTAAAATTTTGAACTAAATATTTGCATTCAAAATGCTGGACGATCTATACTTCGCAAAGCATATCAGGCGGGAACCAATTTGGGTCCGATGCCTATCAGACTCAAAGTTATTTCGATGGGTTCGATGACTGTCTGATCTGCTTTAAGATTCGCCTCCGCAATTTTCGCGTCTGCTTTAAAATTCGCACGAACGAATCTTAAAGTGGATCGGACGGGTTTAAACCCATCGGACCCAAATTTGAGTCCGATGGGCATCGGACCCAAGCTGTTCCCTATCAGGCGACCTCATTTTCGATTATAATTCCGCTGCTTCGGGCTTCGGCTGTCTGACATGGGCCTAGATCTTTTTGGGTTTGAAATTTCACATTGGTCTTTTGAAAAAAAAAAAAAAAAAATCAAGCAAGCAGGATGGACCATTACGGTTTTTATGTTTTCTTTTGTGTAAATGGACTTCTCATTACGTTGGTTAATTACTTAATTTCTTTGTATAATGAGCAAAATTCAAAATTTTCTAGGTTTTGATTGAAATGAAACTTAATGAACCAGGTACAGAGCGGGATAAACTATATGTTTTGGTTTGGACTGATAAAACATTGTATCATTGGTCAACCGAACAAGGTTCGGTGACTTTGGGAGACGCTTTTAAAGTATGGACTAACAAGAGAGTACTGTTAATTAAATAATTTTTTTTTAGTAAAATATAGGGCTAAATGTTTCTCCAGCTTATTTGTGTCGTACGGTGTGTTTATGGTTTTCAATTTCTAAGAAAAAAAAACGAGCAAAACCGAAATCTGAAACAAAAAAACAAATACCATATATCTCTTAATCAAGCTGAACTGCATAAAACGATACACAGAAGCGTCTTCACCAAATTAATTGGCTCAAAACAAAAATAATATCTGACCCAGAGGCAGATCAAGGCGGTGCTGCAGCCATTATTTTATGGTACTTTCAGAGACATAAGATGCTCTAGCTATATATTATGAGATCATATTAACATGGTAATCTTCTCTTGGCAGCATCTGCCAAGTTTTTTTAAAAAAAAAAATTATTAACATGGTCACCATAGGTAGAGTACCATTTCCAGTTCCCCACCACAGTTTTGTGAATTCGTATCCTCCTAAGTTAACTTAAATTTTGAGTTAAGATCTGGACCGTCTTATTTAGATCTGCACTAATATTAAAGGACCCCATGCGTTATAGGCGTGAGCTGGATTGATCCGAATTATGATCGCATGGTTTGGAAATTAACTCAAACAATACAATTCTGATCGCACAGTCCGGATTGACCCGGATTCTGAATGCGGAGGAAGTGGATTCCAGTTTTGTTGGGGCTACAATACCACATTATGATTTTTTCATCTCTTCTCTAACTTTCCCCAAATACCTATTATTTTCTAATACAACGTAATGTGTCGCCTTTAACTTACTTGAATTTGAATTTTTCCACCACATCAGTTGGTCATTAGAGGTGTTGATCTGTGCTAGCAAATTCATGTAAACATGGAAGAAACAGAGCATAAAAAGCTGAGTTACAGTACATGTATGCTGATTTTAGAAGGAAAATTTGCAATTAATGATTAACGGTGATTGTATTTGTCTTGAATTTTCAATTTGTCCTTATTTTCAAGTAATTCTTATTGGTTACTGTAAAATGAGTCCGTATCTTCTTAGGAATTCATATCCAGTGTAAAATAATACCTGACCGTGTAGAATGAGATCTGAGTCGTCCGTTTTAACTTTTAACTTGGCACGAATTTCAAAGCAAACCCCTCTTACATTCCAAATAGGCACCGAATTAATTTTGATCGTGCTGTGAGTATTCTGCACGGTCCGATCGTTCAATGGATGAGTCGGTCCGTTTTGCGATTTAGGGCCTGTTCGGCTGTCCAGGTTTTAGTGGGATTTGATAGAATTTTTTGCTGAATAGAACAAATTTCCCAATAGCTGTTCAGATGGTCAATTTCAGTCCATTTAATCCCATCTTAAATCCAACCTCGGTTTTAGAGTCAATACATTTTGATAGGAAAAAAACGCGGAGTCGGACAACATTTTTTTTCCCTATATAACTAATCCCACTCTATAACCGAACACCTATTTCAACATTCCCATAATTAATCCTGTGCATATCCGTATCCATGGGTTCCCACTTTTTCAAAAGTGGGTTCCCATCCCCGTGAAATCCCATCATCGTATAATCCTGTGACAAACGAACATGCTCTAAAAGAGAAGTTCTACATGTTACTGATCCATGTTAGGTACAGATGTTATTTTCCTCAAAAAATTGCAGGAGGAATTGAATGCAGCATTAAAAAGGTTCACATGGCATCTTAATTTGTCTATTTAATTCCTAATTACGGATAGTACCCTTAATCTTATCCAATCCAAAAATGTTTCATCCATGTGTCATGATTCTTAACTTAATATGCAAAATAAAAATCAATGAAATGTTTCCTTTCATAGCTGTAACTAGGATGTGCTCACAGATCAGTTGCATAGTAAATTAAATTAACCCTTAATGCAAATTTTATCAGTATATATTTTCTTTAACTTCTTCCCAATAATAAATTAATAATAAGCTGTGGTAACATAAGTACTCAATTAATATATGGCATCTCCTTTACCGAGCTCTCTTCCTCAATAAATAAACAAACAGACAAACAATTACCAACTATTATTAAATGTGTCTGTCAACTACAAAACGAAGCACATAATCAATGCGATATTAACTATCAACAGGAAACACTTTACTCTGGTAGTCTGATGTCGTATCAACGGAATTATCCGAGCAGCATTGCACAATTAATGGAGTAGGTGTATTTCTCTAAGCTTTTGGGAGCTAATGTCATCTTATAAATTCATGCTAGATTTTGGTAGTTCAGATCTGTTTATTGTGTTTTGTTGTTAACCCAACCCGATTGAGACAGCTCCCACGGCTTTTCTGATTTGTCATTTTTTTTCCAAAAAATATGCTCACGTTCCTATATATTTTTTCAGAAAAAAATATAAATTATGCTTGTTATTTAAATATTATAAAATTATGTTCCATGCTGATAATTCTAGTCTTCTAAACATCAAGATAGAATCACATATTGTAAAGCAGAAGAAATTTAATTTGGATTGTTATAAATTTTGGGTAAAAAGAGTGGATGGAGCAAACATGCTAATTATACTTAAAAAAAATTAGTGACTTTAATGCCTACTAACAATTTGATTGATAAAAAATATATTTACAACGAGTCAAGTGACTCTAATTCGTAAATCTACTCCTTTATTCTCACGAAATTATCTAAATTATTCAAAATTGCTCTAATTATCCTTAATCACTCCCGAAATAATTAGATCTACTTTTTAACTAGATCTACTCTTCTAATCCTACTCATATACACTCATAATCACTTTAATATCTTAATTTCCATCTTGCTCCACGATCGGATCCGCCCTTCCGACTACCGTCGCGCTCTGACGGATCTACTACCATCACTCTCCGATCGAGATGAGAACTCTACGCTCCGAGCTCCGACGATACCGTACTCTCACCTCTCCTCTCTCTCATTCTCCTCTCCGCTCGGAGAAGTAGAGCCGAGCGAGAGAGAGAGTCCAATACTTATTTCTCTTGAAATTGCAATTTAGCAAGATAATATCTATCGCTTCTCAATTCAATGTCCACCTTCATTTTGCCTATTACTCTATCAATGATGCTTGTTGGACGTTTAAAAATTTGCGATATAAAAATTGTGGTCACACAAGAAAAATAAGCACGTTGGAACTCTTGTGAAACGGAGGTGAAAATTGTTCTCTTATTATGAACTATGTTACTTGCTTGCTTTGTTTATTGTTGTAGTTTTACTTTAATTTTTATTTCATTTATAATTTTGTAAAACTCTTTATTTTATTCAATAATATTTTGGTTGCAATCTCCAACAAACGACATTGTCAAGTTCTTCCTGTGAGAAGTTGCAGATTCAAAATCTGTTTAAAAGGCTTTTTTGGAATATTCTAAGTTAAATAGCTTGATCTTATCTTATCTCAAAAAAACAATAGTAATAATAGTAAAAACATTGCAGTTCTGCTATTTACGGTATGGATTAATTTCATTGCATTGGAAGATACCCAAGTAATAGTGCAGATTAGGTGAGGTGCGAAATATAATTTTAATAGACTAATATTCGAAATGTTTATAAACTAATACAACATTGATTTATTATACCGTAACTGTCCGTATAATTAAGGTTTTTGAATGAAAAGGCATGATATATAGCCCCTTTATTATTAACAAAGCTAAATTACAATTGTTCAAGAAACAGTAAAAGAAAACATTCCCTTCCTATACGAAAAACCCTAGGCCCCAAAGGTCTCAGAACTCGACACTTTTGTTCATCGACAGAACATGGTAACCTCTTGCTCAACCGTACCAGTACTGGTACAGGAGCTAGGAGCTGTCAGCTCAAGTCCGTATAATTAAGGTTACAAATTGGTTTATTGATTTTCTAACAAGAGAATGGAGTAGGTCCGATGCCCATCGGACCTACTTTTAGGTTCAACGAGCATGATGACCGTCCGATCTAATTCAAGATTTGTGTGCATGAAAATTGAAACAGACACGCACGAAGTTTAAAGCGTTCCACACAAATCTTAAAGCAAATCGACGGTGAAGAGTAGGTCCGATGCCCATCAGACCTACTCTCAAATCGCGGGGCAAACGGTATTTAATTTGTACAATACACCAAAAAGAGGCAATTGGAAACGATCCTGCACAAACATTTACTCCTGATCGGAGACAACAACTCCATGGAGCTCATAAATACTCACCTCCTCCCCAACTAACACCTCTTTAGCCATTACACCTTCAACATGTTAACTTGTGACTCATGTCAGTGCCTAGTACCAAGTGGGTCCCCTTGTAAAATGTTTTATCTCATTATCTCCCTCTCTCTCTCTCAAAAAAAAAAAAAAAATTGCTCCTCTTTAATGAGCCGCTATTAACAGTTGAGAATTTTTTTTTCCTTAAAATCACAATATATTTACACCGGTTGTTTTCTCATTTCCAACCAAAAAATAGTAATTTAGAATTATGTGCTTGGATTTCTTGGCAATTAATCTGCCTTGACTTACCATCAACTTTAAACGTCCCTGTACAACATGCCAGAAGTTCAGTGAATTGGGACAAACCTATGAAATTCCCAAAATGCAGAGCTGATAAAGATTTAAGATTGCTTGTGAGTTGTGACCTCAGATGAAATAGATACCAAATGTATTAGATATACTTGATGTATCAAGGGAAGTGAGGTTTTGCAAGTAACTGAGAATTGACTTTCAAAGGTCAATGCATGATCTCAATTTTAAGGTCCTTGACAAAGGGTTGTAAGAACATAGCATTTGAACTTCTTAGGTTGGAATGCAAGCACATAATCTCAAGCAGCCGCTGTAATGACTAAGTCTTTTTGGATCATTAAGTCTACGCAAACTATTGTTAATGAACTCAAGCACATAATGACATGCACACAACTGTATATCTAAATAACCATTTGTTATTGAAAATCGGTCAATTAAAAAACTAAACATTTTTTTACACACAAGATTCTGAGCATTTGCTCTCGAGCACATCTTTATCGTTGATTTTTATGGTGATCGCACGTGTTTCCTGATCCAACGACAGATATCTATTATTTTTCTCGAAAAACCGCAGAGACAAAATCTGTAAATATTTCTGTGTAGCGGGTCGTAGTTTTATGTATTTCCGGCCCGAATCACTCTGGTTGCACTTTTGCATTGGTTCTGTTCTCAGCACCTATTTATCATCACCCCCATTACCAACCTCAGCATAAATATCCAAACTCATCTCCATTTTCTTCAATTCCCACAACTCTTTTCTTTCTCCCTCATACAACATCAAAGCAAAAAAAATGGCAATAGAGAATGGGAAGCATATTGTCAACGGAAAACCCCAGACAACTGTCAAAGTAACCGGCACCACCACTGTACAACCCTCCAAGAAACCCGAACTCGCCACATGTCCCCTCGCCACCTTCGACCTTCCGTACATAACCTTCTACTACAACCAAAAACTTCTCCTCTACAAAACAACTCCAGAGCAACAATTTACTGACATTGTCAGTAAATTGAAAGATGGGTTGGCAGAGGCGTTAGGGTACTTTTACCCTCTTGCAGGGAGGCTGAGTCAAGATGACGAGAAGGCATTATACGTAAAATGCGACGGTGATGAAGGGTTCGAAGCAGGGGTGGAGGTTTTAGAGGCGGCGGCTGAGGGGGTTGAGGTGGCGGAGTTGGCGGCTGAAGGTAATCAAGCCGAGAAGGAGAAGATCATGCAGGAGCTTATTCCGTATACCGGGGTTATGAATCTCGAAGGGTTTAACCGGCCTTTGCTAGCAATTCAGGTATAAATTTTGTTCTTTGTTTTTTGGAGGAAACTTTGTGAGGTTTGAAGTAAGAGTAATTATATTAGTTAACGTTCAGGTGTAAGAAATGTTTATAACGCCCAAATTTGATTTTATACCGGGATGCTGCTAATATTAGATGTGGATAATGTTTTGAAGGTCAGTGACAATTACCACTAACATTTGTATTGATATAAAAAGGAGTTTTTACAAGATCCTACGCTCCTACCTCATAAACAGTATTTACAGTAGATGTGGATAATTAAACTGGATCTATACTGGTGGACCACGGGAGAGGTTTAAAATTGTGGATCTTCGTTTTAGATTTCGGTGTTTATGAAGTTTGAATTAGTTAAAATTTTATTTGTTATTTATTACAAAGCAGTTAAATTTTACTGTTAAAATATTAAATTCTTTAATAAAAGGCTAATTATTTTCTAAATCGATTCAAATTTAATACATGTACTGTTTCAGAAAAGAATTTTTTTTTTTTTTTTAAAAAGGCAGAAGCCCGTTCCATTAACATGAAACCATAATTACATAAGTCTTGTTCAACAAAAACAGGCACTGTTTCAGAAAAGAATACTACATTAACAATTTTATTTTTCTATTTTTTTTAGAACGATGAAATATATATACACATAAAAGTTAGATATACGGTTGAACAATTCTAACGTAAATAAGTAACAATAAAACTGATTTGTTTAGTAACTTCAGACATATGCATACTAATAAAAAGATGACGGAAATTTTAAAAACAACCTAAATTACTTTTAAGAGTTTTAATAATCTCTTACACCATGGATAAGTCATGCTGAACATAAACCAATTAACAATTTTTTTTCTCATTTGCAATTAAATTAAATCCAAGAAACTTCTCCTAATTCATTTCCTTTTCAGTTTACAAAGCTGAAGGATGGAATCGCCATCGGCTGTGCCTTTAACCATGCGGTCCTTGATGGCAATTCGACGTGGCACTTCATGTCTGCCTGGGCTGAGCTAACCCGTACCCCTTCCTCTGCTCCCTCTGATCTACCAATGCACAACCGCCTCGCTGCCCGGTCAACCCGTGTGCCCTTAACCCTCCCCGCATCACCAGCCGCTCACGAAGCAGTCGACCCAAATGGGCCTGCAAAACCCCTTGTACCCCGTCTCTTCCACTTTAAATCCGACACAGTCTCTAAACTAAAATCCTCCATAAACTCCTCGCTCCCGCCAGAGGCCAAGCCCTTCTCGACTTTCCAGTCCCTGTCGGCTCACATCTGGCGAGTTGTCTCACGTGCCAGGTCACTGGCACCGACAGACATAACTGCATTTGCAGTGTTTGGTGATTGTAGGCCCCGTGTTGACCCACCGATGCCTTCCTCCTATTTTGGTAATCTCATCCAAGCCATTTTCACCGGGACCGCTGCCGGTCTATTACTTGCACATCCACCAAGCTTTGCAGCTGGGCTTCTTCAGGCTGCAATTGATGCACACGACTCAAAGGCTATAATCAAGAGGCTTGATGAGTACGAGGCAGCACCAAAGCTGTTTCATTATAGTGATGCCGGGATGAACTGTGTGGCAGTCGGAAGCTCGCCAAGGTTCAAGGTTTATGAAGTTGATTTTGGGTTCGGTCGGCCTGAGAGGGTCCGAAGCGGGTCAAACAACAAGTTTGATGGCATGGTGTACTTGTACTCTGGCAGAGATGGCGATGGCAGTATTGACGTGGAGCTGACTTTGCAGCCGGAGGCCATGGAGAGGCTGGAGAAGGATGAGGAGTTTCTCAGTCCGATCATCATGGCAAAGTGAGAAAGCAGCGATCATTAATTAGGAGTTGCCTTGGGTTGGTTGTTTGGGTTTGGTAGGTTTGAATTTAAGCCTGGTTGTTATTGTTATGTTGTTATATGGTTTGACTGTTAGTGCTTGTGTTTAATAAGGTTCTGCTTTTGGAACTCAAAAGGGCTCAGATTAAATGTTTCAACTAATATGAGCTCCCTGTAAGGGCATGGATATCAGTATTATTAAATATGTACTTGGCTGTTTGTGGCAATTATATATATTATCTGGCTTATTTAATCAGTAATATGATTGATGTCATTCAAATTTTCTTATTATGGTTTGTAATTAATGTCAAGTCTCCATGGAAAGTTTGCAATTAATGATAAAGAGAGAAGTCCGGCTAGACCGTTAGAGAATCTATATATAACAAATCGACCTAATTAAGTTACAGAAAATTCTTTATATACTAATAGGTAGGGGTGTCAATGGGTACGGTACGGGTCGGGTGGAGTCATTTTCATACCCATACTCATTAAAATTGATTTTACCCATATCTTATCCATACCCATTAAAAATTGACTTTACTCTGCTTTACTCTTACCCGTTAATATTATCGGGTAACGAAACGGTAGCGGATGAATAACGGATATTACTAATATAATAATTAGTAATATTATATTTTACAAATTAAATATAAAAACTCATTCATTTCAGACATATGTAATTACATTTTTAATAAAAAATAAAAATAATGTGCAATCAATTTCAACTAAATTATTGTTTATAAAGGAATAAATTCAAAAACACGAATACATATTTAGGTCGGTTGAAAATTGAATTGAATATATAGAGAGTGGCTAAGGTCAAAGTGGTATGACCAAGGCCTTTGGTGCTACCAAGTCGTTTTTGGATTTTCAAAATCCAAACGGTCGATCTAAATCGTTAAATGTGATCTCTATATTAAAATCTGCTTGGAGACCAAATTTTACATTTTTTGAAATTTTTTTACTATTTTTTAAGCCACTTTGAAAATTGCTGACCACATGGTCCAGAATTTGGTTGCACTGTTTTTACTGTTCATCTGAATCTGTCATTTTCAAAGTGGCTTAAAAAATAGTAAAAAAATTCCAAAAAATGTAAAATTTGGTCTCCAAGCAGATTTTAATATAAATTGAACATCTAACGGTTTGAATCGACTATTTGAACTTTAAAATTGCAAAAACTAATTGGTAGCATCAAGGTCTTGGTCATACCACTTTGACCTTAGCCACTCTCTGAATATATATTTATATTTTATAATTATCCTATAGGATAACGGATACGAAATAGTCTTTATTCATACCATTACCCATTTAGCTAACAAAAAAAATATTTATCTATACCCATATCTATACCCAATAAGCTAACGAAAAAACAACCTTACTCATACCCTCTTTATTGAAACATGATAAGGATCGGGTAAACGGTTAAAATGGTTTCATTGACACCCCTACTTATAGGCAGATTTACAACATGTCTTCTGTAGAATTCTTATGTACTAAAATGGAAGAATTCCTTAGCACACTCATATTATTAGGATAAAAATAGGAAACATGTTTTCTAAAGATTTCATAGAAGGCCCAATTCTTCATCCCGTAATCTAAAAGTGTCAATAGTGTATAACTCATAGAAAGGCTTAAATCTTCAGCCCGTAATATAAGCCTTAAGTATACACCCCGGTTTGGATTGTTGTTCACTAAAACAGTAAAACAATGCATCTTAATCATAAATATAATTACTACATTTTTTTGTCATTTTTTAATTATAAATAAAAAATAGACTCATTTGATAACACCTTTTGTATATATTTTCCTATATATAACAACTGACAGTTAAAACATTCAGTTCATTAGTGTTGATTTCTCACAAATTAGTTCTACCGTTAGTCCGTTATCACTGGTAAAAATAAACCGGATGACGATCTATGTTCGCATTCAGTTCACAATGATATTTATAATAAAATTTATGTAAATTTTATTTTTAGTTAATTTATTTGGCATGAACATTACTGCTAATATACATTTAATTTATGATTGATATTATTAATAATTATATTTAATTTCACTTTATTCGTATTGTTTGATTAATACATTCATACTAGTTTTAATGTTAAAAAATGACGGTACAATTAGATGAAAATATCATAATTTTCAATGGGTGTTAACCGTAGACCAATTTTATATTAATTAAAAAATTAAAGGTCAAATAATACTTGTGAAATTTTAAATCTTACCAAGTGATTTTTTTATGAATTAAAATAACACTTCTGAAATTAGGACTACTCTAATATACGATACTTTTTAAGAGGCATCTGTGTAATTTACTCTTTGTTTTAACTCACGAAACTACCTCTGAGGTAACAGAATAATTATGTTTTAATCACGGCCGTCCGATCGGAATCCGGGGCAATCCGGCTGGAGGTGGAACGCACATAACCGCTTTAATAGTCGTGCGGATTCTGATTGACCAGTCTAGATACAAACATAAATATTTTGTCACCTTAGGTGATACAAATTCATCCCAAATCCCACATATCTATCTCTTCCTAGTTCCTACCATCAATCAATCACATCCACCTTTGCCTTTCCCTTTGCACAGTCGGTTAAAATTCGAATCTGAAGAATCAGTTAGTCGCAAGCGAAGAATCAGCGTAGCTCTCGGATGGTGAGTCTCTTACGATCGAAGTTTTTTTCCACCCAAAACGCTGCCAGTCGGTTTGAAAATCTATCTACCCCCTCAGCCAGCCGATAGATAGATTTTCGAAACTATGATAGCAACACTAGACTATTGCATGCTACGGTAGAAGGTCCTAATTTTAAGTGAGGTACTTTACAAACAATTGGATAGGGGGCACCTTCTCTGATTGTTTTAAATTTGGGAATATTAGAGTAGAATAGTAATGTTTAATGTTTATCAATTATTAAGATGTTTGTGTATCACTCTCTTTTAATTTGTTAGCTTCTAGTTACAGGTAGTACTTGTACTAGTGATATCAGGGGCTTACACTAAGTTGATTTTTTGGTACTAGATAATCCAAAGGTTGAATTCTGACACAGTATCCTCTGCAATTTAGCAAACTTTAGAACTTTTGCATTCAACAATACTTCCTGAATTTACTTTTACGGATAAATCAAAGCTCGAATATGTCTCATACTTATTCTGAGATCCGATAATTTATGTAATTAACTTATTTGGGAACTATGCAACTGATCAAGTTATTTTGCTATTTATTTCAATCAATTCGGGTCATTGTACTCTCAAATTTCATCTACTATTGCTGCTTTAAGGAATTTGTTTGTCATTATCATTTTCATACAATACTAAAATATGATAAGGACTATTAGGGCCTGTTTCAATAAAAGAACTGAGATGTGATACTGTGGTGTCTAGATGTATGTACCCTGATTTATGTTTGTAAAAGTAGTTTCTATTTGGCCAAGTTCCAGATGTTAAAGTAGTTTCCAGCCCCTTCCATTTTCATTTGAGAATGAGTTCACAAGCTTAATTTATTTTATAATTTTTGAATATAATTGCATAAGAAATACAGCCTGTTTCTTTCATTCCATTAAACAACCTTGTACAGCAATGTTTCAATTTTTTACCTATATTGAGAAAATCAAAACAGACTCACCAAATCATAACAGCCTCTACCCTAATCTACCCTTTTTTCATCCTCAGATTACTTCGTCGATATACTTTTATCTATTATACCCTGTTGTCAGCAAATGGGCTTAAAAAAGAGCAAAGTGTAGTGCTGATCTCAGTGGATCCATAATTAGATGAAATAATACCCCATGAAACTGTAAAACAAAGCAAACACAGTCTCATTTTCTACCGGATAGGAGATCACAGAACTTATAAATAGCAGAATGGGAAGCATGTTCCCCCTTGGTGATACCTGTGTGGTACCAGTGCCCTCCTCCTCTATTTGTATAAATTAAACTTCCAATATGTAATGCCTAAGCTATCCATCTAAAATTTCATCTGCTAACTACAACAACAACAACAACAACAAAGCCTTTTGTTCCAACCGAAGTGACGGTTTCATTTCCATAAAAAAACTGTATTTTACGTTGGCTTGTCATGCCTATCACAACCCTCCTCTTTTTTCCTGACTTGGGACAGGCTGTGTAGAAAGTACACAGGCGGAGTAATTTCATCTGCTAACTCTTTTTCATTAATAGTACTTTGCCCAAAGGGGGACAAGTTGGTGGGTCTAGTCTTGTATTTATTTGTTATAATAAATTTCCACACACTATGAAAATGTGATTCCTAAATTTTGTACCACCATTTACCTAAAAAGAATATATTTATTTGTAAAAACTATTAATAATCCCATTCCTCTATGAGTTTTCTTTTGCACACTGTATTCCTTTTTTCAAAGAATATTTTTTCCTATCTTCAGTCCCTTGCCATAGAAATTGTCTTCCAGTCTTATCTAATTGCTATATTACATATTAGAAACCTTATACATAGAAACCATGTATAAAGGCATAGGAGAGTTATCCTATTCCCAAGAAATAGGATTTTACTATTCCCCATATGTAATTTCTTTACAACTTTACCTATTAAATGTTGTGGATCTGATTTTGAGGCCTTTTCCAATGTAAAGGCATGCCTAGGTTTCTTAATTGGCAAGTTTTACCAATATGACTGCTAAAAAGGAAGTATCTGATCACAAGGATTTATCCATTGCATCATCTTGTTATTAATAATTTTTTTTGTATTTGTCCTATATTATCTTCATCGTTATTCATTGCATCATCTTGTTATTAATCAATTTCAAAACTTGTCACTTGTTTGTGATCCAATTTCATTCAGAAATCAATATATCAGTCGTTTCCATACCAGCCAGTTCTAAACTTGAGAAGTTAATTCTCCACTACTGTTCTTCATGGATTATTGAAATCTGACCTTGTGATTCTCGTTCTTTTAATATTACAACTGTTAATTGCTGGTGTTGATATCTAACAAAACTTTGTAAGTGTTGCATTTTTACTAATTCATACTTCCTTTTGCCCATGCTGATCACGTGTCCTTTTCAATTTAAAGATGGAGGAGAAAGATAAAGGAAATGACTGGGAGGTGGTCTCTCTCACTGCCTCCACATATGCAGCTGCACCTGGTCCACAAACACCATCTCCGCCGCCCTCTGGCCATAGAAAGCTTGATACTTCTTACACCACAAAACAGTACGAATTTGAAGCCCCCTCATCCATGTTTATGTCAGACCATTTCCTTCTCCCAAAAGAGGAAGAAATGGATGAGTCCAGTCGGTATGAAGGAAAAGAAACTAGTAAGGCCAAAGAGGATGAGTTACAAAAGAGCCTTTCTATGTCTTCTGGGTTTGAGCCTCTCGGAGGCTCTGTTATGGAGGAATCTGAGACTCCAGCATTTGAAGAGCGAGAGAGAGAAGTTGAACGAGTAAAAGAGAGCCAAACAAAGGGCGTAGAGAAAGAAGGGTGGTGGAAGAACCAGGTTTTGACAGTATATAAAAATGTGAAGGAGGCGACCACAATGTGGTCAGTTTTCTGGGCAGCAGCATTGGTGGGAATAGCTATTGTGGGCCAGAGGTGGCAGAGAGAAAAACTGCAGATTCAGCAACTTAAGTTGCAGTTCCGCATCAATAATGAGGTAAGCTCAGTTGATAGCGTATCTGGGCTTCTCCTTTTTCTCTTCGTCTTTGTTTAGAGGGGGGGATGGTGGTATTTGGGGCATTGAGGACAATACATGGTACATGAGTGTGTGTGGCCAAAACTGAATTGGATTTTTGCAACATACACCATAATATCACGATTATTGCACAAAACACAAAGTATTTGTTTGTTTAAAAAAAAATGCATAATTAACATACCGAGTGTTGCACCAATTTGATGAGACATAGGACCTACAATTACTCCTACAATGTTTCTTTCTTGTTGATAATTCATCCTACAGATGTAAAAAATAGGCCAAATATCTTAACTACAAAACATGTAATTTCAAGGAAAAGAAAAGAAAAAACTCTACTAAAGAGTTCAAAAAATATTATAAAGACAATAGGCGATCCTTTTTTTTTTTAAACTGCTCCATAAAGTAAAATCGAAAGAACCAATTAAGATTAGCATGCTGCAAGCAAAAGAATAAGAGGTTTATGTTGTGGGTTTGCACTAAGAGATAACTAGATCGTTATTCTTTTTTTTTCTATTAGCCTTCTACTTTGTCATAGGTACCCTTATTAACTCCCATCTCTCAGAGCTACTTAAAGAGACAACTAGATCATCCTATTTTTAGTGTGTTATGGGGTGGGGGTTGGACCCAGCTGGCCCTACCTGTCTCCATATTTGGTAGCAGGGCTTGTTATCTAATTAATTGCATGGATAAAAAATGTGTTACAAGAGTTTACTGTTAGTTGGGAGTAATTTTTTTGGCATGGTCATACAAAAGAGTCATGCTTTTTCTTTGAAAACAAAAGACAAGATCCTCTTCAAAGATCAGATATTTAGTTTAAAGTTTAAACCAAACCAGTGCCTGAACCATTCTTTTTCTTTTTACTGGGAAACATGTAATAATAATCTGCATCATTGAACATTTATTTTCAGAGGATAAGCTGCATGGTGGTTCCTTTGAAAACCGCTGCACTTTCTGGCAATGCACACAATCATTTGGTTCATGACTATTCCGCACTTGGTTGATAAGGTTTGAATATCAGTATGAAAAAAATCTATGTTGCTTATGTGTGATGATGACGATAAACAGATCCTAGAAATGGGTTCTTTATCCACCAAGTATGTATATGGTTTGTGTAAATTATATCTTTTGAGAGCTTTTACTTGGTTTCTGTAAATAGTAGTGGTTTGTGACGATTCATGGTTGTACATATATCTATCATCGTTTTTTTTACCGTTTGACTTTATATTAAATTAGTTTGAAAATTTATAAATTTGACATGTAAATTCATCATCAAGTAGATCAGTTTCAACTGTTTGGATGAATCGCTTGAAACCAATCCAATGAGGTTAAGAACACCCTAGTTCTACTCTTGAAGTTTCATCTCTAAATAAATAGTTATTTTATTGTAAAATAAATAAACTCATGTGGAAAGCGTTTGTAACAAATATATGAGTTGATAATCACTCACATTTTGCAATGCAATGATAACTAATTAAGTAAAATATCAAGTTATTCATTTTTGCATTAATGGATATGAGATTTTAACATGAGATGATGGAGAAAACTGAAAATTATTTCAATAATATTATTTTTCATAAAAATATATTTTGGTACAAAGTGAAATTTATGTGCTCTTTTTATATAAAACCAAAAAGTCAAAAATAAACACATTGTTGTAAAATAAAACAAAAGAATAATAAACAAGATATTGAGAATGTATAAAGATGGCTATCTTTTATTCATATGTTTTTCTTGTGTATAATACAAACTTACAATCCTCTATTTATAGATAGCAAATGTAAATAACAAGCCATCTAATTTAATTCAATTGATAAATGAGGGAGATAAAACATACTTCTTTAATGAGAAGTTTTGATGCAATTAAATGAACATCCATAACTTAATATATTTATAACACTTCCCCTTGGATGTTCATTATTCATTATACGTTATTAATATGATACTTCAGGATCAATATTAACACGGTACTTCAGGACCATGTACTGCCTCATTAAAAACCTTATCAAGAAAAACCCATTGGGATAAAAACTTGATTAAGGAAAAAAGAGTACAGTGCGTATAACGCTTCCCCTCATTTAGATATCATTGAATATTCTTCAATCGATGTAGACCTATCTTCTTTGTCAGTTGTTCAAAAACCTTTGTCGGCAAAGATTTTGTGAATAGGTCTGCCAAATTGTCTATTGATCGGACTTGGCAAACATTGATTACGCCTTCTTTTTGTAGGTCATGTGTCGAAAAGAACTTTGGCGCAATATGTTTAGTCCGGTCTCCTTTGATATATCCTTCTTTGATTTGTGTAATGCATGCTGCATTATCTTCATGCAGCGGAGTAGGGTTTTCCTTGATGTTTTCAAGCCCGCATTCTTCTTGAATATTTTGAATCATTGACCGTAACCAAACGCATTCTCGACCCGCCTCGTATAAGGCGACTAGCTCGGCATGATTTGATGATGTTGCCGTAAGAGTTTGTTTTGTTGATCGCCATGAAATTGCAGCTCCACAATAAGTGAATACATATCCTGTTTGGGATCGTGCTTTATGTGGATCTGATAAATATCCCGCATCTGCATATCCAATTAATTTGGATTTTGTATCCTTTTGATAATATAACCCCATATCTCTAGTTCCGCAGAGATATCGAAATATGTGTTTAATTCCATTCCAATGTCTTCTGGTTGGTTTGGAACTATACCTCGCTAACACATTTACTGCAAATGCGATATCGGGTCTTGTATTATTTGCAAGATATAATAATGCCCCGATTGCACTTAAGTATGGTACTTCAGGACCAACCACTTTTTCATTATTTTCTTGCGGGCGAAAAGGATCATTTTCTGCATTTAGCGATCGTACGACCATTGGTGTGCTCAAAGGATGAGCTTTATCCATATTGAATCTCTTTAGTACATTTTCAACATAATTTGATTGATGGATAAATATTCCATTATTTAGATGCTCGATCTGCAGGCCGAGACAAAATTTAATTACACCAAGGTCTTTCATTTCAAACTCATTTCTCAATAATTTTGCAGTATTCTCAATCTCTTCAGGAGATCCAATAATGTTTAAATCATCAACATACACTGCAATGATTGTAAAACCTAGATTTGATCTTTTAATGAAAACACACGGACTAATTATATTATTTTTATATCCTTCTTTTAGAAGGTACTCACTCAGTCGATTGTACCACATTCGACCTGATTGTTTTAGTCCGTATAAAGATCTTCTTAATTTTATAGAGTACATATCTCTAGGTTTTGACTTATATGCTTCAGGCATTTTCAATCCTTCGGGGATTTTCATGTATATGTCAGTGTCAAGTGAACCATATAAATATGCTGTTACGACATCCATAAGTTGCATTTTTAGATTTTCTGTGACTGTGAGACTTATTAGAAACCTGAGAGTTATCGCATCCACTACAGGTGAATACGTCTCTTCATAATCGACTCCAGGTATTTGTGTAAAGCCTTGCGCCACTAGCCTTGCTTTATATCTCGCAATCTCATTTTTCTCATTTCTTTTTATAACAAATACCCATTTGTAACCTACAGGGTTAACATCTTTGGGTGTTTGGACTACAGGTCCAAATACTTGCCGTTTTTCTAATGAACTTAATTCAGCTTGTACGGCATCTTTCCATTTAGGCCAATCATTTCTATATCTACACTCTTCCAGAGTTTTTGGCACATTGTCTTCTTCATTTATAACATCGCTTGCTATAGCGAATGCAAAGATTTCATTAATATATGTTTCTTCTGGAACTTGATCAATCTCTTCTAGGGTTTTGTCAACTTCTTCAGGAGTTTTACCATTAATCTCTTCTGGGATTTTATTGACTTCTTCAGGAGTTTTACCATCAACATCTTCTGGGGTTGGACCAACTGTTTTATTCTGCTCTTTCCTTTTACATGGATTTACATCCTTAGAACCAAGTGGTCTTCCACGTTTTCTACGCACATTAGATTCATTAGATGTTTTTGTAATGTCAATTCGAGCAGGTGCGTTTATAGCTGGAATATGCGATTTAGTAACTCTATTTGTATCTGTAAATGCATCAGGCAATTCATTTGCAATTCTTTGCAAATTTATAATCTTTTGAACTTCAAGTTCACATTGACCACTTCGGGGGTCAAGATAAGATAACGATGAATTCCAAGTTACTTGTTTATCCAGCTTTGGTTTTTCTTCCCCTAAGTTTGGGAATATTGATTCATTAAAATGACAATCAGCAAATCTTACTGTAAAAACATCTCCTGTTAATGGTTCTAAATATTTAATAATAGAAGGAGAGTTAAAACCAATATAAATTCCCAACCTTCTTTGAGGTCTCATTTTTGTGTGTTGTGGAGGAGAAATTGGAACATATATTGCACAACTAAATACCTTTAGATGAGACAAATTTGGTTCTCTTCCGGAGACCAATTGTAACGGGGAATGCTTATGATTTGTTGTTGGCCTTAATCTAATTAGTGCAACAGCATGTAATATGACATGTTCCCATGTAGAAGACGGTAGACTAGATTTCATAAGTAACGGTCTAGCAATTAATTGTAACATTTTAATCAATGATTCTGCTAGATTATTTTGTGTATCAACATGGATCACTGGATGTTCTACCGTAATTCCAATAGACATGCAATAATCATTAAAAGCTTGAGAAGTAAACTCTCCTGCATTATCAAGCCGGATTCTTTTAATTTGATAATCCGGAAAATTAGCTCTCAATTGGATAATTTGTGCTAATAGTCTAGCAAACGCAACATTTCTTGTTGCTAACAAACTCACATGTGACCAGCGTGTTGATGCATCAATTAACACCATAAAATATCTAAATGGTCCACATGAAGGTGTAATAGGCCCACATATATCTCCTTGAATTCTTTCTAAAAATGAAGGAGCTTCAGGTCCAATTTTATTTGGAGATGACCTAGTAATTAGTTTTCCAAGAGAGCATGCTTCGCATGTTAATTCTTTTGATAATAGGATCTTCGGGTCCTTTAGGGGATGCCCATTTGCACTTTCAATTATTCTCCTCATCATTATATTTCCTGGATGACCCAATCTGTCATGCCACAAAGTAATAACTTTGGATCAACTAACTTCTGGTTAGTAACAACTAACTTCTGGTTAGTATCAACTAACTTCGGGTTAGTAACCATATTTGATTTTATTGTACTTACATAAGTACCATATAGTCCAGAGGACATTGCTTGCATCTTTTCTATTATAATTTTCTGGCCATTATTAATAGATGTGATATAAAGATATTCACAATTTTTCTCATTCATAGTTTCAATATGAAAACCATTCTTTCGAATATCTTTAAAACTTAGTAGATTTCTTCTGGATCTACTCGAATATAATGCATCATCTATTATTAATTTTGTTTCTTCAGGTAACAAAATACAAGCTCTTCCGGAGCCTTCAATTAAATTAGTTGTGCCAGATATAGTGTGGATATTAGTCTCACCAAGATGCAATTGTGAAAAGCATTTCTTACCTTTCAATATGGTATTAGTTGTTCCACTGTCTACCAGACATATATCTTCTTTACTTATCATTGCGTTAGCCATTTTCCTTTAAATTAAAAGAATGCAAGAATAAATTAAGATAAACTACCTTTATTCATTTGTTTGCATCTAAAAATATAAAAGTAATCTACACTTTTATTAAACATAAACATAAGCTTCTATATTATATTTTCTCCCTAAGTAATAATATATATATTTTTTTTCATCCATATTCTGGAAGAAATCTGATACATCAAGATGTGTATCCATATGACATTCATATTCGGGGTCATTTTCAGTAAAATTAGTTTTCACATTTTTCCCCTTTTTCTTAATTGAGGCTTGATAAAGCTCTACAAAATGCTTGGGCGTACGACAGGTACGCAATCAATGATTTGTCATCTCACATATGTACAAGCATCTTCAGGATGTTTTCCTTTCTCATTTTTCATTAATACGTATTTATAACAAAATACAACTTCAGGTTATTAATACCATAACTTCGAGTTATGATAAATGAAAAAGGAGATAAATTCAAACTTTGTGAGATTTGTCATATGTACTACAAAATAGATACGTATTAATAATTTCAGATTATTAATATCATAACTTCAGGTTATTAATGCCATAACTTCAGGTTATTAATGCCATAACTTCAGGTTATTAATATCATAACTTCAGGTTGTGAAAAGGGAGATAAATAAATATAAATAAAAAAATATGTAAATTGCATAAATAAATAAATTTAAATGTACTAATAACTTCAGGTTATAATAAATATTTATTTAATAACTTCTGGTTATTAAATTACTTGGCTGCGCAATTGTAAAATTTAATTTGAAATAACTTCGGGTTATATTTTCATCTAGTGACTTATAATAACTTCTGGTTATTATATTGATTTTATATGTTTCAAATAAAACTTCAGGTTTTAATTGGGAATAACTTCAGGTTATTATTCATCCAGTGGCCTATAATAACTACTGGTTATTATATTAATTTTATATTAAAATTTCAAATAGAACTTCAGGTTCTAAACAATAATAATAACTTCAGGTTATTATTCTTTTATTCTCTTCGGGTAATAAGAACTTCAGATTCTTGATAAACTTTTATTTTTTTGATAACAACTTCAGGTTATTATTCTATCATTCACTTCAAGGAATGATTCTTATTAACTAAAACAAATATAATCAAAAATTTAAATAAAATTTAAATTAATGAAAGATATAATGATCAATCATACAAATTACTTACAGAATAACTTTGCAACTTCTTCCGAGCAATTCGTGCTGATAACGTGTTGTAAAATAAAACAAAAGAATAATAAACAAGATATTGAGAATGTATAAAGATGGCTATCTTTTATTCATATGCTTTTCTTGTGTATAATACAAACTTACAATCCTCTATTTATAGATAGAAAATGTAAATAACAAGCCATCTAATTTAATTCAATTGATAAATGAGGGAGATAAAACATACTTCTTTAATGAGAAGTTTTGATGCAATTAAATGAACATCCATAACTTAATATATTTATAACACACATCTATATTTCAGATGTACTAAATTCACATCATTTTTGACAGCGAGCTTGACATTCAACAATTGCAAAAATATTAACCTAAAAAGAATTCAGAATCTTCATATGTTTAGGTTAAAAATAGAACAAGTCGTATTTTGTCAGGTTTATATACTCATATATGAACATCCAACTTTTTATATTTTAGCTCAGAAGAAATTCAATTTAAATATCTATATAAGTGAGAGAGATTTGAAATTATAAATTGCACGAGTGCAGCCGTTTCCTTGAACACTTAGGATAGATCAATTAAACTTCCCAAAGAGACGTTAGGAAAGAACTACATAATACAAGGCATTAGGAAAATAAAAAAGAAAAATATGCAAACTCAAAGAAGCTCAATTTCCTTTACAGAGAGGATTTTGTTTGAGATATGCATATGGAGAAAACACTGGTGAGTACTATGACAAATTGAAAGACCACATGTTTTAAAAATGTCAATTTCCTCCAACATTACATGATTTGTACACCACATGCGTTTGTGTTTTTTTTTATCATTGTTTACTAAAATACTAATAATTAATTTCGTTGATAATAAAATGTGAAAGTTATATACTTGCATAATTTTTTTTGTCTTTTTACAATACGTATCATGCCTAACTAAGTTTTTGTCCTTTTACATCAGTATCACCGAAATTTTTATTTATAGCACAGCTTCAAAAAAAAAAAAAAAAAAAAAAAACTATTTTTGGAAATTTTGAAATTTACCATGGCTGCACCGGTGTTGTGTGGACCCATTTCAGAGAGGCCGCACAATACCGGAGCGGACCCCTGGAAAGCTATATAAGTGGTCCGCTGCTTTCATTTTCTATATCAATTCAAAGAAGTTGACGACAAATCCGACGACATATCTGACGAGCTTGAGTCTGGACAGATTACGATTTTTGGTCCTGGAGTCCAGCAGACATCCGAGATTGAGGAGGTTCATGACGAGCCGGTTCAGTCTTTGGATGTCGAGACGGAGGACTCTACAGACTCAGCAGAGACTGACGAGACGCCACTCTCCAGACGGGGTCGAGGGTTCAGGAAGAAGAAGGCGAGGAGGGTATTTAGTCCTGATCTTGTTAGATGTTTTGTCAGATATTTAATTGTTAGATACTGTCACTTATTTATTTCGTTGCTTAGATATTTATTTTATTTGTTTTGTTGCTATTTATTTATTTTGTTCATTATATCATTATCTCGTCGTACACAATATTTTTTCAAACGAATGACATATCTAAAATATTTCAAACGAACGACATTTCTAAAATACGATACGACAAAAAATATATCAATTTAAACAACATTTCAAACTAAAACTTAAACAACATAAAAATATTTCTATAACATAAAAAACAAATAATAGATTTTTTTTTTTTTAAAATAGGGGGCCGCTTCAGCATTGTGTGGATCCATTTCAAGATCTGCACCGGCATTGTGTGGCCTCTCTGAAATAGGTCCGCACAACACCGGTGCGGCCATGGTAAATTTGAAATTTTCAAAAACAGTGATTTTTTGGTTTATTTTTTTTTGAACATGTGCTATAAATAAAAATTTCGGTCAGTATCATGCCTAACTAACGCCTACAGCACTAAAATAATGTGATATTTCATCTTTTGTAGCAAAAAGTAAAATGAATAAAAATTGACATTCCTAGTGCGTAAATTTAATCCGACAAATCCAACTGTTTTTGTTTGGAAAAACTCATATTTAAAATTTAATTATTTAGATTGAATATTGACTATCTCAACAAGTATGTTTTAGATATGAAATTTTGATAATAAATTAGAATTAAATGTGACCCAACCATTGTATTATTATTCTTCAAAATTTTGTTTATATACAACTTCAATAATATTTCGTTGTAAAATCATGTAGTATCTTATTAGTTTTAACTTTTTTTTTACTAGAACTTTCTCTATATTATTAATAGTTAGAATATGTCATATTATATATATATATTTTAAAATTATAACGTAAAACTGACTGCTAAAAAAAATTGAAATCGATAATATTTTTTTGTAGTTAAATAATTATAGATTAAAAATGTTGTAACCATGTACATATACTTCTCCTGATTATGGGAAAATACATTTACTGTGAACGAATTTTGATTGATTGGAGCTGATGCATTGTACACTTATACTCAACCCGATAGTCGAAAAAGAACTTGTTGAATGTTGAGTGTAATGTACCTAATATGTGAAATAAAAAGTATTATTATTATTTTCTGTTAACTCGTTCGCTAAACTGTAATACTTTCTAACTAAATAGATTTTCAAATTCTTATCCATTTCAAGGTGATAAACTGTAATACTAGTTAACTCGCCAAGGTGATAAACCTATGGCTTCATCATGGGAGAAGATGGGGAATTGGTCGTTTTAATCAGTGGATCCAAAATTTTAGTGAGAGAAACGTCGCTACAATAGGATTGAACTGCTTATAATCAAGATATCAAATTTGGCTACGCATCGGACGGCCTAGACAACCCGTCGCACCAAGTTTGATCCGATCGGCGTTGAAACTCCTACTCCCATTATGATCCCATCTCACAATGGTATCATAAAGACTCTCCATCCATTTATTGATTAAAAAATGTGACATCTTTCTCTCCATTCAACACTCTCATCTCCCACGATAAAGTTCTCCAAAATCACAAGAAAAATCATGTGTTTGTTTACCATGTGATTTTTCTTTCATTGTAACTTAATTATTTCATGATGGTATTTCAGAATTTTTTTTTGGAAAAAAAAAAAACTATAATAATTTACAGTTTTATAAAACCATCGATCCATTCTCAAATAGCAAAAACAAAAGAGTTAGCAGTATATCACTAAATCATGCATGATGTACCATTTTATCAAGTACACAATATGTTTTTAATATCCAAAGCAATTCTAACAGTACATACTAGGACCCAGTCACAAAATACGTACAAGTGACACAGCTTCTTACCAAAATAACTAAAGTACTAAATTAACTCAAGTTCAACCTCATAAAGGATTTATATCAGCGAGCTTCATATTGAACAACTGCAAAAATATCAACATAAAAAAATTAGAATCTTCATATGATTACGCTAATCAACCTAAAAAAATAAAACACTAATTGTTTGTGTAAGGTTTTTATAATTAAGCTCAGACATGAACACTCAACTTTTTTTATTTAAGCTCAAAAGAAATTCAATTTAAATATATGGGCTCGGACACAGAGGATTTCAAATTATAACCTGGACAACATAACTGTCGTTTTATTTTTTGTTATCATTGCTATGCTAACTATGTCACTTGCTAGTTTTTTTAGAACTTGAATGAAGTTAGATTGAGATTAAAAAAAAGAAAGAATCTTTTTTAATATGAAATGGATATCTCCGTATCTTTTCTTACTTTGAATTTTTAACTTATATTTATGTAAAGATAATAAAATATGAAAAAACCTAAACGAAGAATTACTGCTCCACGCATGAATCGGCGTTTATTTTCTAAACGTTTTCGTTTACTTAGAACTATACGACGTAAAATACAAAAAGGACTTATTCATATTCAAGCAAGTTCTAACAATACCATTACAAGTGCACATCTGTTTTTCCTTACAAGACGCTTAGGAAAGATCAATTCAATTTACTAAAGATCCATTAGGAAAAACTACCTAATGATAGGCATAATATGCACACAAAAAAAAACAAAGCTATAAAATATGCAAAAAGAAAAGAGTGAGGCTATGGTGCTATGCATAGCACGGATGGGGTCCGTGCTACGGCTCAAAATTTGACTTTTCAAAATTCTAACGGTCGATCCAACCGTGCAATGTGATAACCATATGAATATGTACTTGCAAACTAAATTTTATATTTTTTCGAATTTTTTTACTATTTTTTTAGATAGGTAGAATTTTGATGGTCCAGAATTTTCAGAAAACACTGATTTTTCTACCTATCTAAAAAAAATAGTAAAAAAATTCAAAAAAATATAAAATTTAGTTTGCAAGTACATATTCATATGATTATCACATTGAACGGTTGGATCGACCGTTAGGATTTTGAAAAGTCAAATTTTGAGCCGTAGTACGAACCCCATCCGTTCTATGCATAGCACCGTAGGCCCACTCAAAAGAAAATATAAGAACTAACAGAGAATCTTACTTCTTCGAGTGCGCTTCTTATAGAGGATACGGTAGTCGCAATCTCTGCACCGAATGACATCACCTGACTTCAGAGGACACTCGGCTCCACAATCTAGTCATTTTTTTCAAAAAAAAATTATGTTATACGTACAAACAATGAAGGTAAGAGCGAGAAGATATTGATTAAAAGAATCAACAGATAACCAGCGCAAAAGGTTTTACCTCCGCAGATGTAGACAACCGGTTGGGGTTGTTGCGGATCCATTGATGGATAACCTGAGATTTGATATCGCAAAATTGGAACACCACTCGGAAAAAGAAAGAGCGATTTGTAATGGAATAGTATCGCAAAATAGGATTAGGGTTTTGGGAATGGCGAATGAGAGACAAAGCAGGGAAATGTATTTATTGAAACGACAATAGCTTAAAATAGTAAATCAACCGGAAATGTAAATCAACCGGAAAAATATAATTAACCCGGCCGGTTTAAAAATATCAGATTTAGTGCATCATAAACCCACGCTTCATTATGATTATGTATAAATAGCATGGCTTTCTAATTTGAGCAACATAATTAAAGCAAATTAACAAAAAAAATAAGGAAGGATACAAAATCTGCTAATAATATGATCTGATTTAGATCGTTTTCCATTGTACATAGATTCCATAAAAGTAATCCGCCAATTAAGGTGCCAATCAAGATCTAATTTATATTTTATTTTCTTCATCTGTAGGATTTGTAGCTGAATAAAATTATGAACATTATTTATTCAAGCTGAAAGTGATTGATTTTGATTCCATATTGATATCAGTAGTAAATTTTTATTATTCTAAGTTAATTTGTTTTAGTATATTTTAGTATACTACGCTTGACACACACGCATATATACAAATATAGAGTTGGACTAAAATGAGACGTGGAGTAACGGGACATTATAAGATTGAATAGAATATATAGAGACTATTTTTATTGGCATTTCACCCAGAATTATGAAAAAAATATATAAATGAAAATAAAAAACACAAATGACAAAAAAACGGAGAGATAAATAATATATAACAGTAAAAGAAACAACAACAAATGAAAAAAATCTTGAAGTATCATTGATAGCCAGTGTGATTCTCTTTAATGTAGTCCAACATTTCTCAAAATGAAAAAAAAAATATGAAAGTAGATTATAATTGCTCCAATTGAAAAAATATAATAAAATTTGAAATGCTAAATTAATATGGTTCGTACTTTATTCCTCACTCAAAACTTCTGGTAAACTATATTTTTTGTATGCATTATGGGGCATCAATTTCCTCCTTCCGTTTCAGCAAAGTTCCGGTTACCATTGCAAAAGAATAAATAACTTGTAACTCTTTATGTATTTGTTTAATATGGTACTTTGAACTATTACTGTAGAGATGATTTTTTTTGTTTATTTACATGAACTCAGTTATCAATTCGGACTTGTATGAATATATTTCGAGTTAGATTCAAATTATATTTTGAATTTTGTATGAATATATACAAAGTAACAAAGAATTAATGACGGGTTACAATATAAAAGTACTAATTAAGAACACAACTGTAATGCAACTAAGTTGTATGAAATGACAAGATAGAATTTATAATAAAGTACAATAATTATTTACTATTTAAAAAAGTAGAGAATTTTTTTCATAAATATTATTATCAGATCAATAAAGAATTTGAAATCGGATCCAATAAAATATGAATGCGAATATAATAGATTAAGTGGACCCTCCTTCGTGATCCACATATTTGATCTAATAAAATACTAAAATATAGGAAACCATTGGGGTGATTTGAATAGAAACAACTCGAATCAAATATATTCTAGATTTTTTTATTCTGCCGTTGTGATCTATAGAAACAAACAAAGAGAATTATGGAAACAAAGAAAAAAATGATTTTCATTCCTGTCGTGATAATTTGTATAGAAACAAAGGAGATATAGGAAACCAAAAATAAGGAAACGAAGAAGTTGCTAAACGTAGGAGAAATAAGGAAATAAAACAAATGTCGTGACAAGGCAGTGTATTAAATTTTAATTGTAATATATTGTGTGACCGTACGTGTAGCGAATATGTTTTTAACTAAATTTAGACTTCTACACTTAAAAAAGATGCATTTAATCAAAAGAAGACAAATTATTTGATTGGAGGGTTGAGTTAAATTCAAAATTTCATCTTTCAATCATAGCCGTTGACGGATCAGACACCCAACGTGCTTAATAATGGAATGGATATATATATATGGATTTTGCTAATATGCTACGCGTAGCATAGAGCCCCTCCGTGCTACGGCTCACTTTTTGAGTTTTCAAAATCCTAACGGTCGATCCGAACCGTTCAACATGATCTCCATATGAATATGTACTTGCAAACCAAATTTTACATTTTTTAGAATTTTTTTACTATTTATTAAGCCACTTTGAAAATCGCTGATCCAATGGTCCAGAAAAGTTTACTGTTGTGTACAAATTAGTGTTTTTTCAAAGTGGCTTAATAAATAGTAAAAAAATTCTAAAAAATGTAAAATTTGGTTTGCAAGTACATATTCATATGGAGATCATGTTAAACGGTTCGGATCGACCGTTAGGATTTTGAAAACTCAAAAAGTGAGCCGTAGCACAGAGGGGCTCTATGCTACGCGTAGCACCGTAGCACTGTCATATATATATATATATACTGAAAATTTATTAGATAAACTTCAAACGACGAATTCAAACCGTTCCAACCTATGTACTTTATGACTGATGCGTTTACATGCAAAACTAAAAAAAAAATTAAATTCGATAATATTTATTTTGTAGTTAAATAATATTTACAGATTAAAAATGTTGTAACCATGATGAATCGAGAACCTAAACGGTACAGATACTTCTCGTGATTATGGGAAAATACATTTATTGTGAATGAAATTTTTGATTGATTGGAGCGGATACGTGTACAATAATCGAAAAAGAGCTTGTTGAATGTTGAGTGTAATGTACCTAATATGTGAAATTAAATTAAATTATTATTATTATTATTATTATTATTATTATATGTTAACTGTTCACTAAACTATAATCTGAAATGTGATCGTGTAGTACACGACCACATTTCAATTCTTATCCATTTCAGATTGAGTTATGCACAAACAGTTAATTGATGTAAGAAAATGTTAGATCCCTCTAACCTAAATAATTTGAATAAATGATTTACAGTGTTATATTGTTAAGTTTTTCATTGTATCAAATTTAAAATTTTAGAACTTCTGATAAATCAAGTCCTTATTCTGAGTATGGAATTAAATGTCTTAATTACATAAGAAGTTAATAACCTTTCACATTAGAAGACAAATTATATAGCAAATCAAACCTTTCACTTTAGCAATTTGGTCCCTCCAAAATCTGTGTTCAATTTTTAGTGAGAGGAAAGACATGATAACCACTGGCGGATCCACATAGGCCCAGGGGTAGGCACTTGCCTACCCCTGGATTTGAAAAAAAATTTAAACCCAGTGTATTTTTTAGACTGTGCCTGCTCCTGGCCCAAAATCGTGCCTAATCCTGGCCCAGAAATAAATTAAATAGAAGCCCGTGAGTCAAAACAGAAAAATAAAAGCCCAGTGTATCTTTGTTCTCTAAGCATGAGTCAAAACAGGAAAATAAATGACTGTAACAAGAAAAAAAAAAATTGCGCCTACTCCTGACCAAAATTCTGAATCCGCCCCTGATGATAACGAAGCTTGTTACCTAGGCAATAAACCTATGGCTCCATCATGGCAAGGTATTTTAATGGATAGTCTGTATACAATATGGTAAAGTTTTGAATATTTGTGGGTCGTATTGCACTTATAGTTGCTTATGAGAAAATCTTTTGGTATCTTTGATAACTTGGCTGACCTTTTTTGTGTGCTTCAATATAGAAAACTTCAAAATTCCCTTCTTGTTGGTTTGGTATTCAAATTAGAGCAGTTCTGATGGAATGCTCTTGAATTCTCGTCTTAAAACTGTTGGTCATGCAAAATTATGATCTTGCATTAGCATGTGAAACTTGGCTTTGAGCAACCTTTTTTTTTTCGAACCATTACTTGCTAAGTATTGATTGCATGCACCAGTCAACATTGAATTACTCCTGCTGCTGTTAAGCACCCCTTAAGCATTACAGGATAATGTATTCATGTGTTGATGTAATGTGCCTAGTGACCAGATTAAATTACCACGGTCTTTTCTTTTTCCCTGAGTTGATGTACTAAGGGCCTGTTTGGCAACCCCATTTTTCAAGGGTTTTTCTGGGTAAAAAGACTTTGTAGGTGCTTTTCCCTTGCAAGTGTTCAACGGCTGGTTTTTCCCACTTCAAATTTCCAAATAATTTTAATCCATTATCTAACTTTAATTCTCATAGGAAAAAAATAAATTAGTTCAGAGCTCCGTTTTTTTTTCACAAGCGGCGGAGCTCTCCTTGAAGACCAAAAGATTTTATCTTGAAATAATTTTCTTCTTTCTTGAATTTGACAAACAGTGAAACTTTATTTTGTTTTTTATGGTCATTTTGTAAATTAAGTGTCAATAGAGCCTCTTGTTACATTTGAGCGGATTGTACATATTGTAAGTTAACTGTATTAAACTATTTGAAATAAATGATACTCATGACTGATAAAAAAATTCTTGTATTATTAGTGGAGCTCCTCGTAATATTTTTATAAAACTCATACTTGAACACACAATAAGTTTAATTTTACTATTTGATGAGCCTAAAATTAATTAAATAAAATATAATTAGCCAGTAATTCATTCATCTAAATTTCTTTGATAATCCGATACAGACAAAGTTTGTTGTTAGCATAACATATTATATTAAATTATGTTAATCTGAATCAATACTTAGCATCGATGTACTTAACAAAGTTTGTTGTTAGCGTAACATATTCTATAAAAAAATTAATTGTAAGGAGGAAAAACAACTTCCCAAAAGATTTCTCATATACTTTCCGAACACCTCAAAATTCTTGTTCACATAAAAATTTCTGTTGCCGAACAAGCCCTAAGATTCTGGGATTTATTGAAATACTTGTGGCAGTTTGTTGATCATGATGTCATTTCAGAAAAGTATGCTGTCAATATATTATATAGGTTTCTGGTGATTTATTTAAATATTAAGATTCAGGTGATTATTAGAATACTTGTGGTGGTTTGTTGATCATAATGTCATTTTAGAAAAGGAACTTGTCAGTATAAAATAGGCTTTCCAGCGTGTTCATGTGTTCTGATTTTGGGCAATATCTATCACTTGGTGGGCAAAATCTAAACTGTTTGATTCGAACTCAAAGTTGTCCGCCCTCCTAATGTTATTCTTGTTCTCTGTTTTTCAAATCTGGGAAGGGGATTATTAGCATCAGGGTTTTAGTTCCCTACTAAAACAAATTATTAGCATCAGAATTTAGTCTTATGGTTTTTAATTCAGGGCAGTTAGTCTGCAATGTAATTCTAGTTCTCATTTGTGAAATCCAGTTCAGGTACAAACTCGAGTCAAATTTTAGTTGATAGTTACATTTTATTAACGCTTCAATAATGTAATTCTTCTTTAAAGTATGAAGTTAATTGATGACCAATCTAAAATTAAACAAAACTAGAAATAGAGGCAAAAGACCCGCATAGGGTGATCAGTAGCGGTAGTGAGCTGGCGACATTGATGTAGTCAGCTTGCGACAAGCTCAATTTCGTTAGCTTGGCACCAAGTTTGTCGAGATGAATGGCCGCCGCCTTCTCATCAAATTGCATCGGCAATAAGTTTTAAATAAATCTAAATTTCCTTCAACATTCTATCAATACGGTAATAGAATACGTATCGAATACGGGTACGGGATCATATATGAAGTATTGGGATAACATAGACGTACTAGATCGATCATTAGTAATACAAACATGACTCGTTAAGGTCTGAAGGTAACATTTAAATTAGTTTTTCCTAAATTTGAAAGAGTTATACTAAGAGAGATAGATAATAATGGTTTTCGAAACATTTTTTTCACATTACATATATTTTTTGAAATGTTAGACAACTATTTTATCAACACATAAATGAAGAGGTATGAACCATTTATGTTATATTGTTAGAGAACAATATGAGTCTCAATCAAATTTTATAGGATTTATCAAAAGAAATGCAAAAATATTTTATAAGCATTAAAAATTCCCAACTTAATTTTTATATTAGCATTTATTTCGATTTTTGGTCAAAATTATTTTGTAAAGTGTAATAATTAGTCGAAATATAATATATGGGTGTCGAAATTTTTCAATAAATCACAATTTCCTCCAACATCCGATAAAAGTAACCTTCATGTATATATTTTTTATCTTTATCGTTGTTTACTAAAATAACTAATAATTTTATTGGTAATGAATTGTCAAAATTATATACTTACATAATTTTTATCGTTTTCACATCACTATAGTAACTATAATATTAAAAAAATGTGATACTTCATCATATGTTTATAAAAGTAAAATGAAAGAATGTGATATTCTTAGCTTTATAAATTTAATCCGAAAAATTCAACAATTTTTGTTTGGGAAAAAATTTGATTAGTTTGAATCTTGATTATCTCGACAAAAAAATTCAGACATGAATTTAAAAATAAAATATAATTAAAAATTGACCCAATACTTTAATTATATATCATTGTAAAATCATTTAGTATTTTGTTATTTTATTTTTAAAATAAAACATGCTTTATATTCTTAATTGTTTTTTGAATCGCGAGATCAATTGATTCCTCGCAAAATTATCATTTGAAAAATACATACTACAACAAAACTTTCAAATATCGTATCGGTAAAGCACCACTGCCACTTGATAAAACACACATTACCAATTATTACGAAACAAACCCAAAACCATCATCACACCATACAATTGAAGAACAAGTAATCTAACCTAAAATACAAGTTTTGAAAAACTGACACAACTAGCATTAGAGGCTCAAGACCCGCATATGGTGATCAGTAGTGGTAGTGAACTGGCTTGTATGATCCCTCATTTGGAACACTGATGTAGTTATCGTGATACTGGCTCAACTTTGTTAGCTTGGCATCAAGTTTATCGAGGTGAAGGGCCGCCACCTTTTCATTAAGTTGCTTCAGCTACATGTTGTTGGGTCAAAATCAGAGCTAATAATATTTATAACTCTAATTATCTACTTTACAATCGATTCACAAGCGCATGAACCTATCATATAATATAGATCGGGGTGTCGATCCACAGGAATAGTGTATTAAGAGATCTAACAATAATCAAGTATAGGTTTTTGGTTGTTTGGGTTGTTTAGTTATAGGAACAATTAAAACAGTAAATAAATGCTTTGTGTATAGAAGATGGACTTCTAGAGATTAGGCTTTCTATCCTTCTTAGTTGTTTAATCTAATTTCTGATCACAAAAGCAAACGCATGCGGTGCTGTCACCAACCGCATGCAAGTGCTTAACCTGTTAATTATGGTTTCTAACTTCAATCGGTGTCGCGTGCGGTTTGGCCTGAACCGTATGCGTCATGTACTGGTATCAAATGCAAATCTGAGAGCTGTTAATCTTATTTTAGTGCTAATCACATGTACGCTATAGCACCCTAACTGAGAAGGACTGGCAAGGGGATGGTACCCTAACCTCACTCTAATCAATCGCATAAAGATCAATAATAAGTCTCCATTACCAAGACTAGAAGTATTTAAGTTCACAGTTACGTCCATCTTTCATACCTTCCGTAGTTGAAATAACTGAGACTACCCCACTATCAGTCTATAAAACGCAATGTTCGTCTGCAGAGCTATATTCCAATAGGTTTCTAATTGAGATCGTATCACAAGGGATCAACAGTTGTCTATTTCCCTTATTGGACCTTGGATAATTGTACCCTATTCCTAACCGATCAATCCTATACGCCTAAGCATTATGGTGTGTATATCACCATACGAACGGGGTTAGCACGCACCAAATTAAGTAGTAATACAAAGAATAAAGTGCAGTATTCTAGTAAGAATACAAATCAAACGCAAATGATAAACATAAATAAACCTCTAGATTAAACTCATAAGAATTTAAGATTACATGCCTTCACCCTAGAAAGGTGTTGCTTTAGCCGCTCATGGCGAATTAACAACACAAGATACAAGAGACATGACTAAAGCAGTAAAAAAAAGAGAGATAGAAGGAATACACCTAAATGATCTCTCTTTATCTTATACATGTCGTCTTCACGTCTTGTACCTCTCTTCTTCTAATGGAGATTATGCGTTTTCTCTATTTTCTATTCTATTCTCTAATGGTATTCACACTTCTCTCATCTCCTTTTGAGAACCCTAGATCTACTCTATTTATATTCTACTAGGCTCTCTATCATGTTCAGATAAGGAGATGAGTTGTAATTCGTCCATTATGTGTTAATGGGCTTAGTGGAGCTTGGCTGCCAAGTTTAGTGTTCTAACTACTATCGGTCAGTTATCGCATGCGATTGCCTAGGTTGCATGCGGTTGATTTATTCATCCGCATGGGATTCCTGCGCAGCATATTCTTCTCTGTTTGGAATGTACCTTTGTGCAGTTGGCGGCCTCTGGTTGCATGCGGATGAATGGTCAACTACATGCTGGCACCAGTGTGTCCATAATGCTCGTTTTATGCCTGTTTTAGCTCCAGAAATACTAGAAAACCTGCAATTCTACAAAATCAAGTGAAATGACAAAAGTAATCTGATTCTACCTAAATTGGACATTTGTAACTCGATATTTGACAATATTTTAGGTTAAGTGATAGGAAAAAACAGTGCTTATTTCAGTCCTATCACACATATACTTTCTTTTCGTACTTGTTATCTTCCTCTCATTCCACAACTCTAGCTATGCAATCACATGATTAGTGAAGGAGCAAGACAAGACAAAGCTAGAATGATCAGTGGCACACCCTAGGTTCATGAGCCGTTCCTCGGCCAAGACAATGATGCCAGTGTTGGTCTCAGGGAAGACCCACTAGTTGATTTGGGACATATTCTTAATAGTTAAAAAAAAAAAAACTAAAATGTCACTCTTTTGTGACTTTATTATGCTTCTATCTTTTAATTTTTTAATAACAAAAAATTTCAAATTTATATTAAATTTGTCGAAATAAAACCGTTAAATGTGATCTATATGATTTTCTTCACATGCACATAAAAATATCACTTTTATATTTCATTATGTTTTATAAAATAAATTAGAAATACAACTTAAAATAATTGAGATAAAACATCCAGAAAAATGCAAAAAAATTCCACGAGCATTAAAAATCTCAACTTAATTCTAATATTAACATTTATTTCGATTCCTGGTTGAAGTTAGATTTTGTGAAAATATATAAGTAGAAATATAATACACGAGTGTCAGCGAGTTGTAAATTCCGAATCAAATCAGTTTTACTTAGGGATGTAAATGAATCGGATATTATCTGATTATATCGGAATCCAAATTCGGAAATTGATGAATTCGGATAGTCGGATACATATTTTTTTGGATTCGGATCCGAACCCGAATTAACTTATGACATGACATATACGGATGTAGATACGGTTTTAGATATGGAACCGGATCTCCAAATCGATCAAAATTTGAAAGGCTTCTAGCATATAATAGAATATTTTATAGACCTGGGCCGGTGGAAGCTATTTCACAACTTTGAAATACTCGAGACTTCCAATTATATATATATATATAGAGAGTGGCTAAGGTCAAAGTGGTATGACCAAGGTCTTGGTGCTACCAATTAGTTTTTGCAATTTTAAAGTTTAAATAGTCGATTCAAACCGTTAGATGTTCAATCTATATTAAAATAAGCTTGGAGACCAAATTTATATTTTTTGAAATTTTTTTACTATTTTTTAAGCCACTTTGAAAATGGCAGAACCGGGTGAACAGTAAAAACAGTGCAACCAAATTCTGGACCATGTGATCAGCAATTTTCAAAGTGGCTTAAAAAATAGTAAAAAAATTCCAAAAAATGTAAAATTTAGTTTCCAAGCAGAATTTAATATAGAGATCACATCTAACGGTTTAGATCGACCGTTTGGACTTTGAAAATTCAAAAACGACTTGGTAGCACCAAAGGCCTTGGTCATACCACTTTGATCTTAGCCACTCTATATATATATATATATGCTTCTCTGTTTTTTTACCGTTTCTTTGTAGGACTAAGAATGATCCGAAATTCCGGAGATTCTTTTTGCTTTTTCTATCTGGATAACTCCAAAAGCTCGAGAGACCTACTGGTTTTTGAGTTTCATGTATTTGGGATTAGTTAGATGGATGGGAATCTTATTTATTGTATGCGTTTATAGAAAACAATTGTAACATCTTTGAATGTTAATATATGCCTACGGGCTCTCTTCTAATATATATTTAGAGAAGGACTAATATACAAATGTTTGTTTCTGGACTCAAGAACAAACAGTTCGATTCTCCGATTTTCAAAGTCCAAACAGTCGACCCAAACTGTTAGATATTCAATATATATTAAGATGTGTTGGAAGACCAAATTTTATATTTTTTAGAATTTTTTTACTATTTATTAAGCTGGTTTGAAAACCGCTATTTTTTAATGGTGCATAAGTTTAATAAAATCAGCGGTTTTCAAACCAGCTTAATAAATAGTAAAAAAATTCTAAAGAGCAAAATATCTTGAAGAAAGTTAGAACCAAGCAATTATCGATAATATCTTGCTATTTATTAATACTGTAATTCATTGAAGAAAGTTAGAACCAAGCAATTATCGATATATATATATTTCATAATATTTATCGATAATTGCTTGGTTCTAACTTTCTTCAATGAATTACAGTATTTATCCGAATTACATTTTTATTTGCTGGAAATAATTTGTAGCTAATTTGCCCGACATTTTTATTAATATCCAAAGTTTAATACAAATTATTAATTATGCCCAGAATCCGATCTTATATCGAAAAATGCCCAAGCCGGCCATTTTCTGGCCGGCTTACTGTTTTTTTTTTTTTTTTAAGAGACACTATGAAGATCAAAATAATGAAATCTAACACTGAAAATTTTGAATTTTGTGTTTAAATTATTTGTTAGATTACTTCTTTTGATTTATAATTAGCATATTTATACTAAAATACACTAGATTACTTGAAATTATGTTGAATTACACTATATTACAATAAATTATGTTGAATTACACTATATTACACTAAATTACGTTAAATTACGCTAAATTATAATAACTTCGCTAATTATGCTGAAATACAGTAAATTACGCTAAAATAGACCGATTCTGTGCCATCTTTCATGAATCATAAAAAATAGTAAAAAAATTCTAAAAATAGTAAAAACTGGTATTCTACAAGTTCATTATGTAAATAATTTACTGAGCTACTTGGATTGAATAATAGAAATGAAAATCTTAATCGGAAACTTCAACTCAAGTTTTGAGGCTCTTCTCTTTGTTTTTTGGCGATTCTAAATTTCAGAATTCAGCATTGCTTGCACGGACGCATGCGCATTTTCGCAAGCTTTCCGAAAAGTGGTCATTTGCTGAAATCGGACACTCGAGCGCCGTTTTATGACCGTTTGAAGTTTCATTGTCGTTTTTCACCTTTTCAGTGAAGATATCGTCTCTATTCATATGTAATTTACTGTAATTTTACCATATTTTAGCGTAATGTAATAAAATTTAGTGTAATTTAACTTAATATAGTGTAATTCAACATAATTTTAAGTAATTTAGCGTATTTTAGTATAAATATACTAATTATATATTAAAAGAAGTAATCTAACAAATAATTTAAACAAAAAAAATTCAAATTTCAGTGTTAGATTTCATTATTTTCCTATTCATAATGTCTCTTTAAAAAAGAAAAAAAAAAGAAAAAAGACCAAGCCGGCCATTTTCTGGCCGGCTTGGGCATTTTTCGATATAGAGTCGGATTCTGGGCATAATTAATAATTTGTATTAAACTTTGGATATTAATATAAATGTCGGCTAATTTGCTCCACATCACAAATGCTTTGTTCAAGATTTGCTCCTCCGGCACCCATTAGAAAGAAGGAGAACATATCTGTGAGAAAAAATAGAATTGGAGTCCAGCGCTAGCTAGTTGGGCTAGTGTCGGACAGAGTGAGCATTTGAACCACAACTATTATTCTTCTAAAAGTAAAATAAATTATGTTTCGTTCCTTTTTCCTTCTATAGAATTATATCTGATCGTCATGTATCATGTTATATTCAAACGTGTCATATAGTAGGTAGATTAGTTGGCTCTTAGAGCTAAAGCTTTCAAAAGTTGTCCAAATCAAACAGCTTTATCCACCATATATGACACTGGTTATATATGCAGACGCCAAATTTTTTTGTTTTGGTTAATAACATCGTGTTATCTAAACACTAGTCAACATGACAACATTTTAAGGCCTTTAGTTTGTAGGAAGCTGTTAAGGTTGATGTTTCTTTTACATAGATAAATAATATTAAAAGTCATAAAATTCTCAGGAAAGAGTTATGATACGTTTTTAGGTGGTATATGCTTGTTTGTCATTTAATCTTTTTTATTATTTTTTTATTCTTTCTTGGTGTAATATATAATTGGTAGGCAATTCACCTGCACCTTGTAAAAGCTCCTATAAATCATTACTTTAATTGTTAGATTATACGAACGAAGAAAGAATAATGAATTAGACGAATCCCAAAGGCATCTCTACATTTAAATATATTATGTGTAACCTTGCTTACATTTTGCAAGATAAGGTTGGTTGGCTTAATAAGAGGTTTCATTAAAAAGACCTTATGCTTAATTAAGTCAAAAAGGTCCACTATGGTTCGTACTTATCGCTAAATAATCTTTCCTGTATTATTTCTCCGAACCAACCTTTACTAATATTTTAAACGTGTTAATTTAAAGACCGGATTAACCACTTTCTAGAAGTCAAGTCTGCGTACAAGTTGTAGGTCCTTGAATGGTTATGACAATCCCAAATTCCAATAATAGGATGAAAAAGAAACAGCACTGGTTTCATATCCCAATCACAAAATTCTCTCTGGAGTTCACAAATATTAGACGCTAGTGCAAATTTTCAACAAAAATGGTTGTTTAGTTCGGCGCAGGAAAAGACACAGTATTTAAGCGAGACATTGATTGATTGAATGTTTTGGAGAAATTAAAATTCTGACTACGACGGTCATGATGATAGCACCCTGCGTTGGTGACACGTGTTGTAGAATTTTCTCTTTTAATTGTTCGATATTAATTGTTGGGTTTTAAGTATTTTTTTTTAAATATTGGATTGACAGTTTTAGATTTTCGGTACATCCCCTGTTTCCCTTGAGGAATTCGGATCCAGTGAAGTAACTCAATTTTTGAGTTTTGGATCGAGACCGTCCGATTCGAATCTGAGAAAATTCATCTTCAAATTGAGCGCACACATCTGATGATGAATTCGAATTCCGAAACGATTTCGAGAGACGAATTCCAATCCGACCGTCTCAATTCAAAACTCAAAGATTGGGTTAGTTTAGGGGATCCGGACCCTCCGTTGAGCGGGTCACAGAGTAAACCAAAATCTGTATTCTGAAAGCAGCCGGGCACAAATTAGATACCCACGCGTACTGACACGCTAACATGCCGAGGCAAACATCTCCAGTTAAAACAAAACCGGACGGGCATGATATTATATTATATATTCTATTTTTCGAGAGCTGATCTGAATTTCAACTGATATTATATAACGAGGGTTCGAATACTTCTGTTTTTCATGTCTAATTTTGTTTCACTTTTTTTTTATCTTCGTTTTAAAATTCAAACAATCAATTCAAACTGCTCAACATGATCTTTATATTTAAAATGTGTTTAGGAGACCAAATTTTAAATATGTACAAAATCATTATTTCTGAATGATTTAGAAACAATGATTTTATACCTATCAAAAAGAAAATAGTAAAACATTTCTAAAAAATATATTTTGGTTTCGATACATGTTTTAATATGAAAATCGTGTTTAGTGGTTCAGATCAACTGTTTGGATTTTGAAAATGAAGATAAAAGATATGAAGCATGATGAAAAATGAAAAATATAAGACATTTAAATCCTTCTCTTATATTATATATTCACTCGATAATCAATTTTTGTTTATATTTTTGAAAAATGAAAATGAAGATAAAATATATTATATGCATCACACTCGCACTCTAAGTACAGATAAATCAGCCCTGTTGCATCATCTCCAAATCACTGAAAGTGGTTAAAAAAAGGAGCATCTTGGTTCTTGGAGAGGACATCTCCTTCTCCAATTCACCTTAACTGGAGACTAGACGACTCAACTATGACCATCTTTCCGCACGAGGAGTGGAAAAAAAGCTGAAGGAGAAGACATGCTCCCCCCTGTCCTCGTAAGTCAATATGACGTCACTCATACGCAAGAATTGCACGAGTGGTGAAGTCCCAATCCCTTCTGTAGCTTCCGTTTCATACGGGCAATGGAGTTGTCCTGTCTTCCAGACGACGCACGCTGCTCTATTTAAACCGTCCGATGAACATGGCAGGAGATGAGGTCATTATGTCTTTCATGTTAAACTGGAGAGAGTTTAACCGAGTGGCGAATCCTCGCAAGTTATCTGTTCCCGCCGACCTAACCCTTTATATCGGCGTGCGTGACCTTCTCTTCGTTCCCTCCCTTTTCTTCCCTTTTAGAGCGAGAGAAAGATTCTCTCTCTAACTAGCATACCAAACAAGTCTCCTCTGGTTGGTGAAACTTTTTAATTTACCCGAAATGGTCTGAATCAGTTGCTTCGTGGGAAGGTATTGAGGGTTTTTAGTGGGTTTTATCCTGATTGTTTTTTTTAATTCCAGTTTTCAACTCAAATTGAAACAGAGGGAGATGAGCGGGATGCCTCGTAGTGTAGAAACGGTTAACTTGGCGGCTGAGGCGATTGCATCAGCTGAGAGCAGAGTCCAGCAAACCGATGCACCGGTATGAGCTAGATTTTCTCTATTTTTCTCCTATAATTATTTTTACTCTTGGTTTTCGATTTTCGTGTGGTACTTATTTGAGATATTTGGGCGTGATTTTGTTTTTAACTCTGGAGCATGATTCCATGGAATTTTGTAATTGAATAAGTTCAGGACTATTTCTTTTTAGATTATTGGGGATTTATTATGCCGATGTTAAATGAGAAAAAGTCAATGAGCCTGACTCCATGATTCTGCTAGATAGTATCTCATTTGAACCAAAAAAAAAAAAATTAAAAGCGCGTGAATTGTGAAAATTAATTTAGTTCTTGTACTATTAGGGAAGGTCCTTAGTCCTTACTACAGTAGTTAACATAATCTGATTATAGTTAAATCATGTTTAATCTGTCTGTCACAGCTTACTAGTTTTCCTTTGTAGTGATAAAGGACTTATTTTTTGTTTAAATTGCAACTTAAATACATTTTGTAGTTCTTTGGCTTTTCTTTTTGTAAGCCAATTGTTTTGTAAAAAGAACATCTTCATAGAGTACCCAAATTTGATTATGAAATGTGGAAATAATTTACTGCGTTTTGGGTTAACGGATCTACCACTAATGTACTATTAGTATTGTTTTCCTTAAACAGCGAAGAAAAAAATGGATTTCATGCTTCACTCTGCCCTGCTTCAGCTCCAACCGACCCAACCAACGGCGCATCAACCATGCACCTTCTCCTTCCTCCCAACCTGTTTCGATCCCACCTGTGCCCGTTTATCCTACAGCAAATTCAAATCGGCTAACCCAACTTCCTTTCGCTGTCCCTCCTTCATCTCCTGCCACCTCTTCCCTTATGTCCGAACCTGCCTCCCTGACCCTCTCTCCAGCAGGGCCCACCACCTTAACCTTCTCCCCTGTGGGGCCCACATCCATTTTTGCTATTGGGCCATATGCCCATGAAACACAGTTGGTCTCTCCACCAGTTTTCTGGACTGAACCCTCAACCGCGCCTTTCACGCCTCCTCCTGAATCATTACATCTCACCACTCCTTCGTCCCCTGAGGTGCCATTTGCGGAATTTCTGAGCTCTTTCAACCCAAGTTACAAAAACGTGAGCAGTAATAGTGAATATACTGCGTACCAGTTTCCACCTGGTAGCCCAATTGGGCAATTGATATCTCCTACATCAGGGTGTTCAAATTGTTCATCTCCATATAGGGAAGGTTTCTTTGTACCAATTGGTGAGCCACCTAAAATAGTGGGTCCAGAAGGGATTGCAACACGGAAATCAACACCATGGCATGCACGAAAAGATGGGTCGCTTTTGGATGGGTGTATTAGTGCGGCTGTGCCCGATAGGGGACAAGAACATCGGGTTTCATTCGAGCTGAGGAAAGAAGCCGTGGACCTGAATGTAAATGTAAAGGAAAGTTTGGAAGAGGGAGAGACAGGGAAAATAAAAATTGAAGTGTTGGATGGTTGTCAGCGTTCGGCTTCACGCAAAGGGGCAAAGGAGTTCATGTTTGAGAATTCAGAGGGAAACATTTCAGGTGAGCCAGTTGTAGGATCTGACTGGTGGACCGAGGACAAGGTAGCCGTTACGAGCAAGAACCAAAAGAATTGGCCTTTTTTCCCTGTAGTTGAACCTAGTGTTAGTTGATGATTGATTATTCTAGTTAGATATTTTTGCTGGTTTTTTCTTGGGCAAGTAAGTTGCCAAGGAAATCAGTTTCCTTTTCTTTTGGTTTTTTGCGTGTGAAATTTGGGGTAGATTGTAAAATTTATTTTATGGGTGAATTTTGTTTTAGAAGAAATCTAATCACTAATAACTGATAAAGTGGTGTGCCAGGATAGCTCAGATTGACAAGAAGAGAGGAATTTGGGTATATTTTGCTAGAAACATGTAATATGCTTGGTTTATGGTATTTTCCCTGCTAAATGTGTTTTTATTGTACTTAGTATTATAGTGTGTAATACAAGTTTGCATACATTAGCTTAAATACAGACTTCATTTCTGTCTCTGCTTTCTTCTCTTTCCCTTGGGACTTGGGAGTTCAATTTATTATGTATTGACCAGACAACGCTTACACTGATATCTGTCTTTGAAATAGTCCAGACAGGCATCTACTGATCTACTAATGCATTTCTAGTTATAGTTGTCGAAATTAACAACTACAAATTCTTTTTTAGTCAACTTGAAATTTCTTCTCTTCTTAAAATTGTCAAGAACTATGACTGTCTATATGTTGTGTTTTTCTTTTTCTCAATTTTATATGCACAGATCATCTTTTTCTTCTTTTTTTTTAAAAAAAACTTTTGGTAAGAAAACTGATACATACTTCCTTAAATGGACTATGGAAATTGCATAACGAAGAAAATGTATGGAAATTGCATAACGAAGAAAATGGACTATGGGCAAAGACACTACTACAATTGTATGGACTTTCACACCAAGCAGATCTAGGTACTCAGGGATCATACTTCCTTAAATCCCTAGCGGAGTTCTCACCTTTCTTCAACTGCTCCGTGACACCTGATCAAATTTCAAACCGCTTAACCTGGAAATGGACGGGAGTAGGATTTACCACGGCATCGGCCTACAAGGTGTTACACCGAAGAGGAGTCAGGTGCGAATTCTATTAGGTGATCTCGAAACTAAAAATACCAATCAAGGTGAGAATCTTTGTTTGACTTTTCATAAATGATAGATTGCTAACAAGGGAGGTCCTCATAAAAAGAGGCTGTTCGGTGAGATGGGAATGTGTCATGTGCACAACCGATGAGTATGAAACACGGGACCACATGTTCTGGAATTGCAACTTTGCTAGGGGATTTTGGATGGGCCTCTTCGCGACACTTAATATAAGACCACCTACACATACCGAGGTGGCTCATGAAGTGTGGTGGAACCATAGAGTCACACTGCCTGGAGAACAGAGAAGAAGATGGGACGGGGCTTGGTTGGTTGGCCTTTGGACTCTATGAAAGGAGAGAAATCGGAGGATATTCTCCCAGGACCGAAAACAAGCGCATAGATTAATAAATGAAGCAACAAAAGAAACTTTTCTTTGGGCTTCCCATTGTTAGTAGGAGAAGGGTCAAGGGAAGAATGGGCACTGATGACCAAGTGCGTTCCTTCGCAGTGCTAATTAGTGTTCAATTTACTAGTTGATTTGTGTGTAAATAAGAACAAAACTCCATTTAGGAGATGTAAATAATTTTTTTATCAATATATCGCCAGCTGGCCAGTGGCCAGCTATCCTTCAAAAAAAAAAAAAAAATTGATACATCCAATGCGAGTAAACCCCTTATGTCGAAACAGTAAAAGAGGAAACGAGATCTACAATTCTACATAGTTGTTGAAAGTTAAGAGTGAGCAACCACAGATGATCGTGCCTGAACTCCTGGGCTTTCGTACTGATCATCTGGCAAAACTGATCTCCCTCGGGATAGCTGCATCACAGTTGCCAAATTCCAATTCACCATTCATAAATGACCAACAAACATCAATTGATTTTGAAAAACAATAAATACTGGTAAGTTCCACCTGGAATGCTGTTGCATTGTGAAAGAGAACATTTACTTTGTGCTCGGTGCTAGTTTCATGTTACAACTCTCAACTATAGGCAAATCCGATTTTTTTCCACAAAATCATTGATCCTTGTTGTTAAATATTTTTCTTTGTCGCTTTAATTTTTTATTATAGGGAGGTGAATACTTAATTTATAAAATCATACATTCTACAGCTGTACAAATTGGAAGTTCAGATTTGTCTTTCGGTGGTCGCTCTGCCTCAACACCAGACAATAGGACATTGGCCTTTCTAAAGCTGAAGCTAATCAATTGTGACACAATCTGAACAAACTTGATCGAATCATCAACATATCTTTTAAAAAAGCATTAAAGCCTTAAAGCACACCTGATGAACTATTGATCTCTACATGTACTCAGTAGCTGATATGTTTCCTTTTTAATCCACAATTATATGGAAGTTAGACATCACCCGACTTTCGATGGACCCATGTACATCTGGTAAGATGTTACACTTACACATCTTCCAACACTGAATTTTTAGGAGAATGCTAAACAGAGGTAAAATTGAGAAGAAATTAAAAACGTGATAAGCAGGGGACCTCTCATATCAGACATGGTAACAGTGGCATACCTACATAGGAGGTAGGTAGGCCAATTGACACTAATGAGTGTACAAGAATTGCCTTCTAACTGTAAAAATTTAGTTCAGTTTTATGGTTTGCCTTTACCTATTAACAGATTAACTTAAGAAATAAACTAGTTCCTAGATTAAAGAATGACCACCAAAAGACGTGCCTGTAATCCTTATCAGAAATTACTTAATTCACTGCTTGTAAGTTGTCTCAACTCTTCTGACTAGCACCACCGGGCTCTAAAATCAGTTATTCCTAAATCATGGTCTCGAGATTAAATATCAATCAGGAAGTATCAGTACTTTACTAAATCAGGAAATGACCATTACTTTTACTATCTAAAAATAGGACTGCACCTGGGCTCGCACTTGTGGCGCATCGTATGCGTTCACACTCTTGACGTATCAAGATTCGTGTGACACACAATTATTTGTGCATGCATCGCAAACCGCACTGGGGAGGAGATACAGTGTCTTCTTATTTCATTATTCTATATAGAACCTCAAGTAGTTTAGTTTGGGAGGTTTGCACTTTGCAATAGGCTGTGGTTTTCCAACTCTATTTAGCCAAGCCGGAGATTTCCAAATGCTTCCTTTTCTCGGGGTTGCATATATATGTGGCATGTACTACATCTGCATAATATATTGATCAGAAATATCTCCGTGAAACTTTGGCTAGCTCTTTTTTTCTTTAAGAACTAGGAAATTTTGCTAGTTCATTTGGGACCGTTAATTAGAAACTGAAGATGCCTAAGTGATACCTTAATTTTTTTTTTTTTTCTGTTATATTGGGGTTTAGAATTTTGTCCCTGTTCCTCTTGTCAGTTGATTTTGTAGTTTCATACAATCGAATGATGCTCGTACCACATATATAATGTGGGACAACATCATCATAAAAAAGTAATTAATAACAAGGTGAATTGACAAAATAATAATCAAATTAAGGGATATTCATGTACATCACCTGCCTAGTTGGTTTATAATTTGACACAGCATTTTTAACAAAGGATGCCAGGAAAAAGGGTACATTTCATGCTGACAGGAATGTCACCAACCAGATCTGGGGTATATCCACATCAGTGGGTTTGTTAAAGAAACTTTGGTACATATTTGAACAAGAGGAGGGTTTCAAATGCCTCCATTTTTGTTGTCTCCATCATGTCTCTATTTATTAAACTTTAATAACTCAAATTTTAAAATTTAATTAAAAGTCAAAATAAAACCGTTGGATATGATCTACATCATTTTATCTATGTGCTCATAAAAAATTATCACATTTCGATTTTGTTTTTATGTGAATCAATAAGTTGAAAAATCAACGTCTAGAAATTATCCACATTAGTACGTTTTTTACAAACTCTTGATGACAACTAAAACAAAATTGAAATGTCATAATTTTTTCCACGTGTATAGATAAAATGATGTAGATCATATTCAACGGTTTTATTTTGACTTTTAAGTTTTAAATTTTGAGTTATTAAAGTTTTTAAAAATAGAGACATGATGGAGACATGAAAAATGAAGGCATTTGAACCCTCTTCTTTGAACAAAGTCATATAAGAAATTTACACGTCGATGTTGACCTAATTAAAATATATTCAACCTTAAAAACTCATCTCATTAATTTGGCACATCTCGTGTTTTCTACATATGCCGTAATAACTTTTGTGCTTTCAATAAAAAAAATTACTAATAAACATATATAAACAAATTGATGTAATTACACAAACAAAAATAGAACTTTATTGAGTTTGAAGAACAAAGCCACGCTAGTATATATGTCTTCTACGTTCACAATCATCATAATCAGTAATATAACATGTTGCATTTTGATATAGCTCCGCATTTCACGACATATTGTACAAGGTATACATTATTCAACAAAATGGAAAAGAAAATGTGATATCCAATAACATTTTCGTACTAGTAAGTAAATATGTTGTACATGCCAAAGATGCCAAGTTGCCTTGCAGGAGAGAGCGAAAACAAGTTTTCCCTCTTCTTCAAATTGCCAAAGTCCCCGAATTGCCCTGCAAGAGGAAGGAGAGGTAGAGAGAGAACTACAATTAACTACCTTTCCCTCTCTCTCTTACCACACCACTCGTCATCTTTCTTTGTTCCGTCCATCATTCCAGTGCGCCATCAATGGGAGAAAGCAATACACTACCATCTTGCTAGCTATCAAGTATATATATATATACACAAGTAGCTTTTAGTTGTTCATGAGAGAAATAAAGGATATATGACTCAAGGAAGCAGGGAGGTTAGATAGAGGTGCTTTTATAGTGCTTTTGAAGAGGAAAGGAAAAGGCACAAATGAAAGATGTGATAGCTAATGGCATCTTCCAAGGGATATGCTAGAAGCACATTTTAATGGTCACCTTTTGTGACCTGCCACCATTTTTTCATGGCATCTATAGGATATCCTAGTGAAGCTAGTACAGAGGGCATGGTGCCTTTCATTTTCTCCTGTCGAAAAGGCCATAAAAGGATTTTTCGGTTAGGCCACTATATTTTTCTTAGTTCTGGTAGCCTTTTGTCTTTTTAAATTGCTGGGCGTTTTTAGCATAGGCTCTGATTCGATGGCTTGTATTGGGGGCTCAAGAATTGAAGGGTACTGGATTTGTAGTATTAATCATGTTTATTTCAACTGGTAAATTAATGTCGTTAATTGGCAACAGCGTTTTATAATACTGGCTAGCTAGCTGTAACAGTACGACAGCAACGCTGTAAGGTTTTCAGACCTCAAACGTTAAGATATATATGTTTAAAATTATGAAAATATAACTACAACAGCTATAGATAATATATTACTGTGATAGTGAATAGCTTGCGCGTAGCTTTAAGTTTTTCAGACCTAATTAAAACATTAAAGTATATTAAAAATTACAGGAAATACAACTATATATAACTACTGTAACTGGGTACTATTACCGCGATTAGTTGCACTATGCTACAATATAAATTTGGACATTTTTTTTTCTAATTTATAAAGCTCAATATATGTGATAAATATTTTTTCCTTACTAGATCTCTGAAAAGTGAAAAGAAATATTTTTCTTTACTCGATGTCAGGAGCAATTTCAAATTATAATCGGTCCGTGATCTTATTCTTATTATTTAATTAGTAATGAGTTGGAATTTTTAATTTCGTTTATTAGCAAATTAGTTGTCAATTTCTCTTCTAATTAAATTGTTTTTTTTTTTAGAAGTTAGCAGCGACCTAAATTGCTTCTTTAGTGGAATAAATTGTCCACCCTTTTTCCATATTGTCTTTTGTAGTGGACGGTCCCTTTTGCATTGAAAAACACCAATTGGGGAGAAATTTAATATGTTTGAATTTGTTCTCTTTTACTTTTCTTGTTAATGATAAATATGGCATTTTATGCAATATTAATAACTAACTTTTGCTATGTCGGTAATTAGCTCAAGCAATAAATTGTGGACCTGGCCATGATGGAGCGAATTGCAATTTAAACCTTGTTTACCTGAGACAATTATACTATTACTAAAGTTTAAATTACAAGTATGAAAGGATTACATTGACTAAAAGATATACAGTAGTACATTTGAATAAACGATACAATATTTCAAAAGAGATAGGTACATGATTACAGCACAATGCTTTTTCTGAATTTTTTTAATTAAGCCCTGACGAATTTTAGATTTAGACAGGTGAGGTGATTTGAATGGGGTTTTGAATATTTAGCATGTATATTTCTCACGTTGATTTACTAGTTATGAGAAGGGAGAACTTATTAAATAATTCTTCAAACCAACCAATTCTGACATATAAAGGGTAGTGATATTAACACCACATTTTATTTTATTAACACAATATCTTAAAATATTTGAATAGAATGGACAATTTTGTCCCCTCATAAATATCACTGTAGTTGTTGACATATCTTTCTTTTATGTAATTATATGCTATGATCATTTATTACCAATTGATTTCTATAACTGTTCGATCTTCTCTTCTTATTTTGTAAACCTTTTAAAAAGGAGAAAAAATATCTAAAATTTCAAACATTGAGTGACAAGAGAATGAACCAATTTATTATTTTGCTCATTATTCTTTTCCATAAATTCAATATATAATTTGATATATGTATTTTTATTGATCTAGAACAACACAGCTATATTGCTTGAGGTCCTTTTAATTATTCTTCTAGTTATATACTTCTAAATCTATATGTGTGTCTAAATAAAATTGAAAGAAACAAATTATAATTCTGTTTTGTTATTATTTAAATCAAACAGATGAAGAAGAAGCGGTGGCGGATTAAGTGCAACTAAATGGAGGTAATTTTTTTAAATTTTTTTTTATGTTTATACATGATTTTTTTATATAATTTGAGTAAAATATTATGAGTACTGTAAAATTTACTCCATTCGCAGCATGGAAATTTTATATAATTGACTCTAATTCATGTTGGTTCTCATAATTAGAATGTCTGGCTCCGCCAATGAGAAGAAGAGAATATGCCGGGACGATATTGAAGTTCAGTAATTCAACAATGGTGTTAATTGAAAGATCAGGACAGTTGCTTTTGTGAAGAAGAAGAAATTAGAAGGAAGCTCAAGCATCACATACCAGACATGAAACTTTATCTAATTAGTTTATTGTTCAATTAAAGGTGAGGTAGCACAGTTGGTTAGGAAAAATGTCCTAAGACTGTTGATTATTTAAAGGTCGAGAGTTCGATTCCCCTCACGACTTCGCATTAATTGTTTTACTTTTTCTATAAGACCCTACATATATATGGTAATTAATATACCTTCTATTTTGATTTCCACAAGAGAAAAATAAACAGAGATGGTAATATAGGTAGACACTAATATACACACTTTTAATTGAATATGTTGTGTTAATAAAAAAATTAGTGTTGTTAATATCAGCACCCATAAATGAGGCATGACGGAATTTGATTAGTTATCATGCCTTCCTTTTCTTAGGAAGAAAGATATCTGACTTTTAATGTCAATTGCTATATATAGCTAACATATAAATATTCACCGTCTTCATTAAAACAATGTCACTTTACAGGGAAACATCTTTCTTTATGCACTATTGCCAAGAAATTAATTATTGGCCACATTTCTTCAATGAAAATAACATTTTGTTTGACCTTTTGTCACATTAAGTGCAGTAGAAATGTTGCGGATGACTCGATTAGTGTTGTATTTGTATTGCTTTATAGCTACCCGTGGGAGTTGACAGCAACATCAACATGTGCCACCAAACAAAACCTCATGATACAAATAAATTTTAGTTCAATTCAGGAAAAAAGATGCTTGTAGAGTTGTAGTGCTAGTGTGTCACCACTACTAAAGAATTTCCATTAATTCATTATTGTTAAAATACACTACTACAAGAAACACAGACAAGCTCAATTGAAAAGCGAGAGCTTGGCGATAAAAATAGCGATTTAGGCAATTTTGAGAAAATTCAAAAAAAAAAAAGAGAAGAAGAAACAAACAAAAACGAGCGATGGCTGTACAAAAAGCCCGCCAATTAGAAGCGGTACGAGCTCGCTTTGGATCTCTCATGGCGCCAGGCCCAAATCCAAACGGCCCTGACCCTTTGAAAAGGTCCTATTTGGAATCTCTTTTGTCACAGCCACGATGGCACTCGCCAACACAGATGCAGCGTCCTAGAGAGATGAGATCCTCGTTGGTTTTGACACGTATTTCTGAGATTAAACGTAGATCAACTCCAACGCATCCAATCTGTTTTCGATGCGGGGATCGGGAACACAAAGCAATCGAGTGTCAAAACGTCTTGATTTGTTTTTTATGCAATAAGGCAGGGCATAAAAGCACCTCCTGCCTTACTATCACGTCGTTTCCTCTTCCTGTCACTCCATCACACAGTGCCCAAGAGAGTTCCGATTTTGAAGCAGTAATGGCGCCGATCGATAATCGGCGAGGTGCGGCGCGTCCACGCTACCAACCTTTTGGTACTCGACCTGCTCATCGGGATAATGCTCTTCCTTCAGTCCCTCCGATGATCAATCCAACCTCTGGGCCGCCATTTCAACCTATTCCACTTCAGGCGATGCCCGATCAACCCTTTCACAACCAGATTAGCCTCCGTTACATAACTCCCAGCCCACTAGAGCTCAGATGACTCAAACACCACCAGATAGGCCTGTCCAGTTGCGAAGACAGGATCCTTCTCCCCCGGAACCTAGCCTCCAACCACTGCACGATAATCCTCTTCTAGAACACACTCCTAGACAAATATAACCTCCAGTTCTCATGTTTCATACTACACCGGAGTCGGAATCAATCCACCGAGAACTCCAACTCAGTTTCCTGCTAGATGATATAGCCGCTTGGGGACCCGATGAAGTGGAACGGGTTCTTCGATTTTCTTTCCCTCCGTTTAAATGGCGAGTTGCCGTATATGATGAGTACATCTATGTCATTCAAACACCATAAGAAGACTGGTTGCAGGTGGCTACCAGAAAGAAGTGGCTCCGTATGGAGGATATCCAGTTCCCGATTGTCAAATGGGATGCCAGTTTCAACTCAGGTAAGCGCCTTACTTCCGTTTGGGTGTGATTACATGGTTTCCCTTTTGATCTCTGGACCTGGGATGAATTTACGCGTTTATTTGGTCCTTTTGGTGCTGTAATGTTAGAGCTTGACCCAGGTACCAGATTCAGATATGATTACCGCTTTGCCCGAATCCGACTAGGGATTGGGGATATCTTTGCACTGCCCTCCCAGCATAACCTGACACATCGGGCTCAAAACGGTTTCGTATCCACTTTTGACTTAGATATTGAAATAGAGACTGCCTCCACTGAAAGTGTGAATGCCTGGAGGGGCAGAACCAATGGAAGACCTTATCCCAACGGTACCATATTTGGAGTGTCACCCCCACAGGTCCCCCCAGCCCCTCCCCCAAGCCCAGTACCAGCTAACCCTGCACCTATTCTACCCCCTGTCATTCCTCATCCTATGGATGAAGATGTTCTCCATCAGACAGTTCTTCCCCATGCTTTATCTCATGTTCATACCTATGTCTCTCATTCAATGCCAGCCTCAGCCCCACCTGCACAGAGAGCCATATATTCTACTCAGCCAATACATTCCCCCAATCTAGTCACTCTCATTATTCCAAGGAGAAGGGAAGGCATTATAATTGATGAAGGGCATAATGATAAACAACCCACATTAGGATCATCTCCTACTGACAAAGGAAAAAAACCTCTCTGGGTTGTAAGACAAACCATCCAGCTGTCACTGATTATGATTTTGACGACTCTGATGAGGATTCATTCCAGAATGCTCTAAATGCTATACATAATATTAGCAGAGAAAGGATCTACCTCTGGTATTCCAACACATCAGCCTCACCCTCCTCCCCCTCCTTCACAACATCAGCCAAATGTACTGGATGCTGAGACCATGTACATGCAACATGTTTTACATGATATGGTGGCTTGGAACAATCCCCCTCCCTTCAGTACTACACCACAACCACCAGAAATTGTCATCCCCCTGGATAATAGTTTTGCCCCCTCTCCCCTGTTCTGCAAGATCCAGCAGACACTCATAAAACCTTCTCAGAAACAGATCTCCTTGTTCAGACTGACAGTGACTCAGACAGCCTCCTTATAGCTGACCTTATAGCTGACATGCAAGATGAACTTCCCCTCTCTGCTAGATCCAAAAGATTACAAAATCAAAAACTTAGTGCTCATGCTAAGAAAACCCTCAAAACACACATTCCAAAACCAGCTAAGAAAGTTTCTTTCACTAAACTCTCCCCCGCCAGAAGGCCTGCTAGCTTCTCCCCCATTAGATCTCACACTCCTTCTAAAGCTAAACCTGTCTCAGGCAAAAAATCTAAACATTCTCATCAACCTAGATCTCCTACCAAAAAATCATGTTCTTCATCTAATATCCAACACAATATACCACACCTGAAGTCATTGAAATTTCAGAAACCTCTACTGAGTATTCTCAAGTGGATACTCCTGAGATTAATCAAGAGTGGAGATACAACCCCTCTATCCCTCGAAGAAGTTTTAGGGTTCAGATGCTGCAAACTAACACCCCTATTCTGAAGAAAGCACAAAAAAAGAAATCCTCTGGGACAACCAAACCAGCAGGTAACATGTTACTTCATAACTTTCCTTATCATAGATTTACTTCAGCTCAAGTAGAGCATTTATTCAGTGTCTATATTATCATATTAGGTAAGGATGCCCAGGATAGAGAAATGATCATTTCAGCTTTACAAAAAATGGACAGGGCTCAATTTGAGCATTTACTTAGGTCATTACATCTACACAATTCACACACATTTAATAAGATAGTTATTCAAAAAGAGCATGTTTTCCCTATAGGAATACCACACAAGGATGGTACAACACAGTTTACATGATTATTCTCAACTGGAATATTAGAGGCATGAACTCCCCTAGGAAAATATTAGTTTTAAGTGAATACATTCAACGACATAAAGTAGATCTGATAGCTATACAAGAAACCAAAAAAGATGAATTTAGTAATAGAATACTTAGATCTTTATCCCATAATCTAGATCTTTGGCTTCATGTGCCTTCCCAAGGAGCTTCTGGTGGGATTCTCTTTGGAGGAGACAGTAACAAAATAGATATTCTTTCACATAGTACACATCAGTTTTGTTTAGACATACACTTAGTGAATAAAATTGACCAAACAGAATGGCAATATACTATAGTTTATGGGCCTACTAAGAGAAGATTGAAAAAATCCCTATGGGTTGAACTAGATCAAATTAGGGCTGGACATACCAAATTTTGGATCATTAGTGGGGATTTTAATGTGATTAGATCCCAGCAAGAAAAAACAGGACCTAATTTTGATATGCAAACCAGTAGAATGTTTAATCAATTCATTAATAGACATTTTCTCCTTGAACACAAACTGCATACTAGGAAATACACATGGTCCAATGGGGCTAACTTTGCTTTATTAGATAGATTTCTTACTACACTAGATTGGGATCAAAAATATCCCCACAGCCATGTTCAAGATCTCCCTAAATTATTATTGCAAGTAGAAGGAACACCTATACACAACCCACCCCATCAATTTTGCATAGATCCTTTGTGGTTAGAACAAGAAGACTTTTGTAACTTGATAATTAAGTGGTGGAATGAATATCCATTGACTAAGGACAATATTGCTTATAGCTGGAATCTTAAACTAGGTTACATTCGTAGGAAAATTAAAGGTTGGTCCAAAAACTATTATGGGAAAAAGAAGAAAGCAAAAGTTTCTATTCTTACTAGAATCCAAGAACTATATATTCTTCAAGAAGTTAGACAGTTACATTCTCATGAATTAGATGAATGGACTACACTTAAAAATACATTAGAAGACTTGTACTTAGAGGAAGAATTATATTGGAAACATAGATCAAAACAGAAGTGGTTAGAGGAAGATCATAACTCCAAATATTTTCATGTAGTGACTAATCATAGGAAAAAAAAGAACATTATCAATTCCCTTATAATTAATGATGTTACTACCCACTCTCCAGCAACAATTAAATCTCATATACAAGAGTACTATAAAAATATTTTAGGGTCAGAAGGAATCAAATATGCATCATTGACTAAAGACTTTTGGGCTTCATTTGATAAAGTGACTGAATCAGAGAATACAATCTTAGAAGCCCCCTTTACACTATCTGAAATTCAGAAAGCATTGTTTGATTGTGAACCCAATGGGGATCCTGGCCCAGATGGTTTCTCCTTTAAGTTCTTCCAACACTTTTGGGATCTTATCAAACAAGACTTGTTGTTATTATGTACCAGCTTTCATAATCATACTTTACAACTTGATAAACTAAACAAATCCATCATTTGTTTGATTCCTAAAACAAAAGATGCTGCCACTATCAATAAGTTTAGGCCCATCAGCTTAGTTAATTGTAGTTTCAAGTTGATCTCCAAGATTCTCACATTTAGGCTAGGATTTCTTATGAATAGACTAATAGATGAAAGCCAAGCTGCCTTCCTCCCTAACAGATATATTTTAGATAATATTATAGTTAGTCATGAATTGATTCATTATAGTAAACAGAATAACCAACAAGGAGGTGTAGTTAAAGTTGATTTTGAAAAAGCATATGATAAAATACATTGGTCTTATATTATAGAAGTCATGCATAGTAGAGGGTTTGGACCCACTTGGATAAAATGGATTACTCAATGGCTTCTTAGTTCTCAATCTTGCATTAATGTGAATGGAGAGCTCACCCGTTACTTTTATTGTAAGAGAGGGGTGAGACAAGGAGACCCTCTCTCTCCTTTCTTGTTTATTTTAGCTGCTGATGTGTTAAGTAGAATTTTTACTAAAGGTAAACAAGCCAATATGATTAGAGGATTAGGTCCCACCTGTTTTAATAATACCTCAATAACCATTGTCATTATGCGGATGATACAATTCATTTTTTAGAAACACATCCAGATATAGTTGAATCATCTTGGTGGGCCATGCAAGCCTTTGAGGCAGTCTCTGGTATCAGGATTAATTTAGATAAAACTGAAATGTATGCTTTAAATACACCTCATTTACAATCTTTAGCTCATATATTTAGATGTAAAACTGCTTCCTTTTCGATCAATTATCTAGTATTACCTCTCCATGATAAAAAAACTCACAGTGACAGATTGGAGATTTCTGATTGAAAAAATCAGTAAGAAACTCCAAAATTGGAAAGGACAATTATTGTCTATTGGAGGTAGGCATACTCTTATTAACTCAGTTCTATCTTCTGTTCCTCTATATGCTTTATCCCTCTATAAAGTACTAGCCACTGTTATTCTTGAGATAGATAAACTTAGGTGTAGATTCCTTTGGCAAGGAGGTCTCAGATCAAGGAAAAAGTATGCTTTAGTTCAATGGCCTGTATTGTGTTTATCCAAAAAATATGGGGGTTTAGGAATTCTTGATCTTAGAGATATGAATATAGCCTTATTACTTATATGGTGGTGGAAATATAAAAATCCATCTTACTCTAGTCCTTGGAAACGTCTGATTTCTCATGTATACTCAGCCCATAGAGATAATACAAGATTTTCACCTTTTTGGAAAGCAATTATGAAACTTAATAACTTAGGTAATTGTAGTGTACAATATACACCAGGTAGAACATCACATGTCAGATTTTGGGAAGACATATGGTTTGAAAATTGTACTTTAGCTTCTAGATACCCTCAAGTTTATAGTTCTTGTGCTAACAAATATATCCTCTTTTCTGAGGTGATTAATACCCAAGGGCAAGGTGTGATCTTTAGTGATACTCTGACAGGGATAGTAAGGGCTGAATGGAATGAACTACTTTATACACTTAGCAAGATCTCTTTCACTCATGATTTTGATAAGTTGGCTTGGAGATGGGACACCAAGGGGGATTTTTCTGTGAGATCTATTTACCAACTTCTCAACTACAAAGGGGTTATGCCTATACAACCAATGTTTAGTTGGTCTATACCAATTCCCCCTAAAATCCGCATTTTTATGTGGTTGGCCTTTAAAAATAGAATACTAACTAAATTAAATCTTAGGAAAAAAGGTTGGCAAGGCCAAGTGCAATGTGTTTTTTGTGATACTGATGAATCGGTTAATCACTTATTTCTTAAATGCAGATTAGCTCAGCAAATATGGTTTTGGCTAGGACTAAACCAACAGTACTACCAACAGTGGGTTTCTTATTGGTTTTTAGTGCTACATGCTGGACAATATGGAAACATAGAAATGAAATAAGTTTTCAACAAAAAACGCTTAAATCAGCTCGCTTATTGATATATTTAATTATATTGTTGGTTTTTTATTAGATAGGTAATAAGAAAACAAAACAGAAACTGCGCGAAGAAACGCAGAGGTGGTTGCCCAGGGAAGAGATCATGGATGCTATCCCTCTTCGTGTTATCTGGCATGGAGAAGAAAATAGTGTCTCTTATAGACAGGATGAAGAGACAGACTCTACTCAGTGACTTTTTGTTTTTCAGTGAATCTTATGATATAGGATATATATACTAGTTTTAGCGTTTTGATGCATGTTTTTAAAGGAGTCTGTGTGGTTGGATTAGTTACTTCTCTGAGTTATTATAGATACACTGTGTGATGCGACAAAGGAGTTAGCTTATCAAAGAGCTCCTTCTTTTGTAACTGCACTTGGTTTCGTTTTCATGAATGAAACTTGGCCTCGGCCTTTTTACCAAAAAAAAAACAAGAAACACATTTACTATTGCATCTTTACCATTATGTGTCCTTCCGCATAGATGGTGTATGTAATAAGTGGCAGCAATTTAATTACTTTGAACTTTTTACCGATTGTTCGGTCTAACCAACCGATGGCGTTGATGCCTGCCCTCATTTGCCATCGATTAAATTTTAAGTACAGTTAGTATTGAGTGACTCTTCGACATCGGTTTAGCTCAACAGACGATGACATTGAGGGGTGACTTTTACCATCTGTTGTGTTACATGGTCCGTTGGTGTTGGATTGATCAACACTGACTAATATCCTTACTGAACCGATGGTGATATTTTTGAGTGGCAAACGGTGGTAAATAATTGGAACCTAGGTCATACAGGTACATCAATTTAATTGATGGTGTTCTCCAGATATAAAATGGCGAGTCCTTAGTAATTTTATCTCCCAGCCGTCTCCTATGAGCGAATTTAAAGGTAGCAGCCGCTTGTCTATGCGCGAATTTAAGGCGCTATATGATTAGCATGCCACATTAATTTCTCAATAATTTGGATTGAAGGCGCCACCCCTTTCACATTAATCTCTCAAGGTTAATTTTTTTTTGTGATGTATTTATTATTTATTTTTCTGTTATTTTGTTAATTTTGTGTCATTTAATTTTCTATTATTTAATTTATTAGTTTGACCGAATTATTGTATTGTTTTGTATTGTATTGTGATCCATATTGTCCCGAACATCATGAATTAGGTTGCCTTTTAGGTCGATGCTCGTTCAAAATTAATCTGATAGGGATTAATTTTGAATAGTCCCCGTTTTGGGACTACTCTTTCAATGTTTTTGTCTCATCTATGATGTGAACAAATGTAAGCGGATTTAGTATTTAAGAAAGATTCGGGTGCATTTCTCCTTATTGTTCCCACGAGTATGTATTGTTCCTTTTTGTGTCTAAATGGCCGGAGGTGGATCTTACGCGTACTTGGAGAGCATAGGGGAAATGCTGCCGAATTTTTCTTTAATGCTAAATCTGCTTACATTTGTTCACTACTGAGACGTAGCATTCAAAGAGTGGGTTAGGATTGTGCACCGGCCCACTATATGTAAGCCCTAAATAGAAATGCCAAGATGAGTACCTAATCTTGTTCTTGTTTTATATTTTTATGTGCAAATATGGGTCGGGATTGGATGTATGGACCATATCATAATAGTCCTGAGTTTATGAAGGGTGTTGATCGTTTTATAGAGAAAATAAGGGTTTAACAACTATTCCTTGTCTTTGTCGATTGTGTTGTAATATTACATTGTTTGCTGACTCTGCAGCATTTCAAATCATTATTTGTAGGTGGGCATTCAAATACTATAAAAAAAAAATTTCCTAATGAGCCTGTTGGTTTTATGGACCCCGAGGAAACATGTGGGAGGTATTTGGCGGGTGCTGATGAGATCGAGAATTTGCTGATCAATACATAAGGACATCATTGAAGGAAAATCGAGACAAGAAAATTATATTCATACCGTATATTTAGCTGTTAGTTCTCTCTCTCTATTTATATAATTTATTTCAATTTCTTTCTTTTCGTAGATAACTCGTGTGATTCATAATAACTCGTGTGATTCCTAATATACAGAGATCATTGGGTATTGGTTGTGCTGCACGCCAGAGAGAGCACTTTGCACGTGTTTGATTCCAGTAACAAAACTCAAAGAAATCTACTTATCATCAAGGCGCTTGCGGAGTAAGTTTTTCAAACTTGAATTTTATATGTAGTCTCAAAATGTTTCCTTTTGCACTTGCGAATTCTTGATTTTCAAAATGTTAAACAAATTCTTCTAAGTATTGATTATTATTCCCTGTAATAATATTTTAACAACTCCTACAAAACGGATAGATGTTATGGAGGACCTGGAAAAAATGTTACCTTGAAGGTGGTGAAATGCAAGGTAATTATTAGTGAATCTAGAATTTATTTGAAAATTGCTAAGTAGAATGTTATTAAATTAGTCATAGGGACTTAGTTGCAAAAATTGGGAAAATTGATAAGTTTAAGCCTCAATCGACTCGAGGTTGCTTGACCATTTTGTGTGTATTTAAGTGATGTGCTTCATGTGTTTTTTTATTATATTGTGCGATACTTGAATTGCTATTATTATTATATTGTCTTTAAATCTAATTGTTGTTTAATACAGTGCCCACAACAACTCGGCAGTTGGGAATGTGGATATTATGTCATGTTGTTCGTGCATGACATAATAACTCGCTTCCTCGGCGTTTTCCAAACTTAAAGGTATGCATATTTTTTTATATTGTTAGCATATTCAATGTTGCTTCAAAATTACGCAATTAAAATTGTAATTTAAAACCTTCTATCATTTGCAAAATGCAGGACTTCCCAAAGATTACAACGGAACAAACATCGACTACATCCGATCAGTGTGGGGTAACTTCTTACAGGATGTTTTGGTGGAAAAAAGTTATACAATTTAATTAGGGTGTGTTTTTTAATTTGTTGAACTTGTTTAATTTAGGATGTGTTATTTTAATTTGTTGAACTTGTTTAATTTAGGATGTGTTATTTTAATTTGTTGAACTTGTTTAATTTAGGATGTCTTATTTTAATTTGTTGAACTTGTTTAAGATGTGTGTGTACATATCCTGATGTCTTTTTATCATAGGCCAGCAAAATATACGGTAGCTGGCCATATATAAAAATTATTTTTTTAAAATTAAAATTACAATCAGTAACGGCTATTTGTAAAGAACCGATCCTGATTATCCCAATCAGGAACGGCTCTTCATATAGAACTGTTCCTGATTGTTGGACAATCAGGATCGGTTCTATATAAATAGCTGTTCCTAATTGTGATATATTAGTATCGGCTCATATATTTAGCCGTTCCTGATTGTAATTTATTAGAATTGGCTCTTTAACAAAATGACCGTTCCTGATTGTAATATATAGTATCGGCTCTTTAAAATGAACCGTTCTTGATTGTACTAATCAGGATCGGTTCTTTATATAAATAGCCGTTCCTGATTATGATATATTAGTATCGGCTCATATATTTAACCGTTCCTGATTGTAATTTATTAGTATCGACTCTTTAACAAAATAACCATTCCTGATTGTAATATATAGTATCGGCTCTTTAATATTAACCGGTCCTGATTGTACTATATAGTATCGGTTCATTAATATTAAACCGTTCCTGATTGTTGAATTAGTATCGGCTGATTAATAATTAACCGTTTCTGATTGGTGTATCTGTATCGGCAATTAACCGATCCTGATTAGTGGTACTATCTGTATCGCTTGGGTCAGTATCGCCTCGATTTCGTTCCTGATAGGCGATTTTTAACCATTCCTAATAGGCGAATTCCCACTAGTGTTTTCAAGTTATGGAGGTCAAAACTCGAAAATTTCGTAATCATATAAATTTTCATAAAAAAATATGAGAGTTCATTTTATAATATTCATAGCAATTACTCTAATTTAAATGGAAAAATTATGTAAGAGTACAAAAAAAATTTAAAATAAATGAGAGAAGTGACACCATTCATTTGTGAGTAGATCCGCCACTGCTGTGAAGTATCAGAAATAAGCACTTCATGTACGCCGTATCACATGCTACGACTTGACACGGTGTGTTTAGGTGTCCCGAGCATGTGCAGGCTAGGCCATGCGTGCAATCTCTTTTGTTTAATAAGGGATAAGTAGATTTTTTATTACGCGTCATTATCTAATGAAGGCGTATTAGTACTTAGTAGTGTTGGTGTGCGCTGTAGAAGGATACTGACCCCTGGGGGCAGCTGGGTCGTAGGTTGCACAAAGAAAATAATATATATAACAAATATTAAATACATAGAAAAGAATCCTGATTCGACTGGTTGATGCTGGGTTGGATTGGGCAAGGCTGTGCTGGGGTGGCACCATGTGTTTGGGCGTGTTGTCCGTGTTACGCATGAATTAATGCATGTTCCGCAGCCGTCCTCTTGACACAACACGATTAAGGACACGTCCCGCGGACACACAAACATGCCACACATAAACCCGTATGGCGTGCCAGTACGGGTGTAGCGTGTTTTTTGCAATTCCATATCCTACCTCTATGCATAGAGGTGAGTAAATCGCTCATAACTTGTGACTCGCTCGTAATTCGCTCGCCGAAAGCTCGCTAACAACTCACTCATTATTAACTTGCTAACAATTCGCTCATTATCAACTCGCTCATTAACTTAATGAACTGAGCATGAGCATATCCCAACTCGCTCATTAAGAACTGAATTACATGAAATCATATCACATCCAATCCCAATCGGATCAAACCCAAATCCAACTTAGTTACACTCAAACCCAGGCATCCAGGGATCCTAACCTAACGGATCTAAAGTTCCTTCTCCTTATGTACTCTATTACTCTCTCATACTCACAGTCCTAACTTCACTCACTTTCGCTAACTCCAAGTCCCCAACCCATAAGATAGCTGTTTGATTTTGTTAAATTTGCTTATGGACAATTTTTTGTTAAATTATGTACTGTTTAAGCAGGTTGGATTATGACAATTTGTTAAATTCCAATGTTATTTAGTTTTTGAATGATGTACCTGAAACAAAAAAAATCGAAACAAAATTCAAATTGCCTACAAGCTTGATTTCTTAACGAGTCGCTTAATGAGCACGAGTCAACTTGAGCATTTAACGAATTGAGCACGAGCACAGCTGTCAACTCGGTATTGTCTTCTCAACTCGAGTCAACTCACTCATTAAGCTAATGAACTAAACACGAACATTTCCAACTCGCTCGAACTCGCTCATTAATGCGCAAGGCTTTTCTGGAAAAAAAAAATATATATGTTGTTATTTATGTCATGACACCCTATCGGTCGCTGAAGTCCTATTTTGTTGTAGTGTCAGCCAGATATTTTCTATTATACCCGTTGTAAGTTACTTGCAATATTTAGCTACTTTTTCTGAAAGAAGCAAATGCGCACTTGTTAAGATTATAATTTGCAAAATTATTAAGATTATCTAAACATCATATAAGGGCCTTTTATATCAGTTTTTCAGCATTGTAAAACTATTTTGCAAACAAGCCTAGAAAAAGAAAAAGGTGAGAAACCTATTATTGGCAACATCAAGTTAATAGGAGCTTTTGAAAGTGGGAAGCACATGAGTGATCTATGCACCAGAAGTATTGCAATAAAAGGTAACTCAAGATATTTCCTATAAAGTAGGCCATCGCCGACATTTTTATTAATATCCAAAGTTAATTACAAATTAATAAATATACTCAGAACTCCTGGGTTTTTCCCAAAAATGTCCAAACTGGCCATAATTTGGCCGGTTTCCTCCTCTCCAGAAACCGGCTAGATTTTTTTTTTTTTTTTTAAGAGACACTATGAAGAGCAAGATAATGAAATCTAACACTGAAAATTTTAATTTTTATTTAAATTATTTGTTATATTACTTCTTTTGATGTATAATTAGCATATTTATACTAAAATACGCTAAATTACTTGAAATTATGTTGAATTACACTATATTACATTTAAAAAGGTCAAATGTTAGCGGATGGTGCCGCTACATTTACGCTAAATTATGTTAAATTATGCTAAATTCCGGTAAATTACATATGAATATGGATGATATCATTACTGAGAAGGTGAAAAACAACGACGAAACTTCAAACGGTCATAAAATGGCTCGAGTGTCCGATTTCAACAAATGACCACTTTCGGAAAGCTTGCAAAAATACGCATGCGTCAGTGCCCGCGATGATGGATTTCAAAATTCAGAATTGCCAAAAAATAAAGAGAAGAGCCTCAAAACTTGAGTTGAAGTTTCCGATTAAGATTTTCATTTCTATTATTCAATCTAAGTAGCTCAGTAAATTAGTTATATAATGAACTTGTAGAATACTAATTTTTACTATTTTTGGAATTTTTTTACTATTTTTTATGATTTATGAAAGATGGCACAAAATCGGCCTAATTTGGCGTAATTGGCGTAGTTTAGCGTAATTTACCGTATTCATTATAATTAGCAAAATTAGTGTAATTTAGCGTAATTTAACATAATTTAACATAATTTAGCGTAATTTAGTGTAATTCAACATAATTTCAAGTAATTTAGCGTATTTTAGTATAAATATGCTAATTATAAATCAAAAGAAGTAATCTAACCAATAATTTAAACAAAAAAATTGAATTTTTAGTGTTAGATTTCATTATCTTGCTCTTCATAGTGTCTCTAAAAAAAAAGAAAAAAAAAAGGGAATATTCCGGCCAAATTCAGATCGGTTTGGACATTTTTTGAAAAAACCCAAGAGTTCCGGGTATATTTATTAATTTGTAATTAACTTTGGATATTAATAAAAATGTCAGCAGCTTTCGTATCACTAAAAAGCATGTTAAAGACCTTATCAACTTTATTCTGTTCTCAATGGCATAACTAAAAGGTAATCAAATCACAAAGTGATGAATTTAGTTGAGATGTTTATATCTATGATGTGAACTCATTCGAGTTTATCCATTTTTACTGAACAACAAGGGTCCTGATTGTCACTTTGTTGTTGCTTTCCATCTTTTCTGATTGTACGACAAATCACTAAGAAAATTATCAGAAATATAAATTATACGCAAATCTGCAAATAATTTGAAGTTCTTGCTTTAAAAATTAGACAAGGACAGGATTTCAATCAACTAGGCACTAGATATTTTCACTGCAAAAAGATAATAATTAATAAAACCTTGCACTCTGCCGACAAGCCTTATAAGCCTTTTATTTCAAACTTGCTAATTTTAACCCTTGAATAATACTCGAAATTACATAAAAAAGGGGGCAATGGTAACAAAAAGTACAAGATTAGACTGCATCAGATGTGGCACGCGAAAGAGAGAAAGGTGATCCAACAGGGGCTATTAGACCTAGATGCCGCATAATTCTTGTTGTCCTGACTCTTTTCACTGGCTTATCACTAAGTATCAATTCCTGAATCAAATAAGTAAAAGAAAAGAACATTATTTAATTATCTTGATAAATGTAGTACAAAAGATTGCACCTTTTACCCAAACTTACACACAGGGTTCAAGTTAACCTCCAGTGGTAAAATGAAGATATATTGTTCCTTTCCCCCTTTCTTACCTTTAAAAATATTAAATATTTGCAGAATTGATGAATAATTATAAATTATCAATTGAGCTGATTGAATTGATATATTGTTGAGCACCATTGATACTATACAGGCTCTACTTATCATGCTCCAATCAGGTCAGGTACTGGGAAGGACTGGTAAAGACTGTTAAACCTTGGTTCCAACTTTTGCATGGTACAGAAGAAAATCCCACAAATTCTAAGACATACCTAATGGTATATACAAATACTGGCAGAAATTAGTATAGTTGCTACAAATTGGAGGGCATATATGCAAAAAAGAGATTTGCTAGGTTATGGGTGAAAGAACAAAGTACAGTATTGTCTGAAGCAGCTAACTAAGAGTGAAAGAGGTTTAACATTTTTCAATAATTTTCTAAAGTGGATGATAAATGAGACTAAGTAACAAAAGCCACAAGCAGACATCCACTTACATCAAAATGAATTTTCGTTTTTCTTTTCCTTTTTCCCCGCCTTTCTGAAGACTGATCTTCAGTGAAGCTCGGACTCACAGTACCCTCTGTATCTGAAGATGCTACAATTTGACATGCATACAGATAAGAATTGTGCAGAGGAACTACTTTATTAAATTCCTTAAAGCTGTCTATATTGATAAATAAGAGAAGGTTAGGGGCATTCTCCTGTGTTCTTGAAGAACTTCTAAATGAAACCTGAATGGTTTAGCCATGCAAAATGTAAAATACAGCCCTCAGATTGTCTCCATTTACAATTTATCAAAAATACCCAAAATGCCCCTCCTCATTCAAAGTTACATCCATGAGTCCTCCCAAAAAGATGGCATATGCAGCCTTCCATTGAAAAACTTAGAAGGGCCATCAAAGATATTTCATATGCATTGTAGAGGTGTATCAGATAGCTCTAACTTGACAGAAGCACAGAGGATATCAGGATAGTATGAGGTTTTGTAGAGTACAAAAGAAAGTTAGTATTCTTGCTAAAGAAAACATTTAGCTCACCTGAACACTTCCTAGGAGAAATATCAGGAGCTAAATGCGAGTGCTTTTGCAATGCCTAGACAAAGAATAGTCAAAATTCAAATCTCCATGACATCTTTCCTGCCTCTCACTCTTGTTTTCTGTTTCTTCCTTTCGGTATTTTTCGGTAACAGATTGGTCTTTTTTTTTACCTTTCGGTATAGCAATAAAGGCTAGACCTCTAGGTTTAGTAAAAAAAAAAAAGTCACCATTATGTCAGAAATTAACCTCTCAAGTTTTTCAAAAAAAGTTATTACCTCATGGAGAGCATCTTGAAAATTTTTTAGACGGCTTTGGCTCCTTTCTTCATAGAACTAAAAATTAACAATTAAAGTAATAACTAAGTATTAACTGTGCATTTGAACCTGAAACATATTCCTTCGCTTTTCAACCATTAGTAAGTTACAAAATTAATACTGACAGCATGAAATTCTGATATTTGCCTGATTGGATCCAGCCATGCACTGAAAATTGTTTAGAAAATACTGTTAGAAAAATGCAACGATTCCACAAATTATATAACAAGTTTGGCAGAAAGAATGTTTACGTACTATTTATCATCATCAAAAAATTTCACCAAACTTCGACCAATAGAATAACTCCCGGTGCACTTGAGAATACTCGTCGCATCCACTACCTTATATGGGAAATTGTTAATTAACCATAAAGGCATAAAGTTCAGACAATAGAAATCATATGACCAGACCCAAAATTATTTTATAGGTAGAAATTTAAAAAGGGTTTTAAATTCATCGTCAAAATTAAGTTCTTTTGAAATCAGACATAGAAAACATGATCTATATGATACACATGCACAAGAAAAATGATGGAACTTGATTATTAAGTTTGATTATTCATGAAATCACTTGAAATTTGCAATGGTTCATTTTTAACGGGCGATGGTGGAATACTCAATGGTACCCAACTTGCATGAAACTTTATACACAACCAATCTCTAAGGCCAACATGTCTATAAACCTATTTTTGAAAAAAATGTTTGGCTTGATTTGAGACATATCATCAAATATTCAACCCATCATCAATGTACCCCAACCCAATAAAAAAAAATATGGGATCTCCACAGCTTGAACAGGAATGGCCATGCAGATTCTTGCCTTAAGAACAACAATATAAAAGCTTTAATCAATTAGAGTAGAACTTGCAAATAACAGGTTATTATCTACCTTATTTGCAAATACAGCCCCACGCAGGTAATTTATGTTAAATTAGTCACTTTATTCAAACTCAATAAGCATTATTTTCTTTTTTCTAAGCCAAACTGAACTAAATTCAAGCAAAGCAAATTCTCTATGTTGAGTACTAAGATTAATTAACTGTACAAATAGGTTAACAAAGTTTCATAATTAAGTCCACCATAGTTCAGGTATTTTGGGCTTGGTTTGCAAAGTAACATTGCAAGTTGTAATATACAGCAAATTGTATACCTCTGCTGGCCACCACTCATTGTTTGCCTTTTTGGCCCAAACAACAATTCCAGGGAACAACCAAGAATTACTAGTGTTGCATTTTTGTAACAAAGTTGGGACTGATTGATTGAAACAATGTGATGATGTGCAAGCATTAGAATTAGTATCTTTACGATCGCCTACAGCTGGCGCCATTTGCCTGTATCCAACAAAGATTCGAAAAAAGAAAACATAATTAACAAATATATGACAGTATATGATGTATGTACAGGTACTAATATTTATCAAACCATAACAACCTGGAGAGAAGTCATATGCTTATACCAGCCTGCTACAAAAGCTAATTTGTTCTCTGTAGCTAGGAAAAAACATATAGAGGTACAACTTTTGTACTTCCAACACAAGAAGGATAAAAAGACTGGATAGCAATTGGCTGTATTACTCTGAATAAAAACAAAAGATATGTCAAATTGAATTAAAATATCAGAGTAAAGAATGCTAAGCATTGCAACTTCTGGGAAAGAATGGTTAGATCCACTACTTTTTCAGGAGTATATTTATGCTAACAATTGAGATTTCAGAACATAATAGAAAAACATCAGGCAATTTGTCAATAAACAAAAAGTTATGTATGATACCAGAAACCATACCACTGCTTCTGAAAGATGCAGTTTTTGGTGTACGGGACAGATTCAACTTGAACCACAGGTACTTCGGAAGAGTTCTCCAAAAAGTTTATTGCATTTCTTCCCCAATGATGATTAAAATTAGGTGCATCTTCAATATTCAGATGTTCCAATGACGAATCTTCAACTGAAAATAATAATAATAAAAATAAATAAATAAATAATAGGAAGTTAAAACAAATATAGTTTCCCTAGAGGTGCGTTTGGATGAAAGGCGGAATAGTCGGGTTAGCAGCTAACCCAAGCTAACCCAAGGCTGCTAACCCAACTCTAACCTAACATTTGTTGGAATAGCACTATTCTGAACAAAAGAAAGACAATTCTTGAATTAAATTTTAAATTTACCTATGTCATGTGTACTCAACGAGTCCACATCACCTAAGGTAACAGAATATTTCTGTTTAGGTCTGGATTGTCCGATCAGAATCCAGATCAATCTGGGCCGAGGTGGAATGCACAGAATCCCTTTAATATTCGTGCGAATTCTGATCGGACGGCCCGGATCTAAACAGAAATATTCTGTTACCTTAGGTGATATGAATTTGTACTTGACTGCAATTAAAAAGAAGATAAAAGGTGTGCTACATCCAATTGCGATGAGCAAAATGAGACATTGAATAGTAAATATGCTTATACCAAATATTCAGCACATAAAGGAATTAGCTGACTACTAGTTATCCTATAAGTTACGGTAAAAAAAGGCAGTGACACTAGACTACTAAGATAAAAATGCAATTAAGGAGTTCGAGTAGGTAGCTCAGGAATAGGAAATCAGAATTTATGCTTCAGCTCAAGACATGACTACTTACATCTAATCATGTAATTCTTCTAATTAATCAACTTATTATAAACTAAAATTTGGTGCATTGAACCCGCAAAGAACAACAATTCCCTTTCCCAATTTATGAGTTATACAGACAGAGAGCTGATGCAACACCTAATTCTACTAATATCAGACTCAAAATAACATTGCGAATAAATTAATTTCACGAATCCGTGAGAATGGGTCCGATTCAAACTTGCAAGCACAAAATTGGGGACTTCGTACACAAAAATTGGATAATTAAATGTATTTAGCAACGACAACCTTTCAAAGAGCGATTGCACTTCCTCCGGCTCCTTGCCTTTCGACACAAATTAGGTATAGAAGGTGTTTCAACAATGGCGCTTTGGCTTTTCATTGCTATCAGCGAAAAAAGGAGATCGATCGGGAGAGAGATTGCGAGGGGATTGGACTATGAGTCACTCTTCGGTCTCTGTCTGGTACAAGTAGAACGGCGACTTGCACGATTTTATACACGCAGTGCGGTCCGTTATGATTTGATGCTTTGGAGGCTATAGACTACGTTCCTTGTTCTTCTCTCCGTTTGACGACAGCATGACAGGAAATATCGACGGTTAGAAGTTTTTTTTTTTTTCATTTATTTCTATTATTATCCGGCATGAAACCAAATCAATCTACAGAATATTTAATATTCCTTTTTTACTATTTTTAAATCTCAGCAGTTTAATAAGTAAACTAAAGCGAATTTGTGAATAGTTCTAGAAGATTTTCTTTGCGAGTTCTTTATTTATTTACTTTTTTTTTCTGAAACTTATCATTATTCGGCGACCGTATTCTGTAGTTCTATTCCGACTTTCTATTTTATTTTTCTCCCTCCTTCCATTAATGAAATACTTCGCTCTATTTATATATTAAATAACAACAATTGTATCAAAGTATAATTTTTCTTTTTCTTTTTTCTTTAAATAACCAGCTACAGGTGATTATATTGAATTAATCAAACCTCAAACGTAAAGCTATACTAAAAAAATTAGTTGCCTATATATGCTCCAAATTCTACCTTTTGCAGTGGAAATAGTGACCAATTTCTCTTCCGTGTGTTGTCTATATGAATAACTTGTTAGTTTTGCATGAAAACAAATAAGATGGAGATAAACAATATTTGAATATATTTTTCTTTACTTATTTTTGTTAGTTTGATAATACTCTAATAATATTAAATATTGATTGTCACTATGTATATGATTGTTTTCATAATATTTTTTTTTTAGACTTTGTTGCGATGGATTAATATTTCTATTTAAAACATAAATTTGTATATATAATATATGTACATTTTATTAGTTCTATTAGTATCAAATCTGATAAAGTGACTACAATCTTTACGGGCTCCAAAATATGCTTCTAGTTCCCACACTTTATTGCTTTGTAAATTTTCAGTTTGAGTTCTTCACTAATTTCCAATCATTACTAATCATCTCATCTATTTTAGTTCTTGTTAACTCTACACATGACTTTCAAATATTAGCTGTACATTTGTTTGAATTTAAATGCATATTATGTATCGGACACATTTACTTGCGCATAAATTTGAATTGTCGACGTTCGTGCGAAAAAAGTATTGGGAAAATTTCCTCCAGCCAAGTATTGGTACTTCTTTTAAATTTAAATGCCCTCATTTTTGTAGTTTCCTCATGTTTTTATTTATTATTTATTAATAACGAAAATTCTAAAAAATTCATATGTCAAAATAAAACTATATGTGATATGTACTATTATCACTTTCCATTTTTTCTATATAAATCATAAGTTAAAAATCTATTTCCAGCAAATTATATATTCACATTAGCAAGTGTTGTAGGCTCTTGATATCAATCAAAATAAAGTCAAAATGTGATAATCTTTCACATGTGTACAAAAAAAATATTATCTTCATTTTTATATTAAGCACGTAGATGTTGATCCGCCAACGGCTCTGATTAAAAGATGAAATTTCGGATTGAATATCAACCCTCCAATCAAACAATGTGCCATTTTTTTTTATTCTATACATATTTTTTATGTTTTTTTAAGTGTAGAAGTTTAAATTTATTTAAACACGTACTAGCCACACACAAATTGTATCATTTTTCTTATTGGTCCTTATTTCCATTTTTAAATGTCATTTAAAGAATTTTTGGATTGATTGATAATTGATCGGTCGTGTCTTCATTTTTTTTATTTTTCTATATCATTTAAGGAATGTTAATTGTCATTTAATATGTAATTTTGTATGAGATTTCTTTTATGAAAGGGGTAAATTTTGAAAGCGGGGTAAATTTTTCTCTTTGAATATCTATTATACCCTTATATTCTCTCTCATATCTATCACAAATTCACAATTAATACAAAAGTTAATAAAGAAAAAAATTAAGAAAGGAAGGTTGTCACAATTAATACCTATTATTCCTTGAACAACCCTTCTTCCTCTTGAATTTTCGCTTATTATTTTGAAACAAAATTATTAATAAAAATTACCTTATGTGTGTTCCTCAATTCTGATGATTTAATTATACCACAAAATTATTTTCATCAACTTTACAAGTAAAATAAAATAAATAAAACAAGCTTTTGTAATGTCAGCGTGTGCTTTGCACGTGCAAGTAGTTTATAAATGGGATAATTAGTTATATGCCACCCCAAAACAAGGAAATTGTAAATTTGCCACCCTACCTCAAAAATGAATGATTAGTACCCCCAAATTTGTCCCCAGAATAAACTAGATGTGTAAACAAAGTGCATATTTAAAATTTTGAGCAAGAACAAATGGTATGATCAAACCTGAACTGCTAACCTGGAATATTTGAAAATAAAAAGTCACAACAAAAGTTACGTACAGGCTGGTTTATGAGCGAAAGGTGGGAACAGTCCATTCAAGAGTGGTATACGAAGTCTCGAACCTCTAATCTAGAATACCTAGATCTTTCAGATACAACCATAACTAACAAATACCTAGCCAACAACATTTCTGTCATATATGACAGATTAAACCTGTTAAGCCGAGTAAGCTTAAAGAATTTTAAGCAAACCCAAGAACAAATCCACTTCCTAGACCAGAAAATCCAAAAACTGGAACAAAACCTGAAAAACCTCACAATCCTATTAACAGAAAACCGTCCTTTAACAACATCAGAAGTCAAATCTTTGGTGACAGAGGTCACAAAGCAACCCAAACTTATTGAAACAGAAGCCCTAAAAATTTCTGAAGAGCTCAACCAAAAACTCGAAAGAGTAGAAGCTGTCCTCAAAAGAGTGGAAACTTGGGTTAGTTCATGAGTAATTACACACTCACTCAAAACACCCAATTCTACAAACAAGCAGTTCAAGCAACAGACTCAATTGAGTCACCCGCAGTAGGCTTTGCAAAGCCTTCTGACCATCGTGGTGGCACCTCCGGCACGACCACATTAATTAAACAGAACAACACCCAAATCCAGCTGCTGGTGCAAGCACTAGAAGAAATCCGAAACCTTGAAGTCGAAGTTAAAATCCTGAAAGATCAAATTCAGAAACAAAAGGGCGTAAACCTGCCAAGCGACATAACTGACGAACTATCAGCCAGACTAGCCGAACTATCAATCGGACCCTCCAAACAAAAGGAAAAGAAAGGGGTTTTAAGAGTTTTCAAAGACCCCTTTGTTATCCTCCAAGAAGAAAAACAAAAACTTAAATGATGGAAACATCAGGGAGACCTAGTGTAACCCAAACCCAAACAATAAACCCTGATGCACCATTATTTGAAGATCAGGTTCGCGAATACAGAAGAGGGCAAAGAAGGAGATATAATGCTCAAAGAAAATTGAGAAGTCTTGCCTGAACTGTAATGGGTAGGAATCCCTACCAGATGACCCTAGAAGAGCAGGTGGATCCTGATGCTCAGCTCAGGAGATCCCTGAGAGATCGAGCCGCTATAGTACCTGCTGAAGTACTGTACAATTCCAGAAGGGACGATAACAACCACCGTGTCTATAACCATTTCTCTGAAGAGGCAATTCTCTGCACCGACAGCCAACAAATCGACAGGCCATTTATACAACCCGAAAGCTATGCGTCCCTTCGACAAAGTGGTATGCAATTTATCCACATAGGGGTCGCTCAAGTAAGAATACAAATCCTGCACAGGCAAGATGAAGGCACCTCGGCGTTGGTTGTTTTTAGAGACAACAGGTGGCAAGGAGATCAGTCCATCTTCGATACAGTAGAGATTGATCTAACGAGAGGAAGCCAGCTGGTATATGTTATACCGGATACTATGCAAACAATCGGGGATTTCTATAGAAATTTCCAGATATCAATCCTAACAAGGGGGTACCAAAACTGGCAAAATGGTGAAGCTAACCTCCTAGTCACTAGAGGTTTAGTAGGAAGACTTTCCAATACATCGAATGTGGGATTCGCTTACCAAATAAGCAATGTTTCCGAATACCTGGCAAGCAGGGGCATACGAGCCCTCCCGGGTAGACGATACTCAACACAAGAGAATCAAGGGAGAAACTGGGTAGTACGACCATCGCGAGTTGATATTCCCATGATGCCTACAGAATTGCAGACCAGTAACCTCCTCGATGGAAGAATCTCTATATCATTCCAGAATTATGTCCCAGCCCCTGACCACGTGAGCGGTATACCCGATGATGATGAAGATGAAGTTAGGAGTGAAACAATTCTTATTCTAACCAAAGAAGAGAGTGATACCGAGGAAACTGATAATGATGAAGAGGACGACTGGCAGTACATACAGTACCTTGCTGACCAGTCAGCACAACCACCTGATAATCCCCAACAAGAAGATTCTGGTCCTATCTGGGATACAGATCATGAAGGAGGTACTAGCAATAATGACAAGGATTGGATCAATCCTTTTTCGAAACATGGTGGGGATATGGATACCATTTTCATGATGAACGGTAATAACATAGAGGAAACTTTTGATTACCCGCAATTCAAAAACCTATCCGAAGCACTAAACGAGCATGCGTTTATGTCAAGTTCTTCTGCGATATCTCATTACCAACCACCACAGGACCAGTCAATGAACATGCCCAGCTACCCTCCTGCAAGGAATACAAATGAGGCAAGACCAATTCCCACTTTTGAAGAACGAGTGCCCAGAGCAGGACGATTTCGCAGGGGCTACAACAATGAGATGTGGACACTACCATCAGCGCAGCAACAGCAAGGCGCCATGTTTGTAATCCCGGACCAACTAGGGTTGTTCCATGATGCGTTCTCAAGATGGGAGTCTATTACTCGAAACCATGTAGCAGAAAAGGGGTTTACAGACCCCAGGGATAAAATAGAATATATGGAAAATCTCTTAGGCGAAGTAGAGAAATTAACATGGGTTCAATGGAGAATGCAATTCCTCACTGAGTACGAGGCGTTGATAGCAGTGGCGGATGGCCGGGAAGGTACACAAAACATACTTTCCCAGATGAGAAGAGTATTTTCACTAGAAGACCCTGCCCAAGGATCAACAGTTCTCCAAGATCAAGCCTATAAAGATCTGGAGCGCCTCACCTGCGACAACGTTAAATATCTCATTCAGTATATGAACGAGTATTTAAGATTAGCGGCAAAATCTGGGCGAATGTACATTAGCCCAGAGCTCTCAGAAAAATTCTGGTTAAAAATGCCTGGTGACCTTGGGACCAGAATAAAAACGATGTTTGAGGAGAAATACCCTGGTCTCACGGTGGGGGTAATTCCAAGGGTACTGTTTGCCTATAAATATCTGGAGGGGGAGTGCAAGGATGCTGCTTTCAAACGATCACTCAAAGACCTCTCCTTCTGTAGCCAGATCCCAATTCCTGGCTATTACCGTAAACCAGAAAAGAGATATGGCCTGAGAAGATCAAGAACCTATAAAGGCAAGCCCCATGAATCTCACGCTAGAATCGAAAAGAGAAAACACCTTGTTAGAAACAAAAGGTGTAAATGCTACCTATGTGGGCAAGAAGGTCACTTTGCGCGAGAATGCCCCAATGATAGAAGAAATATTAAGCGGGCAGCAATCTTTGAAGGGCTCGATATACCAGAAGATTGTGACATAATATCAGTACAAGAAGGGGAAGGCCAGAGCGATGCTATATTTAGCATTTCTGAAGGCGAAGATGGGGAGATGGAACTGCAACAAGGAGTACAAACCCTACAACTAAACTCTCTCTTTATGCTCGGAGAGGAAAATTCAGGCTACAGGCCTAGAATAAAACTACCTGAGAAACAGATGGGCTGCCAACACCAATGGCTTCATAATCAAATCATCGAGCAACCATTCAAAACAACATGTTCCTGTTGCGCCAGAGAAACTATAATCCGTGCTAGAATACATTGTTCAAATTGCGGAGTAACAGCATGCAACCTGTGCGGCCCGTTCTACTTCAAAGAAGAAGTACCAGTTACCCCAACAACCGCACCAGCACAAATCAACCTTAGAACACTAGTCCAAGAGCAGAGAGACTACATTATATAGTGTGAGGCTGAGATAGAAAGGCTGCAAAAGGAGGTTGACCATTACAAGAAGAGGTACGAGGACCTCCTTGAAGGACACCTAAAGGAAGAATTTGAAAACCTAGACCCAGATAAAAAGCAAAAGGGCGTTAAGATCAATGAAAATGCGAACGTCCTCAATGGAGAAACAGTCTATAACACTAGCAGCAATCCATCCACTGGAAGAATTATCAAAAATAGACTATATAACCTAGAAGTGGAGCTCGATATCCCTGGAGTTCAAAAACTCAAAATAAGGGCAATCCTAGATACTGGTGCCACAACCTGCTGCATAGATCAAGGGTCAGTACCAAAGGAAGCTCTTGAAGAAAATACCTTTGTAGTACAATTTACAGGGGTAAACTCCACTCAAAACCGCCAACATGAAGTTAAAATATGGTAGAATGATTATTGGTGAAAACCAGTTCCGCATACCATATACCTATTCATTCCCAATGAAGTTAGGGGGGAAATACAAATGATCATAGGGTGCAATTTTATACGCTCTATGCATGGGGGTCTGAGGATAGAGGGTGATACGATTACCTTCTACAAAAACCTGACAGTCATCAACACACAACCACAAGCAAAGGTCCTGACCATAGAGGAAATAGACCTTCAAGACCTGGAGTACATACAACTCCAAGAAATGGTCCATTACAATTTTGGGCAAACATCATCAAACTTTATTACAAAGTTTGACCAACTACTAAAAAGGCTAAAGGAGGCCGGATTCATTGGCGAAAATCCTTTGCAACATTGGAGTAAAAATAAGATCGTCTGCATGCTGGATATCAAGAATCCAGACTTCATCATTGAAGACAGACCCTTAAAACAGGTCACACCACTGATGAAGCAAACTTTCAGCAAACATGTGGAGGCCCTGCTGAAACTCGAAGTAATACGACCCAGCAAGAGCAGGCACCGGACGACGGCAATTATTGTTAATTCCAGTACATCAATAGACCCGAAAACCGGGAAGGAGGTAAAAGGCAAAGAACGTATGGTATTTAATTACAAGAGGCTTAATGATATAACTGAAAAAGATCAATATAGCCTTCCTGGTATTAATACCATCATGAGGAAAGTAGCTAATAGTAAAATCTACTCTAAATTCGATTTAAAGAGTGGATTTCACCAAGTAGCTATGCATCCAAATTCAATTGAATGGACGGCATTTTGGGTGCCCGATGGGTTATATGAATGGCTAGTAATGCCGTTTGGGTTAAAAAATGCTCCAGCAGTGTTCCAAAGAAAAATGGATCATTGCTTCAAAGGCACTGAGAATTTTATTGCAGTTTATATTGATGATATTCTGGTATTTTCTCAGTCAGAAAGAGAGCATGCAGAGCATTTAAAAATAATGCTCTCAAAATGTGAAGAGCATGGCCTTGTCCTAAGCCCAACAAAAATGAAGATAGCCGTTCCTCAAATAGAATTCTTAGGGGCAGTAATCGGCAAGGGTACTATCCGGTTACAGCCAAATATTATCACAAAAATTGAAGAATTCAAAGAAGATGATCTCACTCAGAAGTCTGGTATGAGATCTTGGCTAGGGATTCTCAATTATGCCAGAAGCTATATCCCTAACCTCGGGAAACTTTTAAGCCCTTTATATGCAAAAACCAGTCCAACCGGCGATAAACGATTGAATAAACAAGATTGGGAGCTAATTCGCGCAATAAAACATCAGGTCCGAAACCTACCTGATCTCTGCATACCCCCAGAAGAATGCTTCATTATAATCGAAACAGACGGATGCATGGATGGATGGGGAGGTGTATGCAAGTGGAAGCCAAAGAGGTATGATCCAAAGAGCACAGAGAAGCCGTGCGCCTATGCAAGTGGCAAATTCAACCCGCCTAAATCCACAATAGACGCAGAAATCTTCGCGGTCATGAATAGCCTGGAGGCATTAAAGATCTACTACCTCGACAGAAAGGAATTAGTGATACGCACTGATTGTCAGGCTATCATTAGTTTCTTTAATAAATCTAACATTAATAAACCGTCAAGAGTGCGCTGGATCTCGTTCACAGACTTTGTAACGGGATTGGGGATTAATGTTCAGTTCGAGCACATAGATGGGAAGGACAACCTTTTGGCTGACTCCCTATCACGGTTAATTAATGTTTTAATTGATGCAGGATGGCCCAATCAGGAAGCATTGAATGTTCTGGAGAGCCTAGCCGGGGCTCTGCACGAGAACGAGGAGCATCCCAACCAGGAGGTTCAGGAGAAAATGTCTCAAATAATCCTGCAAATCAGCCACTCGTTTGCCAGTACAGGGATCTACTACGGCAATCTGACGAAACCCATACCTTGGAAAGACGAAATGAGCTTAGGCTCCAACTTCGAGCAATAGAAAACAAAGTAATTTCAAAAGCACTTGATGGGATTAATGATTTAATAAAAATACAGCAGATGAAGGAATCCCAAAGTTCTAAACTCGCAACAAGGGACAATTACTGGGGGGATTGGTTGCCTCAAGTCCAGCAAACTCTTACTAAGCTTTGTAAGGCTTACCGAGAGTTTAAACAGCTAATCCGTGAAGTAAAAGTGTTCCGTGTCTAAGTGTGTTCTGGACCGTACCACTATAGGGTATGTATCATAAGGTGTGTTTTGCTTTTTAGGCCTGCTTGTATTGGCCTCTGCTTTTTCTTTAGTGTGGGCCAATAATTTGGCCAGAATATTTACTTTCGGTGCATTATAAGCATATTTATTTTAGTGGGAGACAAAAGTTTGTGGAAATCCTTTAATCACATGCGATGGGGCCCAATGAGTACCCGATGTGATAATTGAGATTCCATCCTGAGTCTCTATATAAGTTTGAGTTTTCAGAGTTGAAAAACAAGCTGAGAACCAGCAAGTTTTACTTCTCTCTCTTTCCTTGTAACATTCCACTTAATAATATTTCCGCTTGTGTTGCCTTCTTTCTTCCTGTGTTCACAGTAGCCCGTTGAAGTTTGAAGGCTCTGTCCGATCGATCCTAACCCTGGTATCAGAGCAAGGTCTGTTTTTATTCATGGCTTTCTAAGTTTCTTTGTATTCTAGGAAGGTAGTTAAGGGGAGATCATACCAAAATCATGAAAAATGTTCAAAATCTAAGTATAATTATACAATTTAGAGGCTATTTCTTCAAGTACTAGTCAATCAATATTGACCCAAGGATATTAGCTTATAGGGCTTGATTTTCGAAAAATATAGCTAAACCAAAAGAATCATCCTGCCGTACAGTACCCTAAGAAGTGGGGAAGATTACGGATTAACACGATGAGGTGAGGTATAGCTAAATCCGGTAGAAAATATCGCCCCAAAGTTAAGAGCAAAGGTTGATATATAATTTAAAAAAAAAAAAAATTTATCATTTAGGTACAAAGATTGGGGATATTGTATCATTAATCTTAAGGAATATTCCCTCAGAGTGGCAAAAATCTAATTGTGGAGTTTTGAAGTGGCATAAAACAGAGTGCCCCTTTATAAATAGTAACTCCATTGCAAAGATGAGCATGTGAATTTAATTCTCTATATAAATACAACTTTATAGATATAAAGTTATTATTGATTATTTTTGTGAGCGAGAAGCAGAATTATAAAATTAAGATTGGAGACAGACCGTAGGTGTTTGACAGAAGCATATAAAAATTTAAAATTTAATGAATATAAAAAATACAAAATGTAATGAATAAAATTGTAAAATTTTAATTTTATAGAGGAACTTACTGCCTTTTTTTCTCTCACTACCGTCCCCCAGTTTGTAGTGGTACAACAATAGTCCTTATAATTACCTTGAAAATCAGAATTATAATAAGATAATAAAAAATCTTCGATAAAATATTTTGAACAGAAAATCTATATGAAATATAGTATTCCTTACTAAAAAAATACTAATCAAATCATTATAGATGTAAAAATCAAGATATAATATAAAAAAATTATGATAAAATACTAATCAATTTGATGGTATTAAGATTGTTTTTTTAAGGTAAAAAGCGAATGCTCCTTAAAACCTTCCTTTATTGATTATTTTCTTTATTAACTTTTGTCTTAATTGTGGCAATTAATTGTGATAGATATGGGAGGGACAGTGTAAGGGTATAATATAATAATAAGTATTCATAGCAAAAAGTTTTTCTCAACTCTCAAAATTGCAATTGATGCTCTCAATATAACACTCCTCTTTATGAAAATATGTCAAAAGATTAAAAAAAACATATGTCATTTAAAGAATGTTACTTATGTGTATATGTCATTTAATGAATGTTATTTATTATTTAGTCTAAATTTTTTCATGAAAACATGTCATTTTGTATGAAATTTTTCTATGTTCTTTATAAGTTCACGTTGCAAAGCACGAGCATGATACTAGTAAATTATAGATATTGATTTTAGGTTGACATTTGAGTATTAAATTTTAAAAATAAATGCACAACAGAGACACTAATTCTGACTTGAATGATTTAAATCCTAAAAGTATCCGAAATAAATAATAGTTAACATGTGTTTCATATGAGTTTGACATAAACCGATATGAAGCATTACAAAATTGATTATCCATATGAATCCAAAAATAATTATGAGTTGACCTCTAATATATCCAAACAAAATTTTACTTGTATGATTTACCGGATCTTTGCATATTCACTTGCTTGGTTTAGATGAAAAAAATAATTTTCTGTCATCAATTCAAAATGTTATTTTTTGCTGACGAGTCACTTTCCTACATAGATGAAAAATGCTATTTTTTGCAGGTGAGTCATTTTTTAAATTCGACAAGAAAAGTTCAAAATAAAAAAAAAGTAGAACTATGTTAAGGTTATATTAAATATGAATAATGTTAAATTAATTTTATGTATGTTATATGTATGTTAGTAAAAAATAAATTAAGTAAATGAGAGGGAGTAGAAAAAGAGTAATGAGATAATTGGGTTCCAGAAAGATAACTTTTTTAATAAATTTGAAACAGAAGTATTTTGTTTGATGTTTTAAGAAAGTAAAATAATTTATGAAATATCCCTCTATTAATTAACTTGAACTCAAGATCGTAACTAATTCGCAAGTCTAGATAATTAGGCTCTAGCCGACTAGACCCAAATCAGAGCTAGATGACTAGCTAGATCAGAAATTCAGACATGAAGGCCTAGCCTTCTAAATTTAACTCATGTTGACGCAGTTTGACTCGGAAGATCCGAAACACTTATAGACCTGAATGTGACCGAAATCCAAAATGACCTGAAACGCAAACAGTTGTACCCAATCCACCCAAATACCAGCTCAAAGCAATTATTACGTCGCGTTTGATTTCAACTCAGACAGCAGATCCGTAGAAATAAAATACTATCTGAACAATTGTCTTTCGTATTTTTTTTTTAAATAGGGATAATTGGATAATCCATCGATTTATTGAATCAAAGAGTTACTCTTAAATTCGTAATAAATAATATCTTTAGATGGATGCTAATTGAAATATGCAAGGCTACAGTACGGTTGAGAGAAGTTAATTTTCTTTTGCTTTTCTCTTCTTTATTTTTTAATTTTTTTTTATAACTATTGCATTAGTGTGCCATTATAAATAATTCTAAGAATCAACCAAAATACTTGTTAAAAGTACTTCATCTCGGAAGACTTAAAGCAGTAGATGAATACACATTATCAGAGATTGATTCATCCTCCATAATTTTAAGATGGCTTTCTCTGTTTTCGGTATCTTCGAGGATGCTCCGGTGTCTTCCGACAGGTGGGACCACCCAGTCAGCACCATCTATGTAAGAAATATCCATGTAAGGGGCCGCCTGCCGCTTATCCAACTGCTTTGAATACCACACTCTTTGTGAGTTACTGGCACCTGGGCCCATGCATCCATACTCCGCAAAAGTTACCGTCCTACAGAGAGTGCATAAATTTTTATCATAAATTTTGTATAAATTGGTATTTCATTAGAAACCGAATAATAGCAATAAGAAGCAAAGAGGAGCAACCACAGACGGGTCTCGGGTCGGGTCATTCCAGTCGTTCCATCCTTCAGGTACAACTATTGCTGAGAGATACGTCTGGGAGAAAACAACGGTCGCATAAGGGCCCCACGCACGCCCTAGCCAGATTTTTCCAGTTCCGTCAATGTTGCAGTTTACAAATGAGAAGCCCGATTTCTCGGCTAGTGATTGTCTTCCGTGAGCCGTTATGCACCCGGTGATTGGACCATTCCCACTCCATACTTGGTTAGCTACTGAGCTAATCTTGCAATCCTGTACAAGTGGATAGCCAACTTTATAAAAAATGTCTAATAAAGCTCACCAAATGGAAACTAAAATAAAAATTTACTTATAAAAGAAATATTTCTTAGATATTTTTTACTTGATGGTTCACACATATATACTCATACTGGTACGTAAGAGACCTGACTGGTACCGTACCGAGATACAGATTGTGCCCCGTGATACTAACAAAAGCATGTACAGGTAGGAAATCTTTGTAACTTACTTCATAAAGAGATCTTCCATTGCCCCAGATGAAATCAATAGAACCTTCAATGAAACATTCGCGAAAGAAATGCCGTCCCTTCTCATCTAGCAAAGTATCTTGCGCCCCATAAAACCCGCATCCATAAAATGCCGCCTGGTCTCCAGCAATTCGCAGTGCCACTGCCTGCCCGCCTTCATCTCCTGGTGATGCCGGGGGCGCCGTGTTCTATAAATCCAAGTTAATTTTTAACTGTTCTTTATATCCAATTGTAAATAAAAGTGTATTATATTATCATTGAATTTTAAGAGGCTCTGCCAAGTTAAACTTTAGAGAAATGAACAATAAAACAAATACTGAATGCATGTGAAAGGATGAAAAGGAATGCGTGCAGTTTAAGTTGGGAGTTGGGACAACAATATCTATTTTGAAGAAAAAGTGAAATTGCAAGCAAATTATGTATACTTGCCTGGAAGCTGATGTTGTAAGCAACAAAATTGAATGAGAGAATTGAAAAGGTAGCACTATTAACGGTCCCTCCACTTGAATTGGCAGTTGAATTCCAGACAATTGAGGTCTCTAGGTTGCCCCTTCCCTGCAGCATGACATTGGATTTGCTTGCATCTATCGTTACCTTCTCTCTGCCATATCCAAGTGGTCATCCACAAAATTTTCATAACAAAAATTTCATATACACTGTTGATTCGTGATGATTAAACTATATCTATATTATGTATATATATATGCTCTTGACTTAGAACATAATGTATCCTAGAAGGTATAACCTAGCAATATATGTGTGAAATAATCTCATTTGAAACATTTGTGTGAATGAGAGCTTTTAAATGATATATATACCTATATATGCCAGAGTTGACAAGAATTAATGTTCGACTCAGACTATTATCTGGCACAGCATCTACAGCCTTCTGAACACTGCTAAAATTTGCACAACCCTGTAGATCAACGGCCAAGACTAGACCAGCATTCTGTCCTGCCGCCATCATCACCACCCATCTGGCCATATCATCACACTTGTGCCTTCTTCTGTGGTGGCGCATAACATATTGAACCAAAGAAGTCGTAATATCACGTCCCCGTATGGTACCAATATTACAAATGTTGAATTTTGAATTGGTTGTGATTGTAGGGAAGATGGAGTGGAAGGAGATTAAAATGGAAATAAGAGCAATGGAGAAGGCTGAGATCCAAAGGAAGAGATTGGTTTTGGGTTTTTTTGTCATTGTAAGAGGATTTCAATGGTGTTTTTGTATGCACAAAAGATTGTGGCAAGGGCGTTTTGTTATGTATAAGGGAGCAAATGGGTCTGAAAGAGTGAATAGCAAGAAAGGTTTGAGGCCATGATTGTAATAATATGAGGCTTTATTATAGTGGACATGATCTAGAAGCTGGCATATGAAAATGGATCTCTAGATTTTCTACAATCAATTTGGTAGAGTATTCCTACAATCATGTATACATTCTGGATAAGTACACGGAATCATGATCATTTCTACTTTTATGGTTCTTGTGTAAATTTGGTCGAAATGAATATTAAAATTAGTCCGACTACTATGCATATGGGTTTTCCAGCTGTTTAAACGGATTTACTTTAATGTGTTTACATACAAAATTTATAAAATTTTGATGATATGTAATGCGTGCTAAGTCAAGCGGTCAACAAATAATGAAAACTTAAAGATTTTTAAATTAATTAATTTAAAAATATTAAACCTTGTTTTTTTACAACTTGATTTCATATCAAATGAAGTCGAAAATTTATAAATTTTGTATGTAAATATAACATTCGTGAAGTAAATCGATTTGAACGGTTTAAATTTGTTATTTGAAGTCTATATGATATATTTTGAAGCTGGTGGCAACTTAAGTTGAAATGTCATCCATAGCATAGTATGAAATGGAAGCGAGTGGTGTTAACACCACACTTGTTTCGCAAAGAAGATCTTTCACATATTCTTTATATAAAATAGATAATTCTAAAGAGAACGCGTAAAAGGGATTCCTGAGGAAGTTGAGCACACATGTATATTATTATAATGGAGAACATGAATTTGGACACAGAGATTTGAAGTCTATGAGCGTGTGCTTGCTTGAATTGGAAGCCCATAGATTGACAAAAAAGCATGGAATTCATGCATCTTCTTTTTGAAAGCAACATACAGGATGGCATTAACCATCCTAACCAAATTAAGACGAACATAGAAAGCAACATACATGCAAGTCAAAGTGTACTTGCAAGTGATTGGAATTTCATTTCCACTTGCTTCAGGCGGGCGGTGGTGGGAGCTGGTGGATAAAGATAATTGAACTTTTATCGCATGAACATAATAATATAATATATGATGAAGCCGAAAAATTAGAATTTTTTTTGTTATCTGTCGCGCCATCTGGTTGATTACATGTAGCAAATTAAAATGTAAAACAGAAGATATTGCAAGACATAATTAGTACACGGCAGGCAATTGAACAATAGATACTTCCAACTGCAAAAATTTAGGGCCATTGCCGACATAATCAAAAGTGTAAATAGGTATTAATCATGATTGAAAGATCAAGTTGTTTTACGTACTTATTATAAATGACATGAGTTTTCTCTTTTTCACAATAAGAAGTATGGATAAATAGTAATTCCGAATTAATCTGTACATTTGCAAAGAGAAATATATGCTATTTAAATAAACTAAAAAGTACATCTCGATAAAATTTAATTTTTAGGTTGGATCACAAACAACGGTTTAACCTAATAATTATTTTCAATTTAAGTCAACAAAGTTTTTAAAAGTACAAAAAAAATTAGTCACTACTTATGTTAATTAATATTATAGATTAATTGAACGCATACCTAGTTTCATATACTTGTTTTAGGGGAATTTCATGTATACCCCTCAAAAACTTCAAAATTACGTATTTTCCCCTCTAAATTTCAAAATTACGTATCCCCTATAAACATTCAAAACTCACAAATTTACTCATCTTATAGTCCTTTATATTAAAACTCATTTTAAATTTATAAACACCCATTTTATCCTTTATTAAAGGTATAAAAAATTTGTAGCTTGTTTAAGAAATATACCAGTCTTATAATTGATTGGTTTCGAGGGCAAAATGAGTATTTTATAAAGGGTAAAAGATATAATGGGTATCCGGTTTTTGAAGGCAAATTGGATATTTTATGTGTATCTTATAAGACTAATATTTTTCTTAAACAAACTACAAATTTTTTATGCTTTTAATAAATAGTAAAATAGGTATTTTATAAATTAAAAATGAGCTTTACTATAAAAGACAACAAAATAGTTAATTTTGTCAGTTTGAAAGTTAAGAGGGGAGAATACGTAATTTCAAAATTTAGAGGGGGAAATACGTAATTTTGAAGTTTTTGAGGGGTATACATGAAATTCCCCCTTAAAATGCTTTTGAGCAGTTCAATTGTTAATAGTGCATCCCAAAGCAATTGAAACACTTTTACGTTTGGATCGTGCAAGGATTAGTGTAGGAATGGAGCAATTGAGATTAGTAGATGAGAATAAAGAAAAAATAGTGATTTTCGGATTAGTGTGAAAATAATGTTAATGTGGTGGTACTCTGATTAGTAAAAATATTATTTGGATTGTATATTTAGAATAGTGAAAAGATGTAACCCTTCTTGCGAGCAAGGTAGTAGAGGGCTAATGAAGAGAAAATATAGGCAAATGGGGTCTTAAACGAACTGTCACAACGTGGAGATGACAAAAATGACGTTAACTTTGTCAAATCGGAAATGTGTTGGCGAAAATTCGAGAACAAAACATATTTTCTCTCCCTTCACACAAGAATAGATGTTATTCCGAACTAAATAAGGAACAACATATTAATGATAATAGTAGCTATTCCGAATAACAAGTTCTTTTGTTTGAATACCATAACTATTTAGCTTAGTAACTATTCTCAGAACAATTCAAACGTAGTGCATCCCAAAACAAAACAAAACTCTCTCACCAAAGCATGCATGCGTATCTCTCTGAACCGAACCCCATTCTAAGTCTGCACATCTCTTTTGAGGGACACAGATTTAGTGCGTCTAAAAAGACATACAATTTTTTTTTTGAAACACTGATAGTGGCTATCAGTTTGGTACAGCTGGTTATATTATTACATCAATCTCGCAAATAAGAAAATCCTACAAATATCACAAGCTGCTGGAAAAAATAAATTAGCAATATTTCTGCCACAGTTGGACTTCTCTCCAAGCCCGATGAGCCTCTGTTATCGGATCATTTCCCTTTCCTTGAAAAATAAGGCTGTTTCGGTGTCTCCAGATGAACCAGCATCCAGCAAAGAAAAACACCCTCCACTTGCTTCTCATATCCCGATTTCGGTATGCCTTGCCAGTGTTTGTCAGTACTGCCTGTATAGAATCTCCTTGATGCATTAATCTTAATCCCGCCAGTGAGTAGAAAGTGTGCCAGAATATAGATGCGAACCTGCAATGAAGAAATAGGTGGGATGCCGTTTCTAGGGGACAAATTTGGCACACTACACAGCCGAGCTCACAATGGAAGCCCCAACGAGCCATTCTCTCATGTGTAAGAAGTTTGTTTTGTATTGATAGAAAGGCAAACACGCGCACTGTGGGAGGCATTTTGAGATGCCAAACGAACCGAAATCGACATTTTGTTTTCCCCCCCGATATCATGACATGATAAAATGATTTGGCTGTGTATGCATTAGTACTATTCCATCTCCAAAGTAATTCGTCTTCAGGGACCTCATTGAGTGGAATATCCCCCTGTAAGCCATTTTGGATCGCCATCTGTAATGACCACTTGCGACTTGCGGGTACCGGTCTCTCTAGGTTCGCCAAAACCGGTTGAGACCATGAATCAAACCAATAAGAGATCCGTGTCCCTGGACCGATCTGCCAATTTGTGCTCCAATCAAACAACGGTCTAATTTTAAGCAGCTACATCTAGAAGAAAGATCCATTTCGCATCCAGATTATGTGTTGTATATGGGTTTTTGTAGTTGATCTGAGGGTAGTCGCTGTTTCGGTCCACAGCGAGTTCGGGTACCGGTACAATCTCCACCACCATCGCAAGAGTAGTGAATAATTTCTAATGGAAAGATTTGCCACCCCCATGCCTCCATTCTCCTTTGGAAGGCACACCACCGGCCATTCAAGAAGCGATATTCCTTTTTTATTTTCCGTATGTCCCCATAAAAATCTGTGCCGTATTCTATCTAATCTATTGAGTACCCATTTTGGCAATAAAAAGGATGACATGAAATAGATGGGGATAGAGCTCATGACCGAATTAATCAATTGAAGGCGACCTCCTCTTGACATCAACCGACTCTTCCAACCCTCAAATTTGCTTTCGACTCGTTCAATCAACGGCATGTACTATGCTCTAGTTGGTCGCTTAACTGTCAGTGGCAATCCCAAATATGTAATGGGGAATTGAGTCATAGCGCAGCCAAAAACCGCATTAATGAGTGATATGCGATCGTGAGACAAGTTAATCGGAATCCATGAACTCTTGTGAAAGTTTATATTCAAACCTGAAACGGAGGCAAAGAGCCTCAAGATCAGCTTCAAGGAGATCACAGATGTGTTATCCGAACTAGTGATAAAGATCGTATCATCAGCGTATTGATGAATGACGATTGCTTTTCGCAACTTGGAAGAGATCCGGTTCTCAACAGAGTTATTGACTACCTGCACCATCTTTTCAAGCACGTCCACGGCAATATCAAACAACATAGGCGATAAAGGGTCCCCTTGCCGTAATCCTTGCTTATGTGAGAAATATTCTGATTCTTTCCCGTTCATCACTACTCTAGAAGAAGCCGTAGTCAGTAGGTTGGTTATCCATGCTACCCACTTGTCCGGGAAACCTCTTGCTATCATAACCTCCCGTAAGAATGACCAATTAATCGAATCGAAAGCCTTCGTAAAATCAATTTTGAGAAAGCATGTCGATTTACCGGTCGTTGTGATATGTTGGAGCATCTCCCTTGTAGAGTTAAAATTTTCAGTTATTTGTCGACCATGAATGAAAGCCGTCTGATTGGACGAAATCAGTTCGGGTAGCAGAACTCGAAGCTGATTTGCCAAAATCTTGGAAATTAGCTTTGGGATCACATTAATTACGCTGATCGGTCGGTAGTCTCCCACCGTCTCCGGATTATCCTTTTTTGGGATCATGATGATGTTCGCTTGATTCACCACTTCCAAATTCAGGGTCTGATCATAAAAACCTTTAACTATCGAGATGAGGTCATCTTTGAGTAAAGGCCATTGCTTTTGAAGAAGTTCATTCGGAAGGCCATCAGGTTCCGATGCCTTATTCCTTGCCAATTCTTTAACTGCTGTTTCAATTTCAATGTCAGTGAAAGGATTTTGTAAAGAGGTTAAGTCTGGATTTGTGGGGTACAATGCATGTGCAGTGAATTGGAGAACCGATTTTTGCACCCCAAGCAGCCCCTCTGATACGTCCTATCTCGGGAGATGAGGCCGTATGGAAAGTTGGGCTGAGTTGGATTCGCCCTGCCAAAGGATGGCAGGCCGAGGTATGGATCGAGTTAGGAACTCGGGGTGGATTGTGAGAGATTCGGACTCTGACCTGTATGATCTCTCTCCTAGTTTAAAATTGCCTCCCCTGTTTCTTGGGGCTTATTGCCTTATATAGTCCAGCCACAACTGCCATCTCGGGCGTTTATGGAGAACGTGGGCAGTTATGTCGACCGTTACTGGGACGTGGGCATTAAGCCAGCCGTTTCTGGGACGTGGGCATTATGCTAGCCGTTTCTGCGGCTATCCCATATGTCGGTTGGCCTGGGCCTATTTTAGGGCTCTGATTTGGGGCCTGCATATTGGGCCCCGGCTTAACGAGCTCTTGGGCTTTTTCATATGACGTCGGGTTGGCCTTGTAAAGGTCCGAATCCCAGTCTTTCATGGCCCAGTTTGGAACAAGTAAAAGGGCCTGTGGAACATGGCCCTATCATTAGCCCCCGAAGTCGGAATGCATCGGCGAGATGCTTTCGACTTGAAGGTGAATAATTCGTAAAACACGGTTTCTATTACCGACATTAGTGTATTAGTCATGCTGTAATAACTCGGGTGTGGCATATGTCGGGTACATGTCTTGTTACAAACCCAACAATTAATGTGTTAACATATACCTATCTCGGTATGTATCCGACAGTTAATGTGTTAACATACTTACCATTTTTTTTTAACGAGCAAGATGGTTTCCGAGTTAGTCAAAAAGCAGTAAAAAAAAGTGAATCATATAAATTATAAGTAATCATTGATATCGTAAAAGCAGAACAAGCCTAAATATAAGAAAACATCGAAATCATACAACGCCTCGATCTAGTAAAATATCGAAATCATACAACGCCTAATTAGACTAAACATGGGACATGAAATATGTGGTGCCTGGAAGAATATTTCCACTATTGGCGCCATGTCTGTCATGTCGCGCCTTCCAAGCACCACGGTGTCCATGTTCGGCAAAAAGACGGGTGTGATGTCGTTTCTCGGACAACACTTATACCATCTCATTGTCGGTGTCTTCAAAAAGGTTATCGGCGTTGAGTTCATCTTGGGTAGCGGTGTACAAACTCGGGCCTCCAGCATTGCGGGATAAACACCCCGGGCACTTCCAAAACCGACGGTGAGGGTCCGAACGGCCTTTGATGTCATAGTGGGTGAAGCAACTCCACTCGTAGCACATCCTGCATTTCACCATCTCGTGCTTGGCCCATTGATCGTTGCATATGACACACCAACGCAACTTGGGCTCGAGGTCGAATTTGTAAATGTCGTTCTCGTCCTGTTTGGTGAATGGGGGTGCCTTAGCGAGGGTGAGGTCGATAAGGTCACCAATTTTGAAGTCCTCATTGGCGAGCATCCAGTCCAAATCTTCCTCCGAAAAATACTGGAGGAGAGTCCATCTCTCAGGCCGAGATAGGTCCCGTCTCGGGTTTCGAGAGCGACGTGGATTGGGGGGAGGTTGGTTGCGGCGACGTCTTGGGGATTGGTCAGTGCTACTCTGACCGTGGTCGAGAGGTGTTTTGTTTTTAGAAACCACTCTCTTGAAAGGCATCTCGGAAGTATAGAGATTGGTAAAAAGTTCAGAGTAAAAATGTGCCTTTTACCGTATGGTGACTTTGGTATTTATAGTCGTTAGGGGAAGATATTGCCATAAATAACGTGGGCGTTGTGTAAGTTGTACGAGATGACAGGCTTTCGGCGTTTTCGAGGTGGTCAAATTGACTCATATAAGACGACATTAGGAAGTAGTAAGGAAACGCCTATGCAAAACATATATTAATCAAAATAACACGAGATGAAAATATCGGCTGAGTGTTACAACATAAGCATATATGTAAAGTTGGAAAGTTGACATCTAATTAAAACAAAAGGCGGGCTACTCCCGCGATATTTTATATATAGCTAAGGCTATTCATGACGGGAGCGCTTAGCCCGGCGTTCTTGATCCAGGCATCTCCTGCAGGTGAAGGATGTGAAGCGGGGATCACCATGGTTCCGAGGTGATCTGCGGGCGAGACACCCGGGATGAAAAGCTTCTTCACATCCGTCACAATGGAACATGTGCCGATGATTACCACGGGTTCTGCAAACAGCACATCTATCCCAGGCTAACGGGTCGTCTTCTTCTTCCCCAAGGTTAATTGGGGGTGGCTCGATGTTGATCTCGGGGTTCCGATGTTGGGGAGATGGGTGTGGCGACGGAATGTCTTCATTCTCCTTCTTAACCCCGTCCTTCATTATTTTGTTAGCTGCCATCTTGTTATAGCCCGAGTTGGAAGGGATAGTTGTGATCGCTGGATGTTCCGTTAAAGGGAGACGGAGGGAGTATATATAGTATGTCGGCATTAATTACTCGATGCCTCGTCTTCCGTTAACCGTCGTCAGCCATCAAATCAGCCGTCAAATCAGTCAGAGGTACGTGGTTATGGGGCAATCCCCGCACGACACCTGGCGCGCGTCAACTCGGTAAGACTCTGATTCCCTTGATTATGCGCGAGAATCGAGGCGTCGCCATGATGAAACGCGACGCTTCGTGGCTCCTTTTCGAAATTCGTGCAAGTATTGAGCGAGAAAATGGAGACCCCTATATATATCTCATCCCGCCTTACTCATTCATTATCGTTTATTGTGAGCAAATCGATCTCAGAGCCACAGAGCGAAAGTATTTTCGGTGATAGCGGAGCGAGTTCAGAGCATTCAGAAGACCTCGGAGAAGACATCGGCCGAAGACCGCGTTGCAAAGAAATCTCAACATAAGGTAATTCTTTACCATCTCGGTAGTCGGCCTTATTGATTAAGTTTATTTGGAACTGTATATGAATATTTGCCGAGGTCAATAGTAATGTAGTTGACCACATAAGCATGGTAATGTTGTCAACCTTAGGATTAATGACCTAACCTCGGCAATTGATTTGTATGTGATAAGTCGGTAAATGTAATACCTTAGAAACAAAGAATAGCGGTTAGCTAAGCCAATCCTGTTTCTTCGTTAATTTAGAAATGGCCGAAGAACAAGAAGGATCTCGGGATTCATCGCCTGCTACTTCGGGGGAACAGTCCCCGTTTCCACAGCAGGTTTTTCACCCAGGTAGGGGTAAGAGCATTCGTGGTATGACCCTTACTAACCCCGAGGCTTTAGAAGAAGCTGAAGGTGAACAGTATAGCGAAGGAAATGGGGAAGATGAAGAAAGTCTGCCTCGGGGTGAACTTGTTGAAGCCTCAGCGGGAACGTCTCGTGAGCCTTTGGAGCCTCGAAAAAGAAATCAGAAATCAAAGAAAAAGACGGCTCCCTGAGATGGTCACAGAGACGACCTGGTGTTCCCAGTATCTGCTAGTATCCCGTCAAAACTAGTCGTTCAATGTGAAGCCTATGCAGATGCTTTTTATGAAGAACTTGTGCCTGAAGATGACAGAAAGAGATATCCTCAGGATGCCCTCAAGTTGGTAGCTCCGGGTCCTGATGACCGAGCGCATGACTCGGGTCGCGGGATTTGTCTGTACTGGAAGATGCCGAAATGCGGCTTCAAAGTAAGGGTATCTAAGTTTGTACGCGAGATATTGCGGCATCTCGACGTAGCCCCAGCACAATTGACTACGCCCGCATGGTGTTATATCATGAGCTTCAAATATCTGTTTGATATGATGCCGGAGTTGAAGCCGGACTTTCCAAGTGTGGGGTTGTTCTTTCATTATTTTGCTCCTTTATACAATAATGAGAGCCATCTCGCAATTCGGAAGCGTGGTAAAGTTGCGCTGTTTGACAAATTGTCGAAGGCGGACGATTGGAATCACGGTTGGGTATATCTCGTGAATCCCAATGACTTGACATGCTTCAAAGGAATACGGAGGGATTGGCATCCTTTGAAAAAGGAAAGTCTCATCCCGCGTTCCCCCCTATCCTTGACCTCAGATGAGTTAAAAGTTGTCCGAACTCTTGACAAATATTTTACAAGTTAGTTTTTTGTTTTTCAGTTCGTACCAACATATCTTTGTATCGTATTCGTTTGTTTATCTCGTATTGTCATGGATAATTTGTTAACTCTTGCATATTTCTAATGTCGCAGGTCGCGGTTTTATGGCACTACCTTGGAAGGCCGCTCGTCCAATTCCTATCTTTGCCAACCCTGAAGACGGCTTCGTTAGGGATAAAGGTGCCATCCCCCCAAAACCGAGCATTTCCAAGGGTCAGAAGACTTCGAAGTTGAGTCTTGCTACTACCCCGGCGGCACCCCCGAAGTCGGCTTCCAAATCCAGTGCCAAGGGCGCGAAGGGCAGTGCTTCTGGTTCCTCCCAACTCGGGGTATCGCGAAAGAGGAAGGAGACTTCTGTTGACCCCCCCTCGCGTTTAACGAGGCAAGAGAAGGGGAAAGACGCTGCAGTAGAGGAACCTGAGCCTAAGAAGCAAAAGACTCAGTCCGATATTGTATTGGTGACACCCAAGGTCACTCCAAAGGAACCTTCGCAAGCCGAGGTTGACGCTGCTCAAGCGGATTTGAAAAGAATCATCGAGGAGGCAGCTGGTGACGTGTGGAATCCCGCAGAGGAACATAAAGCGTTCCTTGAGTCACAGATTTCTGAACAAGGGCGACATACCGGGTTTGTGTGGAGAACCAGGATTTCTCAGGGGTTCCCAGACAGCTTTTTAGGCTATCTTCCTGGGTATTCGCGGATGCAAGAAGAGGAAGATCATCCCGAGGTTCGGGCCGCGTATGCTCGAAAAACGTTTAGACTCACCACTACTCAATACCAAAAGAAGTGGGTTGAGGAAAATCCTGATCAAGTCGTGGGCCAGGTTTTGAGGTCGTTGCATGACGCCGGGGTTTACTTTGGGTTTCTCAAGGATTCGCTTAATAGTGAGAAGCGCAGTGCTCTTGCTGTCACAGCTGATCAAGAGGCGCTTAACAAGGCGATTTTAGAGAGGAACCATTTTTTACAATTGGCGCAGCAAAAAGACAAGGAAAGAAGGGTAGCTACTGGCCAAGCCGCCGTGAACTTGGCAAAATATGAACTTGCCTGCATCACGGGCAGGAAGGCCGATGTCGAGCGTCAGGAGACCGAGAAAAAAGCAAAGCGTTATAAACGCAGAGCTGAAAAATATAAGGGTAAGATCGAGGATCTGAAGTCCAAGCTCGAGGCCCAGACCAAGGAGTTGGAAGAGGCGAGATCGGAAAATGCTCGTATACGGGATGAAGCGCAGAACTTGCCAAAGAAACATCTCAGCAAGTTCTTAGGCAGCAAAGCCTTCGCGCAAGCCGTTCCGTATGCAATGAAAGATATGATGACTCATACCGTGTATGATTATCTTAACCTGATGGGGGGTTTTTATCCGTTTAAACCCGAGCATGTCGGGTTTACGGCAGTGGAGTCGGAAAAACTCGTGATCAGGGATCTGTCGAGCTATGGTTGGGATGAAGAAAATGATGTATTTTTGAACCCGGATGGCTCCTTATTCAAGGAGAAACTCCAACTCGAGAATCATCATCCTTTGGGCATTGTTCACCCTTGGCCCAAAGACAAATGGCCTGAACATCTCGACCTTCCTGATGGTGCCCCTGTAGCGGAGATTGAAAACCTTCCCTCTGATACTTCGTCCGAAGGAGAAGAGGATGACACCGAGGTAAGGGATGTCGAAGAGGATGCCGAGGTGGGAAATGACGAAGAGGGTAATACCATTCATCAATACGAGCAAGAAGATGAATTGGATGTAAATCTTTTTAACTCTCCGTGTGGTGGAGGAGAAGATGCTCCCGTGAGGCCGAATTCCCCTACCTCATGTAAGTAAAAGTTCTATTATTACTATCACCGATGTGTTTTATTCATGCTTAACCTTACTACTCGTTTTGTTTTGTTTGTAGGAAGGATCATGTCGAGCCTTGGATGCAACGTCAGCCTCAGTAAGATAATTGTACCCCCGAGATGTGGGGGTTTTAAAGTTGTTGTAATATGCACTGTTTATTTTTTATTTGTGCCCCCGAGATGTGGGGGTTATAACAGAATTAAGTTGTAATACGGTATTAGGTTCCCCCGGGATGTGGGGGTTTAACAGAACAGTTAAATGTAACTTGTTTCTTTTAATCGCATATTTCTTTGCCCGAAGTTGATTTCTTTTCTTTGAAATTTATCTCGGTTGCATGCTTTGATTTTCTTTGTAAACAAGCAAAATGTGCTTGATAGTATATCATTTCCCCCTTTTTTTTATTTTTGACAAAAATGGTCAATGTTGGGGGGACAGGTATGTCGCGCAAACGTATGTGTTACCCCGAGGGGTTTTCGATAAATGTTCTTGACATAATAAAAATTCATGTTACTGGTTTGACAGTCGTCGTCCCTTAGGACTACATTAATTTGTTGTGTATCTCGGGGGTATTACCCGAGACGCATTTCGTTGCCATAGAAGGCTTTCGTTCATATATCTCGGACCCAATAAATGAAACACAATCATAAATAATATCATATATATATATTGATAAAAGCTTAGAACCATACAAAAATTTGCATCTTGGTCTAAGTGAATACATGGAATAAAAAACAGAGGCTTATCTCGCCCTGAGTACCTCGCGGCTAATAGAAACATAAAAACGACATACATTAAGTGTAGAATTTGCGGAGATGGCAAGTGTTCCATGGGCGAGTAAGTATGAAACCACTCGGGTCTTCCAATTCATAAGCGCCTTTACCTCGTGGGCGAATGACCTTAAAGGGACCTTCCCATTGAGGAGCAAGTTTGCTGACATGTTTGCCAGTTGCTTCCACAGTTTTGAGTACCAAATCGCCCGAATGGAATTCCCGAGGTACCACGTGTTTGTCAAATGCGCGTTTAACCCTGCGTTGATACTCCATGGTGCGGATGCGGGCCTTCTCCCGACCTTCTGTGATGAGGTCGAGTTCCGCGGCACGCGCATCGCGGTTGTTGTCAGTGGAATATGTCAAAGTACGGAGAGATGGTTCTATCATTTCAATTGGAGTGACTGCTTCCATTCCGAACACCAGAGAGTAAGGTGTTTGCTGTGTAGCCTCTCTAGGTGTAGTGCGGTAGGCCCATAAAATTCCATCAAGGATGTCGGGCCAATTCTTTTTGTTTTCGGCAACTTTCTTCTTGAGGCCATCCAGAATAGTACGGTTTGTGACTTCTGCCAAACCATTGCTAGCAGGGTGGCTGACCGAGGTAAAGTTGTTCTGAATACCCAGGTTGGAGAGGAATGTCATGGTGCGTGCTGCATTGAATTGTGTTCCGTTGTCCGAGATGAGGGCGTGCGGTATGCCAAAACGACAAACGATGTTCCGCCAGATGAACTTCTCTGCTGCTGCGGCAGTGATAGTTGCTAACGCTTCGGCTTCGACCCATTTAGTGAAATACTCGACGGCTACGATAATCCAACGGCGCTGTCCGACAGCTTTGGGAAATGGCCCGACTATGTCTATTCCCCATAAGTCAAAAGGCCAGGCTCCCGAGATGGATATCTGATCGTAAGCCGGGATGTTGCTCAACTTGCTGTGGTATTGGCATCGCTCGCATTTTCGGACTAAGTTTGCCGCATCATGTTGCATGGTTGGCCAGTAAAATCCGGCTCTGAGGATTCGTTTGGCAAGAGTTTTCGCTCCTTGATGGCTTCCGCAGATGCCTTCATGTACCTCAGATAGCATTTTTGAGGCTGTCTCCTCATTGATGCATTTGAGTCAAGGTCGCACGTACCCCTGTTTGTAGAGGTGATTGTTGAATATAGAGTACATCGGTGCAATCCTTTTCAAACGTCGGGCTTCCAGCTAGTCGGTGGGGAGAACCCCGGTGTTAAGGAGATTCCACATCGGGGTGAACCAGGACTCACCGGGTTCACCGATGGCGAGTACGGCTATGGTATCAAGGTTGATGCTGGATTCCGGAACATCCATAACAATCACGGGCCAATCTTTGTCAAGGTTGCCCGCGGCGCCAAGTTTGGACAAAGCATCGGCTTGGCAGTTCTTGTTACGCGAAACATGTTGTATATCAACCTCGTCGAAATAGCTTTTGAGCAGGTGAAATTGCTGTCGGTCCTTGCGCAACTTCTCGTCCATGACTCGACATTCATCGTTTATCTGCTTGACCGCTAACTCGGAGTCACTGCGAAGATGAACCTCGCGGGCGCCCAATTCTTTAGCTAGTTTAAGGCCTGCTATCATGGCTTCATATTCCACTGTGTTGTTTGTTACTGGGAATTGAAAATGGAGAGCATAATTCAGAGTTTCCCCATGTGGACCAGTGAGGGATACCCCGGCTCCAGCCCCTTGTAACGAAGAGGCGCCATCGACATGAATAGTCCAACGTCCCTCAGACTCGGGAGGAACTCCGGAATACTCGGCGATAAAATCGGCAAAGATCTGAGACTTTAAAGCATTTTGGGGGTGGAAAGAGACATCGAACTCGGATAATTCGAGCGCCCATGCTAACAATCGTCCAGATGAGTCGAAATTCGCGAACGCCTTCTTGAGTGGGATCCCGGTGTAAACCTTTATGGAGTGCGACTGAAAGTAAGGCCTTAACTTTCTAGCAGCTATGACGAGAGCATATGCTGCCTTTTCGATCTGGGAATACCTGGTTTCGGCATCCCGAAGCACATGAGAGACGAAATAAATGGGCTTCTGATCTCGTCCCTCTTCCCGAACAAGGGCAGCACTTACCGCATGACCCGTTGTTGCCAAGTACAACACCAGGACATCGCCTGCGGTCGGCCTGCTAAGACATGGTGGATTAGCGAGGTAAGCTTTGACTTTCTCGAAGGCCGTGGCACACTCCTCTGTCCATTCAAATTTGGCTGACTTACGCATGGCTTTAAAGAAGGGGAAACATACATCCCCGGATCTCGCAATAAACCTGTTGAGAGCGGCCAACTTGCCTGTGAGAGATTGCAGTTCTTTGAGGTTCCAAGGCGGTTTCATATCGAGGATGGCTTGTAATTTCGAAGGATGAATCTCAATGCCTCGCATAGAAACCATGAAACCAAGGAATTTACCGCCAGTCAAGCCGAAGAAACTTTTCTTTGGATTGAGTTTCATGCTGGTTGAGTTCAGTGTCGCAAAGGTTTCTCGGAGATCTCGGATATGGTCGAGGTCGGACATGCTCTTAACAAGCAGGTCATCTACATATGCCTCTATATTTCGTCCGATTTGATCATGGAATACAGTGTTGACCATGCGCTGGAACGTGGCTCCAGCATTGCGCAACCCGAAAGGCATGACCCGGTAGCAGTATAGCCCCGAGTTGGTGGTGAAGGCGGTCTTCTCTTCGTCATCTTGGCTCATCCGGATTTGATTGTACCCGGAGAACGCATCCATGAAACTGAGGTAGGCATGTCCCGAGGTAGAGTCGACCAGTTGGTCAATTTTGGGCAATGGAAATGGATCCATAGGGCATGCCTTGTTAAGGTCAGTATAGTCAATACACATACGCCAGTCACCATTGGACTTCTTGACAAGCACGGGATTGGCTGTCCATTCAGGACACTCGACATTCCTGATAAAACCAGCATCGAGTAATTTCTGTACTTCGCGTTTCACGGCCTGTTGACGTTCTTCCCCCATGTTACATTTCCGTTGCCTAACTGGTTTTGAGCCCGACTTAATATGCAGGCGGTGCTCCGCTATTGATCTTGGAATGCCCGGCATGTAGGCTGTGGTCCAGGCAAAAACGGACTGGTTTTCTCGGAGAAACTTGATTAGTTCGTCCTTTGCTTGCCCCTGTACTGCCTTTCTGATGTTGAGTGTCTTGCCATCACCCAAAACGAGTTGTTCGACTTCGTCGGCAGGCTCAAGGGAAGCGTTGATCTCCGCTTTATCAACTGGATCTAGCGCAAGGTTGGTGTTTGGAGGTAAATAATCAGTACTTGAGCGCAACCGCTATTGGTTGGTTTTTGCATCCGACTGCTCAACCTGTTGGACAGAACCTCCTTGACCTTGAATGGATGTCATGTAGCACTCACGCGCCACCTGTTGTTGGCCACTTTCTTCCCCAATCCCGTTATCTATGTGAAACTTGATTTTAAGATGAGAAGGGGAGATGATGGCGCCGATTTTGTTCAATGTCCCTCTTCCCAGGATCGCGTTGTATGTAGAGGGAGCGTTAATGATGAGGAAGTCCACCATGACTTCCACCGTACGAGGGGACGTACCGAATGTCACTTTGAGAGGCATCATACCCCGAGATCGAAGGGTATCTCCCGTAAAGCCTATCAAAGGTGAGATATGTTGTTGGAGGGTGCGAGTGTCGAGGCCTATTTGCGTGAAGGCTGACAAATATAGGATGTCTGCTGAGCTTCCCGTATCAACTAACACCCTCTTAACCCGGTGCGTGTTAATCTTGAGGTTCAGCACCACGGGATCATCGTGCGGGCTAGAAATCTCACCTAGGTCCTTCTCGGAAAAAGATATTGCTTCTTCAGGTCGGGGTCGTTTTTTGTCAGTCGCGGTTTCAACCTGTAGAACGGTAGGGTACGGTTTTCGATTGTCGCGAGGTAAGATTTTTTGAATGGCCCCGCGATGGCCACCACTGATCACATTGATGACAGGACTGTTCTGCCGCTCTTGGCGTCTAGTCTCGGGACCCTCCCGGATGTGAGGACCGGCCTCACCAACTCGGGGTCCCGTATAGTCCTGCCTGTAAGGAATAGGTTTCTTAAAAACCTTACCTTTACCGTTGTACTTCCTGGAGAACTTTCTGAAGAAATCGGGGTTGATGAACTCGACCAGCTTACCCTCTCGGGCTAGTCTCTCCAGGATGTCTTTGAGTTGAAGGCAATCCGCAGTGGAGTGCCCATTGAATCCGTGGTACTCACACTTCTGGGAGTTATCTTGTACCGCGAAAATGCCTTCAGGCAATGGCGGAGGGAGGTCGAACATGCCCTCTATGATGTTGTACATCTCGTGTCGCTTCTTGGTGAGAGGTGCATATCTCACGAAGTGTTGGCGGTATCCCTCGGTGCCAGTTTTGTGTTCTTGTTCGGTCGGTCGGTTGGGTTGGTTTCTCCGAGGTTCTCTTTGGTTGCGAAACCTGTCCTGAGCTGGCTGTTTGTTAGTTTGGTGACGGGGAGATCGAGATCTAGGCCTCGTGGGGCTCCCATTGTCATCCTCGGCACGGATGTAACCCTCCGCAAAGGTTACAAACTCCCTCAGAGTGGTCATTTTCTTCATGTGGGCCTCGTAACGCAAGGTTCCTGGTCCTCCTTTGCGGAGTCCTTTCTTGATGGCGGCTAAGGCGAATTCTTCATTAAGGTTCTGAATTCACCGAGATGCCTGTATGAAACGGTTAACAAACGCACCTGTTCTTTCGCGCTGCCCCTGGACAATATCTAGGAGCATTTCGCACGTTGCTTGCGGCGGTTTGATAATCGTGTACCTCTCCAAGAACAGTTTCGCGAAGTCCTCGAATTTGTTGATGGACCTTCGAGGTAGTGTCATGTACCAGTCCCATGCTTCTCCAGTTAAGCAAGTGGTGAAGACACGGAACATGATGACATCGGTGGCTCCAAGGAGGCGGAGTCGCTCAAGGAATCCATACACAAAGTTGTGCGGATCCTGTGTGTCGCTGCTACCCCGAAAGCTTGGAAGGGTTGTCGGATACTTGAAATCCGTCATTGACTGGCGGTAGATGTCTCTGGACAGGGGGCCATCCTCGATTCCCATAGGCCGAGAGTAGGTGCCTGTCTTCTGGGATTCGAGTTCGGCTAGTTTGGCCGCAAGTCTGGTTTGGATCAGTTCTTCAACCTGAGCCATGTTAATGCCTCGGACAGGAGTAGGGGATCGTCGGCTCCTTCTTCGGTCATCGCGGCGAGTTCTATCCCTACCTCGTGGTGGGCTTCGTTCGCGTTCCCTACGGGAGCGAGATTGTTCTCTGCGAGATGGTCTGGGCCCTCTGCCATGATTGGCTGATTCTCGCTCGTTGTGGTGAACTTCGGGACCTCCGGCATGTGGCGGTCTCTCGGGATCAGGTCCTCTATTCTCGTCCTGCCCTTCCGGCCGTCTTCCTTCATCGGGGTGTACCCCTGTTTGCAGAACATTCTGGCCTCTGCGTGCAGATTGGACCTGTTGTCCTGATGAGGTGGGCGTGTCTGTCTGGTTACCGGTTCGGACCTGTACGAATTCTGGGTCCAGATTTCTTGGGGAAACATTTGCCGGTCGACTGTGGACACGGTATGCTGACAAAGGTCGTGGTATAGGTGCAGTGGGAGGCACAGTCTGATTTGCAGGTTGCGGTGGCACTTGCTGGGAGTGTGGTGTTGGACCTGTCATAGGGTGTATCCCGTTAACGCCTCCCGGGCCCCATTGTCCGGGTGGTGTCACGTAAGGGTACTGGGGACCCGTAGGGTTGTTGGGCGTGTAAGGGATCGTGCCGTATTGGTAATACGGTGTTTACGGAGTATAATAAGGTATGTATGGTAACTGATAAGTACCAGTTAATGGGTTGTGCTCGATGTAGAGCGGTCTAGTCGTGTTCCCTCCGGTGAACGAAGGTCGATTAACGATGTCGGGGCCTGTGTGGCGAGATTGTGCAGGTTGGGGACCATGGGGTCTATCATCGAGCTGCTAGGCCTCGCCCCAGGAGGCTGATTATGGGAGGGGTTTCCTGTAGGCGGGGTGACCAAAGGAGGTGGTGTGATCGTTACTCCTGGCGGGGTCGTCACCCCTGGTGGGAGCGGGATTGATGTGTTTGGAAGAGTCATCTAATTCTTGTCTGTTCGAGCTAGGCGTGGCCCCACGGTGGTTGATACGTCCTATCTCGGGAGATGAGGCCGTATGGAAAGTTGGGCTGAGTTGGATTCGCCCTGCCAAAGGATGGCAGGCCGAGGTATGGATCGAGTTAGGAACTCGGGGTGGGTTGTGAGAGATTCGGACTCTGACCTGTATGATCTCTCTCTTAGTTGAAAATTGCCTCCCCTGTCTCCTGGGGCTTATTGCCTTATATAGTCCAGCCATAACTGCCATCTCGGGCGTTTATGGGGAACGTGGGCAGTTATGTCGACCGTTACTGAGACGTGGGCATTAAGCCAGCCGTTTCTGGGACGTGGGCATTATGCTAGCCGTTTCTGCGGCTATCCCGTATGTCGGTTGGCCTGGGCCTATTTGAGGGCTCTGATTTGGGGCCGGCATATTGGGCCCCGGCTTAACGAGCTCTTGGGCTTTTTCATATGACGTCGGGTTGGCCTTGTAAAGGTCCGAATCCCAGTCTTTCATGGCCCAGTTTGGAACAAGTAAAAGGGCCTGTGGAACATGGCCCTATCACCCTCCATGTGAGATTTGAAAATTGAGTGTATTCGGCCTTCTTCAGTAACCAACTCGGACTGATCATGGATTGCAGTGACCTTATTTCGTCTATGCCGCGCAGAAGCCACTGCATGGAAGTAGCGGGTATTTTTATCCCCCGCCTTTAACCATTTGCATCGGGACCTATGATGCCATCTAGCCTCGGTAATGCAAGCCAAATGGTATGCTCTTTCCTTGACCATAACCCGGAAACGACGTTCATACCCTGCAAGGCTCCTTCGTTCTTCAACTTGATCAAATAGCAACAATGTTTGTCGGCAGCACTGTAGCTGTTTGGCAATTCCATCAAAGTTTTGGCAATGACAATCTCTTAGTTTAGTGTGAATTATGGCACAGTTGCTGGTGAACCTTTGCAATGGATTGAGGTTTCGGTTGCCACTGATCCAAGCCTCTTGGATAATTTCACATGCCTTCGGATGGGATAACCAGAACAATTCCATGCGGTACGGGCGCTTTGATGTTGGCTCATTTGCGCAGTGCATAAGCAAGGGTGCATGATCAGAAACTAAGATCTCCAAAGCCTGCATGGATATCAAAGAGAACTGTAGCGAGATGTCAGGAGCTATAAAAATTCGGTCAATTCTGGAGTGAGTTGGGTCAGGGCGGTTATTACACCAAGTGAACTTTCTGTTTTGCAAAGGCACATCAATGAGCTGCAATTCCCTAATCAAATCATTAAATAATGACATTAAGAAGAAGCTTCTCTGATTACCGGATCGGTCGATAAGCCAACGGACCAAATTAAAATCTCCCCCTAGTATCCATGGACGGGTAACCAGAGAAGCCATGGCTCGGAGCTCGCAAATGAAGTTGGGTTTGAGATCATCCGTTGAGGGCCCATATACATTTGTAACCAGCATTACTGCGCCAGAGTGAGTCTGCCTTAGCAATGCCGAAATTGAATGTCTTGTAGACCATGAGTTGAGAAGTTCAAAGCAGTGCTTCCAAGCTATTAGGAGGCCCCTTGCTGAATTAGTGGCATGCAACACAATACAGTTCTTATTAAAGAAAGACGGAAGAGTCCGCGAATAAAAATTCAAATTGTATTCATTCCATTTTGTTTCTTGCATCATTACAATATCACATCGTGATTGTCGGATAACATTTCTGACCACCTCGCATTTATGGGTACTACCAAGCCCCCTTACATTCCACGATAAAAGTTTGAATTTCCTTAATTTTGCTGACATTTAAAAACCGAAAGAACAGCTACATCTAACCAGAAAAATCTGAATCCATTAACAAGCTTCCTCGTCAGAGGAAAGCTCATCATCAGAGGATAACTCAAACCGGGATAGATCTGGGTCGTCCTCTGCTGTCCCTGATGCCGAAGTTGAAGCAAGGTTTACCTGAGCACGCCTGTTGTCATTATCGGCTTTAATGACTGCCTCAATATCCTCAGTTTTTAAACCACAACCCGCTGCCAATTTAGATATATGCCCATAATCCACTCGAACCTCGTAGAAGCCTTCTGGGTTGAGAGAGACTTCAGCCCCGTCTCTTGTTTTACCTCTGCCCACGGGCCGCTTCGCCTGGCGGACTACTGGGCCCTAAACAGTTTTCCTTTTCTGGGCTGTCATTACCTTCTTGGTATTTTGAGCATTGATAATTGGGAATTTGGGAGAAGGCCGAACCCATTTGTAGCGAGAGTGGTATGGGCCTTCTTTCCGAACCGGGCCCTTGTCCTTTGCTTGAAAAGTGAACTCCTGATTAGCTGTAGTTGACACCCGTCTCTCATCCGAAATAGCAGCAGATATGGTATTGGGGTTTGCGTCAAAGGTGCCCTGTACAGCGGCAGTATCAGTTTTGGAGTTTTCGACAGTTTGAGAAAGAACCTTCCGTTCTTTTTGCGCATGATCCCTGCTGGCCGATCCTATTCGGACAGGTGGCAAGTTATTTCCAAAAGTTTCGCCTCTGTGGAGGATCCTCTGTGGCTGTATGCATTTTGAATGTGGTTGTGCTGGGTTATTGGATAGTGTATTACAACTCGGTTTATGAGTGGATGGTTCTGCATGAGGCGCGAGAATCCGTGTGTCTGCATTTGGACCCGTTGCTTTGCTCAGCATGGGGTCTAGAGCCAATCTTCTATGGTGTGCTGCTGTGGGGCCTCCATCTTTTGACCCATTCTGCCTCCTGAAGTGACCCACCATATTATCCCGATGTATGTGTGTGTCCCGGAGTAAGAGGGGTTGCTCTGAATCTGTCTGCGCCATCTGGGAAAGGTTTCGGTTGTGCAGGTTGGGATCCTGTGTGGTCATCTCCTGTGTGGCTAAGAATGGGTTCTCCATGTCCATCTCCTCCAAGGTTGCAAACTGACGGAGTTCCAATGGTAGTGAGTCAGCTCTTCTGCCCCGGCACAGCTCCCGAAGCACTCGAGAGCTCATAGGAACTAGGTCAGCTCCGTCATTTAAGGAGTCATCGTCCGAGGAGGAAGAAGAGGATGGTGGTGGTTGAGGCCGGATATATGGCCGGGGGTGTTTCGGCAGCTCATCAAGTGAGTAAATGGGGCCTCTGTGCCATGCCAATGTGTAAACCAGAATAAGATGCACCATACCCCCATCGTGCATTGCTAGTTGAGTTGGCACAAGTGTGAGATCATCTACTCCGACCGTGACTATCCATGAAGCGATGGATGCAGGGTTTTCCGGAGCCACTGTCCCGAGATAAACTCCAAACCTGTTGACAGCATTAATTATGTGTTTTTCACGCATTAGGTGTGCCGGTATGCCAACTAGGCGTAGCAGCACCTTGTAGGCCGGCACACTAATCTCTGCACCATCTAGCGGAGTCCAAGGCTGGAAGGAGAGTCCTTCATCCCAAGCTTCTTGTGGGGTAGCATTGATGAAGGTTTCGGGGTCGAGGCTCTTCGGCAGAACAATAAGAAAGCGAGAGCCACTAAGTTCTGAGACCTGGAGCTCTTCTCTCTTAACCAGATTTGTACGACAAGCATAAGTGGCAGCGTTGTCGACAGTGAGATCCCATTGGAAGCCAGCCGTGTGCATGACAACTCCTTGTTTGAGGCGCTGAAGTTCTTGGTAATATGTATCATCTCTATGAATGAAGCAGTGCAAACGGATGGGCCTCTCTTTGGGCATTTCCGGGTCAACAAAAGGGTAGTTCCCAGTGAGCAGTTCTTGGAAATCCGGTTCTCCTCTGCGGGCATTGTATGGCCTTGGTGCTCTCCTGACTGGTGGGGGTGGAACGACCTCCTTCTTGCACTTTGATCCAATATGCCCAAATGACCAGCATCTGCCACAGCGCTTCGAATTGCGACAATTTGCTGCCGAGTGACCGGTACGGCAGCAGCGAAAGCACCGTCCCCTCCATTCGACAAAAGTGTGCGAGGGAGGGAAACGGAGGCGGGTTGGGCTGTGTGGGGATACGTAGTAGACGGTTTCTGCGGATGAGACTAGTGAGGAGGGCTGTGTAGAGGGCTGCGAGGTGGGTTGAGTAGGTTTGTTAACGGGCATGGTGGAGGCCGGTGGTGCTAGTTGACGGAGGACTTGAGCGTAGGTAGGGAAGTAGGGTTGGTAGAGGTTGGTTTTCGGCGCGGGAGGGTCGGCGTGTCTCCAGTTGGCAGGGAAAGGGCGGCGGCGGTTCACCGTTTGCCAGCCACCGGCTGAGTCTCCTGCAGTCGCCCCTGTAGTCGATTACAGACGCCCCTGTATTCGCTCCTGTAGTCGCCATCTTTTTTTAGATAAACTCTCAAAATTTGAGTTACTTAACTGGATCTATTTTAAAGACATACAAATTTAGTATGTGTTTCTGCTAAACTTTGAGATTTTTAAAATGTCAGGCTAACTTTGTCCTCAGAGGAGGATTCAGTTGAGAGGAATAAAGTTAATTTATATCTCAAATAATTGTACTTTTATGTTATTTTATAAAATTATTGGAAAATTATTAGTTTCAAACATGATTGATCTCCATATTCTTTACTAATTGTGTTCACACTTTACCCTCATATTATACTTTTCGTCTCTATGATTATAATTATTCTATACGACTATAATTAGAGGCGCTATATGGGAGATGGAGTCAGATTTCCGATCATCATGCTTGAAGTATAATTTTTTGGCATAGACACGTTTACTCGGCCAAGATCATCCGAAAGTTAATTTTAACAACCGTCAAAAATAAAATTGAAATATGACACTCACTATTTTAGAAATGATGCATTAGTTACTTTTGAAGAAAAATAATATATGTATAGACATATCGAATCCTTAGTTTTTGAAATACTGGGTCACCAAATCTATATTATACAGATAGTATCACATATATCCATGCAAAATAGATTTGTAAAGCTATTTTTCTAGTGGCAAATTTCAGAATTTCAAAGTAGAAGATTCTTAAAATAATCAGTACAGCGGAATGGTCTTAAAAGTTTGTTTTAGAAAATAAATTAAATAAATTGGCGAGTGATCTCAATATATCCTTACATTTTGGTTGCATTTGTTTTCAATGAAAGCATATTACACCATGTGCATGCATATAATTACAATTTTTTTTTCTTTTAATGTCAGTTATATGATATCAGATTGTAAATTTGTATATAGGTTGTAATTAGGATAAAGTGCACGGCCACACTAAATCCAAATTCTCAGCTTACCTTGATAAAGTTATTTGCGTCATTGCGTGAGCCTGGTGTACGGTCCTCAGCCCGGTTTCTTTTGCTTGTGGCTATTCTAGGGTTCCAAGTTCAATTGATTTAGGGCTTTAAGAGTTCCTCCTGCCAGGATTTTTCTTTTACCGATCAGACTTCTCCAAACTCTTCTGAGGTGAGTCTCACAAAAATACTTCTCGGTTTTATACATCAGGAATCTTTTCTGCGTATTAATTATACGACTTTGTATAACTCTTTTATGGGCAAATTGTTGAAGTCTCTTTAAGCAAGTTCGTTTTGTCGTAAAATTTGAAGCGAACTTCTGCAGTTTCTACGGGGTGCTTCATTTTTTTTCTGTAATTTGGGAGTTTTAGTCGAGCAACTCAATTGGGAATTTGGAAGGGTTTTTACTTTAGGGAAATTCTGTATTAATCTGGTAAACTGATATTTGGTACCGACTTGAGAACTTAAATTTTGCGTCTAACCCCATAAAATTGAAAAATACTGAAAATCTTCAAAGGAGTTGGTATTTTTCCTATTATTTTCAACTTGAAAGTTACATGCATATGATGATATGAAGTACCCCTCTGAGTTTGTGGTATTTCTTTATTGCTATTGTTTTATTTTTCCTCCACAATTTTCAGGTTAATTTTCAATTTTGCTAAATGGTACTTTTTTTGTACAGCTTTTGAGCAGTTGAAAAGATGTCTTGGTGCACCATCGAGTCTGATCCTGGTAAGTTACAGATTCTTTGACTTGTTAGTAGACTAGTGTGGTACAATTGCAATGTCTTATTTCTTTTCTTTTCTGGATGTGAATTTCTTTCTTTGACCTTTTTGTAGGTGTTTTTACTGAACTGATTCAGCAGATGCAAGTAAAGGGTGTTCAGGTAAGTCCCTTGTTGATGCAATTTGTCTTATGTAGTTGTGAAGCTTTTAATTTTACAATCTCAAGTGTAATTAAGTGTGGCTGGTTGCATAAATTTGACAGACATACTGATATGAACCTAACTTCACATAAATTGCTCTTTGTTACATGGAGTTTGAGAATATGCTGCTGATATAAGCAACCTAATTAGCCAGGAGGATTTTCTTATTTGTTACATTGGTGATTTTTTAGTCTGGGTGAGGTAGTGAAAATGATCAATCATCGACTTATTTTGCTGGTATAGCTATATTATAAGAGTTGCTATGTCAACTTCGGAATATTCTGACCTGAAAATTCTATTCTATAGGTGGAAGAGCTCTACTCACTTGATCTCGACTCCCTTAATGAGCTTCGGTAACCCCCCCCCTCACACAAACACACACACACACACACACACACACACACCCCCCAGGCCCCAGGCCCCTCAACAATGTACACGCACATGCATTTTTATTCTTGTTTCTTAATCATATCATATGTTGAATGTTTATTTGGGAGTAAGAAAACATTAAAAGGATCTTAATACAATGTGAAATTGTGCTTTCAGATCTATTGTAATTCTTGAAATTTTTTAAATTGAGTGATTTGCAGGAATAACTAGAGGCATTAGGCCTGATAATTCTGGCCACCAAATTCTCAAGTTAAAAGGAACCGCAAGGAGGTGTACATGGCCCGGTTCTTTAAATACACTCAATTATTTTATCTACTTTTGCAGGCCAGTTTATGGCTTGATATTCCTCTTCAAATGGAGGCCCGGTGAAAAGGATGACCGACCTGTAGTCAAAGATCTCGTACCTAACCTCTTCTTTGCAAGTCAGGTACATACAGGCTCATATAAGTTCTCATCTTCTTCTAAGCACTTCATTTATGGTCTGCCTTCATTTAGTTCATTACTTTGAGTCTTAATTGTTTATAAATTTGGCTTAATTGAGCCTTTCTACCACAATTTAAGCAAAATTGCAGCTTGCTGACAGTTCAATAAAACATTTATGTGTAATTGAAGATTTATTGGACAAAGTTGTTACTGATCAACGCCTATTAAGGACAACAGAATATAAGTGTGGCAAAATGGGGATAATTAATACTTGACTGTAGAGTTAGGTTGAAATTATGAATACACAGAAATATCAGTTGAGGTTTAACTGGCAGATGATTGATCTTAGTGTTATCAGGTTGCAGACAAGACTAAGTGCCGGTACACAGTCCAAATTTGCAATGTTGGCATCTAAAAGAACAGACCAGAAATGAACATAATGGAATTCACCATTAATATTTTTTTTCTCAGGTTATAAACAATGCATGTGCAACCCAAGCAATCCTCTCGATTCTGCTAAACTGTCCTGAAATTGACATTGGGCCAGAGCTCTCATCTCTGAAGGAGTTCACCAAAAGCTTCCCGCCTGAACTGAAGGGGCTTGCGATAAACAACTCCGAAGCTATACGCATGGCGCACAACAGCTTTGCACGACCTGAGCCTTTTGTGCCTGACGAGCAAAAGGTTGCTGACAAGGACGATGATGTGTACCATTTCATAAGCTACATCCCTGTAAATGGGGTGTTGTACGAGCTAGACGGGCTCAAAGAAGGCCCGGTAAATCTTGGACCATGCCCTGGTGGGCCCGGGGATATTGAATGGTTGAGATTGGTGCAACCTGTTATTCAAGAGAGAATTGAACGGTACTCCCAAAGTGAGATCAGATTTAATCTCATGGCGGTGATAAAGAACCGCAAGGAGGTGTACACGGCCGAGTTGAAGGAGTTGCAGAAGAAAAGGGAGAATCTTTTGCAACAATTGAGTGGGGGAGGAAACAGTGCCTCCATGATGGAGGGTATTAATAAATCGCTTGCTGAGGTGTCTGGAGCTATAGAGGCTGTGACAGAGAAGATAATAATGGAAGAAGAGAAGTTTAAGAAATGGAAGACTGAAAATATAAGGAGGAAACATAACTATATACCCTTTTTGTTTAACTTTTTGAAGATTTTGGCAGAGAAAAAACAACTCAAACCTTTAATTGAAAAGGCCAAGCAGAAGGGTGCTAGCGCAAGTGGTGGCGTGAGGTGAGTAGATGACATGTATTATTGTTATTTTGTTTTTATCCTTCTTTTTAGTCAAGAAGGATCTTTATTTCTACTTTGTACTGAACTCTTGATGCTAGTTTATGTATTGCATTTTAAGTTGTGAGTCCTTGTTTAAGTTGGAAACATAATTATTTTTTGAAGTGCATTCTATTTGGGTTATGGCTGGTCTGAATGCAATACTTTGTACTTTGTACTGGCTGGTCTGAATGATGTTTTGAATCAGGCAAATCGTCCACTTTGATTTCATTAAAAATAAAACAAAAAAATTACAGAAAACTCTTTTTAATGACCTTAACTAGTTCATTGTTGGTAATACGATCCTCAATGAAAATCCAACAGTTTTTTCTTTTAAAACTAACTGGATGTTGCTGCTTTTATATTTTGTTACTACATTTTCCTCTTATGAGGTGGGGTCTTTTAGCAAAAGCTGTAATCGGAGTTTAAATTGGCTAATGACCTTCCTTATCTTGATTGTTCTTAATCTCATCTGTGTTTTCTTATTTCATCTTGATGATTAGTTGTGACTAGCCTAGGTTCAGGCATTACTTATTGTTTGTTGAATCTATTTTTTTTTTTCTATATCTTGTTTATTATTAGAGAATAGTCAAAGTGACAATTGTAAACAGTATGTCACCCTTAGGTCCGCTAATTTATTTCTTATGTTGTGCACTTGTGCTTGGGTTTACAATAAAAGTTATTTATCTTTTCTTTTTTTTTAAATGTATGCTTGGTTATACATACAAGAGGAGCTAGAGAAGGCTAGTGAGTATTTGTTTAATTAAAACAACAAATGCACCTCATTCTAAATATAAATTCAACAACAGTATTATATGTACCTGCCCTTCCATTTTACATTCCAGCATTTTAGGGTTAATTAAATCCTTATTCTACGATTAGAAGAAAGAACAACACGATTATCATTCTAACAACTGTTGAGAGCTGTTCCTTCTGTCTTTGCCTCCAACCTTTTCATCTCCAGTGCGTCCATACATTCGTTGAATTTGTTACAGTAACGAAACAAGAAGATTCTGACAGGTGGGTCTCTTCCGTCAGTTGAAGCACTCGCTTCTCTACCGCCTGCTCTGCGAATTCGACATCTCGGGTCCCACTGCTCAGTGCTTAACTGCTCATTGGTCCCCATCACATTCATGCCGACGCTTCTGGACCCATTCGTCAGCCTCTTATTCTCTTTTTTCTATTATGAAAATTTCACGGCCCAGCCCATATCCACACAACCTGCCTTTTGAAGAATGCCAAGGTCTTGTTTCTAATCTTACAGGTGTTGTTCAAAGTCTAATTCCATGAATAAGTTTGAGTGACTACGTCGAAGAAGGCATGGGAGACTCTGAAAGAAGAGTTCAAAGGCTCCGCAAAGGTGAAAGTCAAAAGTTACAGACTCCAAGAAGACAATTTCAAAACCTCTAAATAAAGGAGTCCAAAAAGATTTAGGAGATGTCTTCTCCATACCTTCGCATCTGATTCACGATTTCGACGACTCGCAAGAATTACTCCATGATCTTTTCAGACTTATTTATTTGAATGTTTTGGAATTGTTTTCTTAATGTCTGTAACTCCACGGCTTTCACCATTGCGGAGTTCGGAAGTACTTCTCGTGAGTAGTCGAAATTGTTAACCAGATGCGGACATATGGAGAAGACATCTTCTTGATCTTTTCAGACTCCTTTATTTGGAGGTTTTGAAATTGTCTTCTTAAGATCTGTAACTTCCCGACTTTTACCTTCACGGAGCCTTCGAACTCCTCTCTCAGAGTCTGCCATGACTTCTTTGACGTAGTCGCTCCACTTATTCGTGAAATAGACTTTCAGCAATACTATGTTGGATTAGAAATATGGCCTTAGCATCCTTCATTTGTTGCTCTTTTTGCTCTGACGTTAACTTTTCTGTAGTTGACGTCGTAAAATCTTTGTCAACAACATCCCAAAATACCTGCAAGTGCAGCAATGTGCTCATTTTGATCTTCCATGTCATAATTTTCTCTTATAAATACAAGAATCATAGACTACGCCATAGTTACTAGTACACTTGAAAATATCGTCTTAGAATACTTCAGTCTCTCTTCTCTTCCTCTCATTTGCTCCCAACTATTTCTTTTACTCGAACATAAAGCTCTCTGATACCAAATGTCGGAAATGTAACTTGGATTGTGGTATTAGAAGAGAGAAGTATGCTCTTAAATTTCTTTTATTACTTAAAAACAAGAGTATAAGAGTTTGAAGTACAAGAGCTTTTGATATATTTGTTTTCACATTCCCGCATATGAACCTCTACAATCTATTTATTCTAGGTCCATATCGGTTATTGAAATCTCTAGAATATTGCGCAAGATACAAGATACAACATATTAAAACAAAATAGAAATGTCCAGCACAATCCTCATAACCGAAAATATATGTCGGTAGAAGGTTTTAGATTTTACATATTATTTCCAGGTACAAAACATTAGAAAGCAATTTCTAGTAGATTCTTTACCGGCCTTGGATAAGTCGGTTTGGTAACAACTTGAATAATCAATTATGGACTTGGGCCTCTTCCGAATTTTATTTGGTGCTATTTATTTTAACACTTTTTCCTCGTCGAACAGTTCGAGTTGGTGAATATCTCCAATGGCCATCCCCAATTGCTTAATCCCCAATTTGAGTTGCCCTCAACGGAAAAATCAGGAAATCGCTTGTCCTATTGGCTCCTAGTCCTCCCAGATGACATCAGAATGGGGTTAAATTCCACCACCTCACTAAAATTTGAGCAACAAGTGCGTTGTGCATTTTATCAACTTTCGCCCATATTCTCTCATAATTAATTACAAAATGTTAGCAACCAATAAGTATGACTAATTAAATTATCCTTTTGGATGAATTATCAAGTGCAAGGTTCACTAAAAGTGAAGCAACATGTTAAATTCATGCCAGACAAGGTGGAAAATTGTAAAAACGAGTTGCCAAAGATTATGTTCACAGAAACTACGTGATACATTGTTTTCCCTAACGCATGAGTGCTTAATTATTAAATTCTGCTAACCAACCTCAAGTGCAGCGAATTTAACATGCATTAAACAAAAATGAATAAAGGTTCTAGGCTTTTGTAAAAGCTAAAGACGAAAAGAAAATTGTATTTACCTTAATTACTTTCTCGTTTAATAGGAATTGAAAGTGAGGCTATTTTGTCATATTGTTTTGACACTCATCATTTTGCTGTGTTCATGCAAATTAGGTAACACACAGAATTGACGAGGTAATTACGATTCACTAATAAATTGGAGTTATATAAATTGGTCCAATATGTAAACAAACCTTTTTAAGTTAGTAAGAGAAGTAGCACTTATGTATTCAGAGCATTTTTTTTTTAATGCTTGTACCTAACTTTGTCAAAATATAAGACATTGGAGGAAAACTACTGAAATACCCTTCATTGGACTAGGTATTGAAAAAAATTATTTCTCCTTGAATTAACTTCAGAAAATAATTTAGTTACTTTCATTATACATAAATTGGGAATAGGTACATATTATGGTTCATTAGTTATTGAGGAAGATTAATTGAACATTGGATGGTCAAGGTACAAAATTCAGTCCAGATGCAAAATTGGACATGCAATCTTTGGACTTCAATTTTTTGCATGAAAACATAGGGATTCTGGTTATTAATTTCAAAACAAAACGGTCTACGTGTTACATAGAATCTTATTGTTATTTCTTTTTTTTGTAACTCCATATTTTATAACAGCAATTTGTGTTACAATTGTTAAATGCAGAAGCATGTGATTAGAGAGCATAAGAGATAGCATAATGGACAGTTCATCTTTGATATGGAGGTAGTAATCATTTTTAAACTGTAGCCAGTACAACATAAATATTTTAGTACTGGTTCGACTCTAAACTGTTACTGCAGAAACGTTAACTATACTTCTCTACTGTTTTTTTGGTTCAATGTTGTTTAAACTTAAGTCTACTAATAATGATCTCGACCATATAATGATACTAATTTTTATGGAAATTTGTGGGAAGTCATGCATGAATTGAGGGTTATTATACCAGTTACTGATACTAATGCCTGACTTACATCTGATGTTAATGCATAATAGTAATAATAGTTAATTATGTGAAAAAAATAATTCATGATTTTAGTTTGCGTATACATTTTACTTTTACAGGATTTATTGCATTCATCGGTGTACAATAAATTTATAAACTGAAGTTTCAATATGTTTTAGTAAAGAGTGTTAAACAACAGTCTAGTTTTGAATGTCCTGACCATTCTATAAACAATAGTTGTTGTGCAGAACCATTGTATGGAACAGTAGAAATTGTCAGGGTTAATTTGTTTTGAAATAATAAAAAAATTTAAATATTATCAGACAAGCAGATATATACTAAATATGTACTGATTGTTTGTCTATAGCGTTTCATTACATCAAAGCAGGGTTGGAAGAAGAAAAAAGAGAAGATGCAGATTAATTCACATGTCATCAAGTAATCATTAGTTATTTTTGGATTCAAAGATCCCATGCTCTTGAACCCCAGAAAAATCAAGAATTTCACTGTTTTTTCGAAGTCTAGTGATTTAGTCTGCTCAAATATTGCACATATAGATTCTCTTACCTTTTTTACCAGCTTTTTAGGATGTGATTCAATATGATGTTGTTGAACACTTTAAATTTGTTTCACAATGGTAATTTGGAAGTATCAAAGCTAAATTTAGCTTCTATTTGTAATAACAGGTTGATTTTGTAAATAGGATATAGTAATGGGATTATTTTATTAGGCAGGGATCTATGATGTAAAATGAGTGGAACTGGGAGTAATATGTTGGCATCTAGCTCTTGTACCAGTTTTTAGTATGGTTTGTATTGGGCAATTATGCCTCTTTTTTTTTAGAAACATATAGCTTCTATTTGTCTTATTTAGTATGGTTTGATCATTTAAAGGATGCTGTTACTGTTAAGAATTTTAGACCTATTTAGTTTTATAAACTGCAGTTATAAACTTCTTTCAAAAAAATTAAAGATGATTGTTGACCCCTAAATTGGTCAAAAACAAAATTTAACACAAATTGAATTCACATAATACTAATGCTTCATAAAAATTATCTAGTTTATGATTTTCATGAAACTAATTTTGTGAATAGATGTATCTTTTAATGATCAAACAAAAGGTAAAAGAAAAAAAAATATAATAGGAAATATATAATAATAAAAAATAGAAGAAAAATAAAGAAAAAAAGAGGAAAAAAAGTAAATGAAAATATAGAAAAATAATTAAAATAGCAATCATGAAACACAGAAAAAATAGGAGGAATGTAGAATGGAAAAAAAAGATGGACAAAAACAGAGAAGAGGGACAGATTGGACGAACCTAACATATAGTTAAACCGGAGAAGAAGAAAAGACGGAGGGGAGCTTCACTCTCATTAATCCTGACTCTCGGGCCCGCTTACTATTTTCATGTTTAAACCCGCCTCATGAAGTCCCTTATACACATCCTTTTCGGCTCTCATGATCCGCATCCATATGGAATGAAGAGGTCTTTTTCGTCCTCAGCCCGCCAAAGAAAAAGAGAGAAGATAATCCCGAAATGAAAGAGAGGAGAAGAAGGATCTGCAGAGGGGAAAGAGGGAAAGGAAAATCGATCTCCAAACACCAACACTGTGCGCAGGAATGAAGGGAAATCTGAGAAAGCCCGTTTGAACTGTAAATTTGATCTTTAGTCATTGAAGTTCAGGGAATTACCCCCCAAGCTCTTCAGAGCTTGACGTGGCCAAAATAGCAGTAGGTATCACAAGTCCTAATTTCAGATGCTAATAGAGGCATGAAGGCAGTTAGAGCTAATGAATGCAGTTAGAGCTAATGAAAGCTGTTAGGCACTTAGCAACAGGTTGTTAGACAGATTAACCAGAGTTATAATGATGTAACTATAATTAGATTGAGAATTAGTTTCTACTGGTATTTTCCTATATATACCACATGTACTGTAACAAGGGGATCACAATATACAAGATCAATGAATCTTTAAATTCTCTGTTTCTATCTTCTTCTATCAAAGTTAATAGATGCTGGAAGACGGCGTGCAGATGATACTGGAATTTTATGTGTAATTTATGTTGTTTTGAATAAAAAATTATATTGCTTGTTCTCTGTACTAAATTAATATTGAAATATTTATTTAATTAAAGCAACAAATATGTCTCGTTTAAAATATATTATGTTGAATATTATTTTATTATATTCAGTTTTTGTTATAATAATTTCTGATTCGCTTCTAACTGAAACAGGTGAAATAGAAATATTTGTATTTTGTATTGGTTGAACTCTGTACAATTATTGCATGATTAACAAGTAACAACTGTACAATTCTTTCGTCTCGAGTGCTTCCATTCCATCGCTGAGTTCGTTACGGTAACGAAACAAGCAGATTTTGACAGGTGGGTGCGTCAGTTGAAGTAATCGCTTCTCTACCGCCTGCTCTGCTGACTTCTCGGGTCCCACTTCTCCTCGGTGCTCATTGGTCCCCACCACATTCATGCTGACGCTTGTGGTGTGGACCCATTCGTCAGTCTCTTCTTTATTTATGAAAATTTCACGGCCCAGCCCATATCCAGATTTCCTCGTGCAAGAATTCGAGTTGATCAATATCTCCAACGGCCATCCCCAATGGCTTAATCTCCCTTGCTGACATCCCTCCTTTCTTCAAATTTGAATTGCCCTCGCTTTTCATATTGGCTCGTAGTCCTCGCAGGTGACATCAGAATGGGGTAAATTCGACCACCTCCTAAAATTTGAGGAACAGGATCGCTGTGCCTTTTTATCAACTTTTGATCAAAATTGGGACTAGTTCTAATCTCATAAGCCCATCTTCTCCCACAATTAACAGCAAAATTTAACAAGCACTAGTTAAGTGTGACTAATTAAATGATCCTTTGAATGAACTATCAAGTGCCAGATTCACTAAAAGTGAAGTAACATGTTAAATTCATGCAAACATGCTAGATTCACAGAAACTATGTGATACATTGTTTTCTCTAACGCACAAGTGCTTAATTATTGAATTCAACTAACCGACCTCATGCGGAGCGAGTTCAACATGCATTAAACAAAAGGGACCGCCTAGCTCTCCCCCGTGATCAATCCCCCATTTGATCCCCCGAGTTTGAATAAGGCTTAAAATAGAGGGGGACCACAACTGCCTCCGCTAAAAACAAAAGAAAACGCGTTAAAAACATAGAAAACGCGTTATTAACGGGCGGGGGACCACATAACCGAAAACAAAAACGCGTTATTAACTGGGGGGACCGCATAACAGTCATCCATTTTATGAATTGGCGGTAAAGTATTCATCTATGACACAACAAGTATTCATCCAGATATGCGCATGTATTCACTTTTTCAATAGAAGCATATTAGGATTCATTACAACATTCATTACGCGTTTTTAAGTGGGGGACCACACAACCGACAAAAGAAAACGCGTTATTAAGTGGGGGGACCGCATAACCGACAAAAGAAAACGCGTTATTAACGGGCGGGGACCACATAACCGAAAACGAAAACGCGTTATTAACTGGGGGGACCGCATAACAGTCATCCATTTTATGAATTGGCGGTAAAGTATTCATCTATGACGCAACAAGTATTCATCCAGCTATGCGCAGGTATTCACGTTTGCAATATAAGCATATTGGGATTCATTACAACCTTCATTACGCGTTTTCTTTTGAAACGGACAGGGGGAGGGACCACATGCAAGTAGCGAAACCGGAAATACATAAACAAGTAATAACACGATTATAATGCAAAAGGTGAATACTTACCACGAGAAGGATGAATATAACATATCAAACTATATCACATCAACAATATTAACATCAATTCATATCTGTTACCAAAACTGTTTCATATCACATCAGTGAGTAACCTAAATTGCAAATTTAAACTCATTCCTCTCATCAGTAAGTATCCTACATGCAAGCAGAACACGCTCAGCACTGATCATTTCCTACAAAAATTAAACACAAAAAAATGTCAGTTAGTAAATGAAATTTTAATAAAATAAATTAAAAGTATACATCCCAATTGCAACAAGTATTCATCCAGTAAATGTGAAGTATATATCCCAGTAATAAGAGAAATTACAAAAACGAAAAAGAGTATACATCCCAAGTGTAACAAGTATTCATCCATTAAATCTAAAGTATACATTCCAAAAATACCCAAGTTATACATTCCAGTAATACCCAGTACTATTTATACAGTAAAAACCCAAGTGAAACAAAGCATTCATCCATGAACTGTAAAGTATATATCCAGTAATACTCAGTATTTATCCCAAGGGTAACAAGTATTCATCCATTAATCCTAAAGTATACATCCCAACAATACCCATGTTATACATCCCAGTAATACCCACAGTATTCATCCATTAATCCTAAAGTATACATCCCAACAATACCCATGTTATACATCCCAGTAATACCCAGTAATATTTACCAATTAAAAACAAGTAATATTAAACTATTATAGTATACATCCCAAGTGAAATAAGTATTCATCCATTATCTATAAAATATATATCCAGTAATACTCAATAATACCCAGTAAAACAAGTGAATCAAGTATTTATCCAGTAATATTCAAATTACAGAAAGCTAACAAATTTATATAATATTAACCTGATTGAAATCGAGCGGGACCTTGCGCGTCAAACAGTCAATACACCGCAGTACAAATATTGCACAATCCTGCGAAGATTGCTGAGGAGTTTCCATCCAGGATAGCTGTACGTCCATCCATGACTCTTTTCCTATATTTTGTATAAAAACAAGAAAATTTATAAAGGTTTTCATACCTAATACAAGCTTACTGAAAAAAAAAAGTAACACATAAACACCTTAAAAACATGAATATAAAGTAAGATACAAGTGCTTACCAAGCCTCCAGGAGAGAAAGTACTTCACCCAGTGCAGATAGTTGATGTGTGGCTCAAGATAGTATTGGTTCGATGAAGGGTTAAGGGAGTTGTACATCTGGATCTTTTGATTCTTCAAATCAAAAGCAGCTAATATCCAATGCTTTCGACCAACTAATGGTACGAACAACCATCTGCACTTCTCGAATTGGGGTGAAAATAATTCCCTCTGTCGACGGTACACAATATCCAATTGATTGAATGGTGCCATTTCCTACAATATTACAATAAATAAAATCAACAAACCAATATTTAATTATTTCAAAAATTTATAAAAATATACTTTTTATATTTTTAAAAACTCACAATACAATCATTCGTCAAGTAGAACCACTCTTCATCAACTGGAGTCTCCAGTTGCATTATGAAGAGTGCTATATCAACAGCCTGCACAAATATTAATTCATGTCAAGATTAGTACTTATCCAAGAATCCAGTTAATACACAAAGAATTCATCTATTGATACCAAAGTATTCATCTATTGATGGAAGAGTATTCATTCATGAATACCAAAGTATTCACCTATGAACACCAATAATTGAATACTTTGGTATCAATACTTTGGTATTCATTCATTGATTAATGCACAAGTATTCATCAAAGTATTCATCCATGGAGACTAAAGTATTTATGCAGTTAATACACATTTGATACACAAGTATTGATCTATTGATACCAAGGTATTCATTCATGAAAACAAAAGTATTCTTCAATATAATTGACAGCCTGCACAAAGTAAAAATTTTCATACCTCAGAGCCAACTTGGTTATTGGAAAACAGAAGGTCTCGGAATTGATCAATTGTCATAAATAATCCAGACTGGGTGTTTTTAAAGGGATAGTCCTCATCACCAATTTCAAACTGAAAGTATTTCTTCACCCATGAATCCAACACATTGCTAACTTCAACGCTAACCAAATCCCGATTGTCATAAGACCAATTCTTGTCTGGCAGCGGGACTTTCCCGGTACAACTCTCAAATGTGGGATCCACGAAAATACTGTCAGAAAAAAAATCCCAATCTGGATAATTTAATTTAAAAAGAACCTCATCAAATTCATTATATTCTTCTCCGTACTTGGCAAGGATACATGGAATCCATTCACCGGGTGGTACAGCAACTTTCGCAACATCATGGACAAAAGGTTCTCCGCGAAAAGCTGGTTTTGGTTCATTAGCCCCTCTTTTAGGCATGGTTCTTCGGATTGGAACCCTCTTCTTCCTTCTAGCGGCTGTTTTCTTCTTAGGTTTTGGTTTCTGTTGCTCTGGCTCTTGGGAGCTAATTTCAATCACATTGGTTTCAGTTTCAGGGACTGGTTTTCGGACTCTTTTCCTGCCTTGTCCCCTTTCATAAACAAACTTAGCTCCCAAGACCTTAGGTCTGGATTTTAAATCGCTTTTGTCGACATCCAATTTCTCTTTCTCTTTGGTTTTATCATCAGTTGGAATTTGGACTTCCGGTGACAAACCGAGGCTAAACGAGGGACCATCCATATCACCAAGATTACATACTGCTTCTTTCTCTTCAACTACTTCAACTTTCTTTCCTACAATTTCTACAAATATGCATACTGTTACATTCAAAATATAAAACTGGATAACAAAGTATGAACTGCAAAAAAATATGACAAAACTAAAATATTAATACCTTCTTTCTCTATTCCTTGTTTCTCATCAGCTTCTTGCCCTCCTTCTGATTTTTCTTTTTCTTTATGGTGAGCAATAACATCTTGTATAATTTTATCAATCTTTGGATCTTGGGATTCATCTTCCTGTGTAGTAAACCCATGAGTATCTTCTTCAGAAAGTACGTTCTCCTCCACAGCTTGAGGTTGTTTTGTTTCATTCTTTGATTTCTTTACAGGTGCATCTCGACCAACCGATGGTGTTGGTGTCACAGTTTCGCCAAATAAAACTTTCTTCTTCAGAGGACTGGCAGGAGTCTCCTTGATTTCAGCAGCCTGGCATAACAGCCCCAAAGAGCTCCTAGTGTTAACAACACTCTTCTTTTGCCCAGCTACAAAAAAAAAAAAAAAAGGTATAAATCCCAGTTGTAACAAGTATTCATCCAGTAACTGTAAAGTATACATCTTAGCAATATAGAATTCCAAAAAGGAAAAAGAAGTAACAAATATTTAGCAATTATAGTATACACACAAAGTGAAACAAGTATTCACCATTCATATCAAAGTATTCATCCAGTAATACTAAAGTATTTAACACAAAAGAAATAGATGAAAATACTAAAAGTTTAATAGATGAATACTCACAAGGTACATTATCTTGTACATTGGCAGACTTGCTTAACAGCTTCAAAGAGCTCCTAGTGTTAACACCAACCTTCTTTTGTCCAGCTACAAAAAACAAAAGTATACATTCAAGTTGTAACAAGTATTCATCCAAGAACAATCAAGTATTCACCATAAAAATTAATAGATGCAAAAAATCTTACCATCAGGAGAAAATTTAGCATCTCCAGAAACAGCACCTTCAGAAGGTACTTTACCTTCCAGCTTAGCATCAACGGCTATGGAAATACCAATTGTTAAAAAGATAATTCACAAAATTTCTACAACAAAACGATTCAGTTTTCTTAAATTTGAATGTAAATATTCAAATGAACAAAAATTTATAAATCTTACACTTTGATTTCTTCTTCTGCTCATGACCAGAAGTTCCCTTCTCTGTTCCCTCAATAGCTTTGGCAGCTGTCCCACGAAAATAACAAAAGAAAAAAAAAATTAAAGTCAATTATTGGTACAAAGTCAGGTGCTAATCACTAAAAATATCAAGTTTCATATGTATGTATTCATACAGAGAAGTTAATACAAAATAAAATACTTTAAATTAAATTATATAAAACATACGTGATCGAAATAATCGCTTCGATATGTGATACTGTCTTTCCGAATGAGAAGCCTGCGCCAAAAGCTTCTGTTCAGACGCTGGTGACAAAAGCGGAATACCACTAGAATCTTGTATATATTTCAGATCCTCAAACCGATGCTTGGCTGCCCTTTGAACCAGCTCACTGGAGACATTGAAGTTGAAAATGCAGTAAACATGTGCCATTTCGGTTATCAACTTCAGAAGATGACTGTGTTTGGGTTTTCGCAATTGCACGTTGTTTGACAGCACAGAGAACTGGTCACTTGCAACAAAACCCTTCTCCTTATTGAGTAACTCAGCAGGTTCCCATTTCAGCTCAGAGGTATCAATATCACCCACCAGGACATTGTCAAGCACTTTGTTCAATGAGGATCTTCTCCAGCAGACATTCAATTTGTGATCCAGAAATCTTGGAATGTGGCCATTGAATTTCCTATTGTTCGGAATCTTCACGTGCTCAAAAAACCAGCCCTAAAAAAAATAAAGAAACAAAAAAACAATCTTACTAAGTATTGATTCAAAACATAATAAGTATTTATCCAAAATGCAGAATGTATTCATCCCAATTGTAAGAAGTATTTATCCCAAATGTTGACAGTATTCATTCATCCGACCTTAAATATAAGAAGTATTCATCCAAAATACAGAAAGTATTCACTCCCGTTGTAAGAAGTATTTATGCCAAATGTTGACAGTATTCATTTGTAGGACCAATAATATAAGAAGTATTCATCCAAAATGCAGAAAGTATTCATCCCAATTGTAAGAAGTATTTATCACCAAATGTTGACAGTATTCATTTATACGACCTATACTATAAAAGTATTCATCCACATATTAAGAAGTATTTATCCCAAATGCTAACAGTATTCATTTAAACGACCTAATGTAGTATAGACATATACACTTGAAAGTATTTAAAATTTTTTTATTAAAACTTACAATCAGTGCAAGTGCACAACCAGGGAGTGTTCCTGACTCTTTCTTCCCTGTCTTCCTCTTTGTACCCTCCTCTTCTTCTTCTGCCATACTTGTACTTCGGTTGTCCCTTTGCAACCGACACCAAGCGGCATTGTTTGGAATGTTCTCCATAAGCACACGGTGCACTGCCTCTGCCCAATTGTAATCTTTCAAACTGTCGATCTCAGCAGCATAGTGGAACATATGCTGTGGAACTTTTCCGCAAGATTGCGGGAATAGTACCATTGTGAACAGGTACATTACCAGCAGTCCCACTACATCATCTGCCGAGGCATTCTTCTTAAGGGATTCTTTGATTGCCGTCTCAAGCATGGCTACAGTTATCCTTCCATTTGACTTCAAATGTCGCCGCCTGAGGGGAGGATCACTAACCCTCCCCTTCTTCATCTGCACCACCTCTCCACCAACACCAAGGCCCATCACCAACCCGACTTCTTGAGGAGTAAATTCCAGTTTTTTTCCCTTAAAAACAAATGCACCTTCCTTGTCTTCCCAATGCAAGAGAATGCTATGCAAAACAGGGTTGTTTGCATGCGTTTTGTGTGGAAATGCAAACAAATGAAGAAAGGGAGTATTGGCTAGACGGGCTTTGTGAACAGGCTTCAAATTGGGCAACACATTGCTGTGGAAGAAAAGCATAGCTGCATCAATATTACATCTGTTCTTTATGCATGAATCAGATGTCCTTGGTTTTCCAATACGTTGACCTACAAGGAAAAAATTACGTAGAGTTGTAAAATATTGATTTGAATTGAGTAGGGTATTCACTAATGGATGTAAAGTATTCATCCAGTAACTGTAAAGTAACATTAAGCTATTAGAGTATTCATCCCAAGCGACATAAGTATTCATCCATCAACTATAGAGTATTGATCCATTAAGTGTAAAGTATTCATCTGAATTGCGTAGGATATTCACTACTGGACAACAAGTACAAATCTATTACAAAATACAAATGTATAAGTACACATTTATGAAATTACCTTTCTTGCGACCTGGTTGGGCTCCCCTACGCTGTTTTGCTGGTGGGACATCTTTCACCTCTTCTTCTGAAGATGATTCTTCTTCTTCTTTATATTCTTCTGAAGAATTATCTACAAATTTTGAAGAATATTTTGAGAAATTATATTGCTGTGTAAGTTGCTCACAAGAATAATCTACTAAAGAAGATCCAAAATTAATAAAGAAAAAATACTTTTCAGCTCATTTGTTAAGTTTCAAGACTAAATTCTAAATATTAACAAAATAACTTATTATTTAGTATAGATAGTATTCATCCAACTTAGCTATTTGTATTCACCTCCAGACAACAACCAAACTTTGGAACAGCAGACATATAATTTATAGAAGTAAATTCATGAAAATACCTTCCTTGTGACCTCGTCGGGCTCTCGTATGCAGTTGTACTACTGGTGCACCTTCTTCTTGAGAACTTTCTTCGATATCTTCCGAACTTTCATGCAGCTCTGCTGATTTGATTGGAGATTGAGGTTTCTTTGGAGATTGAAGTTGTTCTGTTAAAAAATACAAGCAAAATAATATGTTATTAAAAAAGTTAGTAACATATATAGTATTAATTTCTTTCATGTATGTATTCACTCATCAAACAAGCAATATTCATCAAACCTTCAGAGATCTTCTCAAGATCTTCATCCAACTGTGTTGCTTGGATTGAAGATTGACTTGGCGATTCATGTTTCGAAAGAACTCAAATATCAATGAGGCATCATCACCTTCAAAAGCCCTTAACTTCATCCGCTTGTACTTCTCAATATGATTTCTTGCATCTTTTTTAGTAAAAGGGCACCTTATATAACCTCCAGCACTTTTGATTACTAACTTAATATTAACTGCAACACCCAAACCTTGATCATCATTAAAATCCAGCATATTCTGATATTTCACAGGGATGTATCGGAATCCAGATATCAGAAATGAAGAATTGGGTTGCAAAATGTGGTTGTGACACCCAACATATTCTACTACTACCCATCCACCATTCAAACTAGAAGGTTTCAATTTTAAACAAGCACGACAACCCGTGCCTACAAAACCCCTCTTCCTTTTTGGGATACGACCTTCATTTGACACCACTCTTTTTGGATATTTGGTGCACATAAACACATAATGAGTGCTTATGTTACCAATCTTGTGATTTGACCTTTTGCATATGCTAAATCCACATTGAAATCCATACAATTGATAGTATGAATGTGCATCGTCTATGGAATCAAACTCATCCCCAACTGCTGGTTCTCTCACACGATGATCGTCATCATCATCATCAGCATCATCACCATCACCAGCAGCATCAGCTTCTACTTCAGTATTTCCTGGTTGATCTTCCCCACTTTCAATGTCAAAGCCTCCTTATTGAGGTCAAAATCAAATATACTCTCCTTGCTGCCTACACTATCAACAACTCTCTCATTTTCACGATGAACCTCTTCAAAATGTTGATAAAGGTTCACCTCATCAACTTCTAAGTTACTATTCTCCATCCACATCTCATCTCCGCAGATTTCATTGAGATCAAAACTCATCCTGAAAAAACAACTACTTAGTGTAAATACAAGTATTCACCCCAAATGTAAGAAGTATTTATCCAAAATGCAGATAGTATTCATCCAAAAAATAGAATGTATTCATCATACGACCCAATTATTCATCCTATAAAAACCATGTAAGAAGTATTCATCCCAAATACCAAAAGTATTTATCCCAAATGTTGACAGTATTGATTTACGACCCAAGAATTCATGCAACAGTATTTAACATCAATTCACAAATAATGTAAGCAATATTCATCTCCAATACAAGAAGTATTCATCCAATATGTAGAAAGTATTTACCCCAGTTGTGTTTATCCCTAATGCAGAAAGTATTTATCCAAAATGCAGAAAGTATACCAAATGCTGATATTATTCATTTACGATCAAAGTCTTCATCCAACAGTATTTAACATTCATTAACAACTAATGTAAGAAGTATTCATCCAACATGTAGAAGTATTCACCCCAAAATGTAAGAAGTATTAATCCCAAATGCATAAAGTATTCATTCCAAATGTAGAAAGTATTTATCACAAATATTGACAGTATTTATTCACGATCCAAGTATTCATCCACACAAATTAACATCAATTCACATTTAATGTAAGAAGTATTCACCCAAATAAAAGTAATATTCATCCCACATTATTTAACACATTTATAAGATTGTCCGATTCATATGAAATTTTCAAATTGCAGTAATAAAATAGCGATTTCATATGTCACCAACAGAAATCACAACATGAAGATCAGAGATCAAAAATAAAATCAGATCGCATCAACATTTCATTACCTGATCAGAGAATAGCCGGAGCAAGGAAGTTCGTCGGAGCGTCGGAGCAAGGAAGATCGTCGGAGAGTCCCAGCGGGTGAGATCGTAGGAGCGTCCGAGCGGGGAAGATCGTCGGAGCGTCGGAGCGTCCAATTAGGGTCCGCCTAGCTCTCCCCCGTGAAAGCGGCGCGCGTCGGAGAATCCCAGCTGCGATCGCTTGAGAAAAGAGAGAGAAAGCGGCGCGCGGGGAGAGAAAGGAAACAAAATTCAAAAAAGGAAAGGTAATTAAACAGGTAAGTGGGTTAACCGGTAAAAACAGTTAACTATAATTAACTGATTCATTAACGGTCACGGGGGATGAAACGGGGGATGGGAAGCCGGGGGAAATTATAATTACCCTAAACAAAAATATTGCAAAGCTCCAGGCCTTTGTAAAAGTTAAAGATGAAAAGAAAATTTTAATTACCTTAATTACTTTGTTATTTTGATAGGAACCTAAAGAGGCTATTTTTGTGACACTCATCATTTTGCTGTGTTCATGCAAATTAGGTAACACACAAACTTGACGAAGTAATCCCTATAAAATTGGAGTTAATAAAAGTTGGTCCAATATGTAAACAAACCTTTTTAAGTTAATAAGAGCAGTAGCAGTTATGTATCCAGAGCATTTTTTTTTCTTTCGATGCTTGTATCTAACTTTGTCAAAATATAAGACATTGGAGGAAAACTACTGAAATACCCTTTACCATTATAGGTACTTATATTATTTGTATTTCTCGTTGAATTAACTTTAGAAAATAATTTATATACTTTCATTCTACAAAAATTGTGAATAGGTACATCTTATGGTTCAGTAGTTATTTTTTTTGAAAGCTTGATAGCTACTAGTTACATTTTACATTGCTGTGTCCTTGCCTACTCCTGTACATTACCCCTGGCTACAGCATGATGCCCACTGTACCGCGTCATTAAACGCCTTGAAAGCCACCGTCTTATCATCAGCCAATTTCCTATTGAAAACGCGACCATTCCGTTCCTTCCAAAGAGCCCAGCAGACCGCAACACCCAGGGCTTCAAGCCTCTTGCACAGCACACTGTCTAAACGTCGCCACCTCGCCATTTCGCTATCCCATCTTTCCTGAATCGTCCGACCACTCCATTTGAAAGCTCTCCCAGCTATGCGCGCAATCCTTCTCCAGACCTTGGCCGCAAATTGACATTCAAAGCATATATGCGCTGCTGTTTCCACCACTCCCAGTGTGCAGAGCACGCAGTTCATTTCACACGGTATACCTCGCCCCTGCAACAGGTCCCTAGTCGGTAGCCTACTGTTGAGAAGCAAATAGGTGAAGATCTTAACTGATGGTGGGATATTGTACCTCCATATTCTCTGGAACTGCCAAGCAATTCTGCCCCCAGATATGAGTTTATTATAGAAGGAGTTGGAGGTATACTGGCCCGATCCATTCCATCTCCAAGTAATTTGGTCTCGTTGTGCCGTGTACTGGAACCGCCTCATATGAGAGACCTGCGGTGCCAGCATATGTAGCATCGGAGTCGCATGTCTGAGGGAAATGTTTGGGAAGGTCATCTCTTGGCCCTCATGCCGCCACTGGCCGTCATTCCAATTATCCCGCCAAAAGGATATTGAAAGGCCGTTGCCTATAATCCAACCCGTGCTCCAAACGAAAAGTTTGTTAATTTTTTGTAGATCCTTCCAGAAGAATGAACCTGCTGCCGACCAGATCCTTGGGCCCGAGACATATGTCGGGATGAGACGCAAGCGTGTCACTATCTCATTCCAAAGAGTATCCAGGTTGTGGTATAGGCGCCACCACCACCGCAAGAGCAGAGATGTATTTCGTAGCCGCAGGTCGGCAATGCCCAACCCGCTCCATTTTCGGGGTAGGCAAACTAACTCCCAGTTGATGAGCGGAAGGCCCTTCTTAGCCGAGTCATTTTTTTCCCACAAGAATGACCGGCGAATTCGATCAATTCTGTTGATTACCCACTGCAGGACCCGAAAGCACGTCAGGAAATATATCGGAATCGCCGAAAGAACCGAGTTGATTAGTTGAAGCCCACCCCCCCGTGAGAGAAGTTTCTTCTGCCATCCTTGAACTCGTTTCTCTAGTGATTCTATGAGTGGCATGAACAGATGTCTTGTGGGTCTCTTAATGGTGAGCGGCATACCTAAATAGGTTACTGGAAAGTCGGAATTAGAGCATCCCATGACACTGTTGATCACCTGCAGCTGTTGGGTGGGTACATTGATTGGAATAAGCATGCTCTTGTGGTAGTTAATGTGTAGTCCCGACGCCTCACTAAAGAGGCGTAGAATTAGTTTGAGAGTTACGACAGTATCCACCCCGGCATGTGCAACGATGGCCGTGTCGTCCGCGTATTGGAACCCCAATATTGACTGAGGAATTCGTTGCGACAGTGGCAGCGGTAGAGTGGAGTTAGCCATATCAATGAGAACCTGCAGCACGTCCGAGACAATAATAAAAAGCATAGGTGAGAGAGGGTCTCCCTGACGGAGACCCCGCTTGTGCATGAAAAAAGGTGACGGTTGACCATTCACTAGTACCCGTGACGATGCCGTTGAAAGGAGCCTCATAGTCCATCGGATCCATTTCCCGGGGAAGCCTCGAGCCCGTAGGACATTTTCTAGAAAGAGCCAATTAACAGAGTCAAAGGCTTTCTTGAAGTCTAGTTTTGCAAATACAGCTTGCCGGTTAGTCGTGTGTAGGTGCTGCAGTACCTCTCTCGTAGTATTGAAATTTTCTGAAATTTGTCGGCCCTTGACGAATGCCGTCTGGCATGGGGAGATCAGGTCCGGCAGGAAAGCACTCAACCTATTTGCCATAAGTTTTGATATCAATTTCGGCAGTGCATTGATAACACTTATTGGCCGGTAATCATTTGCCATTTCCGGCGTCTCTTTTTTTGGTATTAGTATAATATTAGCTCGGTTAATATTAGACAGATCCAATTTCTCTTCGAAGAATTCACCTATGAGTGCAGTGACCTCCTTCTTGATGTCCTGCCAACACCATTTGAGGAATTCATTGGGCACTCCATCCGGGCCCGATGCCCTATTTCTTCCAAGCTGTTGAACTGCAGTGGATATCTCCTCATCTGAGAAGGGTTGTGCGAGAGTGGTAAGGTCAATGTCCGGAGAGTATAGGGCCTCCGGACGGAAGGAAATGGCCGGTTGCGCAGTCCCCAGTATCCCCTTCATTTGTTGAAAAAATTCAGTGCTTATTTGTTCCAGTCTATTAGTTACCGTACCATCTTGCAATTTTAAGCTGACCACCATGTTTCGCCGCAGCTTTGATGAAGCAAGAGAGTGAAAGAAGCGGGTATTTCTATCCCCCTCTCGAAGCCATCGACAAGTTGATCTTTGCAACCATCTTTTTTCCATGAAGTCGGCTAGCATGTAAGCCCTTTCCCGTATCTTCAAACGCAAGTTGAATTCATGACACTGGAGTGGGCGATGTTCTTCGATAATATCGAAAAAGAGAATTACTTTCTTGCAGTACATGAGCTGTCCTTCCATGTCCGAGAAATTGCCCAAATGCCACTCTCGGAGCACCCTGTGCGTCCGATTGAGTTTTAGTTGAAAATCATGTAGAGATCCCCTGTTATTGGTATCTGTCGTGTGCCAAACCGATTGAATGAGTGTCTTGGCTTCTTTGTTTTTCAGCCAGAAGGTTTCAAGTTTTGGTTGTCGCCTAACCGTGGTATGGTTGCGGCAGTGCAAAAGCAATGGTGCGTGGTCCGATACCGGCATTGACAATGCCTCAAGGGTTATGACCGGAAAACTGCTTCCCCAGTGGTGTGACATGAATATTCAGTCTAGTCTCGACAGTGTCGGTTGCGGGCGCTTGCTAGACCAACTGAATGTCCTGTTTTTTAGCGGGACATCTTCTAAATCGAAGTCTCTAATCATGTCATTGAAATGGCACATTAGACTTAGACCTCGCATATCTCCCGTGCGATCGACCAACCATCGAACTAAATTAAAGTCCCCCCCAACTATCCAAGGTAAAGCCATACCTTCGGCCAACCTCCTGAGTTCTTGTAAGAAGTCATGTTTGAGAGCATCATTTGATGGGCCATATACCGAGGTGATTACAAAGGACTGTTGTGTGTCTATTTGCTTCAGAACTGCCGAAACTGTATTTCTTGTGACCCACGAGCTAAGCAGGTCATAGTTCCTCTTTCATACTATGAGGCAGCCACCGACTGTCCCTTGCATCCAATGTAACGCATGATCTTTCAAAGTATGATGGTAACACACGGGAGTAAGCATTCAAATCATTTAACTTAGTTTCTTGGAGAATACATAAATCAGCCCTAGCATCTCTAATAACCTCCCTAACTACACTGCATTTTTCTGGGTTCCCCAAGCCTCTACAATTCCAACACAGTAACTTAAATTTCTTCATTAACATAAAAAATGTAAAGCTACAAACAAAAACCAGCCTAGGCAGAGCCGCCTACTACTCCATATCGGAGAGCCCATCTTCGGAATCGAGTTCGACATTAACCATCTCTTCATCTTGGGGGGAAGTAATGTGTTCCAGTGGTCCTTTGTTTTTCCTGTCTGCATTGTCTCTCTTTAAAATTGTGATAATCTGGTCCGGTTTGAACCCGCAACGGCCCACCAAATCCGCAGCATGGTCATACTGTACCGCAACTTCAAAGAACCCCTCCGGATTTAATTGGACCGATGCTGCCTGACCGTCCAGATCCGTTCTCCTTTTGATGGGTCCATTTGAGGGTCCGGGTTCTTGGGCCGGCCTTTTCTGAGGTCCAACGGTCATTTGTCTCCTCTGCCTAATGCTAGGCCCAGCCATTTGAACTTGGGTTTCCTGTGCCACTTTGTGCTTATCACGTGATGCCGCAGAGGCAGGTCGGTTGGCAGGCGCAGAAACTGAGGCCACGGGTTGTCTTTTTCTTGGAGACCGTATGGTGACTGTTGTACCTCTAATTTGTCACCTTGCTTTTGATGCACTGGCGGCCTGATACGAAGGAAGCTTCTGATTTGATTTCATGCGCGGGTTTTTCTGTGGCAGAGGAAGGTTGTTTTGTGGGGAGTCACTTCTGGTTTGGCTTGCACCACAATTGGCAATCTCATTGGGTCGCCGCATATCTGTATTAGTGATTGCCACCTCTTGTGTTTCAGGTACCACATCCAATCCCGATGCAGTGAGGCTTTCTGTGGTCGGGTCTGAGTATGCATTTGTGTGGTTGGTGACCATGTCTCCGGTGAGTACTTCCCTTATCTCCGGTGGTAAGGAATCTAGTTCCATTCCTTTGCAGAGGTCTCGGATGACTTTGCGGGACATTCTGACTACCTCGTCCGAATGATCACGGGCCGAATCATCAGAAGAGGAGTAGCCTGTGGATAGTGCTTGAGGTTTGGAAAACTTGATGGGCGGCTGCGGAAGGTCTTCCACCGAGTAGACTCTTCCGGAAACCACCTTGCGCACATAGACCGATATTTTGTAATCAAGCCCTGCCCCTTGCATTATGACATGGTGGGGGATTCGTGAGAGGTCATCGGTTGCAATCACCGCCGTGTAACAGCCTTTGCCACTTCCTTGTCACAGTATATGTGAGGTGGAATGCCGACTAAATCAAGAATGACGCGGAAGCCGGGGATATTAATAACGACATCATCTAGTGGACTCCATAGCTGAAGGGAAAATCCCATGTCCCAGATGTTAGCCGGAGCGGATGAGATAAAGACAGCTGGGTCTGTACCTTCCGGTAGCATGATGAGGAACCGACCTTTGGTCATAGCGCTTAGAGAGAACTCGCCCGGTGCCAACATTCTATGCTTGGTTAGGAATGCTGCAACATCGTCAATCATGGGGGTCTCCTGTTGGCTAGGGGAGTGCAACACGACGGCTCCTCGTAGTCTGGATACCTCCTGGAAGAAAGCCTCGTCTCTCTGGATGGCGGAGTAGATAGCCTGGGGCCGGCCATCAGGCAGAACTGGCGGTGTGTAGGGGTATGGGCCAGTAAGCATATCATCAAAGCTGGGTTCTGTAGTGTGTGCATTGAGGTTGGTGTTAGGCTTAGTGGTAGGTACCGGATGCAAAGGCCTGGCAGTGGAGTTGAGTAGTGTTAGGGAGGTGTTGGTAGGCGGGTGTGGTTCGGTTTGCTGGGTTGCTGAGCACCTATTACCGGTATGTCCCTCTTGCCAGCACTTACCACATCTAGTCGGGTTAGTACAAATGGCCGCGGTATGACCCCTCTTGCAGCATCTGAAGCACCGTCCATGCCACTCCGAGTGCTGGTGAGAAGGGGGGAAACGTAAAGGAGTGGGGCTGTGAGGGGAGCGGTAAAATGAGGGTGGCAGCTTGGCTTTCGGGGATGTCGGGGGGGATAGGCTGGGGGAAGTGTTAGCAGCTCTGGCTGTTTGAGATGGAGGAGGAGGAGAGGCCCTTAAGAGTACTTGAGCATATGAGGGGATGGGTGTGCGGGGAATGTAGGGGGGCAGTTTGGGGTTGTTGCTGCTCTTCGGGGGTCTTCCAGTTAGGTGGGTAGCGGCGTCGGTGAGTGACAAGGTGCCACTGACCATCAAGGTTGGTGGGGTTTGTCGCCATGTGGGAAGCTCTCCGTACACTTACTTTTGGAGAAGAAGCTAAATGGTTCATTAGTTATTGAGAATGTTAATTGAGCATTGGATTGTCAAGTGAGGACACTAGAATTAAATCAAATATAAATTCAGTCCAGATGCAAAATTGGACACGCAATCTTTGGACTTCAATTTTTGTGCATGAAATCGTAGGACTTATGGTATTAATTTCAAAACAAAGCGTTTTACGTGTTAGATAAAATCTTATTATTATTTTTTTGTTACTCCATATTTTATAACATCAATTTGTGTTACATTTGTTAAATGCAGAAGCATGTGATTAGAGAGTGTAAGAGAAAGCATCATGGACTGTTCATCGTTGATATGGAGGTAGTTCTTGGTCAAACAATTACACATTATCTAGAGATCAAATAATTATATCTTATTTAAATAAGATGTCGAAGTCTTACACCACGAAAAAAGGAGAAACATAGTTCCACATTTTAATTCTAAGGACCGTTCTATGCCAAAATCGATTCATAAAACATATTTAGGCTCAAATAAAAGTGAGCAAAAATCTGAAGTGCATAACTTAATATCTGATTCCATAGAAGTCTCATGAAATGGAATATGTCGATCTTAAGAGAGATCACCAGCCGTCTCCGTGAGAATTAGACTAAACTCTAATGGCAAGAAGTTATTCTTACGTGCCGAAATTTTTGTTAATATCCAAAATATTTATTTAATTTCAAAATGTACACCCTGTTTGATAAGATTTTGAAAACTATCCAAACCGCAGATTTATTATCCAATTTTAGGCCGAATTACCGCAGATTTATTTTTCAGTTTTGGAATTCTAAAACCACAAAAAAAAGCGGTTTTGGTTTTGATTTTGGAATTCCAAAACTGAAAAATAAATTTCTGGATTTGAGTTTTTCTTTAAACAGAAAATGCTATAATTTATTTATTTTTTGTATCAAAATATTAGAAATATATTATATATTTCTTTGAAAATAGATGGAATATTATATAATTTGATTTATTAAAAAGACTGCGACAAATAACCCGGATCAACATTTTTCAAGCCAGATTTTTCGCGGCTGTAAGAAAAACTAAAATATTTCTTTGTGTGTTATTGGAAAAAAAATAAAAATATTTTGAATCTGAGTTATTGATCCCGGTTCAAAAGTCACTTCTAGGTAAATACAAAAAATATTGTGATCCTTCTATTTTTGAAAAAAACAAAAACTTTAAGTTATTTAAGTATCTTTGTGTCAAAAATTTCGGCCTAAGGACCGTTCTATGCCAAAATCGATTCATAAAACATACTTAGGTTCAAATAAAAGTGAGCAAAAATCTGAAGTGTGGAACTTAATATCTTATTCCATAGAAGTCTCATGGAATGGAATATGTCGATCCTAAGAGAGATCACCAGCCGTCTCCGTAAGAATTAGACTAAACTCTAATGACAAGAAGTTATTCTTACTGTGTGTGGTCGTGGGAATAAGTGTTGGATCATAGAATCCAAGTTGAGCATATATAAAATATAATTATGAATTGTATACTGTCATATATGATTGTCACAATTAAGTGATATAATATGAAATTAAGATATTAGACAATCTATGTATTTAATAGGGTGTGGTCCATAATGTATATAACAATTTAGGCAAATATCAAATTATTGATAGACTGATTCTGAGATTAGCAATTCAGAAAACTGTCTTTCCATATGTTTGTGCGAGCCACACGAATATCAATGCGGTCGCACGAATTTTGATGCGACTGTACGGTTTTTTATGCGATTGCACAAAATACTTTTTTCAAGTTGGCAAATAAGTTACCATATATAAGGATTGGTCCCCAAGGCACAAAATAACATAGAAAAGCACATAAACTGAACATACGTTTTCTCTTGAGAAAATACAGATCTGTGTACCTTTTTATAACGCCATGTATTTTGAGGTATGGTCTAATTGTTAAATTTCATTTAAAAAGCTCATAACTCGTGACTCGCTCATAACTCGCTCGCTAAAAGCTCATTAACAACTCGCTCATTATCAACTAGCTCATTATCAACTCGTTATAACTCGCTCATTAACTTAATGAGCCGAGCATGAGCATATCCCAACTCGCTCATTAAGAACTGAGTTACATAAATCCTGCCACATCTAATTCCTTGAATCAAATTTGCTTAATAGCTGTTTGATTTTGTTAAATTTGTTTATGGACAATTTTTTTGTTAAATTATGTACTGTTTAATTATGTTAGATTATGAATTTTAGAAGAAGAAATACGTAATTTTAAGATTTTTGAGGAGTATACATGAAATTATGTATTGTTTAGGGTACGTTTAGGGTTTAGGGTTTAGGTAATATTTTTGTTAAATTATGTACTGTTTGATTTTATGAATTTTAATGTCATCACCGAAAAATCAGCACATCAAAGTAGCATAATTTTTCGAAATAAAAAGATGAAGATGAAGATCAAGTTATTTATATTTAATTATTAACAAAAATATTCTAGTTAGATTTTTCATGAATGGCATCCTACATAAAACACATTATCTTAACCACTAAATAAAATTGTTAATTGTCCTCCAACAATCTATAATCTTTGAGAACAGATAGCTCTAAATAGCTGATAGCTCACATGTTTCTATACACGCACTCGAGCTAGGTTTCTTGCAAATGTGAATTTCACTTTATTGTTCACAAGGTTATACATACTCCTGCTAGATTATTTATAAAAATATGTATTTTATTATTTTAAGTTCTGTATATTTCTTGTATCGCTTATCTGTTGCGATGATTTGTTCCCTCAAACTTTGACTCTAGTTAAGAACTTGTTTTTGATCTAGTGACAAAGACACGTGACTTCTATGTGAGAGATCATGAGTTCGAAATCCTTAAAGTGGAGAAAATTCTCTATATTAATACATAGAAGTTTGATATGTGTTGGATGGCTTGATCCCAACTCATATTTCAAAAAAAAAAAACTTGGACTCTAGCTCCATTATTATATCATGCAACCCATAAATTAACATAAATCTGACCTCGGAATCCAAATAAGTTGGCAAATTTTTTTAATTTTAATTTAGAAGTTTAACTTGCATGCTACATTGAAGAAACCACGTCTATGTTTACCCACAGATTGTTATGACCAAGTGGCCTAGAGTCACTAAAAGGCTCCTTTAACTATAATTTTTGAATGATTTAACAAACCGAGTTATTTAGTACATAAATACCTGGGACCCTCTATTATTTCATTCATCAAATTGATGCTTCCCTTGAAGTCAATCCATTTGATTTAATTTATTTGCACCGTGCGTATAAATCCAGCCTTTTTAACATCATAAACCATTATATTAAATTCAACATGCTAATATTATATACTTCATCATTAACCATATTAAAGTATATTTCACCAAGGCTTGTCAATTCCGTTTAGTAACAAACTATATATTCCGGTCTGCTTGGTGTAAAGGCATTTTCTGAAATTCAATTATATAATTAAGCTTCCGTTATTTCTATTCTTTATTTTTAATTTTTGTTATAAGCGTCGCTGAGTATGGTAATTGTTTGACCCAAAAAAGTTGCTATCTAGACCTAACATGATGAATGGTAATTTTTGGGGGCAATTAAAACACCGAGACATGCATGAAACCTTTGAAGTGAATTGAGTGTAGCATATTAAAATTCTAGGCAGCATTCTACGTGCAAAACCATGAATTTTGATGTGTGGAATGTTTAGAAACATCAAGAAATTAATTTTCTACAACTTAAACAATGCATGGATAGTTTTCTGGGTGCAAACTCATAGTGGTGCCTAGCAAAACCACATCCTAAATGCTCTCTGGGTACAAATTGACGCCACCAAACAAAGCCCAATGGCCCTGGGCCCACCTGTCAATGAAACAAACCCATTTTCGCTAGACCCTTGATTTGGGTGAACTTGGAACACAGAAAAATGATTGTGTAGACCGATTTGGCAGCCGCATGGTTCGTGTGCGCCGAGACCACCCAAGTGCGACCGAGTGTCGCTGGTTTTAAAACAAAGGGGGTTTGACCCCTTCGGCCCGCATGCACCTGGCACACTATGAACCACGTATTGGTTGATAAACGGTTCACCTAGAACCAAGTTTAGCTAAGGAGATGCAGGATTTAAAAGAGAAGAGCAGAGGCCGACATGTGGGCCCCGTTTGCAAGGTCCTTCCCTCAGCTTTGTCTCTCCCATTCCTCTCTGACTTTGTCGTTCAACGGAAAAAGAAAGGAAAATCGGAAAAGGGGGCAGTGGACACTCTCGCTCAAAACCTTCTTAACCCGAGCAACAAAATTACAAGGAGAACGGGTTGGCACTTTCAATTCGAACTCCCATGACTTGAAAAGGGAGAAAGCTCGATGAACCATTCCATGGCCGTTCTAGGCTAATTCACTGATCCTCTATACGAAGGACTAAATTGAGTAGGCAAAGAGTATCCTGGGACTCCCATGACACGGTTTGAACAGTCAATTTGAGTTGAAAGGGTTATAAATCGAATTGCACACGAAAGCAACACCACGGCGAGATCTCATGTTGCTCAAGCCTGACATTGAGCTGCTAATTCGATAAAATAGGCATTGGCACATGTTATGGGAGTGGGATGGATGCTATGTGTTAACTCAATTCACTCGAAGATGCTCTAACCAAGAAAAGAGCACTCTATGCCCAACATACCGCCGGTATAGCATACCTCGGGCTCTCCAGCTATTACCTGGCTCTCTGGTCCCCAGGACACGTGCCACAACATCTCTGGATGATGACAAAATAGGGGAATCTGTTCCAGGGGTGCAGGAGACACGTAAATTAGGTGTTACCATATATGGCCGGTCAATTAAGGGCCTTGATGACACCCCTTGCACATGGGATCAATCTGAGGGCTGCAAATGACTTAAATGAAGATCAATTATGTGCAAAATTGTTATTGGGTGACCTCCTGCCAATGAAACATCCAGAAATGATGCAAGTTGATCTAGACCCTTGATCAAACACCTGGTGGGCATAGCAAAAAACACATCAGCAAGCACCAATTCGAAAACCCTAATTTTGCCCATTATAAGGCACCTCAAATGAACACTCAACACACACTTCTTCTTCTCCAGAAAGCTTTGAGCAAGAAACAAGAGAGAAAACCCCATTTTTACACCAAGGCTAGGTTAGAAGCTTGAAGTTTTCTTAAGCAAGGCTAATAGGTAGTTAATACCTATGTAATGTAAGGCTCTTGATGAGCAATGTTCTGTAAATATTCTGTTTTTAATCGAAATAAAGAAGGTTTTTTTTGATGATTTTTCTTGTTTGTTCTTCATTGTTTTAGCCTTATCCCTCACCTCTTCCTCTTTTATTTTATTTCTAAACCTTTAAAAATCATGAATGTGAGAGTTGCATAGTTTCTAGTTCATCATAGGATGAACAAAATGAAATATGTAACTTGAGGATCAAATAAAAATATATTTCCCTTTTTTTGTTCCTTTCTTTGCATCTTTCATGAAATAATAATGAAAAAATATAAAAATGTGATTCTTCTTACCTTTTTCTTTACTTTGCATAAAAATATATATAAATATATATATATATAAGTATTAATATGTATATATGTTAATATTTTATCATCTCTTTTATTTGGAGTTTATGAAATAAAATAATAAAGTTTTGATCTTTGATATTTTCTTTCCTTTTCTAAATTCCTTTTAATTTCTTCTAGAAATAATTAAATAGTAGAAGTATGAGGGTTGAGCCATGAGGTCTCCCTTCATATGAAAACTATATTAATTATTTTGTGAGGATGTTAAAAGAACAATAAAGTGACAACAAAAGAAAATTAAACACAAGAGGTAGTAGGGTTGAGCCATGAGGTCTCCCCTATTATTCTCTCAACCTAAATGATCAAAGGGCCTATTTGTGCAAAGGGATTAATTTAGTCAATAATTAGTGCATTTACATGCATGAATATTGACAACAATTAAAAACTATGTGCAAATGGGGAGAAATTGAAGTCTAAAGTATTAAATGATATTAGCTTTGGCTATGATATGTCATTTGTGCTTTAAACTTGTGATATTTCAATGACCCTCCCTTTTTAGATCCATTTGTGTATGGAAGAATACTTGATTTCCTAAGCCAATATGCTAAAGGAAATTAAATATTCCAAATATATGCAAATGATGGAAGATGGAAGGTTTGAAGTGTAAACAAATGACAAGTTGGATGTTTGCATCTCTAAACCTAATGACATGTTCTTCGAAAAACATCAAAAACATGATTTTAAACAAAATCAGGGGCTTCTTTGCATAAAACCACATTTTGGCAGATTTTTGGCACCATTTTCGGAATTTTTGGATTTTTTCCTTTCCCTTTTGTTCATTGGTACCAAAGATATAGCAACAAAGGCCATGAAAAGTCCCTAAAAATGATGTTTAATTCATGGAATTAGTTGTAAATATTCTAAATCAGTCCCTAGTACCCTCTGGAACAATGAACCAACATTACACTACAAAGCATGCACCAATGACACAATAAAAGCCCTCTAAAGTGTCAAAATGACCTTCTCAGGTAAACAGTACCTTCTGGACTGGTACAGGGACCAAAATAAAAAATGGACTTCACCACTGGATAGAGGACTTCAAAACACACAAAATGGACACCAAGTTTGCACTTTTCTGACTATATTTCGATTTTATACGAATTTTCAAAGTTCAGATCCAAAAATAGAAAAACAGCATTTAAAGAAAAAAGGGGCTGCTGTTGGAAAATGGGCAGTATCGAATGACAGAAGAAATCAAAACATAAAATAAACATCATAATTAAATAGAACATTTCAAAACACACAAAATAGACATAAAGATCATATTTTTCTGACTTTGTTTCAAATTGATATGAATTTTTAAAGGTTGAATTGCTAAGTATAAGTAGAAATCCAATAAAACAGCTGCACGGATCTTAAAGCAATCCGAGACCCTCCATTCCGGCGCCATAACAGGATTTGAATGACAGCACGGGTTTTAAAGTCCAGAATACACATCAAATGGCCAGCACGAATCCTGAAGCACAGCCCACATCCTAAAGCCCAATACACGAATCTAAGAGACCCAAAAACCCAAACAATAAATAAAATTATAAATCAATCCCCTTTTTATGGAAAACCCCCTCTGATTTCCCAATATTTGCAGCGAAGCCCCTGTGAATTTACAAAAAGGCCCCTGACAGCACAAAACTCTCACAAATAAGCCCTTAGAGGCCCAAATTTCACATGAAACCTTGTCTAAAACCCAAATCACAAAACCACACCCTTCCAGCTTTGTAAATCAGCCCCTGGAAAAACATAAATATTTACAAACAAGTCCTTTTTGGCTACAACTTCTTCATTTCAAGTCCGAATTGACTCAAACCACCTCCAAATGAACCCAAATTGAACCCTCCATCTTTCTAAACCAAAATTGAGCATGTCCAGACATCAGCCAAGCCCTGAAATGACGAAAATACCCTTTTCTTCATATTTCAATCATTTTCTCTTAAATAAAAAGGTGTAAATAAAGCATAAATATATCTTCTCAAGTACAAATATGTTTATAAATAAATAAAAATGTGTAATAAAGGTATTTTAACGATAATCATTACACCTCATGCATGCACATTAATTAAATACCTAAAACAATGGTAAATCAAAGAAACACACGAAAATCAAGTACATGAGTTTCCCCTTTTAGCCCTTTTATTCAATTCACAACAAATAGGCATAAATCCTGGAATGAACGAGGTATTCAGCATGGCTTGGGAGGGCCATCTGATGTAATTAACAGCGGGGGCTTGCGCCCGTTGGGAGTTAAACGTCCCCACAATCATTAAACTCTCTCGATGGACCGATCACGAATCGTAGGTCCGTCGAGGGTGAACCAGAAGGAATAGCGGAAAGAAAGAAATGAATGTTTCGAGTTCGATGTTCTTTAATCAACACGATTCATTGAACCGCGAGACATTTAAATACACATGCACACACCTTCCCATACCAACAGCTGTGCAACTTTCTGCGCCCTACAGTAATTAAGAATATGCATTGATAAATATGCAATTCATTATTTGAATTATATGATGTATGATTTTTATTTGAAATTTATTTGATCATATGGCAAAAGGCCTTAAAGTTTTTTTGTTAAAATGTTAAAATATATATTAAATAGATGAATGGCTAAGCACGTTCCAAACTAAACAAGGTTTAATATACACCATATTTTAAAAAAAAATAAAAGAACACAACTCCAACGTTAAATTTTGTATTTGAACAATATTTTTAGAGATGTAAGATACAATCACTTGATGGAAACAAAAATATTGACAAACGTATATATGACAAACACAACAATATGTTAAACCAGTCATCACAAATAAAAATATTAATTTTAAAAAAGTTCTCTTAGCTTAGATAGATATTGTATCAAATTCAGGACAATTTAAAACTTCATTATTTGGTCACTAAAAACGTGCCACTAATCGTAAATTTTCAAACTAGCTATTTGATTGATGATGATCAATTAACCGAAATTTTTATTAATAGAAAAAAGATTAAATTAATGTCGACATAGAATAAAGAATTCGTCAGATTTTGAAATCTAACAAAGACGTTACGAACCGTAACGGCCCACTTAACAACCTACCATCGCTAATGGCAGCTGCAAAGAGATGGCCGTTCAGAACGATGACGTCCCGGGAGAGAAGAAGGAAAAAAAAAAAAAGGTGTGGCCGTCCGGAATGATAACGGCCTGTGCAAAAATAAAAAAATAATTCGAGGCCGTCCGCAACGATAACGGCCTGCGCAAAAATAAAATCGAGGCCGTTGCGAACGATGACGGCCAGCCCTTTTTTTTTTAAACGCCTAAGTACCCGAGCTCTCTGTCCGTAACCTTCCGAAAAAAAAAACACAGAGAGACGCGGCGGTAAAAAAAGAAGAGCAACGCAACGATACCGACGGAAGCGGAAAAAAAAAGCGCCTGGCCGTCGTTCTCCATAACGTCCAGGTCCGCAACTATCTCTTCCCCGCTAACCTTCCCCCACTGACCTTTTCTGAGAAGGTAATTTTTTTTTTTTTGAATATTTTAGAACTTTGTAAATTAACAATAATTTAAGGTTGAATTTGTTGTCAAGATTATTGTTAGGTTTAATTATGTGAAATTGTATTCGATTAGATTTAATTTTGTTAATTAGGTTATTGTTATTGTTAATTAGGTGTAATTAGGTTATTGTTAGGTTTAATTTTGTAAATTAGCATTCGATTTGGTTTTATTTTGTTAATTAGATTATTGTTATTGTTAATTAGGTGTAATTAGGTTATTGTAAGGTTTAATTTGGTAAATTAGTATTCAATTTGGTTTAATTTTGTTAAATTGCATCCGATTAGGTTTAATTTTGTTAATTAGGTTAGTTAGGTTATTGTTAGGTTTAATTTTGCAAATTAGCATTCGATTAGGTTTAATTTTGTTAAATTGCATCCGATTACGTATAATTTTATATGGTAGGTATAATTTTATGCAATTGTACCCGATGTCAAACATGTTGGATGTAGGATGTCAATGTAAATGTAAATGCAAACGTAACTGTTATGAGTTAGGTTTAAATGTAAATTTTTGAAAATTTAGATTGTTTTAATTTTAAGGTTAAAATGTTATGCATGCAGGATGTCAAGTTGTGGTCCAAGTAATCCTCCACAAGAGAATTTGAGCAACTTATTATGGATGCCGCATGCACAGCATAAGGTCGCACTGTTATCTGACAATGTAAGTTACTCAATGAATCATCTCATATCCAAAATTCACATGTTTTTGAATAAAGAGATATAAATGTTTGAATTACAAGTTTTGATTTTAATCAAATTTTATAACCATGACAGGATTATACCGGGGTGGATGTTCGACACCACCGGTCTGTGATTCCACGCGACCCGCGCTGCGACCCATTCTTGTGTAGTCTCGGTTTGTATCAGATAGCTCGAATGGATGATATGAACATTGACAAAGGGCTCCTCGCTGGCCTCGTTGAACGGTGGAGACCGGAGACACACATTTTCCATCTTCCTGTGGGGATTGCCAATAAAGGGGGCTCCGGTAACCGGGTTTGCAGACACAAATGCGCATGCATTAGTGGAGCATTTTCTTGGAGTTGGGAGTGCGGATGCGGTGCTTAAAAAGAAGAAGAGATCGCAGTCGGCCGATGAAAGTGCTGTTCGCACGACGTCCGGATATTCTATATGTTTGAAGGAATTGCGCAATCGATTTGCTGCCATGCCAACTGAAAATTCGGGTGAGCCTACAGATGAGCAGGTACGCCAGTACACTTGGGCTTACATACTGGACTTGTTCGGGACTTTACTTTTTGCTGATTCTTCGGGAGATTCAGTTCCGGCGATGTATCTACAATTTCTTGAAAACCTTGACGAACCGGTGCAATACAACTGGGGTGGTGCTGTTCTAGCACTACTCTATAGGAACTTGTGTGTTGTCGTTGAGCGTCACACGAAATCTATGTGGGGACCAACTCTTCTTCTACAACATTGGTGTTGGTCCAGATTACCGGCCGGTCGTCCTTACCCCAAAGGTGATTGGACTCCACATTGGGGCTTACCGAATCCAGAAAGGTAACTACAAAAAACTTTACAATACTTTAATTTGATGTGTTTTATGTTTATTAAGAATCTTAAATTTTTTATTACAAGTGTCCTGCAATCGGGGAGATGTAGTGTTGTCACCATGTATATAATCAAGATCCTGGCTACTTCCGAAGCCAATTGCAGGATCTTGAAGATTATATGGTCAGATGGGAACCTTACAAAGCGCTGTTGGACCAGGAGCCATCTCTGTTGCCAGCATGAGTTCAGGATGACAGAGATGTGTGGCTAGCCGTTGTGCCACTAATACACTTTTGGATAGTGGAACACCATTATCCTAATCGAGTGATGCGGCAGTTTGGCTATTCACAGCCCATCCCAGTAGCACCCCCGTTGGGTGAGAACGAGGTACGCCGGTTACATCAAATTATTCATACTGTGCATGTGACAAGAAAAGATTGGGCTGCTGAGCACCACACCTACGTAGAACATGCATCTCATCCTGCCGATCACTTGGTTGCTCCGATGGGAGTATGGTCGGACGACCAGCTTTTTCCATACCGGACTTGGTTTCAAAACAATTGTATGCATAATGTCTTCTTGTTGAGGAGGTGCATACAAGGTCTTGAACATCCAATTCTAGAATATAGGGATGAGCATAACGAAGTATGGTACATTCCCAGTGCCCCGAAGGACACACGTGATGTAAGTTTCAATTCAATCATCAAAATATTTATTTTATGATATTAATCTTTCATATAGGTTACTAACTTTGTTTTTATTTTGTAGGCACTACGAGGAGTGAAGATGGTGTCGTACGGTATAGCTATGGCCAAAACAAGGACTCTTAAAAAGGTGGAGAAGTTTTTTCTCAGATTAAGTTGTGGCATTCTCAGAGACAATGGTATGAAGCCTAAATACCATGACATGATGAGAGCGGCCGATCTTCCGGCCAACTACGAGGACATTCCAGATGGTGATATTCCTCCCGGTCAAGAACCCATCCCCGACTTGCCCGCAGATGATGATCCCCACTATAGAGAGAATTGGTTAAACTCGAATGACGGATTGATGAACTACCTCGCACGAGTCGTACCTCCTCAGGTCGATCCGGTAAGTGTACAAAACTTTACAAAATCTTAAGTAATTATCGATTGTATTTATTGAAATACTGATATATTTATTATAGGAACCGGAGGGCAATGTCGGAGCCTCACATGACGGTGTTGCACAGGGCAACACAGGACCTAGTCCGGTCGGCCAGGTAACTATTCTAAAATGTAACAATTTTGTTGTTGATTGTCGATTCTACATTTATTAAGTACTAAACACTTGTTGCAGGAAATACCTGACTTCAGTTGGTATGAGACATCACAATTAATGACAGAGTTGCTTCAAAACGAGCCGTACCAGCAAGGTCCCACACAGGAGGGTCAGTACACGACACACCATGGCGTTCCCGTCCAAGATTTCTCGTTGTACATGGGTAACGCGGGACCAAGTCAGGTTGACCAGGTATTTCTTCCAAACTCGTAACAAATTACATCATAAAAAATCATGGTTGATTGTTTATTACAATACTACAATATTTATTATAGGGACCGAATGAGTTTGTCGGTTTCGATGAGTTTGGACACCAGACATACCCTCAGGCCTCTGCTTACGATGAGCAATACACGGGTCATACAGGACCAAGTCTGGTGTACCAGGTAATTTTTTTGAAATTATAAGTTTTATTTAAATAATCATCTCTATATGTTTGGTAAAGACTTCGGCGATTGTTGTAGGGTTCGGATGACCATTTCAGGATGCCCGGACCAGTTGCTACTGGTAGATATAACGGTACGGTACCTAGTCAAGTCGTCACACCACGTACACAAGCGGTCGAGAGCATATTTGGCACCCCGTCATACAGTGCCGATGCATACAATAATGTCTACGTGAGGCGTAGGAGAGGACAACAACAACAACAACAACAGCCAGCACGCAGATACCCACGCAGATCGCGCCATGAGCCGGACAAGTTCACTTTTGACTAGGTATTTCATTTCATGTATGTTGTTTGATGAACGGTTGTTTATGTTAGTTTTTGTGCTTGTATGACCATTTGTTAGTTTATGTTTGTTTTTGTGCTTGTATGATTATTGTAGTTTACGTTAGTTTTTGTGCTTGTATGCTTGTAGTTTTTGTGCTTGTATGCTTGTATTCTGGGATCGGGTCGTTGGGATATGCTTGTGTCTTGATGAATTCGGTCATGATACATTCGGCCATGATGAATTCGGTTTGGGGATTTGGTTTTCGGATTTGGGTTTTGTGCTTTGGTTTTATGGTGCTGTCAAAATTACAAAATGCACTCCGCCAAATTTTTACTAAAAATTAAAAACAACAAAATACAAATTACAAATAGATTTGAAGTTCGGCCAATTAAAGATTAAAAAATAGATTTGAAGTTCGGCCAATTATAAATGGAAATACAAATTACAAAATTATGCATAAACAACAAAATACAAATACAAATACCAAAATACGAATATAAATGAAACTAGAAGTATCATGTCCAAACAAATTACAAAATTATACATACATAACAACAATTACTAAATACACGAGTGTTATATCGCTTCATCTCCGCATGTAACTAGAAGAGGTTCCTGCAAAAAAATAGATAACAAAGTATATTACAAAGTTCGGACAGCTTTTCAATAAGATCGATAAAACAAATAAATTTAATTTAAAACATCATCAAACCTGCTGCATGTATGTCAGACATAGAACGTCTCGCTTGTATGATTATTGTTCGGACAGCTTTCCAACGAGAATGACATCAAAATTAGGGTTTGAAAATAAAATTAACAAACATGCTACACGCCTATCGGACGTAGAACGTCTAGCTTGGTGTCCCACTCTCCTTCCTTCCATTTCGTCCATCGTCATAACTATACGGTTGTGCCTTCTCCTGCCCTTTTTTATTCTGTCTTTGTCCGGAACAATTTTTGGACCGGCTATGGTTGGCCAGTCACATTGGTTGGCATAGCCGTGGAATTGGCCACTCCAAGTTTCAACGAGTTTGGTCATGGAATACAAATGATGCACGAATAAATTGTGGTTGTATCTCCAGTCCCGACACACGGCGAGAACATGGGCGCACGGTATACCTGTAAGTTGTGGCTTGAGATGTACACATTCTGCTCTGTTTCCGTCACGTATGTCGACCCTATACTTGAAGGTCTCTCTTCTATAACTAAAATTCCCGTCTCATTCTTTGTATACGACTCTCTCATCCCTGACCCTGACCTCGTGTTCACCGTGCTCACCAACTGGCATTGAACGCATATGTAAGCATTTCCTGATTCTTTTTGTTAATAGTTCTTCAACCCGCGCTGACCAAAGTTGCTGATCAGCTATGCGAGCCACTGCTTTCGCTCGTCTTTGGTTAAACCAAGTGAGACACTTGTATATGTGTCTTCCACGAGTGCAACGACTGGCAGTCGTCGACTATCTTTGAATACAGCGTTCAACGATTCAGATCCATTAGTAGTCATAATTCCCCAGCGGGGGCCGCCGTCCATGCTCTGATACACCTTCCATGGTTTAGGGATCTCATTATGGTTGGAATCTTGGTATTTACCGACATTTTCTAGGTATGCAACTGCATCTGGACTTTTCTTCCGCAATAGTTCGAAGAACTCTTCGAACCTCCGTGGCTTCTTTTGTTCACAAGTATTTTAAATAGTTCGCAGATTTTTTATTGTGTACCTTTTTCATCAAATTCTCGGCGACGTGCTGCGAACACAATCTGTGAACGCACTCGCTGCCATCCTCGTACCAACCACCGTATCTATCGGTGAATACTTTCTTGATCCCCATGTGCCGGTCAGAAACAACACACATGAACCTATTACCAATTACCTCCCAACGCAACCACCTCATGAACCATCCCCATGTCTCGAATCTCTCTTCCTTGACTAATGCGAAAGCCAGAGGAAGCAACTGGTTCTCTGCATCATAACCGCACGCCATCAGCAGTCTCCCTTGGTACCAGCCAGACAGGAAACATGCATCAATACTAATGATTGGCCTGAGATGAGGCACTGCAGCAATGCACGGACCGTAAGCCCACACAGCTGCCTTGAACAACCTTTTTAGCGGATCCTCCATGGGTACGTGCGCAACTCCATATTTTGTTCCAGGAGTTGATCTTTTAATTGCTTCCAACAATGGGGTGAGAAGGTTGTACGAGCCTTCCCAACTACCGAATATTTGTGCGATTGCCAGCTCTCGGCCACGCCACAGCTTGTTATATTTGGGAATAACTCCCCCGTATTTCTGACGGACTAGCCCTTTAATGCTTTTAATGTTTTTTGTAACATCTTCCCTAATATCTTGTCTTATAACATCGGCAATCACTTCTGCAGTTAATTGTGAGTGATCGGTACGAGAAGCATCGGCCTGGCACGTATGTGGTGCTCTAATTGTTTTAATTTTCCACTTAGATGAAAATATGTCGGACTTGGCATACAAATGCCACATACACCTGTTGCTCTTGCATTCCATTATCAGTTGGGTTCTATTGCTACTGGTAGTTTTTACTTCAATATTATTTCTGATGTGATAATCTTTATGGCCAACCGTAGAGCCTCTTTTGAAGAGTACTCCTTACCTACACCAAGTGGATCATGGACGTGTTGGGTCCTGCTGAAGTAGGATACATCTGCTTCCTGGAATCCCGAGGTGTCATTGAAACTTCCCACCGGGTGACTCGTACCGCGATCAAATATGGGAAAACGTCGAGCATGAACACGTGGTGTTTGCGATTGTCTCTGAGTATCAGGCGGGACATCCCCTTCTGAATCAGGTTCGGTATCCCAGTCGGCATCATCCTCACATGAGCCAGCGTCATCTTCGTCGTCACTTTGAGGTACGTCGTCAGCATCATTACAAGGATCACCGGCCCTCGGCGGATCAACCCATGGACTGTCCTGATTATTGTGCCCTGACCAACCCATATCTGCCTGAACAGGCGGTGACAAGTCGTTCACATCGGGATAAGGACTCAGATAAAGGTCACGCCTCGGTGTTTGTTGTGTCTGATAGGGTTCGAATAGACTGGGGCCCGCTTGTGAAACACTGTATTGGGTATGTCCAGGGTCTGGTTGTGTCTCTGGTACCACACTATCAATGAACAATTGCGATTGCATCGAACCGACAATTGGAACTAACTCAATGTACAAATCGACAAAAGAATACTGGGTTCTGGCAAGCATACTTTGGTCATAAATACCTCGCCAAGTCTGATATCACACGATTTCTAATATCTCATAATAACGTCGAGTTGTTGTACCAACATTAACCCGTGCAAGTGTTTTTAGGTTGTACTCGGTCTCAGAATATCCAAGCTGGCGATAAATTTCACCTTTCACATCATGCCAACCTTGTTCACTAGTTGCCATCAATGTGAATCGAGGAGATTCGGTGTACTCCGCTCCTTTACGACCTTGCCGTATTTCACCACCGAAATGAACTCTCACGATGAGCATGATTAATTATTTTGATAACTTAAACTGCACAATAATAAATAAATTAGATATAATTTATTATTACAACAAACATTACTAATAAGTAGTTTTACAAACCTTACTAATAAGTACTACTACTTCTTACAACAAACATTACTAATAAGTACTACTACTTCTTAGAACGAGCCTTGAAAGTACATGGAACAAAGTCATCATCGGAATTTGTCGGATCTGGATCAGTCACAGCAGACGAAGTGGTGGCCTTACCAGTATAAGTACACGGAACAAACTCATTGTCCGATGCTGGAGGCTCTGGATCAACCTTCTTCTTTTTCAAACCAAAGCCGTAGGGGTTTTCCACAAAGTCATCGTCTGAAATTTCATACCGAATAGGCCGTTTAATCCATTCCTTCATCGTACATACATAACAGTTACCGGGATTACGACATACTTGACAGTTATTCTTCTTTTCCTCTTTTTTACCTCGATCACTACTTGACCCTCCTCTCGCTACGCCACGATCTCGATTGCTCTCTTTCTTACCTCGATTGTTACTGTCCATCCTTCTCGTCCAAAAAAATGAATTTAAAAAATGTTGACACTAATGAACAATAAATATTAATTAATTACCCTACACAATAGTTATTAAAAATCTAAACTAATAAATTTTTACAAGTTTAGATCAAAAACAAAATTTAATTAAGCATGCAAATGTGAACTTCTTTATTTATTTATATTTTTCAAATTATTTAATATTAACATTACTATTTTTTAAATTATTAACATTACTAATTTTTACAAATTAACATTAACATTACTAATATTTTTACAAATTAACATTAACATTACTAATATTTTTACAAATTAAAATTAACATTACTATCATTTTTACAAATTAACATTAATATTACTAATATTTTTACAAATTAACGTTACTAATATTTTTTACACATTAACAATACTAACATTTTTACTAATATTTTTACAAACTAACATTACTAATATTTTTACAAACTAACATCACTAATATTTTTACTAACATTACTAATATTTTCTGCAAATTAACATTACAAATTTACAATATTTTTACAAATTAACATTACTAACATTACTAATATCTGTACTAATATTTTTACAAATTGTCATTAACATTACTAATATTACAACATTACATTACCACTAACATTAACATTAACATTAACATTACTAACATTACTAATACATGACATTACTAATATTATTTTAACTAATGATCAAATAATTTTGATATTCATCCAATATAAATAATAAACGTAAATACATGACATATAATTGAAAATTTACCTTTTATATTGATGATTTCTTTATTTTCAACGGAAGAGGTCTTCGACAAGCCGTAATTTTTTTTCTTACAGGGAGAATTTTTTTTTTTTTTTAAGATTAGCAGAGAGAGAGATATTTTGAGAAGTTATACAGACTAAGCCAGAGGAGCGTGCAATTTATAGATCATCTGGACGTTACGGAGAATAACGTCCAGAGGTTAACTTTTTTCTCCGCTGGGGCTTGAAAATTTGTCTTGGACGTTGCCCGTTATGGAGAATAACGTCCAGGGGTTTTACTGTACTGCCGACAGGCCGTTATTGTCCATAAAGGCCCGAAATATTTTTTTTTTCCGAGCCTCTCCTGGCCGTCGCGAACGAAAGCGGCCTCAGTTATTTTTTTTTCGGGACTCACCTGGCCGTTATGGTTAACAACGGCCACATTTTTCTTTTTTTTCGGCGCATTTCTGGACGTCCTGGACGACAACGGCCAGGAGATTACGATTGGTAATCGGGAAATAAGGTGGTAATCGGGCCGTTACGGTTACGAACAGTAACGTCTTTGTTAGATTTGAAAATCTGACGAATTCATTATTCTATGTTGACATTAATTTATTATTTTTTCTATTAATAAAAATTTCGGATCAATTAATTGCTTTTTAAATTGCACAAGTAGTAAATCTTTCTTCCGTTAGCAACTCAAGATCAGAACTTTGAATATTTAATAAATTAATCAAGATTAAATTAAAAAAGATTTGATAGACTTTTTTTTCTTATTGATTACTTTATTGTATTAAAAGTGTTGTAATCTAATTATGAAAATAATTAATATCTTAATTATAAGGTGAGATTTAGATATATTAAATCTAGCCAGGATACTGGTCTGTATAAACGAACTCTCGGCTAATATAATGTGCATATTATATTAAAAAAATTATAAAATCTTTGGTTTAAAGGTCGAGAGTTCATCTTCATATTATCCGATCGTATTTAATACTTTTCCTGTTAGATACCCGTCGCTGTCAATCTATCTAAGCTATATTGAAGATATTTACTTTTTTTTATATTTTTTATATCATTTGATCGTTTATCACATCGTTAAATAAGTTTTTTATCCATATTTTATAGTTCGTAACTAATTCACAATGTATGTTTGATTTAAACAAAAAGAGACAGGAATTTGGCCGAAACGGAACAAAATTGTCAATTTTGAAATCGGTGTATTAGGTATAGATAATTTTTAAAATACAGCACAACTGCACATATTACCTCTGCGTTGAAATACTCTTAAAGCTGGTGCTATATGAGGGAGGTTTACTCAGGGATGGTTCTACGTACTTTAGTTGACTTCCAATCCTTTTTTAACTATTTATCCAATCTTATAGTTCTACACCTCTATCATTCTCTCTTCCACCTTAGATTAGCCTTTGATAAAGAGACAAAAAGGATAAGAAAACCAAGGAGAGAAAAGCCAAATCTAAGTGCACGAGAAGAATCATGGATCAAGGGGCCCCTTCATATCTCCAACAAAATCACAACCACCTACAAGCATTTCACATGATGGAGGTGATGGAGAGCTTCTTTCCGCCTTCGTCGGCCCACCACCCACCTGTCCCCGTCACTGCATCCGGATTTGAATCACATGCTCAAAATCTTTTATTCAACTTTTCAGCAATCAAAGAGAAAATACAACAGCTGCAACCACTTCTCAGCTTGGTGCTGTCACATAATCCACCTAGTGCGGCGGTATCTGGTGCCGGCACAGCGTTGCAAGAGATCACAGTCGCTGCCTCATCAATGATGTATGCTTTTCAACAACTTGAACCAGCCTTGGCTCCAACTGCGCCCAATCCTAATAATGAAATATCTGGCCAGGATATCAATGAGGTCATAGTTTATAATCAGGAAATAAAATACAGCAATGAGGAAATTGGATCAGGATCCTGTTCACCTCCAAAACCTGCCGCATCAGTAGCAAGGGATATAATTGAATTAGATGCATCTGAGTTGCTTGCAAAGTACACACATTACTGCCAAGTGTGTGGGAAGGGATTCAAGCGTGACGCGAATTTGAGGATGCATATGCGGGCCCATGGGGATGAGTACAAGACACCCGCTGCGCTAACAAACCCGATACAGAAGTCTGATTTGGGCTCGGGTTTGAGCGCCAGAAAGTACTCATGCCCGCATGAAGGGTGCAGATGGAATCAAAAGCATGCCAAGTTTCAGCCACTTAAGAGTATTATTTGTCTGAAAAATCACTACAAGAGAAGCCATTGCCCCAAGATGTACATGTGCAACCGGTGCAACCGTAAAGAATTTTCGGTGCTTTCTGACCTACGCACTCATGAGAAGCACTGTGGCGATCTCCGGTGGTTGTGTTCATGTGGCACAACTTTTTCGCGCAAGGATAAGCTGGTGGGGCATGTGTCACTTTTCGCCGGACACGTACCAGTGGATAGGAACGGTATGAAGATAGAGATCATTGGAAGGCAAAACATTTCATGAACCATGCATATGTCTGATCTCTTAGTATTGTTGTAAATGTATATAGAGAAAGAGTATTTCTTGTACTTAGGATTTAATATGCTTTCTAGCTTTTTTTTTTGTATCTAAAAATACATAATTGCAGTAGGAGCTTTTATTCACGTGAAATCAATGAAGAGTACCATTTCTTTTACTCGTGAAGTTTTAACGAGAAAGTTGAATCTGTGTGGCCTTGGAAAGTTTTGTCTTCTCTTCTTCTAAAGTTTGGATAAGTTTATTGTAGAGCGAGGACCATTGCTTTCAAGTGGGATTTCTATGCATTAATTGATGATTATACTAGAAAAGAGCTATTCTCACTTGTTGATCAAAGTGCATGAATGTTGATTATTTTGCTTCAAATTTCCGTACCTACAACCATGCGAAAAATAATTGAATGCAAGTTCTTCTTTCTGCTGGTGCTTTATTTCTTCCTTATCGCTATGCAATTATGGTTTTGTTGAAATATAAACTTAATTTTATGTAATAAAATTAGATTTGAATGAAACTCCTTGCATTTTACGGTGGACAAAATTTGACGCTAATTAAACATAACATGGATTTTGAAGAGCAAACGTTGGTCAATCTGAGTTTATGACCTATGGAATTAAAGGTTTTAAGTCTAGTTTTTAATGATGAAACTGTGTTGTTTCGAATTCTGTTTTTTGTTTTAATGTTGTACGAATTTCTAAAGTTTTCTTTTAATGTTTAAAGTTATAAAACAAGTAGTATTATGTTGTATGTAAGCAGGGGCGGACCCATGAAGGCCCAGGGGTAGGCAAGTGCCTACTCCTGGATTTAAAAAAAAAATTAGACCCAGTATAAATTTATCCAAGTGCCTACCCCTGATTCATTATTGTGCCTACCCCTGGGTCCAAAAAAATTTAAATAGCAAGGTCCATGCTCCATTGAAATATTTCTGGGTCTAGAAAATTTTTTTATTAGTATTGTGCCTACCCCTGATCAAATTCCTGGGTCCGCCCCTGTATGTAAGTGAACATTGAGAGTTTATAAGAGAGAGAAATTTGTTTGTTATAGAACTAGTCTTTGGTCTAGTGGCAAAAGCACATGATATTTATGTGAGAGGTCAGAGTTCGAAATCCGGATAGGAAAAAAAAATTGTTGTAATAACAAGAGTATTAAATAGTTGGGTGATTTGACCTCCAACCTTTACTCAAAAAAAAGAAGTTTGTTTGTTATTCCCTCCTCTCCACCTAAAGAAAGTTGTATCCGTTATTTATTTTTAACAGGTTTTTCTGCTGAATTGGAATACAAGAAAGTAACTAGTTCAACACTGATGCTTTTTTAGGACATTTCTTGTGCATGTTAGTTTAAGTTGTTGGCCTTTAATATGCAAGTGCTTTAAATGCGAGAAGAGAAGAATATGTGCGGTCTTGCGGAAATGAATTTCAAAGAAGAATCATTCAAAACCTAACTGAAGTAGACAATAGAGCGAGTTGATCTGTTCTCTATCTAGATCACGCATCTTAACAGAGCTTTTCTCTACTTGGGTTTTGTTGTCGCTTTCTAACTTTCTCTCTGGTTTTCAATCTTAGACCACTTGTTTGAACCCATAAATGATAAAGGTAACAGAGGTTTACGGGGAGATTAGGAGTGCAAACTTTAATTTTCATGAAATGGTAGGTATAATATCCAGGTCAATTATTTACTTTAGCACGCCACATGCAGCATCCTTAAATTTTTCGTAGGATAAGTTTTGATAGGACCACCTTGCTCTTTATGGCCAATTGAGACGAGTAAGTCCTAATTAGCTTTTCAAAGAAGAAGAAGATTAGAAAAAACCACGTACATAAAAAGAATAAGAAAAACAATGTTCTGAATGAAATAGTTCTAAAATGTTGAACATAAGTTTTTTTTTTGGTGAAATAAATTGAAAAAAAAAAAAAAAAACACAAACATCACCTCCACCTTCTTTCAGAATGAAATAGTTCTAAATTGTTGAACATAAGCTCTTTGTATAGGTAATAGTTCTATTTTTTTTTTTTTAAATCCTTGGTAGGGGCTAGTAATATTTCTAAATTATTAATTGCAAATTATCACTTATATAAGAGGTCTAAATTGGTTATTCTAACTTAAACTGGTCTAAGTTATTCACATTTGGTTGAGGCCTAAAGTTAAGTCATGTCTTAAGCTATTTATTGTATTTGAATGGAATTTGTAGTTTAAGCCATGGCTTAAAATGATTTTTATTGTCTCCATGCAAAGTTCTGATTAGAAAAATAAATTAAAATGTATAGGACAATAAAATTAAATAAAGAAATAATATGAGAAAAAATGACATTCTAATAAAAAAGTTAAAGGTATGTGCTGAAATAAATTGATAGTCAGCTTAAAAAAATAGCAGTACATTAATTTATATTTAATAAATAACAGTATATTCACAATCAAATTGATATCAAATTAATTGTCCGTAGCCAATTGGGAACATAACGGAAATGAAATTACTTGCACTCATAATAACATAATGAAATTAAAAAAATAAAAATTATCACCATAGCAAAAAAAGATAATTTATATTTACAGAATTAATTCATAATACCTGAAATTAATTTATAAAATATTGTTTGCAAATTAATTGTCCCTAACCAATTGGGAACATAACGGAAACGACTTACACTCATTGCGCATAACATAATGAAACTAAAACAAAAATAAAAATTACCACCATAGCAAAACAAGATAATTTATATTTCCACAATTAATTCCTAATATCTGAAATTAATTTATAAAAATATTGTTTGCTTACTCATGAGAATTTGGAGTGAAAAAATTTATCCACATAAAATCGGAATGCAAGAGTTAGGCCTAGAGTTCGTAGAACTTTAAGCATCATCTCTACTGTCAGCATCAGTGATAAAGTTGTTCTCAGTTTTCGTTGGTGAGAATGGACAATATTACGGTAGTTTCAGTTAGGGGTGGATCTAAACCTTTGACTAAGGTGGTTAAGTCACTTTAATGATTTTAAAATTTTAATTATATATATTGAAATTTAATAGAATTTTATTTTATTTTTACTTTTTATACAGTCAAGTCTCTCTTAATAAATAACAATTGTTTAGTTGTAGTCTAGTAATTAGAGCTCTATTTTATAGGTGAGAGAATATGTTTAAATCTCACTTACCACGTATTGTATTTTAATTTTTAATCATTTCTATTGGAATTTTTTAATTCCGCCTCGATTCAGTGACAGGAACATTTAATCTAAAAGTAAAACTAGAAACTTTTATAACTTTTATATGTTCAATAAACTATTCTATAATATATGCAGCCGCAATTGCAATAGACTATTCATTTTATTCAAAAATACATGACAAAATCTTTATGATTAGTCTATTCAATGCCGGAGCCATACAGAATGAATGAGGTTAATTGACCCCATTTATTTTTTTAATTGTGTCATATAATTTAGAATAAAAATATTATGAATATTGTAAAATTGATTCTTATTTGTAACATGAAAATTTTATATAATTAACTTTATTCATATTTAAGCTCTGTAGTCTGAAAATTTTATATAATTCATCCTATAATTTAAAATTTGACTCCGCACCCATGTATTTAATTTGTCAAAATTAAAATATCCATGTTTACTTTTGGATCCGCCTCCGAGCTCCGACCTATGACTGGTGTGATGAAATAAATATCCTTATCAAGATTTTCCCATCCTCGGCTTTTCCTATCTCCGATATTTTTATTAATACCTCAAAAAAAAACAAATTATCAAATCTGCCCCTACCCCAAACTTATTTTTAAATCTACCCCAACCGCCCGTCCACTGGGCGGTCCACTTTCCCCACCTGACCGCCCAGCAGCTGGGCGGTCCACTCTTCATAGCTGACCGCCCAGCTGCTGGGCGGTCCGCTATTGTTTTTTTTTTTTTTATGGCGGTTTTATGTTTTAATTTGTTTGAATGTTTTATATTAAATTGTATGATATATATTTATTATTTGTTGACGATTATATTTTTATAATTGACGATTATTTTTATATGTTATGTAATTGTCTAGCTTTAATATAATTGATTAGTTTTATATTAAGTTTGTTAATGTTTAAATGTTTCTAAATGGTAATCTAAATGGTAAGTCTAAACAACAAAAGTAGGTAATCTAAATGATAAGTGTAAACATGAAACATAACAGTCCAAACATGAAATATAATAATCCAAACTAAAATACTAGAAACCTATCAAACTAAAAAAAATATAAAAACCCTAACGGCGATGACGAGGGCGAGATCCGGAGAGCTCCAACCTGGTAGGTGCATGGCGGTCTCTCTGCGACAGCGGACGCCTCTGGTGAACATCATCCACCTGCATGTCATCGTGTACGGCCTCACGCGTCCATGGGTCCTCCCCCAGGTGTAATGCATGCTCCCCATGGATCCCCGCCTGTGTACGCAACACCCACGGATCGGCCTCCCAAGTAGGAGGATACGTGGCTGGAGGCGGTGTGCCAAATATAGCAGAGGCAAAGCCATCTGCAGTCTGTGCCCCACTCCCACTGGCCTCGCCGTCGTGCTGTCTGGGCTCCATATACTGCGTTCTGTGGGAGCTAGCTGGCTCTCATCCGCCCTCATCTCCAGTGAGGTCATCCAATGAGAAAACGGCGGCGGCGGCGGCGGCTTCATCCTGTATGTAAACAATGTTAAATTAGAGACGTAGAAGTAACGAATAAATTAATTAAATAATGAACTTTTGCTACCTCGGTCTGCTGCACTGGAACTCCATGCTCGTTGTAGTACGCGTTCCACGCGTTGTTGTTCAACACCCATTGGTGGATCGCCCAACCCGAGTCATGTCCATCAGATCCGTCGGATCTCCTTTGTTGTTCAACACCCATTGTTGTGCAACACCCATTGTTGTTCAACACCCATTGGTGGATCTCCTTTCTTCTTCTTCTTCTGCAAGTCCGTCGGATCGGCCCCCAGCAGCTCCGGTATCATGTCCATCAGGTCCGGATGGTCTGAGACACCACCGATGGGGTCGCCATATATCCGTAAACCCCATAAGGCGCTGACGTCACCTAGTGTGACTGTCATCTCCCCAACCGGAAGGTGAAATGTATGCGTCTCCGGTCGCCATCTCTCCACTAGACCGCAAACGAGAGCCTGGTCAATATCACAGTGAGGCATGGTGGCCAACTGATACAACCCGAGATGCATGATGCACTGCTCCATCAACGGGTGACGGACGTATGGTATCTCGGGGGTGCGATGCCTCACTGTCATCATCGTCGTGTCCTGCATTTTACAATGATTTCAATATAAACGTCTAATTATCTATAATATTAAATAATGCTATTTAAATTAGGAATACAAATCTAACGTACCTCCATAGATGCAAGTGAGACACGATGAGCGGACATGTGGGGTCCAAAGAAGAGGACTAAATGTGTCAAGATGGTGAGGGGGATAATCTCCAAAGGGAGCATCTGCACCGGATGCCTCTGCACCGGAATCATCTGGACCGTGATCATGTGAACTCTCCCCCGTCTCCAGAAGGGGCATCCCATGCACGTCCCCGTCTAGTTCTGACCATACTACATTTCAATAAACAGAAGATTCTATCTTATAAATCCTGATTTATAAACCCTAACTTATAAACTCCAATTTTGTCAACCCTAAACCCTAATTTAACAATTCAACCCTAATTTAAACAATTCAACCCTAACTTAACAATTCAACCCTAAACCCAAATTTAACAATTCAACCCTAAACCCTAATTTAACAATTCAACCCTAAACCCTAATTTAAACAATTCAACCCTAAACCCAAATTTAACAATTCAACCCTAAACTCTAATTTAACAATTCAACCCAAATTTAACAATTCAACCCTAAACCCTAATTTAACAATTCAACCCTAATTTAAACAATTCAACCCTAAACCCTAATTTAAACAATTCAACCCTAAACCCTAATTTAACAATTCAACTCTAATTTAAACAATTCAACCCTAATTTAACAATTCAACCCTAAACCCTAATTTAACAATTCAACCCTAAACTTGGAAACCCTAATTTTGAACAATTCAATCGTGTCGGGAAAATCAACAACCCGCACAAGATAATTAACAATTCAATTTCTACCAATCGTTCCAATGCCAATACAAGATACAAAATATAAATTAAAAAAATTATTTAGAGACTTACTCGAAAATAATCGGATTTTTGCCGAGATCGCCGAAAATTAGGGTTCGGGTGAGAGAGAGAGAGAGAGAGAGAGAGAGTGGCAGATTTGAAGAGAGGGAGAGAGAGAGAGGAAGAGAGGGAGAGAGAGACTTCGGTAGTGAGAGAGGGAGAGAGGAAGGTGGTTTCGGGCGGCGGGGAGGCAGAGAAGAAAAGAGAGAGAAGAGAGAGGGGGGGTCGGACCGCTTATAAAAAAAACAAACAATAGCGGACCGCCCAGCAGCTGGGCGGTCAGTTATGAAGAGTGGACCGCCCAGCAGCTGGGCGGTCAGCTATGAAGAGTGGACCGCCCAGGTGCTGGGCGGTCAGGTGAGGAATGTGGACCGCCCAGTGCACGGGCGGTTGGGGTAGATTTAAAAATAAGTTTGGGGTGGGGGCAGATTTGATAATTTGTTTTTTTTTTTTTTTGGTATTAATAAAATGTCGGTTCCTATCTGAACGTGCTTGTTTATCTTTTTTATTTTTTTTAGTTCCAATAATTTTTGTTTATTTTCTGTAGCGTTAATTCTCAAAGCATTTTACAAATGCCTGAATGGCAATTCTGTCAGTTTATCCATAACTGACATTGGACTAATGAGAACAAAGTTAACGTGTGCTATGTTTATCACGCTTGGTGAACAGAATTCTACAATCTATTGAATTGGCTTTAAAAGACAAATCCAAACTATTGAAACTAACATACTTCATGAGTGATGCATGTAGATGTAAAATTTGAAAATTTTGAACTTATTTAATACAAAATCAAGTAGTAAAAAAATTAATGAAAAATAGAGTTTTATAATTATTCTAATGCATTTATTTTTATCATTTGACTGCTTGACTTTGTACTAAATGAACTCGAAAATTTCAAAATTTTGAACGTACACACATCACTTGTAAATTTTATTAGATTGGTTTCAATGGTTAAATTTCGTCGTTTGAAATCAATCCGATAAATTTATGCTCCCCAAACTCTTTCGGGGCCTGTTCGGCCATAGAATGGGAACGGAAATGGGTGATGGAATGGAAATTTTTGAACTGACAAAATACTGTGCACGTGAGCTGATTTTCGCGAAATCTGAGTGAATTTTTTTTTTCCCACACGCACAGTAAACGGCCGAACAAGTCCTTGGTGAATATATCAAACGTTAGCTTTACTCGACTGATGAAACAATTACTTGGCTAGTGAACCTAAAAGGTTTGCCTTAAAAACATATTCGCTTTAAAATATATCTTTCTTTTTATTTTACAATAATACTGATAATACTAACTCCGAATCATGCATAATTGGACCAACTTGTTCAAGTTCTGATCAAGATTTTCTGGTCTAGGTGTATTAAAAATTGATAAAATTGGACAGAGCTACTACCCGAATTCTTTCAAATTTCACTTTTTTTTTTCCTTTTGGCAGATAGATATAACCACATGTTTTGAATATATCGCTCGCTAATCATTCAATGCTCACCGGGCTTTTGAAGTTTAGTCTATTCAGTCGATGCTCATGTAAATTTCTTGTTCATGCTATGCCAGAGAAGTCCCTAATAAATTCATATATATGAACTAAATGTGAACTAGACAGGATTGCTAGGTATCATTTCATCATAGAGATACACTTTGCTGCAGATTCGAAATCTGAATGGGAGAATTCTTTGTAGATATTAAATAGTTGGATGATTTAATCTCTAATATTTATTCAAAAATTAAAAATAAATGCCCTTAGCTTTTTTTTTTTTTTTAAATGATAGTGGCTATCAAGAAATAGTACTGCTGCAGGTGTTAATGAGTCGAGTTGATATTATTTTATTATTTTCTCCGATCCGATTCCATTCTGTCCTATTTGGGTCAAAATTATTTGATCCAATCTTACTCAAACAGCTCACGAGTCGATCCCTGTAATTTGATTACTTATTTTTTAATCATTTTTAATTTATTTATATAAGTTAATCATAATATATAATTAATCTTAATTAGTGTGTTATAAAACTTTATTAGTACTAAATTTCAATATAAATCCAACAAAAAATGATGAACAAGTTCAGATCGGGTCGGATCCCAATCATACCCGACTAGAATTGGATCAAAAAATTGAGATCCGTATCCGATCTATTTTAACCCAGGTTCCGCCGACATTTTTATTAATACCCCAACAAAAATCAAAATATCAAATCTGCCCTCGATTCAGAATTTTTACTAAAAATGCCCTAACCGCCCCACTGGGGGGCGGTCCAATATTTATAGCAGACCGCCCCCCGTGGGGCGGTCCACTATTTATTTTTTTTTATTTTTTTTCTTTTTAGAGAGACAATATGAATATCAAGATGCTGAATTCTAACGCTAAAAGTTCGGATTTTTTTTTAAATATTTGTTAGATTACTTCTTTTAAGCATATTTATACTAAAATACGCTAAATTACTTGAAATTATGTTAAATTATGATGAATTACACTAAATCACTTTAAATTACGCTAAACTCTAAACCCTAAACTCTTATTTTGAACAATTTCTAAAACCCTAAACCCTAAAAATTACCGTACATTAAATGATTTACAATTTTCACATAACATATTTATAAAAATTAGTGATATTTAAAAGAAACCCTAAACCCTAAACTCTAATTTCTAAACCCTAGTTTCTGACATTTTTATTAATAAATATACCCACATTAGCTGGGTTTTTTGTTAGATTACTTCTTTTGATGTATAATTATCATATTTATACTAAAATACGCTAAATTACTTGAAATTATGTTAAATTACGCTGAATAACACTAAATTACGCTAAAATACGGTAAATTACGCTAAATTACATATGATTAGGGACGATATCTTCACTGAAAAGGCGAAAAACGACGACGAAACTTCAAACGGTCATAAAACGGCGCTCGAGTGTCCAATTTCAGCAAATGACCACTTTTCAGAAAGCTTGCGAAATTTCGCATGCGTCCGTGCTGGCTATACTAGATTTCAAAATTCAGAATTGCCAAAAAATAAGGGAAGAGCCTCAAAACTTGAGTTGAAGTTTCCGATTAAGATTTTCATTTCTATTATTCAATCTAAGTAACTCAGTAAATTAGTTACATAATGAACTTGTAGAATACCAATTTTTACTATTTTCGGAATTTTTTTACTATTTTTTATGATTCATGAAAGATGGCACAAAATCGGTCTACTTTAGCGTAATTTTGCGTAGTTTAGCGTAATTTACCGTATTTCAGCGTAATTAACGAAGTTATTGTTATTTAGCGTAATTTAATGTAATTTAGTGTAATTCAACGTAATTTAACATAATTTCAAGTAATTTAACGTATTTTAGTATGAATATGCTTAAAAGAAGTAATCTAACAAATATTTAAAAAAAATCCGAACTTTTAGCGTTAGAATTCAACATCTTGATATTCATATTGTCTCTCTAAAAAAAAAAAAAAAAATAGTGGACCGCCCCACGGGGGGACGGTCTGCTATAAATATTGGACCGCCCTCCAGTGGAGCGGTTAGGGCATTTTTAGTAAAAATTCTGAATCGATGGCAGGTTTGATATTTTGATTTTTGTTAGGGGTATTAATAAAAATGTCGGTAGGTTCCGTTTGAATCGGATCGAAAATTTAAATCGCTAACTCTGCATTTTTCCGAAAATGACGAAGATGATATTTTTCGAAGTCATAAAATGGGACCCGCATAAGCAAGCAAGACTCACTTTGCTTTTGAATCTGAATAGTAAGGGTATGTTTGGATACACTAAGAATAGTGCTATTCTTAGAATAGCATTGCTATTCGAATAGCTTGAGCAACCAAACGTACTACTTGCTATTCGGAACAAGAAAAATAGCATTGTTTCATTATTCTAACAAAAAGTTGGAATAGTGATTGGAGCTTTCAATATTAATACACATTTAAAATAATATTATATTACATTTAACTTTTAAATTAATATTATATTGTATTATATTTAATCTAATATTTTATTTAATACTAATCTAATATTTAAAATAATATTTTATTACATTTAATAATTACATTAATATTATATTGTATTATATTTAATCTAATATTATATTAAATTTAATCTAATATTTTATTTAATACTAATCTAACATTTAAAATAATATTATATTACATTTAACATTTAAATTAATATTATATTGTATTATATTTAATCTAATATTATATTATATTTAATCTAATATTTTATTTAATACTAATCTAATATTTAAAATAATATTATATTATATTTAACATTTAAATTAATATTATATTGTATTATATTTAATATTATATAATATTATATTTAATATAATATTTTATTTAATACTAATCTAATATTTAAAATAATATTTTATTACATTTAATAATTACATTAATATTATATTGTATTATATTTAATCTAATATTATATTAAATTTAATCTAATATTTTATTTAATACTAATCTAACATTTAAAATAATATTATATTACATTTAACATTTAAATTAATATTATATTGTATTATATTTAATCTAATATTTTATTTAATACTAATATAATATTTAAAATAATATTATATTATATTTAACATTTATTTAATATTATATTGTATTAAAATTAATCTAATATTATATTATATGTAATATAATATTTTATTTAATACTAATCTAATATTTAAAATAATATAATATTTAACATTTAAATTAATATTATATTGTATTATATTTAATATAATATTTTATTTAATACTGATCTAATATTTAAAATAATATTATATTACATTTAACATTTAAATTAATATTATATTGTATTATATTTAATATAATATTTTATTTAATACTAATCTAATATTTAAAATAATATTATATTACATTTAACATTTAAATTAATATTATATTGTATTATATTTAATATAATATTTTATTTAATACTAATATAATATTTAAAATAATATTATAATACATTTAACATTTAAATTAATATTATATTGTATTATATTTAATCTAATATTATATTTAATACTAATCTAATATTTAAAATAATATTATATTACATTTAACATTTAAATTAATATTATATTGTATTATATTTAATCTAATATTATATTATATGTACTCTAATATTTTATTTAATACCAATCTAATATTTAAAATAATATTTTATTACAGTTAAAATAATTAAATTAATATTATATTATATTATATTTAAACTAATATTATATTATATTTAATCCAATATTTTATTTAATAATTAAATTAATATTATATTATGTATTGATAAAAATATTTAATCTAACACAAATTATTACTCTATTCATTCCCTCCAAATTCTATTCCTAATATGCAATCCAAACAACTTTTTCATTATTCCGAATAGCTTGAGTTAGCACTGTTCTTAAACAGTAGCTGTTCTTATTTACTATTCTAAACAGTAGCTATTCTAACTATTCTAGAGTGCATCCAAACGTAGCCTAAATATCTTGCATCATTATCAGACATCAATGCGCTAATCTCCAATTGTAGTCGGCGATTTAGACTCTGAATGAAAGCATCGACAACCGTCTCTGTCTCCGATTGACAAGTTTGCAAATTGAATGGCTACCTAAGTTCGCAATTATGGTGTTCAGGCGGCTGTCTTATTGAATCTTGAAATGTTATCCGAATCTGTCTTATTGAGTCTTGGATGTTATCCGAATCGGACCGGGCATCCATCCAATCAAACTTCGTATCAAGAATTTGCTGGTCGGACAATGAATCAACCTATCCAACCATTGATTTTTTTTTTTTTTTTTAACCTGGCAGCAGCTGCCATGTATGCAACCACTGATTTTTTAAATCAGCTTATAACCTGAAGCCGAAGCCCAGCATGTTATGTCCTACCAAAAATAATGTCACATTTTACAAAAAAATTAAAAGCATTCAACTATTACATTTCAAATATTAATTTTCTAAGTGTCTTTTACAAGCTGAAATGTCACGGATCATATGAGATACTTGCGTATTTGTTTTTGTCTACGAATTCTAATTACTAGAAGATGATGGGGATATAACTTCTCTTGTTTGAAGGATGAGCTCTTTATTGTTTATTGTACGTGAGGATTTTGGAAAAAGAAAAAAACCAACACAATTTCTCCCATTTTCATAAAATCTCTCCGAATTATTATAAGTTTTCAATCTAACTAGAGAAGATATGGGAATGAAATCGAAAGAAATAGAAAATTCGGAAAAAGATAATCGAGAAGGTAAAGTTAAGTTACATTAGAAAATTCTGTTTTTTTTTTCTGAACAGTTCGTCGTTCTTTAAAAATACTGGTCATTTTATCCGGTTCTGTTACATTTCTAGTATTCCCATCAAACCAAACCGGTATAGTTTCTGAGTCCGATTTTCTCAGGTCAAATTGGCCTGTCTGTTTCGGTTCTGATAACATTGGTCTTGGGAGTTAAAACAAAATTACGGTAAATGAGGAGATTTTGATTAATTATAATGTTTTCTTGAAAAGAAGATTATTCTTTAGAATCAAAGGCTAAGATGGTACCGGTCCTGACTTTGGATGAAACCATTCTGGCCCAAAGGCTTGACCAGGGCTGGTCGGGCCGCCTGGGCCGGATCCCTTCAAACCCGCAGTGATTTATATTCCCATCTTTTGGGATAACCTAGAAGCAAACTCCATGTTTTTTCTGGCCTGAACCTAATTGCACGAAAATTAAAGAAATCATACATTCTAGATCTATCCTATGTTGCTCACCATAATATGTCACAATTTTCAAGATATTACAAGTTCACAACCAGAGATGCCACAAGTATCCAATTTCTATTTTGCATTATCTTGCTATTTTTATTTCAATTCATGGTATGCCTTCAAGGTGTTTGACGTTTTGCTTTATTGCTAACTTCTGATAATTCAAGAGGTATCTTAAACGTGTAAAATTTGTCTCAAGTTTTATTTAGAAAAGAAGGATAGAATTGTAACTCAAGCAAGCTCAATAATTATTATGAGTTTTCTCCGAATCGAATCTCACTTGTGTGGCTAGATATGTGGATATAATTATATAAACACATACAATAGTTACTTCCATGTATGGTGTATCGATGTCCTTCATATTGAACCTAAATTGCCAAAACCAAAACTTGTTCCTGGATCATATAGTTTAGAAAATGAATGCAATGCTTGACTGTTAGATACTAAGGGCTATTATAAATGAGCATAACCTTCTTGGTTAGCCTGAAAATTTCCAAAAAAAACTCAAGCACAACCGAAACATGCCCTCTATAGCACGAGATTTTGTGGAGAAGTTTAGTGAATCCGGCCTTCGTACCGACAGTGTACCTGGTATTCTAAAGGGTGATGGTGTCAACTTTTATGATAGAGATTGTTAGATCCAGGTGAGAAGTTTTAGAACAATGAATTTGGACATGAGTGATGCAGAGCAGAAGCTGAACTAAAATATTGAAATTAAAGGTGGCTAAAAAGTATCAATGCATATAAAAAATATATAAATTAACGGACAAACTTACAATTTTAAAAAATTTATAGAGGAGATTAGCCCCTTTTTTCACTTTCTCGCTTTGCTTTAATCCGTCCCTGATCCAGAGATTGTTTTCCAGTATTATAGAAAGAGATAAGTCTAAGATCCTGGTTTTTTTTACTTGATTCAAACGGATGAGGATTGAGGAAGGCCGGATTGATATCTGAACTGAGAAAGGCTTGGGTCCGATGCCCATCAGACTCAAATTTTGGTCCGATGGGTTTCGGGACCTTCCGATCCACTTTAAGATTTGTGCGCACGAATTTTAAAGTATACGCGAAAGTTGCGGGCGCGAATCCTAAAGCAGATCGGACGGTGAGCGAACCCGTCGAACCCACTTTGGTCCGATGCCCATTGGACCCAAATTTCTCCCATCTGAACTATACGTTTTGAATTTTAAGATTGATATACATATACTCGTTCATAAAAAAAATGCTCATGTATCGATCAGGAGAACGGAATAGGTCCGATGCCCATCGGACCTACTTTTAGGTTCAACGAGCATGATGACCGTCTGATCTAATTTAAGATTTGTGCACACAAAAATTGAAACAGATATGCACTAATTTTAAAGCATTATGCACGAATCTTAAAGCAAAACGACGGTGATTAAACCCATCGGACCTACTCTCAAGTCATCGATCAGACGGCCTGAATATTGTCTGGTGCAATACTACAGACCAAGCGGAGTCTCCTCATTTTGGTTTAAAACAGAGAGGGGAGAAGTGAAGAACATTAAATGGGGGCTTAGATATGATTTTGGGCCGGATTGGATTCAAGGGGCCCAATGCTCATATATTTCCTAGGCGAAATATCTCATCATCCAACTATATGAATAGTTAAATACTTGATTCTTCTTTTGCACTAATAAGGGTGCGAATTTCACGGGAACATGCAGGAACTAGGGAGAAAATAACTTTTCGAAAGTGAAAATAATTTGCAATTATGAATCTTACGTTGGATTACTGGAATGAACATTTAACTTTACTCAAAGGTGGATTAATAGAAATAACATCCCTGCAAGATAAATCGAAGAATACACGGTTTGAAAATTGAAACACAAGTGCAGTACGTTATTTAGTTTATTAGTTACATAGTTTGAGTCTTTGAGAAGTAACAAAAGGCGACTATTCTTTCTGTCATCATAAGCCAGATATTCATCCAATTGTTTTATCCAAAGAATTTGGGTAAAGAGGCTCAAATTTGGATTATATTAGTAAGCTGTTTATAAACTTTTAATCCAACCGGCACGTGATGAATTGAATCTGGATGTCAACTGGGGTTACAAAAATCCCAAGTTCCCAACCAATCAGGGTTCCGTAGTAAGCGCAGACCGTCCCACCTACTAGCATATAATACACAGCATAGGAACCCAAGTGGCTGAACGCAAAGAACAAAGAAAATCGTCCTTTTATGTATATAGTTATCTGCCCCTCTCTTGGATTTTGAGTTTTAGCGGAGATTTATCGGTTCCGACCGACTTTGCTCTCTTTGAAATTTTTTTTTGCCCCTTCTGGACGTTTAATTTGTAATTCGAGTTAAATTTAGGGTTAAAATTGAAATAAATTTGTTGAATTTTGATTGGTAATTAGAATTATAAGTCAGAGCATCAGAAATTACAAGTCAGAGCATTGGAAAGTATAAGTTAAAGCATTGTTTTTTATCGAGTACCCAATTGGTTAATGGATTTAAACCCAATTAGGTATTTAAACCCGATTCGATATTTTTTTGCCCCCCTGACGAAAATCCTGGATCCGCTCCTGCTTAGGGTATGCATGACTTTTGGAAGGATATTAGTGATTTAGTACTGCACTTGTGTTTCAAACCGTGTATGCTTAAATTACTTCTTTACAAAATCTTTTCACTCAAAAAATAATACACAGCATACGCCATAAAATAGGTGAATGTTTATTTCGGTTTTAAAGAAATATATATTATACAAGGACTAGATCCTTGTTCTTACTCAAAAAAAAAATTGTTCTTTCATAAGAAAGAAGTGTGTATTTTGGAGTGGTTAGAAATCTATGAGAATAATTCAGAAGTAAGACTCTAGAGATAAGTATCTAAACCGTATTCTTTGTTCAAAATGGAGGAAAATTAAACAGAGAGAATGTAAACATGTGATAAAATTGTTGGACCAAGTAAAACATCAGCATTCTCCATGTAGAAAGGTGGTGGTGTTTGAATTTATATCATCTAAAGTAACTAAAATTTTGAATTTAGATCTGAACCGTCAAATATGTTTTAGCACGAATGTAAAAAGGGTTATTTGTAATTCATTTCGAACCGGATTGATCCGAATTCAGATTAGACGGTCAGAATTTAAATTCAAAATTTTAGTTAGTAGAATCTGGATTCGTGGTGTTCTATTTATTGTCAGCAACCAAATTTGTTGCTCTTCTTTTATAAAAGCAGGAACATATTTTTCATCTCAATCGTTCAAATGATTTTTAATAGGTCAAATTTGGAAATGAAATCTGCTGCTCTTCTTTTTTCTTCAAAATCTGAACTGTTGAAAATATTTGAACAATTGGATAAAAACCTGATTTTTCGGAGAAAAGTAGCATATTTTTTTCCATAGTGTCGAGGGTCTACTATAAATTTCATATTTAATGAAGTATTTTGCTCAAGTTCGTACGGGAGCTCTTAAATACAAGGTTGATCGAGTATCTTCGCCAAGAATTCATTGAAAATCCAAATTGAATTAATTATCCTGCTATGTAACGCATATAATAATGGAGGTATTGGTCTCCTCTTAATATAATAGATAAGAACAAGACTTTTTATCTCTAGTAAAATAAAATAAGAAGAAGTTTAGGCGTCCATTTAGCTCAGAAAACATTTGCAAAGAACTAGTCAATTCTGCTGGCTAACTATATTTTAACCGATCTGGTCCGTAATTAAGTTTTATCCTTTGCTGTTGCCTGTTGCTATTAATTATCAGCCTACGTGGAGACTGGTATTTAGATATTGTTTTTGTTGCTCGTATGCAGATGCAGTATTGTAAAAACAACCGTTTAGGTTGATTAATCGGTCAATTAGTCGTTAGCGGTGATCAAACTGTTATGGATTTTTTTTATTAATGAGCTAATTATTTTTTATTATAGTCAATTATTTTTTATTAATTGTTTGACGTTACTATGTTCGTCCAATGAGCACATACCGTTATTTACAACACTGCTCGTATGTACGAAGTATGAACCCTCTGAAAGTAACAAATTTGTTTGCAGAAACACCTTTTGTGGTATTAGGCGTGATTTGAGTCGAAACTTTTTATGTAATCAAGATTAATTCGGAAATTAAATTATTAGGAAATCTGATTTTCAAATTGAAACTTATATAGAGAGATGCTTAAACTGACTTATATTTTAACAGAACCATTGCACAACGAGAAACTATGAAAAAATATATAGAACTAATTAATGCCTGTACTTTGGATTAAAATGGAACTGTTTCTTTTTTGGACCAAGATAAGATTTCTTTTTGAGACAATATGAGACATTAAGAGATAATTACAAAATATTTTTCAGAAAAAGACAAATTGGTAGCCTGAGTTAGAGAATTTTTTATCTGTAGAAAATATCATAAAAAGAAAAGAGAGAAAAACAGAAAGAGTATAACTGAATTTTTATGAGTAAAATGATCGGTATAGATTCTAATATTTGAATCAGTATAAATTCTAGTGATTCAAACTATTTTTTTTTTTTGCATATGTTTACATATGTTAAGATTTTATGTGGCTTCATTATTTATTACTCATTTATTTATGCTATGTTTCTCGTATGATGAAATCACAGAGAATTCGGACACATTTTTGTTTTTCTGAAGAAAAAAAATATGTAGTTTGAATCGCTAAAATCTATACCGATTCTTCTACTCATAAAAAATTTATTTGTACTTTTTAGTTTCTCTCACTTTTTTTTTAATATTTTTTATAGATAAAAAAAATCTAATTACCAGGTTGAATTTGAATTCCTTAAAGTAGCTCAAATTTTGAGTATGGATTTAGACCGTTCTGCTCTAGCACAAATATTAAACGACATGTGTATTCCATTTCGGATTGGATTTATCCGGATTATGATCGGGCAGTCGGAATCAAACTCAAAATCCATACCCATGAGGGTTATCCATCTCCAAAGCATTGGTTATATTGGATATGTTTGGTTGCAAAACTATAGTTAGAATAACTCTTTTGTCATTTGTTCTAATAAAACAAACAAGTTAAATTTTATATTATAGCTACTCAAACACAATCAAATACAAAATAGACTATTTTGAATAGCCTAATTCTAAAAATAGTCTTTTCTCAATCCAACCAAACCTACAATGCATAAAAAATTCTTTCCGGAACAGTGACATATGAGTAGAGATGTTTGAATAGTTTGGTTTGTTTATCTAATACATTAAAAAACAAAGTATTTCAACTGATATATCTTAAATTGAATGGTCCGTCTATAATATGCAATTCAATATTATATTCCTTAAATTGTCAAACAGATTATCTGTTTGAATATTTTCATGGTCAAATTAGCTATAGAATTTGTTTCTTACATTGATTAAAAAAGTTCCAAATCAACCTAGAAAAATGCCCAATATTATATATAAGCAATGAGCCCTTTTTATGCAGATTTCAAACACGACCACACGATGAAGCAAACCAGTTTCGGGTCGTACTTCTCTTTTGTGAGGCTATTAAACTATTGGTTACTGTAAACTAAAAAATAATTATCGGATATTAGTGTTCACACTGGTGTCTGGTTAGCACTTTTTTACTTTTTTTTTATAGAATTTAATACTCCATTTGAAATTCAACCATGCCCCCAAAATAAATACTTCACCCGGATAAATTGTGGTCCTTGTACTGTCTTAGTTAATATACTGATGCTGTTTTCAGGTCAAACTCAAGTCATCAGATGCATTCATTTTCGGATGTTGCAATTAATGGTTCTTGACAAGTTTGTAGAAAATGTTTAAATTTAAAGGAGCAGATATTAACAGTTTAACGTCTAATAAGTGTTATATCATATATATTAATAATTTAAACATAATTCAATATATTTTTAGCAGCGTATTACAGTAAACTAGTACTTCAACACAACAAGATCCTAATTTCTAAATCAAAATAGTGCTTAATTTAATATGATAAGATTCAAACCAATAATTCAATACTACATATATAATAAAAGAAACATGAGACATAATAAAGTTAAATAATTTTTATACGGTGATTAATCATAATTTAATACAACAAGATCTTAATTTTTATAGGGTGATTAATCATTATTAAAAATCGTTAAAAGTAAACTAATGATTTCTCGAAGTTTAATCCATTTAATCATCCAACATTCTTAAATCCTTTTTTTAACAAACCATTTAACATCAGAGGATTCTTAAATCCCTTTAATCAATTAAGATTAAGTTTAAACTCTATTTTTTTTTAAATTGGTTGTGGTAGAAATTATTACATGATAGCATATTAGTTACATAATAACTTTAAAAGTGTTGGCTTCTCTTACACCAATACAATGTCTTTTAGTTAAAAAAAAAATGCCACCTTAATGTTCTTCATTGTATTTGTTTATTAAATTGAAGGGTAGGTTTGGCGACACGCCGACACCCTTTAAAGCTTTTCTTTATTGAAAGATAATGTTAAAAAATAAAGAAGCAATAAATGTTTCGCTTTGTATATACGAAACATTACCTAAAAGAATTTCATTGTACATTTCCTGATAACCAAACCAAAAATAAATATTGGTTCTCAAATGTTAGATTTTCATATATATGGTCACACAACAGTTGCATGACAGATGCCACACTGATCTAGAAATAAACAGATACATTCATCCTTCCAGGATACTGGAGCATGAAGGAACCTCCAAGACCATGACTAAGGGATTGCATTGACCTTGACCGTACTCTGATTGGTCACTGATTCAAGAGTGTCCCCTTCCCACGGAACATGCTAGACGAGTTCAAATCCTCTGTGGCTAGAAGGAGTAACAACGAGATCAGGCGAGTCAACAATATCTATTCATTTTGTAGAAGACCATTAGAGCATGTTCGAAATATACTTTTAATTAAATGAGCATAGATGAGTATAATCCTTCTTTTAATTAATTAAATAAGTTAACTATATCTTTTAATTAATGAGCAAAATATACTCTATTTCAATTTTAAACAACTTTCAACGGTCAACAATTAATTACAAAATCAATAATCTTTCAATTGTTTTTTATTCTTCACAAGAGCCACGGCATATTGAAAAAAAAAACGGAGCTCCCACTTAATTGTATTTTTCTCATAAATAAAAACTGAAAGAGACGAGGAAAATAAACTTATTTGGAATTTAAAATGAGAGATAAAATCTGACTACCGAACAATATGCTTTTTCCAAAAAAAAAACCATGGATAATTTTACAATTAATAACAAGTCAGCATATTGTAATTTTACCTACTACTAACACTAATACAATTAAACTTCAAAGAAAATTATATAATAATTGGATCTATTTGTCCCTCAAAGTCAAAGCAGGACTTGTTTGAATCTTTGACAACTGCCCTGTGCAACGCACGTAGGACCGGTTAAACCCAACAAACAGTAACATAAATAAAGCTATTAATTGGAATTTAAAAATAATAATATTGATGCAATAATATTCTAAACAATTCACCACAACGTATTTTAAGAATAACATTCATTAGACAATAGTAAATGAATAAATTAAACGATTATTTTGTAAAATAAAATATATAATCTCTAGAATTGCTGCTTCCATTATCAAAAGCAACAGAAACAAGTTTTACAAGTGCCAAATATGAATGTTTCATCCCCCAGGCCATAACGCCCCAAATCAAGATAATCTCCCCTAATCAATATAACCTGAATATAACAGTTTACCGATCAGAGTATAATTAAATTAACAAATACAACTCATTGAGACATCAATGATCAATCCTCGTTCGTTTCATTAAGTAAAAAGGCTGTTGTATCATTTGATGAAGAGAGTGACAAGAGTTGTCTACCATGCCAGCTGGCTCCTACTCCAACAAGCTTCCACGAAACATCCTGTCCAAAACAACAAAGAGAAAAAATTATTAAAGCAGTTAGACACTTACTAGAGGCAACTTTGGATCAACTTTATTCAACTCATTGAAAATTATCTTGATTCAAGCATAATTTTGAGTTCTTAAAAAAACTTATGAAAATAATACAATATATTATACTGTCATGTCATGTCGGATTATAACAAATATATTTTCTATAATTCATAAACAATATGTATTTGATGGGTTGAATAAAGTTTGGCCGGGTCAAGCGGGTTTGTACACCTTACGCAGAGTCGTAGACTGTTAGTTATCTTCGGATATTTTGGAAATTAATAAAATGAGATTCTGCAGTTACTTTTTATTTAATTAATTTGTCAGAATTTATGATTAGAAATATTGTCAAAATATATGGAAAATGCATGTTTGAATACGGTAAGAAAAAATTTCATTGCGAACTATCTAATTTTTATATATTCTTGTTATTATTTCTTTATAATGAATAGAAAACTGAAATTAAAGCCATAAAGTTTAAGTAAGAATAATATAAAACTATGATCTTTATAATGCAAAAGTAAAATTTATAATACAATGAAAAAATATATCATTTACTCTTTCATTCTCTAATAAAATAGCCTATTATGAGAATGGGCAATAGCGTAGTTAGCTAGAAAAAAAGTCCTAAGACTGCGGGTTACGTAAAAGTTGAGTGTTCGAGCCCCTCTCACAACTTCAATGTCTTTGTGAAGATGTAAAAAACAAAAGTCTATTATATGAGGGTGGAAATACTGAGACTAAAATAAGAAAATGAAAAAAAAAATAGTGTAAATTATCAACTTAATTATATACATATTTCTTAATTTTATTTAATTCTAATAACATTGGCAACCATTCTATAATGCCGGGCTCTTCGATTATTTTAGGAAATTTTTTACTATTTTTTCAGAATTTTTGATTAAACTAAACAATAATTTGAAATTCAGCAAAGTGATGATTTTCAAAAATTCTGAAAAAATAGTAAAAATTTTCCAAAAAATGTAAAATTTGGTCTCCAAACACATTTTAATATGAAGAACACGTTGGAAGGTTCGAATCGACTATTTGAACTTTGAAAATGAAAATATGAGTTTTGGGTGCACGTTAGGTGCACCAAAAGAGGGTGCATTGAAACCCTCCTCATATATATATATATATATTTTTTTTTTGGGAATGACGCAAGACATTAGGTCATAGCGCAGACATTTGCACGCTACTTTAAGAGTTTGAGCTCTGCTAAAACAACCGTTGCTGTTAACTTCATCCTACTACATCTCCGTATTACTCACTAAAATGAATTACATCCAGTAGATGTGAGCCACATCAACCGTCGTAACAATACGCATCCCATCTGACGTGAAATACCAGTACTTCAACTTTTTACGCCCCCGCGACGAAATTTACCTTCCGCGGCCCCCATAAAACCCGCTCGGTTACCCCTCACCCGTTCTTTTCTTCCAAAAGAAGCTTCCTCTCCCATCTCTCATTCATTCAATTCTAGATGAACGGTTCTGAGCATTCCTTTGTACCGCCGCCACTTCCTTCCGTCCCGCCGACGGAGGAGGCGACTCTTCTCGCACCTGGCTTTCGCTTTCACCCCACAGACGACGAACTCGTGACTTACTACCTCAAGCGAAAGATTCAGAACAAACCTCTCCGAGTCGACGCGATCGGAGAAACCGATCTTTACAAGTGTGAGCCCTGGGATCTTCCTTCGAAATCTCGGATCAGGAGCCGAGATCTCGAGTGGTACTTCTTCAGCCCGCTTGATAGGAAGCACAGCAACAATCGCCTGAGAACGAATCGAGGCACTGAACAGGGTTACTGGAAGACGACTGGGAAGGATCGTGAGGTCAAGCATGGCGCGAAGGTGGTTGGGATGAAGAAGACGCTCGTGTATCATAATGGAAGAGCGCCGCGTGGCAAGAGGACGAATTGGGTTATGCACGAGTATCGCCTTGAAGGAGATGGAGTGTGCGAGGTATATAAATTAGACTTCGTTAATTAAAATTAAGTTTTATAGCTTTTTGAATTTTCTTTTGTAGCTTTCCTTAGATTGAGCACGGTATTCAGCATTGATGGTCAGTGCCCCACCGTTTCACCATATGGAACGGGTTCATATCCCGCAAGGCACAAAGGGTGCTGGGAAATTTTGATGGGTTCTCGTTAGTGAGATTAAAGAGCAGCTCGGGACAAAGAAGACCTTAGACTAAAAAAATGTTTACCTTAGAATCCTCTTAGAATCTTTGTTTATGCTGATTAAGCAGATGTCCAGAATTTTGCTTTCTAAATCTTGTTGATGTCCTGAAATAGAGCAACTTAATATTTCAGGGACATACAGGAAAGAGCAAAATTCGAAGGGTTAAGTAAGGAAGTTTTACCAGCTTTTGGAGGTCATTTGGAGAAATTTGTGATCTGGTGTTGTTTTTTTGCCCTTTTGGTTGGGAGACATTTTTGTTTTCTTTTTTCTGTAGATGTCCTCAGAGAAGCTGAACCTTGTGTTTAACAGTAGGTAAAAGACCTTGAAACCTTATTTTTTATTTTTTGTTTTTATTCTTGTTCCACTGCCATTGTTAATAATTATTTTGTTGCCTTGGATGGTTCGTTTTTTGGACAACAGAAAAAAAATCAAAAACTTCTGCTAAACCTTGAAATCTGGATTAAATGCAGGATTCATATGTCGTGTGTCGTATCTTCCAGAAGAATGGGTCGGGCCCACAGAATGGAGCCCAGTATGGTGCACCTTTCATTGAAGAGGAGTGGGACCAACTCACAGCTGAAAGCAATGGGGTACTCATGATGGGTGGTCATGTCGATGATGAAGGCTCTAATGAGGCTGCCGAGCCTGAGTTTGTCCAAATGGACGACTTTTGGCAGGTTGGTATTTAACTATTTATTGATTTTGCTGTTTTTATTCCCATGCAGCATTTATTTTACTGTATTTTCCCCTGAGACGCTCCTTAAAGAGCACTTCTTCAAATGCCATCCCCATTTACAGAAACTACTTTCTTATTTATGGAAGAATGGCATACGCCAGCATGTTACCCATAAATATAAAAAATCTTCCAGAATTCTCAATTATTGCAAAGAAACTCCATTTAGTTGACCTTTAGGTTTATTTATAAGTGGACCACATTAACCATGAATTTTTTTTATTCATGAACTGTTATATGAAAAGTGGACGAGATATCATTTAGTATGTACTTTACATTATTCTGAATCCTTTTTAACAACTTTTAATACTTTGGGAATTTTTGTAAGGTTTTAGTTCCTGGGGTACGTTGTCTGAAGGCAGTGCTCTTATTTTGTTTGTAATCTAACTTCAATACAGTATCATTTTTTGCATGGAAACTAACTGAATCATATGAATCAGCAGGACCAGGATCTTGGTGACCGATCTGAAATGGAGGCCCCACCTCCCGTACCAGTACCTGACATGTTCCAACTGGAGGAGCTGTTGAAGGACATTAACTCCACTGAAGAAGAACCAACACCGACCAGTGTCATTGACCAATCGAGCCCTTCCAAAACTGATGAGTACTTAGAACTAAATGATCTGGCATCTGACCTCATCAATAACAACAATGAAAATGAGTCTCTAAACATTGAGGAGTTCTTCGACATAGGTGATGACTTTCTGCAGATGAATGATGCACTGTACTCACCTCTTGCAAATAGTCAGAATTCTGGGCTCGACTTCGTTGATGAATTTCTGACATATTATGATGCGCCAGATGATAACTTGTTTTATGATGACTCCATGTACAAGGTACATAACAAATGTTTTTGTTGCAACAGAAGGTTTTGATGTAAACTTGGAAGATATTTTGTTAGTAGGATTTCACCTGTTTAGTGTGGTAATATCTGATTGGTGAATACAGGACTTGCAATATGAAGTCCTTGTATTATTAATATTAAATGAACATAGACAAAGATAAAAATTTGTTGTATTTATTTTTTTACTACAGGCGGATGAGAGTAGTTTTATTGCCCCAATTAGCAGTGAAGAAGCCTCTTCTTCTGTGACCAAGTTCCCAGAAGTTGCTAATGATAACTTGTATCCAGAGAATGGTGATTTTACTGTCTCATCAGGTACTTTCTAGTTGTGAGCACTTATTAATAGAAGAATCTCATGTAAAACTATTGGTTGTCTGGGTGAAATTAAAGGTGTGTAATATAAAAACTTTTGTACAGATAAGAAACCATTAGGGAAGTTTGCAAGCTTTCTAGACTCGATTTCTGCACCGCCAGCTTTTGCTGAGGAGTTCCCTGGCAATTTAGACAAGTCAACTGCTCTCCTATCTACAGCTCATATGGACCCGGTCCATTTGACAGCTGACATGGTACAATTCAACAGTCTAACAGTAACCAGCACCACAGGTAACGGCGAGATGCTTCTTTACAAATCCGTAGAGTTTGATACAGACCCTAAGTTGTATTGTGGTGTATCTTCTATTTTACGTGGTGGGTTCTGTCTTTTCTCACTCTCGGCATTTATGCTTCTTGTTAGTTATAAAATTGGGCTGTGTGTATGTGAGCACTAGATTATGTTTATGTAGTATGTGGGGATTCTATGATATTTATGTTAGTTATATGGGCTTTCATAAATTGCAGTGGGATCACTGTGATAGGTTATGATACTGTTTTTTTGTAGCTAGAGTGGGCCTTTTGGCAACTTGAGTCAGGGACTTGAGTCAGTTAGCTCTAGCTCCTTTTGTAAAAAAAATTTCCTCTTGTTGCTGTAGTAGTGCCTTGTGCTATAAGATCTATATGTTTTTCGTGTGGAATGAAATTTATTTACCCTTTCTCATATTCTCATCACTTAAAAACTGATACAAAAAATCTTAAAACTCCACTTACAACTCCGTGCTAAGACCTACCTAAAAATGAGCTCTCCTGACAAAAGAGGACCGTGTCCATCCAAGCGGCACCAGCGTGCCCAGGAAGGAGACGATGTGAACTTCCAAACTGCATACACAATACACTGAGCTCAAAGTTATTGGCTGATGAAATGTCCTTGTATGTATATGAAGTTAATGGTATCCTTGGCACCTACTCTTCCATCAGGTTTGCTTGTCGTTTGAAGCAAATGCAACTGTCTGCACGGTGGTGCATGTAGCCCATACAATGAGTTGTGAGATGTTGGGCATTTCTTCTCTTTCGTAGGTTTTAAAAAATAGAAATGTGACCTTCACCATATTTGAATTGAAATTCAAGTTGTAAAAATGTACTAAATCAAGGAACCGTAATAGAGTTATGTAAAAATGTACTAAGAGTTATCACTAAAAAAATTAAGAGTTATCATTATATGTATACAAATATAAGACTAATTTATTAATCCATATAAAACCAGAGATATGCAAAGGAACCGTGTTCCTGTGATTTTCTTATTAAATATTATCTGTTACAGCTTGCCCTTGTGCTTTATTTTGTAAATATTTACTTCATCATCTTATCTGGTTTCTAGTTGAGTTGTATATTTTCCGACTAAGAAACAAGTTCAAAACTTAAATGTTCATCTAGTTTTTGCTCTCGTCTTTTAGTTTATTCTAGGAATATATATATATCTAGTCTTCCATTCTTCATCTCGTAAACAATCCCGACTATCTATTATTGACTTAAAAAAAGAACTGAATAAATGCATGTTTACACAATAGCTAAGTGTATATTGGTATAATATTCAAGTGTGCATTTAAGAGGTTCCAAAAATGAGTATGAAAGACCAAAATAGCTATTGACAGGTGTCAAAATGTATTTTGACTTAATCAAAATCACATGACAGGTGTCAGCATTTATATCTTAACTAAAATAGTCAAGTGTGCATCTATACTATATGTAGGTGTGAATCGATACAATAGACAGATGTGCGTACAGTAGGCAGTTCAAGATGCGTGAAAAGATCATGGCAGCATTTAGGAAATCACAAGGATGATTGTTTATTCTAATAGCTGTATTTATCCTAACTAAAATTGGTTATTGGAGCAGTTTGTTTTCTAAATTCTGAAAGTGTGCTTGTACAGCTTCTCAGAAGCAATATTACTATAAATTGAATTTTGTCTGACGTGGCTATATTATTATTTTGAATTGGTGAGAATGATTTTTGGTGTACATGTTACCTACAAACTTTGGCAAAAAGATATGCCGAATTTCAGATAGCACCATGCTCGCTTACATTTAGTAAAAAAAACAAAAGTTGTTATGGTTTGGTACCAACTAACAAATGTGTGAGAGAATTGATTTCTTTGGAGAACCTTCAAACAGATGAAGATTATTGAACCCTTAGAATAGAATGCTTATTTCATTCTATATTGTCCATTGCAGGCATTCGTGGTGTGGTTGTGCTGTAGGTGCCAGTGATTTGATGAGATATGCCCAGTGCAGGAACAAGCTTTACAAATTGGTTACAAGTCGATCCTTAATTTAAGTGTTGTTTATTCTGGTAGAATTCAGATGTTTCTGTACTTCAATTGTACAAGGAAGATATGTTATTGTATATGTGAATCTGAATTGTGAATAAAAATTCTGATACCACGACATAGCAGCAAAAATGGGCTGGGTCGATGTCTAGGGTAGATATATACTTTAGTTAATTTTCTTTTTAGCTGGAATGTAATTTAAAATTTAATGTATGAAATGGGCATTTTCCTTTGTTTCAAATTGTGAATGGAAATTGATTTTGGTTATATATACGAACAGTGAATGCATTTGATTATAATTGCCTTTGGTTATGCATTGAATTATATTACTAATGGTACCCAGCAGTTGAGTAGTGGAATTTAGGATGTAACATTAGCCATATTAATTGTTTATTTGTTCGTCATTTTCAATGTACCAGTAATCAGTACGCACAAGTACCATTGTGCAGTTCGTCTTTTTCCAACTGTTTAAGGTTCAGAGAAAAACAACAGAATATTAAATTATAGTTTTGAAAAACACAAAAAATAGAATAGAGATGATCCTCTTTATACATGAACCTATTATGCAAAATTGTGATATAAATCGAGATCATCCATATTTATTGATACACATATTAAACAATAGAATAGAAAAGATCCATATTGTACAAGAACATTGATGTAAATAGAGAAAAAAAAAAAGCATGATGATTTATTACACAAAAATAATGATATGTGATCCATTTTTATTGATATACAGATTATCAGAATAACCAATAAGCATAAATTATTGTCCTTTTCTCTTCTTCGCCAAGCTGTTATTCATCCAAATTTGAATGGATTACACGATGGCAATATCTGTTTCCTATGTAATTTTCAGTGTCCTTCTATTGTTCTCCGGGGAGCATTGTATCCTCAGGAAGATCACAGAATGCATTCCCCTATTATAATTAGAAAATGACGAAAATAAGTACAAATTAGATATAATTTCTAAACAACAACAATGACAAAAAATACAATAATGAAAATGACAATAACTAATTTAAATATTAAATTTAGTTACCTCTCCTGTAAGATGTGCAACACATCTCTTCTCAGCAAGTAACTCAGCTTCACTCTGCCAAAATTCCATAAAAGAAAGTTTCAAGATAGATGATTAAAAGGGGAAAAGTTACATTCAGTTAGTACACTATAAACAACACAGACCTTTTTTATACGTTCTCTTAGAAAATCGTCTATTATAACATCCGTAGCCAGCTCATAGTCGCCATCTCCCTGATTAAAAGAAAAGAACTGTAAGATTATTCCATTAAAATGTTTTTTTTTCTTATACATTAAGGACATACCTTAGAGCGGCATGGCATACTAAAAACTATGTCTTCTGCTATCCCATAAGGATTTCCATTTGTGTAGACCTGTATTTGTATAACATTTAAAAATAGATAAAAGAAGTATTACCAAAATTCAAAAAAAAAATAGAAAGTAATATTTTGACAAAAGTACCCCTGATGAGAACCAATCGCCCTCCGGAGTAGGAGTAACAAGGGACCTAATGGCATCAGCAATTGATACAGCAGTGGAAGCAGCTGATGACCTTCCCCATTTTTGTATAAGCACACCTCCTCTCTGTTCATAGAAACAAAAAAATGATAATTCTTCAGGTTTATTATATTATAATAATCAAGTATGACAGTCAAAAAAATAAAATAAACAATCCTGATATGTAGCATGTATACCTTCTGAATTCTTTCAGTGAACTCTGTTTCTAACCATTTGGTATCTTTTATGACCTCTTTCGCAGGAATGCCATTAATTTTTGCATTCAAGAAATCAGGAACCTGAATCAAATGAAAAAATAAAGACTATCATGAATATTATTTTCAGACAAACAAAAAAATCTAAATTTTTTTTATACTTCATCATTCTAACCTGTGTAGTTGAATGATTCCCCCAAATGGTCATGTTGGAGACCTTGTCATAAAATACACCGGCTTTCAGGGCTAACTGCGGAGATTACTTTTGAGTAAGCCACATGACATAATTAAAACAAATTAATGAATTTGCTATTATAATATTTATAATATGTAAATCACCTGGCATTTAGCTCTATTTTCATCAAGCCTTGTCAAGGCGTGGAAATTCTTTGCAGGAATGTCAGGTGCATTCTTCAAGCAAATCAATGCACTAACCACATTGAAAACACAAAATCAATAAAAGAATTCCATTAAACAACATATTACCTTTTGACATTGCAAAAAAACTAAAATAACCAGTACACACTTACTTTGTGTTGCATGGGTTTCCAACAACTATGACTTTGACATTTCGGGATGCAACTGCATTAAGTGCTTTCCCCTGCATTTCTAACAGTTAAATTTCAAGATACTAAACAAATAACTATTAGAAAAAAAAATATTTGAATATTTACCTGCTCAGCGAAAATTTGGCCATTGATATCTAACAAGCCGGCACGCTCCATTCCTGGGCCCCGTGGCTTTGCACCAATCAAAAGAGCCCATTCACAATCTTGAAAAATCTCATATGGATTTATACCAATGCTTACCTCCCTTAAAAGAGGATACAAGGAGTCTTCCAATTCCATAGCGACTCCTTTTCATAATAAACGAAAAATGAAGGGAATTAAAATTGTTGAAGTTTGGCTGCTTTTGAAATCCTGAGTTATTACTATTATTATTTTTTTCATGTTTACCTTCAAGAGCTTGCAAAGACCTTTCAGAGCCCAATAATTGTAGAGCTATCGGTTGATCCGGCCCGAAAACTACACCAGAAGCGAGCTGGTTGCATAATCAAATTAAACCAGAGCCCAATAATTGTAAGTTGTATGGAAAATTTTGGAGAAGCAAGTATGAAGCACACACCCAAGACGCTCGATATATTGCCCGAGTGAACAGGGAATTTAAATAGGCGTTTTATGACAGTAACAACATGATACACTTTGTATCTACTTCTGACATGTATGGTTTGGTACTCACTTTGAAAAGTAGATGGTTAGATATCATTCCAGCTGCACCCGATACGGCAATTTTGATCAGACTCTTCCATGATTTTGTCTTTTCATCCTGCGTCAAAATTCACGACTGTATTAGTGCATTCAACTTCTGGAGCTACTTTGCACATACAAAAAATCAAAGTTGTAAATTTCTCCAAAAATACAAAATCTGAGGTGATAATGTACCGCTCTGAGATCATATGTAGTACAGAAAACACCATAACATTCTTTATTGCTTGTTATGTCAGAAGGAACTGCCGGGGCAACTGGTGCCTGTACTTGACTATAAATCCACAACAAAACCAAAGAAACGTATGAAAAATTTATAGGAAAGTAAGAACCTTACATATTAAAAAAATCAGAAATGACATATATCCAAACAAAAGTAAACAAGAGTAGTCTCACTTCGGTGCAACAGAGCAGCTAATTCTCAGCCTTCTGTGCGGTACGAACGACACTCCAGTTCGCTTTGCTTCGTGACCATGAAATGGCACACATGGTTTGGATTTTAGAGTTTGCGATGGAGAATAGGAGGTAGAAATCTTCGATAATGCCATGAAAATGGTATGAGAGAGAGAGAACAGTGAGAGAGAGCGAGTGAGAAACGAGAGAGAGGGAGGATTGGAAAGGGGTGGTTTTGGTTGGAGTTTGAAATAGAGTAGCGGATGTAAGGCCAGAGCTGGGACGCGTGGCGTGACAGCACGATCCAAACTGATGATAAAATGAAGAGGGTGGCGCGCAGTGGTGAACCCGGTCTACCAGCGTGGACGCTGACGCAGTTGGAGATTCTTGTAGCGCTTTGTTTGTGATTCTCTTCGCGTCGGTACTAGGTACAAAACTACAAATCTGTACCAGATTCCTTAGCTTTTTTTTTTCTTGCGGATAAGTAGTTCTTATGAATTGTTATTTTTTGCGACTTATAGGACACCAACTAGGATAAATTGTGACTATATGAAATCTCTGTTGAATTAATATATCTCGAAACAGTATTAATAGTTACAACTTACAACTTATAGCTGTGAACAATTACACTTTAAGCAGTTCATGGTCCAAGTCTGATCCAGGATAAAATTAAACTTCACAGAAGTGTCGGAGACGTCATTTAATATATAGATTTGATCTGACTGAGGCATGAAGTGCTGGAATTCTGATCTAAAAAGATCTTCCAATTAAGTCCAGCTAATTTTTTTCAACTGATATTTGCGGGATTAAATCCTGTTCGATTATAAACAGTCCATTATGAACTACATCAGATGATAGTCTTGTAAAATTACTAATATATACAGTCATACAGAAATGAGTTATGCACAGAAAATAGTATTCATTACAACATTTTCATCCATTCCTTGAAATTAAATTAACCAAACACGGCTCAAAAGATTCCCAAAAAGAAAGCCATCTTTTATAGATACACCTCAGTACTCAGAATTCATCGTGCATTGTTATTTGCTCAACCCCAAGAATATTCAAACTCTGAAGTTCTTGCCCTCATAGGTCTGCCCGAACTGCCAGTTGCGTGGGGTGATGTGCCATGAAGTCGACTTCCGGTGATCACTGTTGACGACTCTGAAGGTCAGCTCCTGATTTGTCAGGTCGGCATTGGTTGACCAGATCTGGCCCCAGTTACGCGTCAGAGGGGTCCACTTCAGAGTATTCCCTTTCACAAACACTGCCTTCACATCTCCAGCACCAGCAACGTTCCATACCGTGATCAAATTAAAGTACTTGTTTCCGTTAATGGTAAATCGGATACCGCCTTGTTTCTTGCATGGAACCCTGAATCACACCCCAACATATGCTAGTCATTAGTACAAAATGGATATTCCATAAAATGAGAAAAACAATCATATCCCCTGCTTAATTTATTTAGAGAAATCAAAAATGAGCTAAACCTAATGAAAAAAATTTGGTAAATTTACAGAAATATGTGATTCTCAAGTATTGTATAACAGCTGACTTAATCAATTTACTCAAAAAAAATTATAAATTACTCAAGTACGTAACTAGTGCTAAAAATATTCTATTATAACTGAAAATTTTAATGGGAAATTGGAATAGTATTCCGAATAATATACAATGAGTAATTCACATATTTGTCTAAAAAAAATTGACACGAAACATTAAAGTTCATTTGTTTCCGGTCAGTAACTAAGAGGAGGATGAGAATCTGCTGCTCTCCTCCCAGAAAAGCAGGTCTTGCTTTTCTTCATCCCAACCGTTCAAATGCTTTAAACAGTCCAGATTTGAGGTGTGTGGATCCCAAAAGAGGAGCACCAAATCTGAACTGTTGAAAATATTTGAACGGTTGGGATGAAGAAAAAGAGTAACCTGATTTTCTAAAAGAAGAGCAGTAGATTTGATTCCCTAAGAGGAAGCACTAAAGAGAGAGAGAAAAAGAAAAGATATGAATCTTTTACCTGCGGTATGCAACAGGCACAATGCCGGCCTCATACTGAGCAATCTGCAGGAAAGCAGGCTGGGAGAGGTCAAAATGGGCACGAGGGGGGTTGCACCACCCACCGTTGTCACTGGACTGGTAGTAATTAGGGGGACATTGGTTTGTGCCCGTCACTGTGATTGTACCAGGCTTGCACCACTTCTGATCGTCAATACACTTGATCTCATAGCATGCTCCGCATGTAGCCCCATTGTTGAACAGGGCTGAGCTCAAAGCTGCGGTTTGCAAACCGTAACCCTGGTTTACCGTGTCTTGGTAACCACATGCTCCAGCTGTGTAATTTGATATGCATGTCAGTTGCTTTCTTTGTTGTGTTGGTACATATTTAAAATATTTTGTAAAAGGTAATAATTATTTTTGCCAATCATGTGCTACATTAGTATAGAAATTCAATTGAAAAGGGACAAAACAGAGTGACGTGTAATACAGATTGTTCTACTAGTTTTTTGAACTTGATGCTGAAATGGAGACAATGTCAGGGGTGTTACACTACCATCCAGAGGAATATGTGACAAAAACAAGTTCTTGGTTAGATATCGTGCAATACTATAAAAGCGTGTTAATTGAACATAAGAGACCTCAGTATAACAAAGATCTCAAGTTATCTTTTTTCAGGTTCATAGTAGCTTATGTTTTCATGTAAAAAAAACTACGCATTCTTCTTATCGTGGAACATAGAAACAAAAATCAACAAGTAAATCAAATTACCTTTGGTGTCGGACCCATCGGGACCACCGTAAAAGGTGGCATGTGCAGTGCTCCAATGATTCTCGCATTGAAATTTACCATGGTTGTGGTGGGCTGGGATAGCGTCGTTGTGATTGTGGTTCGGGTTAAGGTGGTGTCGTGCATGGGCATTCAAAGCTTCCGCCGCATCAAATCCGGCTCCCAATAGAACTACCAAAAGCAATGAAAGAACAACTAGGACGTGCGAGCCCATGTTGTTACTTCTCTCCCTTATTTTTCTGGGGTTGTGACTATAATTAGTTAATTCAGCGAAAACCTTCTTCTTTTCCTTTCTAATCAAAGAATTAGAATTTATAACTCTTTATACCAAAGCCAAGGGGAAGTCGTTGAATTTTTTTCTCCATCTTTAGGCTGTGTTTGTTACTAATGACTGTAAAGCAGCGTACCATAAGAGGTGTTGAGAGACTTGCGGTATTCCGCTGTAAAAGCTGTTTTCTCTACCACTCTTCTTCTACAGCACCTTCAACCGTAAAATGCACCAAAATTGTAAATTATTCAGGTATTGACTGTGTCAGCATTACAATATCCCCACCCCCACCACACCCACAAACTTGGACATATTTCAATCACCTGCGCTTCTTTGCTTTGAAAAGCATATTTATAGTAAACAAAATTGATGAAGAAGTTACTTCAGTCTCTCCCAGTCTCCCAATGCCTGTTTGATGGATATTAAATTTCACAAAATCTAGCTCTGTTAAATTTGATGGATATTAAATTTGGGCAAGATCCATCACATATACTTGAGATGTATTTTACAACTCTGATCAACTTACATGAAATATATATCAAAGAAGTTTTCATTTTACCAGTTTCAATTGGGGGATGAAAAGTTTATTGATTGTTCTGGCTTTTACAGATTCCACACAAAGCTCAATTAGGAAAAAAAAAAACGAAACTCACAGATTAACATCACGATACAACACAACCCCTCTTCACACACTTCTACACAGTTGACTACAAAATGGCAGGATATGCCAGAGTAAACACAATATTACATCTCTTAAAAAAACTAAGAACGCATCAACCAATAATTCAAACAGGGGTCAGACCAACAACACCTGCACAATAAGAAACCAATATATCACATTCCTGACACCACAACAAAAATAAATACACGAGGCATGTATAAATATTTAAAGGGAAAGAAAAAAGGGTACCGCATGCCAATCTGCCACCAGCATTTCCAGTGGAAAGGCTAAGTTCATGGCCACCTAAATAGATCAATCCATTAGTTACAGACTTGCAGCCATAATTTAAAGAACAACAGGAAAAATTAAAATTCTTATACAAGCAATCTTACCTTTCCCCAAATCATCCTTAAGTTCATGAACCACAAATGCTCTTCCAACAACTGAATTTGGGCCACTCAACGGAATCTGAATGATACATTAATTTAAATAAGAAAACTGTACATAACTACAGAAACATAGAGGGAAAGACTAAATGAATAGACAAAATCATGAATTATTTACCTGGCTATCAACAATAGTTGCCTCAGCTACTCCTGAATTTCCAAACGCACGAAAACCATAAATAAAAACAAATAGTTAAATTAGGTATGCATTCAGAAAATATGCAAGTTTTGATATTGACAATATTATATACCCTCAGAGTTGGCAACAATGTTTCCCAGGTCACCCGCATGGCGCACTTCATCCTCAGGGGCCCCATGTGTCGTACTATTTGGGTTGAAATGTGGCCCTATTTAGATGAAGTCACATTTAGTTCAGATAACAAGAACAATAAATCACAACAACATAAAACCAAAGTCCTCGTAATCTTTACAATAGCTAACATGTGAGATTTGAAAATTAATACCAAGTACTCCTCAGGAGTATGTAGAAAAAGATAAGCTATAAAACAGTGTATACAAGATCTAGACCTGTTGAAATGCATCCATTGGTAGTGTCACCATATTCATGCTGGAACAAAAAGAATCTATTGTCAACATCTATACAATACAAAGAAAAATAATACATATATGAATATGCCTAACAGAAGAAAACTGACAAGGTGAAAACCATGGAGCCCCGGTGTCAGTCCAGTTACACGAACTGCTACAGTTGTTGGGCCTGCCATTTGAAAGAGTGTCCCAAAATGAATCTAAATTATAGCACAAATTTAAGTTACCACAACTAAAATAGTCTTAATTGCACTTTCAGTTAGACAGAACTCAAATCCCATTTTTTACTGAGCTAGCAGGACAGGATTTCAATCTGAAATTATATTGCCTTAGGTTCCAATACACTTAAGCATATTATACTTAAATGCCCTCCTCCAGATTACATTTTGCTTAGAAAATAGGTCTGATATCAAGGAATTTTCCTCTTTAACCTTCATGAATTACATCAAAATTTCAACCAAATTTTCCTGATAACACAATTTGGTGTCATTATATCGATGGATAACAGCTTTACCAATCAGTATGTTCCCATAATAAGCACTGTACGTTTACAAGTCACCCCACTAAAATTAGGAAGTCAAATGCTACCTTTCACCAAAAATAAGTACATTAAACTCGTGATGTATATATTCAATTAACAGTAAACCACTCTTTGCATATAAACTACAGCGAATTCAGAACCACAAATACTAAAATCAAACAAATATACCAGAGAAGACTGTACAAAAGGAAAAAAAAACAAACCGTCGTCATCTTGCGTAAGAGTAACGACCCCCTCGACCTGAGAAGTCCCCTTAAGCACAGCTACCGCCTTCTTCAGCGCCGCCACCACCGCCGGCGGCCGTTTTGACACCATCGTCAGCGAAGACACGGACGGCGACCGAATCGCTACTGCTTGGCCGAAGAGAGGAGACGTGACATGGAAAGGGCGAGCAGAGGAAGGAGCGGCGGCTATGGTGGAGAAGAGCACTGTCTGCGCTGCCATGGCTGCTACCAGTATCGACTCGATTTGTTGCATAAGAGGGATTGACCTTCAAGGAGTGAGAGATAAGGAAGTTTATGTAGTAGGTTTATATGATGCGGTTCCTCTGTGTCATCTTCGTACATGATCTGCGTATCGAGTCTCTATAGTGGGAGACATAATGAAAGTTTGTTGCCGTATGTAGTTAACTGTCAGAATGAAGCAACAGGAAAGATAGCAACTGTGTGGGGATAGAATAGGAATCCTCTGGAACTATCGTTTATCCTAGTTATGGCCACACCAAAACACACTCAAGACTCAGGTGATCAGGTCGCTCCAGTAGTCTCGGGAAGTTGGATAGAGGCATAGAGGCATAGAGCAGAATTGAGATCAAGTGCAATATCTGAACTGTGTAGAATGAGATCTGAGTCGTCGGTTTTAATCTGACACTATTTTTAAACAGATTCCTATATTCTAATAGGCTTCGAATTAATTTTGACCCAGACTGTAAGTATACTGTATCGAATAGGAATCCTGTCCATTATTAATTTTAGTTAATCCCTATACATAACATTCACCTTTCATCTAATTAATGAGTTTTAACCATGTTAATTCCTCAACTGTAATTACAACTTTTCGTTGATAAAAAACTTTTTTTATAATTATTTGATTATATCATTCGTCTCTTGACTTTCTCTTTCAAAATTAATTAAACGAACAAAAAATTCACTTCTCAATACCTATGAACGATAAGAACAGAGGATAGGAGAAAAAAAAACATAAAATAAGCGTTGATACATAAAAAAAAATATGATAAAATTTGTATATTTAATCAAATTAAATCATGTAATAGAAAATAATTTCTATATTTAATCAAATTAATTTATATTTAACTAAAAGTTCTGATTTATAGTTGAAAAAATTAACATGGTTAAAATTCATGTATTAGAAAAAGATAAATGTCATGTGTCAATTAAAAATTGGCTAAACTAAATCATAAGTAAAAAAATTCCCACACATGAACAGAAGATTTGATTCCTTGCTAATGTGGGAATATGCGAGTCAGTTAACTATGTATTGAGAATTTGAGATGGGCACTTTTCCAGAGAAAGGAAATTACAAAGATCACTTGACAATAAAATTTTAAAAGTATTTAAATAAAATTAAAATTATATTATATTATATTATTAGATATTAAATAGTCTAACAATTAAATTTCTTATAATTTAAACACTGTTTGATATTCATCAAGAATTATTAATTTTTTTGAGTAAAAGTTGGAGGTTAAGCCACCCAACTATTTAATATCCACAAAAGATTGTCCATTTCGGATTTCGAGTATGCGACCTCCCTATACAGAGAGTATTGTCTTTGTAACTAGACCAAAGGCTGGTTTCTTTAATCATTAATTTTATATCGTTAAAATTTTAATTAGCTGATGTACAATAATATCGTCATATTCTATAAATATGATTTATGAATAATATAGATCATGTTTATAATATTAAATCTTAATCGAAAAATTATCAAAATAGTTAAATATTTTTTTATCAAATAATTACCAAATTGTATGTGATGAATGATGATACCCTGAAGTGTTCTTTTCAAAATTGTACAACTTAATTCTAAGCAAGTGACCCCTCATTGAGGTGTCTGATACCGAATTTTGGGCCTCTTCTTCTCAGAAAAAGAAAACCAGCCTTTCTGAAATTCTTTTAGAACTAGATGCTTGCTAGCTGCTCCGCCGAAACCGTTACTCTTTCTTTCTGAGATGCATTATTGAATTGTATTGTTGAATTTTTTTTTTTTGTTCAATATGTTCATTCTAATTTGTTAGATGGTTGTTTGCACGAGCCATGTATATGTGCGTTATTATGGGATATTAAAAGAAAACATTTACAGAAACCACACATAAAACATACAAATTGCCTACCCGGCCCAAAAAAAATTCAAAATATGTTTTTTATCATATTTTTTCAAAAAATATTATTAAAATATGCATGTGTATAAAATACTTATACAATCTTGTCTCATTCTATTATATTTCCCAACTCCGTTCCTTACTGTGTAAATAAAATAAAAAAACATGAAAATACCTGATATATAAAATTTCAGAATTACGTATCATCCTCAACATGGATAACTTACATTAGAAGCAAATTTATCAAAAATGGTGCATTTTCCATGGATCACAAGACAAATAGCAAAAACCAGGAAACGACTCAAATGTTTGTATCTAATAATTGCCCAATCTGTTGCCTTTTGGAATCAGAGGACCTTTCCTTGTGAGGATTTATGAAAGCCAAAGCCGCAGTAAGCATGTAGGCTACAAAATACAGCAAACAGAACATATATCACCATAATTAAAAATTGCTGGACACCATTGTGCTTTCAAAAGAATGTTTACTAAGAGTAAATATAAGATGGATAAGATAAACATGTCTGATATGAAAAAATGGAGAAGTTCCCAGAAAAAGAAACAATATGCAAATATGACAAAAAAAAAAAGCTGCTAACAGCAACCTACCCGAAATAGTAAAACTAACTTTAGGCACTGGAAGAAATTTGCTAGTGCTCATTGAATTACCACAACAGCTTAAGCTAAGAAAAAAACTAACATACATACAATAAACAAACCACAAATAAAATTATCAGAGAGAACCTGCTCTTGCCAAAGCACTATTTGTGAAGTAGGCAATCTAAGTCAATTCACCGCCGGCTAACTGCCCCGAGTCTTCCTACAAATGGCTCAGTGAAGCTAACCAAGAAAGTAAGAAGGGAAATAAGGTTTTCTAAATATAGAAAAATAAACAGAATATTCATTGCTAAAGAACCACTCAACACATCAAACACAAAACAGGGATATGATCAACAGTAAAAAATGACCAAATGGACCCTGATTTACCAGAAAATGAAACATTTGTTCGGACCACACGCAAAACACCATTACTGGCTGATAGCAATGATTGAGAATTTTCAACCATATCTTTCAACCAACTTCAGAACATGATTTATAGATAAACAGCTCAATTCAAACATAGAACACAATATTTTTTTTTCAATTTAATCAAAAAACACCATTATGGACCCTTTTTAAAGAATCATCATATGAAAAAAAAAATTTCTTACGGAAATATTTGTTTGCTAATTTGCAATTCTTACAATAACTGACAAAAGGTTTTAACCCATTAACTTCTAACCAAAAAGGTTGAAACAAACATTATCTAGTTTGGTTTGCATCAAAAGCAAAATCTTCTAGCAGCATAGTATACATCGATTTACTGCCCAACCTGGTAAAGGAAAAAGTTTCTAAACCACCCCTGAAACAGCCTCGCATTAGCAGTAAGAACACCATTTACAATGAATAAACAAACAGTAAATAATAAAACACAGCACGTAGCACTGTTCAGTTTGGTTTGAGCAAAAGCAAGCCCTTGTAGTGACATAATGTACATCATTTATTGCCTAACTGCGAAAAGGAAAAGGCCGGCCCAAAATGAATCTGTCTCCCTCAGGTACCGGAAGAGTACAATGAGTAAAGAACAGTCTGGATTTAGTCCCAGCCGGATCATAAGAAATCCGGGGCCGAATTGAAGATATATGGGCTCATTTTGACATTCGTGCCGGGTTAAAGAACGGTCCGATTTACTCATTGTACCCTCAGGTACCTGGGGGATACGGATTCCCCCCAAAAATAGCCTAGTATCAGTATCAAGAAAAACCATTTATACTGTGAAGAATAACATGGTGGAATGCATATGCTAGAAGCCTCAATTAGACAGAATACTGTGTTCTCATGTTTTATCTGTGTGCTGTCTCCGAGATATCGACCCTGGCAGTTTTATAAGTCACTACTGCCACATCCAGACACTTATCAGCACATGAAGGGGTGAATGGCATGTGTATATAACAATCAGTCGGAATGGCCTGAACACGAGGGTCAAGTTCTTGTTCCAGAAACAAAAATGTTACTTTGGGTAGAAGACGACACAACAAGATTCCGCAATGGATGGACGTACTAAATAAGAGGAGAAGAGGACACCAAGCCGGCCGAGATACACAGGAAAGACATAACAGAGCTGCTCGAGATGCACGAGGTAGTTAATTTATTTTATTATTCAATTTCAACTTTCAAAAAATTATTGAAACAATTAGATTTAACAGTCACTATTTGTTTGTAAATTTGCAGGTTGAGAGACAATCAATGAATTGGATGTTTATCTAGGAGTTAAATTTATGTTTTTATTGTATTGTATGTTTTAATTGTATTGGTAAGAACATTGTTTATTTTAGATTTATTAGACGTATTTTTATTGTACTCGTGAGAACATATGCATTATATTGTTCTATTTATGGCTTCTTTATATTTATTTTTAGATTATTATTTGATGCAAAATATACTTTATTTTAACATATTTTGCTAAAAATAAACAAATAAATAAACATACATTTTACTTTTTATCTAAAAACAGCAAAACCAACAAAAAAAATCAAAATATAAAAGTTTATCAATCTGTTTATTCAAAAAAAAAAAAGAGGGGCTGCAGAGCCATTGGGCAGCCCCCAGTCTTTGGGGCCGCTATACTATTGTGCGACCTGGGTAAATGTAGAATTTCCTCAAATCTAAAGTGTTTTGATTTTTTTTTATGGTATCAATAAAAATTTCGGCAAACAATCAACCAAATATCAAGGACGAAGTGGTATTGAGTCTCTTTGCTGGATTAACAGATGTTTTGGGACAGCCGTGATCATTTTAGCCATTTCCGTCTCCGAGTTACCTGAATGGTGGGGCAAAAAATTTGAGAAATGGTTTAATGGGATTTGCAACATTTCATTTCTGTTGCTTTGTAGCATGGTTGTCTACGCAACGATACAAATATATATAAATTTTTTTATTATGCTTAAAAGAGTTTCATTTTTATAAATTTTGGGATGATAAAATTATTTATAGCAGAACGTGTTGGAGATAACTTTTTCGTCGGGTTAATATTATATATGTAAAATTGGACTCTTTTTCAATTTCATGTTTACCTATGAAATTTTTAATATATCTTGTTTATCGCTTCAATTCATGAAGAATTATTTCATATTTATTCATGAAGTAAAATTTACAAAACTTTAACTAATATCATCAAATTTATAATTTATGTATGGTTTATAATGTATTGTCGCAAATACTCTCCTTTCTCTAAATGCAGCTATTTTTTATAAAAAAAAAAATTTATCTTTTCTTAAAAATATTTTTTTTCCTAATTGCTTCTTTATTAAAAAGTTTTTCATGAAATAAATTATAACTAGAGAAAATTAAATTTGTATGAAAGGAGAAGGATAATTTATGCTAATTTATCTTAAATCACTTATATACCATAAGTTTGATGTATATTAACTAGAATTAATATGTTTATTTAGTTTTGTGGGTAAATATAAAATGGAGGAAGAGTTGAAGGCATGTATAACTTTTTGTTTTAATATTATTGCGGAGTGGAGAAATGTGGAAGGAATAATTTTATTTTATTTTACTGTCAGGAATATTATAACTTTTTGTTTTAACATAGTCAAAGTGTTTTATATTTTAAGATTTTTGAACTCAAAACTAAAATAGAATGCTCTTCGGTACGAAATATAATGCAATAATAGAGACATATTTTCTTTGCCATAAGTGGAAGTCTATCATCTTAAACGAAAGAAAAAAAAATAAGAAAAAAGAGTCGGCTCAATTAAAAATTCCTCACTAAGGTTAATTAAAAATTCTTTCTTAAGCTAACATCATTTGATAAGCTAAAACGGGAAAATAATTTAATAATTACAGATAAACAACCTCTCGTGAACAATTTTAGCCTTTTTGCTGCTGTTAATTAAGCATCTATGACCCAAGCTAAGAAGCCTCTTTATCTTTAAATTAAGAGGTTTGGAAAAGCAATAAGCATGGATCCACATAATCAGACAAAGTAAGGCAAGCACCTAATTTACCTAACGGCAACTTTGATTAAAGCAGGTTGAGAACATCGCAACAGGTCTATGCTACCTCCAGAATATATATAAAGCGAGAACAAGAAACAAATTACTCGAAATTTAAGAGTACCACACAGAAGCAATGACAAAAGCACACAAACCGTGGTACCCATGCATGCTTTACAAACAATGACAAAAGATCAGACATAATAATTTATTGGATACCTTAAAAAGGAAGAGAAATTTGAAGGAAAACAATATGAGCATCGGGTGTTAAGAAGAAGCTTCACAAAATAAGTCTAAGAGAGAGTTTTGCTAGATACTCCGAGAGCATCATCATTCTTGTAATTACAAAAAAAATATATATATATCACATGACAAATTTAAATATTAAACCTCAATCACTTTCAAATCATCTCTTTTATGCAATTGCATTTTAATTTTAATTGGTGAAACATGTTGATTATTTTTATATTTATTTTCCCATCTTTATACTTTAATCTCTTCCCTCCTTAAAATTGGTACTCGAAAACAATTTTAAATTACGATGTGGCACTTTTAACAATATTGCTAAATTAGTAATTGCTCTACATATTTATAGTTGAAATCGCAATTATTACATGAGCAGGGTTTACATGCCCATGTCTTTCATGCTTCAATTATGTCTCATATTTTATTTTTATTTTCAAATTTCAAACAATCGATCCGAACCGTTCAACATGATCTTCATATTAAAATGTGCTTGAGAAATGGGAATCAAATTATATATTTTTTTCGAAAATTTCTTACTATCTTTTTAGATATGTACAAAATCATTCTGAACCATCCAAACAATGATTTTGTACCCAACTAAAACAATAGTGAAAAATTTCCAAAAAATATAAAAATTGATCTTCAAGTCCAAGCACATTTTTAATATGGAGATCGTGTTCAACAATTCACATCAACTATTTTGTAATGCAAAATTTTAATACAAACAACCGTTTATTTCGAATTAAATAAGTGTGCATTTTAGAGTGCTATGAATAATGATTTTGAAAGTCCAAGTATTAATTGTTTAATTCAATTCAAAGAAATGTTTGTTTCCGTTTGAACAAGCATACATCTTGGAAAGTTTGAATAATGAATTTGGAGTTTAAGATAGTTTTCTACAACTGTACCAGTACGTCATAATAATTGTCAATACTCAATAGTTATTTTAAATTATCATGGACTATTTTGATTAACACGAGTAATCGAGTAGAGTGGGAAAAATGGCACGGCGGAGCCGGCTCCGTCACGGAATGGCACGGTTACGGCACGGAACGGCACGCGTGTCAGTTGCATGCCGTGACTCGCGTGTCCCGTGCCGTGACCATTTGCGTACCGTGCTCATCTTTTGAAACTTTGGCACAGCACGGCACGGCATGCGAAAGATTTAGTCACGGCACGGCACGACACGTAGTCACGCGAGTCACATGTAATTAGGACCATTATATATTAATTTAATGGTAAATCTTGAATAAACTAACCTAAATTATGATTAAATAGTCACGTGAGTCACGCGAGTCACGTATGATCACGGCGTGACTCACGTGGCGTGACCATTCGCGTGCCGTGACCACCCATTGAGATTTTGGTCACGGCACGGCACGTGAAAAATTAACTTGGTCACGGCACGGCACGGCACGAGACCAAAGTCATGGAATGTTAGTCACGGCACGTTTTTCCCTACTAATCGAGTATGCATTGTGGCATAATTTATCGTGCATTCTCAGATGAAATAAAAAACCATAGGTAACTAGGTAAGTGTTTTTTATCTCATTTTTTTCTAAAAACAAATAAAAAATAAAATGTCAAACATGTAAATAAATCCTTTCAGATGGGCTAAAAGCACGCTAATAATTATTACTATGATTAATTATTAAGTAATGGCCCGTTGCAATCTTTCCACGTGAAAGGACAATAGCCATGTCTGAAAGGCCATGACTTCAATTATTTCATGATATCCACAAAAATGGAAAGATATGGAAGAAATTTAATTGCGTCGTTTATTGCATTTACAACCAACAATTTGTAGATGGTCTTAGTCTCTTCTAGGGGTGCAAACGGATCGGATACGGATCGGACAGTGGTAAAATTATATTTGTATCCGTATTTATTTTCTGAATACGGATACGGATCGGATATTAAACGGATACGAACACAGATCGGATATTAAACGGATACGAAGACGGATTGAATATTAATTTAGATATAATTTAAATACCTAATTTATATATTATAACAAAATTAACATATTTTACGACTATTATTTTTTTATTTGAAAAAAGTACATAAAATAGAATATACTTAGGACAACAAAATATTTTCTAATATTAAATTTATTATGTCATTACAAAATATATACTTACATAAAAAATATAAACACTCGTAAATTCAAAAATATATACTTTACATACAACATATAAACATCCGTAAATTCAAATATATATAAATAATTATATATCTGAGTATCTGACGTAGGTTCTGAAAATGATATAATTTTCCTCAAATTTTTCTTGTAAAAAAAGTTTAATTGAACTTAAGAACCTTTTCAGATTCCTAAAAGTTTAGCGAACTTTCTAAATTTGAAATTTTAATAGCGCTTTCCCATTTCTTAATACACGCCTACCAACAACCACTGACAGAAGTCTAAGCACTGGGATCAGTGGTAAAAAAAATTACCGACAGTAACGGATATCCGTTTAATTAAAATTTGCGAATACGGATAATTATTTGTATCCGAATCCGTATCTATTTTCGAAATCGAAATCGTATCTGTATCCATAACCGCATAAATTATATCTGACGCAGATAATATTCGATCCGTTTGCACCCCTAGTTCTCTTCAATTATTTTCTATTACGGTGTTTTACATAAAATATTTAGGGCTTGTTCGGCCTACAAGCGAGAACGGGAACGGGAATGGGTTGGACTCCAATTTGAATTGACATTGTGCGCGTGGGACAGAAAACACAAAGTTGAACTGAATTTTTTTTTTCCACATGCACAGTAACATTCCTTAATTATCATATCACATATCACAAATTTTTTTACCAACGTAAAACGTTATTCACCTATCAAGTGTAGTCTAAAATTAAGTTTAGAATATATACAGTAACAATTAATCTTGTTTAAGTTCAGAATTCAGGCAGCCTCTGTGTAGTTTTTCTTTTTTAAAGTTCAGAATTCAAGTAATAGTTTGTCATGTGAATTGTTCAACATGATCTCGATATTAAAATGTGCTTGAAGATCAATTTTATATTTTTTTATAATTTTTGGATATGTATAAAATCATTATTTTTTAATGGTTCAGAATCTTCTAAAAAATAGATATTTTGTATTTATCTAAAAAATAGTAAAAAAGTTTCAAAAAAAATGTAAATTTCGGTCTTCAAGCACATTTAAATATTGAGATCATGTTTAGCGATTCAGATCGACTATTTTAACTTTAAAAACGAAGATAAGGATGCAAAGTGTGATTGGGGCACATAAACAATGTGGCATTTTAACTCTACTTTCTAACTTAGCGTATATTTGGTTGGATTGAGAATAAGCTATTTTTTAGAACAAGCTATTTGGTGTTTGGTTGAATTAGAATAGCTAGAATAGGAAATAAAACTTGTTTGCCTTATTAGAACAAGTTATTCTCACTAAAAGTTAGAACAAGTTATTCTAATAGACAAATGTCAATTTTACTATTCTAACTATTCTAATATTACAACCAAACATACCTCTAGTACAATACTTAAATTCTTAAATTATTTAATGTTATTAACACAACATACATACCTAAATATGATGTTATGATATTTTGCAAAATAAATTTGGAATTTTATTTTATGAAGAAAAGTTACCATACTTTATTTATCAAACAATCATCAAACTTGTGGTCTATGATCAGATAGCACCACAATTTCACTAACCATTATCAAACTTACATGTGCCATTTGAAAAATGGAAGCATGTGCGGACTCGGTGTAGATTAGTAGATATATAGTTTTGTAGTTGACTATTACATAATGAGAAACATAGCATGAGCAAAACAAGGAATTTGATAAATTCGATATTTTCAATCCCTTGAAAATTACCAAAAAAATAAAAGATGAGGTACGAACGGACCAAAAGATATGATAGATGCATCTAATTTACAATATTTGTAATGCACAATTTATGACTCATGGTTATTTTAGTGTGATACACAACTTATCATATATATACAACTAGAAATGTCATGACTTAAGTGACATTTCGAACTCACTGAATGTTATACAATATTAACATTAGATTTGTTTTCTTCTAATTGTCCTAGATTTTAAGAAATTGGAGAAAACCAATAGATGTTTGTGATATTAATAATTATTCTTCTGTTTTCTCTTTGAATTTTTATACACTTAAAAATTAAAAGTATGTTTAAGACTTTTTGCTTGATTCTGCTAATAAATATATTCAATATATTCAGAGTGAGTCTTCATTTACATTTGAATATATTTTGATCTAATTATTTCAACATTAGATATTAGAATAATTATTTTAGTACCCACAGTTGAGTACCCGCATCGTACCCGCACTTAATTCATTCCCAATTAACTGCCATAACTGTAAGCGGTCCCCACAACTACCAATTAACTAATTTACATACTTTCCAGTTTGAATTTTAAATTTCCCTTTCTCTCCGTTTCTTCCTTTATCGAAGCTTCCGCGATTTTGAGGCGATTTTAGATCGATTTCGAGGCGATTTCAAGGCGATTTGGAGACGATCGTCTAGCGATTTCGAAACTGGAAGCGGGGATTTTTAAAAAAAAAGTGCGGGTACGGTTATTTAAGGAAAATTCATATATCATATATGCAGTTCATTGTATAGATATAAATACTTGTCTTGTATAGGTATAAATACTTCACAATGTTTACTATTAATACTTGTAAAATAAAATTACAGTGTTGGAACGGTTGTGGTCCCCTAATGCGGGTACGACGCGAGAATTTTTCATATATGTAGTTCATTGTATAGATATAAATACTTGTCTTGTATAGATATAAATACTTCACAATGTTACTATTAATACTTGTAAAATAAAATTACAGTTTTAGAACGGTTGTGTGGTCCCCTAGTGCGGGTACGACGCGAGAATTTTTCAAAAAAAGGTGCGGATACGGTTATTTAAGGAAAATTCATATATCATATATGTAGTTCATTGTATAGATATAAATACTTGTCTTGTATAGGTATAAATACTTCACAATGTTACTATTAATACTTGTAAAACAAAATTACAGCTTTGGAACGGTTGTGTGGTCCCCTAATGCGAGTACGACGCGATAATTTTTCAAAAAAAGTACGGGTACAGTTATTTAAGGAAAATTCATATATCATATATGTAGTTCATTGTATAGATATAAATACTTGTCTTGTATAGGTATAAATACTTCACAATGTTACTATTAATACTTGTAAAATAAAATTACAGCTTTGGAACGGTTGTGTGGTCCCCTAATGCGGGTACGACGCGAGAATTTTTCAAAAAAAGTGCGGGTACAGTTATTTAAGGAAAATTCATATATCATATATGTAGTTCATTGTATAGATATAAATACTTGTCTTGTATAGGTATAAATACTTCACAATGTTACTATTAATACTTTGTAAAATAAAATTACAAGTGCCGACAAAAAAAAAAATTGGTTTTAAAAAAAATTGGTTTTAAATACTTGATATCTTAAGTATAAATACTTGATGAATTACTATTAATATTTGATATCTTAGGTATGAATACTTTCTATTTTGTATGAATACTTTTCATATTTGAATATTTGATATTTTGAAAAACGTGTAAAAGTATGTCATCATGGATCTCATTTGAAAGATAAAATTGTGTAGAACGCGTTCGTGGTTTTAAATTTGTAAAATTCCTCATAGATCGTCCCAAAAATTGGTTAGATTGAACGGAGAAAAAAAAACCACCTTGAAAAACGTGTAAAGATGAGTAGGTATTGTGTCCAGTTTTTTTTTAAATACTTGATATCTTAGGTATAAATACTTGATGAATTATATATGAATACTTGATAATTTAGGTATAAATACTTTCCATTTTGTATGTGAATTAATTTAAGTGCGGTCCCCAAAAACAGTTATGACAGTTTAGGTGCGGTTTCCAAAAACAGTTATGACAGTTTAGGTGGGGGTACAATGCGGGTACTCAACTGCGGGTACTCATATCAGCTTCCTAGATATTAATAGGTGATTATTGTTAAAATTATTAGAGCAGCACTGCATAATAAGAGTGGGAATGTGGTTTTTGATAAAATTTGTTCAATAATTGTTCCGTTAACTTCTAACTACAATGCAAAATATGACCATGATCTTCTTCCTCTATTTTGCCAAGTTTGAATTGGATATGTGTCAATTCAATTTTGTAGTTAATATATCAAACTTTTTATTGTAATAATTTTTTTATTCAGAAATAAAAGAAGTGATTTATAATTTGAGACTACTAAATAATATTATACTTAGTGGATATTTATTTTTGAACCTTGTTATATACTAAATGTTGTTTTAATTAGTATTGTTACCCGCATGTATTTAAGCAATATTTAATATTTATTAAACTTTAAAAAACTCACGGGCTCAGGATCCATGAGAAACATTAGACAATTTACACCGGAGGGGTCTGCACCAACTCAGAAGATATCTAGGCACTTTCATAATTTTTAATTATCATATATATTTATATAAAATTTAATTAACTTTTTCTTTTTATAGTGTTTTTATAGTTCGACTCCTTTAGTAGTTAGAATTCGCATTGATTACATAGACCCAAGTTCAAATTCTAGCTATATGAGAATCAACATTTGGTCTAGTTGCAAATGCAATGTTATCCGTATAGGAGGTCGTAAGTTCAAAACCTGAATAAAATAATCTCTTGTGAATATTAAATAGTTGAGTACCTTGCTCCAACCTTTACTAAAAATAATATTCCTCCATACATTATGCGTTTTATATTTTAAATTTCTTAATTTAAATTTTCTAGTTTCACCCGTGAATTTATGTAGACTTGTGAAGTTGTAAGTCTTCTCAATTCCCGTAAATGAAAATTATCTCCAAAGTAAAATTAATAATTCCACAAACTTAATTTCTTCGATGGAAATATAATTTCAGAGACTCAATTTTGGGACTAGAAATAATATATTTTACTCGAAATATACGGTGAAAAAAAAAGGTTCGAGTCAGGTAAGGTTTGACAGGTCATGATAAAATAATAAATAGGATTAGGTATGCCTTTGAGAATTTGGTAAAATGAGCTTTTCACGTACTTTTATAATTAAATTTTGATATCTAAAAATTTATAATAAATGGGTCCATCTTTACCGACTTGTACTTTTTATTCGTGGCATCGCAGCTAATACACATGGGTCCGTCTGATGGGTGAGAAAAATAAGGAATTCTTTGAAAATAAGAAAAATCTTTCTAGAATCATAATTTCTTGTTATGTTACTTCCTAGTTGAGATGTTTGTTACTAATAGTAACATTAATACTACTACTAATAATAATAATAATGATGTTGATATAGTTACATTAACAAGTGGAAGACACAAAATTTATATTCTTAGAAAAAACTTGTCAATCAGACAAGACAGAAAATAGTTCTCTTCATTCTTTTACACTTTTTCTCATTTTTCTAACAAATCAAACAAATCCAATGTTTCCTTCCAAAACAACTGCATTTCATGTAATCTATAATTTAAGCACATGTTTTTGAAACAGCAATAACTGTACTCTAAATTTGACATATCAACCGAAGCTTTTATTCAACATTTGTTGAGTAGAGCTAGTATGTACTTAAGTTCATCAAAATGATTTGTAAGCTTAATTTTTAAATTTGATGGGCCAGTTTTGAACAGTACGCTCAAACCGTATTTAAACTAATTTATTTTACAAGTAATGCGTATTCATTTAGTATAAAGTTAAACAATAAAAAATTAAGGTTTAGAATATTATTTTAATGCTTTCTTTTTTTCATTAATTTTTTACTCCTTGACTTTATAGTAAATATTATATAAATTTATAAATTTAACATATAACAACGTCACTTATCAAATAGATATGTTCAAATGATTTGAACTCACAATTTAAAACCAATTGATAGATTTTAGAATTAAACTAATAAATTACTTTGATGAGCTCAGACTGATAGTCTCACTAACATATAATTACAAAAAAAAGAAGGTTAAGGTAAAAGTTCCGGCAGAAGTCCATGTTACCTGTAATAACTTTAGCAATCTAATTAGCATATGTTCAGAATACCTTTGTAAAGGTTCATATTATTCGTGTTATTCTCTGTTGCTTAAAGACGAGGCTATATATCAAAAGCAGGTAAAGAAGAAGAAAAAAAGAAAGCCTGAGGCCCTGAGCGGGCCAAAGAGAGGAGAGAGGAACAAAACGCTAACTTAAGCCGACATTTTTATTAATATTCAAAATTAATTATAAAATAATTATTATATCCAGGTTAACTGGGTATTTTTAAAATGTCTAAACTGGTCATTTTTTGGCCGGTTTTAATTTTTTTCCCAACTTTGGCCGGTCCTAATTTTAATCCCAACCAATCAAAAAATAACTAGTCCGGGTGTTTATAAAAGAATAGCAGGGTTCTGTTTTTTTTTTTTTTCAAAATCTCATTATCTCAAAATTCACACTCTCTTCTCACTTTTTCTCTTTCTTCAAATTTTCTCTTCCTCTTCTCACATTTGCATATAAGTCCCTTTATTTTTTTTAATTTATTTGAAGTCCAAAATAGTTGTAAATTGATATAATTTGTTAGAAATGTACCAAAATTAGTATAATTTAGTTCCAATTAGTTTTAAGTTGTGTTAATTAGTTGTCCATTAGTTTTAATTAGTTTAATTAAGTATATTATAGCATATTGAGTATATTTTAGTTTTAATTAGTTTAATTAGCATAATTTAATTTAATTTAGTATAATTTAGCATAATTTCATTTAATTTAATTTAGCATATTGAGCCTATGGACGAGGAGGGGATATCTTTCAGTCTGGATGATTTGGATAGTCTTTCACTCGTTCAGTCACCGGGGCGACGACGATATGCTACAGAGAGGCCACACAATAGAGAGGCCAGTGGTAGCGGGTCACAGGCTCAGCCAGACTATGCGAGTGAGTTGGAAGAGTCCATCTTCTCTACACCCCCACCAGTCACTAGGGGTGAGGATGAGAATGTCTGGGATACCGCAGTACGTTTGAGCAGAGGCTGATGTCGTTACACCTGATCATGGAGTCTGGCAGGGACTACCTGATCAGAGAGTATGGGAGGGACTACTCGACAGAGCTAACAAGGGAGTGCCGGCATCGCGATGGTCCTTTGATGGTCGTCGCCACTAGTTTTTATGGTAGTTTTAGTTAGATTATTTTGTAGTATTTATATTTGATATACTATGTTTGGTATTTTATGTTTTGGATTATCTTATGTTTGTTTTTTTTATATGTGCTACTTTATGGTCTTTTATGGTAGTACTTACATTTTTTTAGATCGTTTTTGTCACCAAATTATACTAGAATAATCTAAATTATGCTAAATTATACTAAAATAAAATAAATTATCCTAATTATGCTAGTTTATACTAAAATAAATTGATTTTGTTCGAATAGATAAATAACAAAACAACAATAACAAAATGCTAAGTCTACAACATAAAATCTAACAATCTAAACATAAAATACTACAAATCCAAACATAAAATATTACAATCCGGTCTAACATAAAATACTACGAAGCATATTTTCATATGAGAAAGACTATGGCTTACGAGTAGTGGAACTTTCTCCCGTCGTTTCCAAAGGCCTGCAATAGCACGCAACACACTCCCACATTTGGAAACGATAGTCGTTTACCAGATCTGCATTTTTGTCGATACATTTGGGGTGAACGGCTATGCCACAGAGATGACAAAAGAACATCTCCGCAATATCTCCCTTGACAAGACATACGGGGCACACTTTCCATTCAAGTGGAGGGTCGATATCGCCGAAGTTCTCGTTAAGAACGTTTCTAATAGTCGGATCATATGTGGTCATGTATTCTTCAACATCTTTGGGTGGAAGAAATCGAGATAAATGTCTCTTCAAGCGGGCTTCACCAGTCCAAAAAATTTTAGCCGCAGATATGCAACCATTGTGTGCCGTTTCACTTCCTCATTTTTTAAGTTCGAATTTGGGTGTCATGGTAAGATCTACGGTTTGTTAGACAATTTATATTAATCCTAAACAATTTCTAAAAAAAAATAAAAAAATATAAAAAAATACCTCAAAATCGCCTCTGAAATCGCCTTCTTTCTCTCTTTCTCTCCTTCACTTATGGGGAGTTTGAGTGAGTTGTGAGAGGGAGGAGAGAGAAAATAAGATATTTATAGATTCTGAAATACAAAAAAAAAATTCCAATCTGCCAAAAAATAACCGGTTCTAATTTTAATCCCGACTGGCCATTATTTAGTCATTTTGGGCATTTTAAAAAATACCCAGCTAACCTGAATATAATTATTATTTTATAATTAATTTCGGATATTAATAAAAATATCGGAAAGTGAAGCGACCAAGACGGTTATTTATTTATCTATTTATTTGCTACAAGTATAAATCGTTTTCTAACCCATCCAAAATTCTCCAAAATATAAATGCGAGAATGACGGGAGGTGGGGTCTATCTCTTAAAAGGCCAATCATGCAAGAAGCCGTGCGAGTAATCAACCGTTGGATCGCAATGTAGCACGAATCTGATATAAGTTCCAACGGTTGGCCTTTTGTACAGCGTGGTACGGCTCTCATGCGCATGGAAAGAGGAACACATCCTCTCCATTTATTATAATAACGAAATGGATGTATTTCTTTTGTTAAAGTTAGGTACAAATGCTGTTGTTAGCGTAGACAAACCAACTCATATCTTATCTTTTTTTTTTATTTAAATTAAATATGTTACATGTTAGGTCCAGTAGTTTTGAAGTATCCTGCATGTGCTTCAGTTCTTTCTTTATGCATGTGATATAATTTAAGATGTATAAAGATATTTTTTAAGCATAGCAATTTGTTAGCTAATTTAGGAATGTTCATATATTTCGCAAGTGTTCATTTCAAAAATTTTAGCGGTTTAAAGAGAAAGCAGTAAATCCATTTTTGTAAAGACTTGAGGGGACAGATATTCGAGGTGAAAAAGTGGAAAGCTAAAAAGGAGCCGATTCTCCTGTGTTTGTAACGATACGAACTTTTGTCACAGTTGGGGTCTTTTTCGTCAACATATTTGGTCGTATTACCAACTCTTTTTCAGATCATGTGTGGCCGAGGAGCCTTCCCAATTATGAACTTCATTTGTAACCGCTGAAAAATAAGGGAGAAAATCTGATTAAATCTATCCGAATATTTCAAATTTAATTATATATATCTTGTATTAAAGTCCCTCAAAATTCAATTATGAAATTATATACATAGACACTGTCGTATAATCATATAATTTTTTATCAGATACAATTTTTTCTTTATTTTTCTCCACCATAAAAAAATTCATATTAATATTTATAAAAATAGAAAAGACATAAATTAGGAGTCCTCAATGAGGGAGGAAGATATTATATTTGATGATGTGACAAAAAATATGTGTTTACTTGCTAATTCCTATTCATATTTCTTACAAAATGTGGTGGAGAGGATAATGAACACTTATAAATCGTAAAAAGATAAGTGATCAAATTTAAAATGCAGAAGATATTCAAAACATAGGTGACAAATATATAGAGATTTTTGTACTTTTTCTTTGTGAAATATTACTCAATTTTTCATTTCACTCTACTAAATTGAAGCATGACAAACAATTATGGACAATAAATATATTTTGGTGAATTGCTATACATTACAAAACACAACACCTACAGGTTCATATATTTCTGTTGATTCGAAAAATATTCTTATTTTGAAAAAACCTCACATAACACTGTTCTTGTTTAAGCCATAGAAAATCTGAAGCAGTAGCTCCCCTCCAGTTTTCTCTTTTTCAACGCAACACACACTTCCCCATTCCCTCCTCTCACTCCCCCACCACTTTCCCGAGTTCAGATCCAGTGCAGTAACCCAATTTTTGAGTTTTGATCCAAACCGTCCAAGGTGCTCTAACACGAATCTTAAAGAACCTGGACCCCACAAATAATACTGGGCCCCTGCGCTACCACCGAATAGGCACCGTACACGTCTAAACTCAAAATTTGGGTTACTTTAGGGGATCCGGACTCCACTTTCCCAAATCTCATTAAAGAGAAAGATAGTTTGAAACTACAATAATAGTGCACAGTAACCACTTATTAGTTTCTCCGCAGCCCCAATTAATCCCCGGTTAGTAGATTAACACAGTTTAAAACTTGTGATATAGTGACTTCCCTATAGGTTGAATCTACCTTTTGTTTCCTCTATCGCTTCTCTTTCTTCTGACTGCACGAAATTCCCAATAGTTGTCTGCTACAATGTAATTGCATATAAAAAAGATATCGCATCTTTCTCAAATCCAAGAGAAAATGGAGGTTAGGGGAAGAAAGTATGGAGGTCGAACAAGCCCAGAGAGAACCAAGGTATGGATTGAACCACATTCAAAGAACCATGCGCAGTTGCAACAAGGGAAGAAGGTTCCTGTTGTGTACTACCTCTGTAGAAATCGACACTTAGAACACCCCCATTTCATGGAGGTGCCCCTTGCTTCAAGTGACGGTCTCTATTTGAGAGGTAATATGGTTTGGGAATTTGTTGTGTTCAATTCTTACGTTTGAATTGGCGAATTCTGATTTGGTTTAATTTTTTACTGTTTTGGTTTGATCTTAGATGTGGTCAATAGGTTAAATGCTCTTAGAGGCAAAGGCATGGCGGCCATGTACTCTTGGTCTTGTAAAAGGTAGGCTTTGACTTACATAATTTTACTAACTGGAGTCAGGCATTGTTTTATATTCAAAATTTAAGTTCATCTATGCATGCAATTGTTTGCTTATATGTTTCATGCGTGCAACTAATTCTTGGTTTTTTAGGAGCTATAAAAATGGATTTGTATGGCACGACTTGTCAGAAGACGATCTGGTTTTACCTGCGCATGGCAATGAGTATGTCTTAAAGGGTTCTGAGTTGTTGGATCAATCACCACCAGGTACTTGCTAAAAATGACAGAGAGAAAACATAAGTGAACAAACAAACAAGAGGCACACAAACACATACACCATGCTGGCAGAATACTGCTACTTTAATCATGCCTGAATAAGTCTTAACAGAAATTTTCGAATGTTGCTTAGAAAGAGGAAACTTTTATTTGTGGTTGGTAACTTCACTTTAACTCTAGTATTAATCTGCCTTTATTATCATCATCTATTTTTTTTTTCAGGGCGGCCAAATAATATCTCCACCAACGCAAAAAAGGAATGTCTGAAAAACCCTCAAATTGATTCACCCAAATCAGGAGGGGCCCTTGAAGGGAGTTCTTCCTCTTCCTCCCCTCCACCTAGTAAAGAAGACAAAAAAATGCTGGTACAAGATGATGATCAAAGCCATATGGGTACCTGTCCTAGTACGCCCAATTCCTTCTCTTCAGCCAGCTCACCAAGCACAACAGAATACCGAGTTATCAAGCCGGTGGAGGCCCATGATGCATCGACTCAGACTGAAGAAAGAAGGAAACAAGTACCATCAGTACCCATACCAGTACCAGTACCATGCCAGGTACGGTCTAAGAAACTATCTCCTGAGATTGTCAGGGACCCACCATCGCCTGCACCAAATCCTACTTACCCCAGCACTTCTTCCTCTGTGACTGGTTCAGCAACTGGTACAACCGGCCGCGTTGACACTCTGGAGTCTCTGATAAGAGCCGAGGCAAGTAAAAGGAATAATTTTAGGGTAGTAGAAGAAGAAGAGATATTTTCACCAGAAGATGAAAAATTAAAACCGTCAAATTTACTATTGCAACTAGTGACGTGTGGGTCGCTATCAGTAAAGGATCACAAGGGGTTTGGGATAGTACCAACGTACCGACCGAGGTTTACTCAAATAGGGTTTCCCTCACCAGTTTTTTCAACATTGAGGGATCCTCGGCTGTCAGAGAGCACAAGAGCCGTCGGATTAAGGGTTGAAGAGGCTGAGTACTTTAGTGGAAGCTTGGTTGAGGCGAAGAAGCATAAGGAGGACTTGACAGCAGGGTCTGGGTTGAGAAGGTCAACTTCTTTTGAAGATGAGAGGTAAGAAACACTTAAAACAAATCCTGGGTGGTGCAGGAACTCAGAATTTGGAAATATATGGTGTCATTTGGCCAATTCATCATGCTTAAGCAGCATTGGGACCCTTGAATAACTTTCATTAAAGAAATAAATGATTAATTTGGGGTCAACAGACACAAACTTTTTGTTAGCTGGTGTGTACCTTGCATAAGAGATTGATATTTTAGACTACCACGCCTTGTTCACTTATTTATTACTGCTTAGTAGGAGTCTGATATTACCAAATTCTTGAGAATAAATGCTTTTTGTTGGCTATGTTTTCAATGGTCTGTATCTGACTGTCATGTATAAAAAAATTCATCACTACTTTTAGTTTCAGTTAATGGATAGTTTGGTGATTAGAATTAGGTTATAGTTTGAGGGGTCTTTACTGTTTCACTGGTACAGTGTGTTGGTTCCAGTTTTCTGATGGAGGTTTTTTATTTAAGTAGTAGGGTTGTAGTTTTTGTTCCAGTATGGAACTGCCCCTTTTTCATAAATAAAATACCAAAAGGGTACTTTGCTCTTTATATTTAGGGGCTACAAAACAACTCCCGACTTGAAAAGGGACACGAAGCATGCTCATGGATTGACAACCACAAAATGCCTACCACAAACAATCAAGATGATGTCATGCAAGCAGCCCAGGGGCGAAAATATAAAATCACCTGCAGGGCTGGAGTGCAGCAAGTTGTCACCTCTGTGCTCTTCTAATGGAGCAAGTAAAAGAACAATGACTGATTCCTCATCTGTTGCGGGGTCCACATCAATGAGACTAGAATCTTTCAAGGCTGACAAAGAGAAAATTATCAAGATAGAAGAAAGTTGAGTTTTCTCATTATTTACCCCCTGAAATTTTTCTTTCTTTTGAACTTTTGGGTATGTATCCTCCAATTTTTCATATTGTACACCACGCATGCAATGTCAGGTTTAGTTACAATTCCAGCACGTGCTTGTACCTCACCAGTATCTATTGATGTTATGCTACCTGTTCAATATGCTTTTGGTTTGTATTACTTTCCACTTATTTTGGTACTAGTTTAACACCATTAGGTCCGGTGTAGTAGAAGTATGAAAGAAATACTTTTTTGAACTGGCCAGTATAATGTAATTGGTACGGTGTATTCCCTAAGTATTACTTCATTTAAGAGTTGTCTATCAGCTGTTGGTGGTATAGTAATAACAAGGGCATCATGATTCTGGCAAATGCAGAGGATGCACTTTCTTAAAAAACTAATATTTTGTTATCTTTTCTTGTATGTAATTGACATTCTTGTTGATTTTTAATACAGGCTTGCTTCTGGAGCTAAGGTTGTGATCCAATCTATAGGTACATGTGATGACAGTGATGGAAGTTGTGATTCGCTCTAATGAGCTAAGTTTAATTCATGTTATTTTTTTTTTTTTGTTTCGTCTCTTGACGAGGTGCAAGTAAATGTCGGTGTTTATTAATTTAGGGGTAGGTTATATTAACAACAATTTTATTTGACAACTGCAACAACCGACAAAATGCTTATCAAAATGAAAAGTTTTATACTGTGATTATGATCTTTATAATTTTGATAGGCCGTGTATCAAATTTGGTGCAGAATGAAAATTGATTGATCCTCTATCGAGCGATTCGAAACTTATCAATTAGATTTATTGCTACTTGATCAATGACCGAAAGGTTTTTGAAGTCCAAATTTGATAGATGAGTCTGCCTAAACTACAAAGAACATATTCCCAATTTCAATATCAGTTGTTAAAGAAGTTTGTTTGTCAATGTATCGCTTTCCATTTATTAAAGCCTGTGATTGCCAAATGGTGGTTAGTGTATTATTGTCCATTCAATTGATAACTTAAATAGGTGCCAATTGGTAATTATTAATCATATATGAACTGTCACTCTCATGGAGATTCTTTCTTCTCTTAGCATTGATTTTGTTATAATTAACTAAAGGTAGCTGAGGCAGTTCTTTCATTTGCGTAACTTTTAATTAAATATTACTTTTGTCATAATAATATTGCATAATTGAAACAAAAAATGGATGAAATCCATTAAATAACTATAGCTCTTTCGAGAAATTGTAGGATTCTCATCAGCTGAATATCCAGGGTATGATAATTCAGTGGCACAACGGCTAAGTAATTGAGCCACACAAGAAACTTCAAATTAAAAAAAAAAAAATGAATAAATGCTACATTTATTTTAAAATAAAGAAAGAGAAAATGGTGTGTTAGTGTAATTCCTGAGAAAATTAAATGAGGGCAATCAGAATCTACACATTGGCACACTGCCATTGGATCAGAGGCGGTAGAGAATGAGAATTCAGATCCAGTGCAGTAACCCAATTTTTGAGTTTTGATCCAAACCGTCCAAGGTGCTCTAACACGAATCTTAAAGAACCTGGACCCCACAAATAATGCTGCCCCCCTGCGCTACCACCGAATAGGCACCGTACACGTCTAAACTCAAAAATTGGGTTACTTTAGGGGATCCGGACTCAGAGAATGATGGGAGTTAACCACATAAAGCTAGACATTGCTTTTTAGTATATAATTATTTCATAAAAACTTTTTACATGTGGTGGTGACTGGTGGTAGTGCTGGTATTGATTATTAATTGTTCGCGTCGCCATGTGCTGTTATGACAAATAGTACGTTTGTCATGAACATTTACGGTTGCACTTTTTGGGACAAACAGTTCATTACTGAGAAAGGGTGTCATCTTTGTCAGAAACTAATAACAGGAAGAACTGTTTAGGTACTTATTGCTGGTACTGTGTCTCTGGCTTATCCTTTAAAGTAATTTAATACAGCCAACATATACTTTTCGTGGCCACATGCGCTTGGCTGGCAATGGCATTACTATGTACATATCATGGTGCGTTGCTGTCCTTTATTTATTGTCATGTGCTCGGCCGAACCAGGTAAGGGTCAAGTGATAAACTGGATGGGTCCCGGATCAACTCCACTATTGGACCCTATGGCAACAAAATATAAAAAAGATGTTGGTGCTAGATTGTGTCAGCTTACGTGGCTGATTACAAATCTATAAAACAGATAGATGTAATTGTAAGTAGTGGGCCGACAGTCTATACAGAAAGTTTGAAATATATTATGGGACCCAAAAATGGATGGATTCCTAAGAGTGGAGTCGAGGGGCATATTGGGAAGAACCTTTAAAAAACATGAAGCCCAAATAGTTCCATGGGCTATCCGAGTTCACATGATACCACAAGAGGCTCTCAGAATTTGGGCCACTAAAGATATCAATGGCCCACAAATCAACGGAAGCTTTTAGCATCTAAAAGCAGATGGAACCGAAGCCTTTCGCTCGGTTAACATCCGGAACTTCCTCGTAGCGTCATGAATTACAGATTTGAGCTTAAAAGGTAGAATCCGGACGTTCGTTATTAGGGCTGCACAAAAAATTCGTAGTTCGTAATTCGATTCGAGTTTGATTCGAAAAAGTTCGTAAAAAATTCGATTCGAAATTGAGTTCGTTCGAAATTAATTCAAACCAAACTTAGTTCGAAATTAATTCAAACCAAACTCAAACTGGACCTAGTTCGTTCGAAATAGGTTCGCAAATCAAACTTAGTTCGAAATTAACTCAAACGTGAACCGTTAATTTCCGCTGATAATGAACTTTAATGTTTTATTTAGGATAATATTTGGGTTTGTAATAATAAATCTAAGACTTTGGTAATTGTTATGTACTTCTATTGATATTTAAATTGTACTTTGAATACTTTGGATATTTTAAAACTTTGGTGATGTTGCTCCTGTTGGCTATTTGGAAAACTTTGGATTCTGTAATTGTACTGAACTTTGATTGATTGTACTATTTGGTGTTTGATATAAATTTTGGTATTTGTAATGAACTTTGATATAAACTTTGGTGTACTGTGTAATTAGAATTCAGAATGTCTGAGTTTTTATTGAAGTGTTGTAATTTCGAACTATGGCCCAGCCATAACTCATAACTCTTTAAGTTGTAACAAAGTTCGTAAAAGTTCGAAATTGAGTTCGTTCGAAATTAATTCAAACCAAATTCAAACTGAGAGTAAGTTCGATTCGGTTCGGTTCGTCTGCAGCCCTATTCGTTATATATTAGAATGAATTTTAAAAAATCTCTCGTACATTACATGAGATTCTGATCGAGCTGGTTCGAATTCTACCTCAAACGGCGAGGTAATGCAGAGGATCCGGACTCCATAATGACTTGCATCCAAGGTTTAAAATGATAGTTCACGTTTTATTGCTGCGAGTTTTTGGAAAATAATAATCTATAGCAAATAGTGGTAGTTATTACGAAAGTCGTACAATATAACAATATTTGTTTAATATATATTTTGAGATGATTATTTTAAAAAGTAATTTTTAACATAATGACAGTATAAATGTTGCATTGAAAAAATTATGGTAGATTGTGTTCCACAATGTATTAATTTTAGACATGGTTAAGTTTTAGCTTTGATTTAGTGGCAAATGCAACATATCTTTTGATAGGAGAGAACATATTTGGATTAATTATTTTTAAAAGGTAATTTTTAATTGAGGGTTCAAATGCCTCCATTTTTCATGCCTCCACCATGCCTCCATTTTTACAAACTTTAATAACTCAAAATTTAAAACTTAAAAGTCAAAATAAAACCGTTGGATATGATCTACATCATTTTATCTATGTGCTCATAAAAAATTATCACATTTTGATTTTGTTTTTATGTGAATCAATAAGTTGAAAAATCAACGTCTAGAAATTATCCACATTAGTACATTTTTTACAAGCTCTTGATGACAACCAAAACAAAATTGAAATGTCATAATTTTTTACACGTGCATAGATAAAATGATTTAGATCATATCCAACGGTTTTATTTTGATTTTTAAGTTTTAAATTTTGAGTTATTAAAGTTTTTAAAAATGGAGGCATGAAAAATAGAGGCATTTGAACCCTCTTTTTAATTTGACGACAACATAAATTTTGTATTGAAAAAACTACATTAGATTATGTTCCACTATGTATTAATTTCAGCCATAGTTAAAATTCAGTCTTTGGTCTAGTGACAAAGTTTATACTTCCCGTCTTCTCCTTCTCCTTCTCGGTTTCTCTCGATTCATCGGTGCCTGAGCTGGAGACCGATGTGAGAGGAGCACAAGAGGCGAATAAAAGTGAGACGCCAAGCTGAAGGCAGAGGAGGATGGAGAAATCAGAGAGCTCGGACGGGGAGAGTGTGAGGAGATTGTCTGCCATTCAATTGACATTGTCGGCAAAACTAGCCGTAGAGGTAGTCGGTGTGGTGGAGTAGAGATGACGGAAGTGATGCTGGAGAAAAATAGAGATTTTGACTTTGGGAATGAAGTCCGGAAAATAATTCTAATTGACCCATTATAGCAGCAATAGTTGCATTTTCTTAATTTTATTATTCAATCACATAACTTTTGATATATAAAAACTATTATAGAACTATCACAACGTAATAACAAACTATTTAAAACTCTCTCGGATAGTATGCACTGCTATGCAATCTTAATTCGTCCCAAATGCTGACAATCAAACTTGAAACAATGACATTAAGGGTATGTTTGGATGCACTAAGAATAGTGCTATTCTTAGAATAGCATTGCTATTCGAATAGCTTGAGCAACCAAACGTACTACTTGCTATTCGGAACAAGAAGAATAGCCTTGTTCCACTATTCTAACAAAAAGTTGGATTAGTGATTGGAGCTTTCAATATTAATACAAATCTAACATTTAAAATAATATTATATTACATTTAACATTTAACATTTAACATTTAAATTAATATTATATTGTATTATATTATATTTAATCTAATATTATATTATATTTAATCTAATATTTTATTTAATACTAATCTAATATTTAAAATAATATTTTATTACATTTAATATTTAAATTAATATTATATTGTATTATATTTAATCTAATATTATATTATATTATATTTAATCTAATATTTTATTTAATACTAATCTAATATTTAAAATAATATTATATTATATTTAATCTAATATTATATTATATTATATTTAATCTAATATTTTATTTAATACTAATCTAATATTTAAAATAATATTATATTATATTTAATCTAATATTTTATTTAATACTAATCTAATATTTAAAATAATATTTTATTACATTTAATAATTAAATTAATATTATATTGTATTATATTTAATATAATATTTTATTTAATACTAATCTAACATTTAAAATAATATTATATTACATTTAACATTTAAATTAATATTATATTTTATTATATTTAATCTAATATTATATTATATTTAATCTAATATTTTATTTAATACTAATCTAACATTTAAAATAATATTATATTACATTTAACATTTAAATTAATATTATATTGTATTATATTTAATCTAATATTTTATTTAATACTAATCTAATATTTAAAATAATATTTTATTACATTTAATATTTAAATTAATATTATATTGTATTATATTTAATCTAATATTATATTATATTTAACCTAATATTTTATTTAATACTAATCTAATATTTAAAATAATATTTTATTACATTTAATATTTAAATTAATATTATATTGTATTATATTTAATATAATATTATATTATATTTAATCTAATATTTTATTTAATACTAATCTAATATTTTATTACATTTAATATTTAAATTAATATTATATTATATTGTATTATATTTAATCTAATATTATATTATATTTAATCTAATATTTTATTTAATACTAATCTAATATTTAAAATAATATTTTATTACATTTAATAATTAAATTAATATTATATTGTATTAAAATTAATCTAATATTATATTATATTTAATATAATATTTTATTTAATACTAATCTAATATTTAAAATAATATTATATTACATTTAATAATTAAATTAATATTATATTGTATTAAAATTAATCTAATATTATATTATATTTAATATAATATTTTATTTAATACTAATCTAATATTTAAAATAATATTATATTACATTTAATAATTAAATTAATATTATATTGTATTATATTTAAACTAATATTATATTATATTTAATCTAATATTTTATTTAATAATTAAATTAATATTATATTACGTATTGGATAAAAAGATTTTTATATTACGTATTGATAAAAAGATTTAATCTAACACATAAATTATTACTCTATTCATTCCCTCCAAACTCTATTCCTAATATGCAATCCAAACAACTTTTTTACTATTCCGAATAGCTTGAGTTAGCACTGTTCTTAAACAGTAGCTGTTCTTATTTACTATTCTAAACAGTAGCTATTCTAGCTATTCTAGAGTGCATCCAAACGTAGCCTAAAAAAACTAAAATAAACTGGACAACACCTTGCCCATTCAGAATTTATATTGTTAATGATGGTCTTGATGGTTGATTAATTGTCCGAATTGTTGGATTTTGATGTCAAACTGTCACATATATCGTACACAAAGAATAATTGGCGGTTGCGAACAACTACTCAGCTGTCATTATATAGTTGGCTGTTCTTTGATTAATCGGTTGTATAATTAAAAAAAAAATAGAAACTGTAAATAATGATGTTATTTATTGGAATGTCAAGTTAGTCTACAAAACCGGTTAGTCAGTCACTTTCCAATTAATCGATAACGCAATTAGCATAATAATCACAACATTCTTATAAACTATATGTTATTACATATATTCTATTAGAGCAGGTATATAAATTATCTTAAAACTGTGGTTATTTGTACTAAATTAATAAGAAAGTTAAATTGTCTAAAAAAAATTAACCTTAAATTTTTTTTTCTAAAAAAATTAATAAATGGGTCACAAATTTGACTGAGAATTAATTAATCCGTCTGTATCTAACATTTGGTTTAGTAAGCTTGTAAATCAAATTTCACTAAAATTGAATTTGAAAAGACAGATACATGCGTTTATGCTAAAAAAAAAATACACGTTCCAAAATGCGAAGTCTTTTTTAGTAGAAATTGATTGAAGTAAAATTGTACGAAAGAGCTATCCTTTTACGAAAAAGAATCATCCTTTTATCAATAACACAAAATTTCACAATAAGAACCAACGATCAAAATTTCTCCAGCAATTTATTTTTCAAAATAGAAATTCGTGCAATGATATTGTGGGATTTAAGCTGGAACAAGTGGGCTATCGGAATCGTTTTTTCTCGTCGTTTTAATTTCTGAGCTGACGAATAAGGATCGAGCCTTGTTCATACAGTTATAAACGGGCCCATACCCTTTTTTCTTGCGTTTATTTTTTAATTATTGTTTTAAGGAAATATCAATGTTGTGGTTGTCTCCTCTTCCAAAACCCCTCAATTGGAATAACAAAAGGAAAAACATTATTATCCTTCTAGATTTCTCCTCACTAAACAGATGCTTCTGTATAATCTACCTGAGTGGAAAGATCGACAAATTCGAGTGTTTCTTCTCTTCGATTAAGTAACAGGTGCTAATCGGAAGCCGCCGCTCGATGCTGCATTTCCCTGGTAACTATTCAATTATCATTTCTCTTTCAATATTCAACCATTTAATTTTCGACAGCTTATCTTGGGCCTGAGGGTAGTTTTTGAACTTTTGGGTAGAATTATTCCAGTTTTGAGAAATGAACATATAGACTAGTGATTAGTGAAGGCCGCGTATTAGTTTTGCAAGATGAACATATAGACTAGTGAAGGCCTATCTTTTTATTAATCTAACATTGCTCCTCAATAGTGAGACTTCCAACCGGGTCCCACTTTTAAGCGACACAACTCCCTTCCAGCGACCTCTCACGCTATTTCTTTCCCTTCTCTCTCTGGGCCTATTCGGCTGAGCATGGAACAGTAGAAGAATAAAGTAATTTTGGAATTGATAATTGACCACTCTTCTAGTGTATTCCAAGTGTGTTTGCACATTCAACAATTGAAATAGTATTACTTTTCTTCGTTAAAATACAATAATTGTAAGGAATAACTTTTATAACCTTTGTTGAATTTTGGTTACTGCACCATAGCGTTGACTATTAGTACACGAATTACAACTTCTATTTTGCTTGAGTTATAAATTTTTTAAATGACAAAGAATTATAATTTAAAAACAAAAACAAATAAAAAAATTGCTTGAGTTATAAATTTTTACATGGCAAAGGATTATAATTTAAAAAATAAATAAAATAAAAAATGAAAGTACTAGCGGTCTAGCACCTCGGCAAAATGAATGGAATTTTTTCTATAATTTCGTTCTGAGGGGATGGATTCTCCAACCTTGGGTTCATACGCCAACTCTCCTTATAAATGAATTTAAAAGCACTTAATATGCACAATTTCGGTGACTTCAGACCTATTGGAGGTCTCCCCCATCATGTAGAATGTGTCATCTTTAATGGCAAAAACAGCATAACCTCTTGGCTTTCGCATAGGCATGCCTGGGATCCAAGATGGGAAACGCAGATCGAATATCTCAACACCCGGCACCATCTTCTCCCCATCAAAACCACCAACAGCATATCTGATTCGGGAACAAAAAATAATAATAATGGAAATTCATCTTCATGTTCATAAAAGAAAAGGAGGTCCAATCCATGACAGTGTCAATTTCAATGTTTTATGTTATCTTCATACAGTAGCATACCAATAGTAGAGGGTCGAAGGCAGCTAGGCATTCCAAGACATTTGCATAAGCTGGTACCGACCATACCAATTTATATTCTTCTATGAAAAAGACAAACCTGATGCGAAGCCAGGTACCCTTCAGCTAGGCATTCAAATCGGTACTAAAACCAGAAAATGTTCGTACCAGAAAATCAGATTCTGCATACCTGATCTTAGAACCAGTTTACCAGAAAACCTTCTTCAAGAAGCTTCTTGTTCGTGAGGAAATTGAGCTTCATTTGTCTCTCTGCTTCAGATGGGCAAGCTCCTCCTGACCTCCAAAAAATACATGGAAAAGAAAGTACGGCTACGAATACCATTTCAAAATTATATATCGAACCAGAAAGATAAAAGAAGTGAGTGCATATGTTTTCAAGTATGATTAGAAGCTAGCTAAAATCAAATAGAATGATATTTTTTTACATTTTGGATATAATTAATTGGAACTATAATTCATTCCAAATGGTTTCATGAGAAGAAATAGGTTGAATTCATACTTAGCAATAATCCAACCACACCAACAAATCACTAATCAAAATAGTATTTAAGAAGCTCCAAAAATGATCAGAAGGGCCTTACCACAACAAATTTCATGAGATTTGCGCTGGTCAGTGACCCCAAGCAGCCGATTTGAACCCGATTGAGCAGAAGCAATAAGTGAGCCAGATAGAGGATTCACAGTAGAAGCCGACCTGATTGGATAAATTTAATGCACTCTATTTACAAAGAGAAAGTGACAAATACTGCACAATAGGTAGTTAAACTGGGTATGCCATACTCTTAAATCACTATCTAATTAGACCTTATTACTTTTCTTATTCGAGCGAGATAGATGAGAAATGCGACAACCTCAAAAAAAAAAAAAAAATTAGTTCGATAACCATTTTGGCCCAAAGAAAAGTCACTCTGGTATCTCCAACTACAGGTATGGCGCTAGCTAAGCTTCGTATCTTCTTTGAAGATGTCGATGGCGCTAGCTAAACTGAGAAGATGTCGAAATCGGTAAAAAGCAAAGGGGGACGAAAGATGGAAGAGAAACCTCTGAGCAAGATGGATCACATTTGAAAGAGCTATTCGAGTTCATCTTAATTTGTAGTCTTAATTTCGCAAATCTCCCGGCTGATCGTCAGAAATTGTGATTGGGTAAATGGAGAAAAAGAAATTTCCTCCTCTGGAAGAGTGCAAGAAGAGGTGAAAGAGTGTTAAAATAGGAATAGAGTTGCCACATCAGCGATATAAGGGGTAAAAAAAGTCATTTCTCATCCCTTTTCCATTTCCAGTCCAATTCGCAATTCTAGCTCCTCTGGAATTGGAAAAAGCCGAAGAGTAGTCTATTCTAATCTATGTTGCATGGATACGGGTACGGGTATCGTATCGGATACGATACGGATACGGCGATACGGTAATTTTCAAAAATCCTGGATACGATACGGCTACTATATATATTATTTTATTAATTCAATACTTGTATTATATAAATTAAATATCAAAAATCAATTGTAGTATATGTTAAATATAAATGCTAGTAGTTTCTAACATCAAATGAGAGTTGTTGTAGTGGTAAAGGGGTATGGTTCTTATCCTAGAGGTCCTCAGTTCGATTCTTGTTTGGCGCAAAAACAAAAAATTTTGCCAGTGGTCCATGCGCGGTGCACAAGACCGGGTCCACGCTGGTGTATCCGACCGTATCGGACCGTTTCAGAGCCGTATCGGTCCACGCTGGAGGGAAAAGATTTTTGTGGATCATGTGGAACATCTCAAACCATCTGATGGCTCTGCTGCAACCCAGTGTAAGATTAGTTTATATAGTATAATTGTTTATCGTAATAAAAATAAGTAATTATCATAACCCCCTCTCTTATTGGCCAAAAGGCATCACTAATAAATGCTTCTTTGAGCAGTGTCAGCTCAGGTCACATGGATACATAGTGCTATTAAGATGCTTAATAGCAGGGTGAGAATATTGTGCCTTGCCCTCTCAATATAATGGATAAACAATAAATTAGCAACAGAGAAAATAAAAAATTTAGCGACAGAAAAATATCCAGAAAATAGAAAGGAAAGGCATAAATTCAGTGATACTGATAATATTAGGCTGTGGATGAGAAATTACCAGCATGGTTCTAAAGTCCAATAGTTCAGTTACATTCATTGATTTATTTGTCATTTTTATTGCATCTTTATGTGTACTAGTATTCTTTTTTCTAATGGATTTCCTGGATTTTCAATTTGAAGCGACTCAAAGCTTACACATTTGCTCCAGTTCTCTCTTGGTGAGTCAAAATCTGTTTTTTTTTCCTCCTTTTTTTTGTAACTCAAAGCTTACACATTTGCTCCACATTTTCTAATGGATTTCCGTCGTATGTTTGACCAACATGAAACTAAAATCGCAAGAACAGGATTGAGTAAAAGCCAGAAAACAGAAAGGAAAGGCATAAATTCAGTGATACTGTAATATAAGATGTAGGTAAGATGTCCTATTAGAGTGCTTTCTCCTGTTCTTATAGTTTCGGATTGAGAGCCACAAACCATGGGTGTGGTGGGATTATGTAACTGATTTTGCTGACACCTTGAAGGATAAGAAGCATGCTACCGAATGTGCTGACAAATTACTCAAATCTTTAGGTATGTTTTGACATTTGTTACTAAATAGTGAGTTTCAAGTTTTGACATTGTTCTTCAATGGTGCTTTTTGATAATATGTGTCAGTTTTGATAATCATTTGTGGGTATTTATAATTATCTTCAACTGAACAAGGGAGTCAGCACATAATTCGTCTTTTGGCAGATTCATTTATTGTTTTTGCAATTATGTTATATAACTTCAACTTTTTTAGGATTTGACTAGAAGAAAATGAATGACTGTATTGGCGATGCAGAAACTGATACCGATAATAATGTCTGTAAAACTAAACAGGTCAAATCTTTTTTATTCTATTTGTTATTTTGTTTTGTCCTTCTCTTTTATAACTGACAAAGTTATTTTTTATCTTTTATGCCTTAGTGATAATGCCAGTTGATTTTAAATCTCTAAACCTTCAGGTTGGTGAGCGAGATCGTGGTGATGTTACATTTTTGTCCATGTTTGCCATCAACAACAGACGATGCGGAGGTCTGATTTACACTTCAATTATTTTTTATATGATGATTTAAGTTGTTATTCTACTGAATATGTTGTATATAATTACATTTATGTTGTTAGGCAAGCTTGGCAAAAGTGCAGTGCTCAAAGCAATATGGTCGGGATTTGAAGAGACCACCAAGCCTTCAGTTTGTCTTAGCACAGGTTAGTTTTTTTATAAACTTAGATCGAGTCGCTCGCAAACAAACTAGAAGAAAGAATCGGCATAACTTTTGTCTTTTTCTGGTCTTTTGTGAAGAAAGTCTCTCCAACAAACTAGGATAGGTGGGACCTGGTCCCTTGCTGGCAACCCCTCGCTCCTCTATTGGAGATTCTGTCAATCTCCTTTATTGAGCTAATAATGGAGGTAAGGGATGTACTTTCTATTAAATTTATACAATTTGATAGAGTTAGTTATTTGGTGATCTGGTCGACAGGATCAAAATTTCATAATATCATTGTACCAGTTTTATGCCATGATCTAATGCTGTTATTTCATGACGCCTGCTATATGTTGTTTTCATACTGTGCATTGGACCTGTACCATTGGGGCAAATATACAATCATATCTTTTTGTTGCACCATGAATGTACTACTCTTTGGTTATTCTGGTTTGGGCACCATACCAGCTTATATAACCTAAGCAATGAAAAGGCACTGTCTAATCATCAACTTTTCGGAGGACATGCATATAAAAGTACCAAAACAAAGTTTGTTTCTGACCTGTGAAGATAATTCACAGGGCGATGGTTGTGATGAAAACTCAGATTCCGAATCAAGCCTGAGCGGAGAATGGATTTGGAGGCACAGCCACTTCCACACGGTATTTTGTCCAGTTATATTTTATAGCTTTCTTTTTTGTATTTCCAAAAGTTTAAGAGTTGTCTTCTATGTAAATGACAACAACCATTTTATATTTGTTTTTGATATTCAAATTATTGTCATGTTGAGCTTTTTATTTGACAATTGTTGTACTGTAAACAACACTTTTATTTGTCATGTTGGCTCTGGACATTTTTTTGATTCAGTTTACCTGAAACTATTGCATCATTCAATTATACCGAACCTTTTCTTTGTTGAACTAAATTATATTTGTTGAACTCCTCCTGTGTAGGTTTCTACACTGCTTGTCCCAAGTCAAGAATAAGGAGGGTTCGTGATAGGCTTGACGAGCCAGCGGTAAAAAAAAAAAAAAAATTTCTTTATGGAAATGAAATCCTCATGAATTGGGCATGAATAGTACTAAGATGGGTGACCTTCTGGGAAGTTCCTGTGTTGTTGACTCCGGTTGGATTTTATTTCTAGTCTATCCCAACTTGTTTGGGAATAAAGGTTTTGAAGAAGAAGAAGAGGATCTTCAATTAAACCTTTGTTTGTTCAACTATGTTTTATTTTTGTTGTTCGTCTACACTGTATTTTCTATACTTCATTGTATGATATGCTCTATGTTTTCTTTTCTCTACTATCTCAATTATCATTACCGAAGCAAAGCGAGGCATCCGGCTAGTATAGATATAAGGTTGTACTTATCGCTTTTCAACAAAGACAAATAAAAAGAAGAAAAAGAAAAACCATGACTTGGGCCTGAATTTTCGCTCCTAATGATTATTTTTGGTTTCCCGATGGCTAGAGGTATAGGCCTGTATATTGGTTCCTAATGTTTAATTTAATTTTAGGCTGGCCCACGGGCATTTAAGAAAAAAATAATTAATTTTGGGCTGCTTCAAAAGAGACCCAATCATGTTACTTTCTTAATGCCTGATGATTTGAAAAATGATTCTGTTATAGTCTGAACCTAATTTTTGGTAATGCAAAAAAAAAAAACCTTTATTCGTCACATTGACGTCGTTATATACTATGTTCTCTGCGACCTTCTTGGACACAAGTTCTGAGCACATTCTCCTCCATAACCAAGATCCTAAAGATCAGTGATCTCCTTAATTTCTCATCCATTTGATCTCTCTTTCCACAAATGTCAGACAGCACGACGAGCAAGATGATCAAGCTCAAGAGCAGCTGTGGAAAGGAGTTTGAGGTATCTGATACAGTACTGGTGAAGCAATCTCAAAAAATCTGCCGCTTAATAGAAACCGCCTTCACAGAGAACTCCATCCCACTAGTGAATGTCAATGTCACTGCACCGATCCTTGAAAAGGTGTTTGAGTACTGCATGAAGCACGTTGAAGCAGCAGATGCATCAAAGACTGAAATGACCGGCAAAGGATGCATAAAAGATGATGACTTCGCTGCTGAGAAGGAAGAATGCGCCTCGATAATCGGTGGGCTTAAGCTTTCAACTGAAGAAAAAGGTTAACTCTTTTGCTTTGATGTGGTTCAAGATTGTGTCTTTTGGTTGCAAAGAACTTATATGCATAAAAGTTGATATTATAGCTTCTGTATCTAGTTCTCTTTTTCCTCATATGATCATGGTGGCTAGAAGTGCACAAGGAATGCAGTTCTAATGAGTTTTTTCTTTTTCTTGGATTCAAGATTGATCAGGCTTTCAACATAAAATATTTATATACATATTATTTGAAAGATGTGAATATTTTATATCAAATTTATGTACTAATATTAAAAAATGTATATATGATTTCAAAAATACAAACAAGGAATATAGATAAAAGGTTGCACTTGTCGCTTTTCAACAAAGACATAAACAGAAGAACAAAGAAACTTTTTCCCCATGACTTGAGCCTGTATTTTGGTTACTAATGATTAATTTGATTTTGGTTTCCCGATGGCTCAATGTATATATATTGGCCTGTATATTAATTGGTTCCTAATGTTTAATTTATTTTGGGTTGCTTCAAAAGAGACCCAATCGTGTTACTTTCTTAATTTGACCTGATGATTTGAAAAATGATTCTGTTAAAGTCTGAACATAATTTTCGGCAGTTTTGCAAGAAGTAAAAAAAAAAAGTTATTCGTCACGTTGATGTTGTTATATATATCTAAAGATCAGTGATCTCCTTAATTTATCATCCATTTGTTTTCTCTTTCCACAAATGTCAGACAGCTCGGCGAGCAAGACGATCAAGCTCAAGAGCAACGATGGAAAGGAGTTCGAGGTATCTAAGACAGTGGCTCAGCAATCTCAAACGATATGCCGCTTGATAGAAGACGTCAGCACCGAGAATTCCATCCCACTAGTGAATGTCACTGCACCAATCCTTTCAAAGGTGATCAAGTACTGCACTAAGCACGTCGACACAACAGATGCATCAAAGACTGAGACGACCGGCGAAGGATGCATCAACTCTGACGAGGAGTTGAAAAACTGGGACAAGCAGTTTGTAGATGATATCGATAAGGCGGCGATGCTCTACGACCTAATCATGGCAGCTAACTATTTAAATATTGAGGGGCTGCTGGATGTGACATGCCGAAAGATGGCTGACAATGTAATGGGGAAGAGCACAGAGGAGATTCGTCAGGCTTTCAACATAAAAGATGATGATCAGGACGAATGTGACTCGATAATCAGTGGGCTTACAGTCTTTGATGAAAAAAAGAAGAAAAAAAAAGAAAAAAAGAAAAAAAAAATAATCAGTGGGCTTAAGCTTTCCACTGAAGAAAATTGCTAACTCTTTTGCTTTGATGTGGTTCAAGATTGTGTCTTTTGGTTGCAAAGAACTTGCTTTCTACTAGGTTTTTAAGTTCGTTTATAAGATTGAATTTTTTTAGTTGATGTTATAGCTTCTGTATCTAGTGATAATCTATTGCTTGTTTTCAAAATTTGTGATGTGATTGCTAGTTGCTACGTACATTCTTGTTTTCGAAAAATTGACGTTATCTTGGAGGATGTAAAAGGGGTTTATTCAATGATTATTATGGTTTAATTTCAACTGAATATCTAAAATTTGATCTATCGCATCTTTTGTAAAGCAGATTTTTGTTGAATTCCTCTGCAGAATTTTTTGGCTTCAATTCTGGATATAATGAACTAAAACCATTTCCTGTAATTAAATATGCTTCTGCTCCAAAAACATTCAAGTGGAATTAAATGAAATTTTTTATCTCTCTGTACTATGTTGCCTTCACATATGCAAGGATTAATTTTGGCTGATGAATGGTGATTTCTTAGAATCAAAGTCCACACAAGTCGAACCATATCTTATATAGTACAGATGGTGATGAATTTTGCCTCTTTACGGAGATATGCAGATTCAATTTCTGCAAAAAAACATCTAAAAAAAATAGTTGTCGGGATTAATGAGAGTCCTAATTAAAAAAAAAAAATACTACCACACAAGCCCCCTAGATTCCAGGTCCTACAAAAGATTTCCATGAGTAACTCAGACAATTTTGAATGCTAAATCTGGTATTTAAATAGGCAGTGAGAAAACCGAAATATCAGAGAAAGTTATATCCTTTTATCCTTGCTCTGTTTTTTTTTTCTTTTCGAAAAATGTTTATATTTAGTTGGCACTATGTATGAAAGGGATTGCATTAAGGTAAGTGGATGGTTATTGATCGATGATGACTGATGGGACATTAGACCACTTTTGCTTTCAATAATATGCTTTAGTCCCTTGAATTTGAATATCAACATGATTTTCATCAGGACAATCTTTGACTGCACATCATTCATGTTATTTTCTAATGCCATTTATTTTGTGCATTCTACTAGTTCAAGATTTTCTTTAGGGATATGCTTCAATTAAGTTAAATATATCTTATGTTGTTTTTGAGTAAAGGTTGGAGGTCAAGCCATCCAACTATTTAATATCTACAAGAAAATCTTCCATCCCGATTTCAAACTTGCGACCTCCCACACAGAGCATTGTCTTTGCCACTAGACCAAAAACTGATTCTCATATACCTTCTATTGTTATGTGATGACCCTGCTTATCAAATGGTTCAGGTTGGTTTAGAAAATATCAGAGCATGCAAACATGACTCCTATTCTGTATATACATGATATGATCCTAAGCTCAGTATTTTATTTATTTATGTATTTATTGTAATGAATCAAAGTTTATTGTGGGTATGCAACAAAAGTAAATTTCAGGAAAATAAAGGTAAAATAAATCTTCCATCTCCTTTTTTCTTGTTCAAATTAAAGCTTACATCCAAATAAAATTAAAAGATGCAACCAAAAGCAAACCATAGACAAACATTTCATCAAACTAGCAAATACATACCCCTCCCTCCGTCCCGTTGTCAACCATACTAGTAGTTAATATCAAGCCTATTCCTATCTGCTCACAAAGGTCACACAACGTTTATGCTTTTTTTGTTTTCTCCACACCACACAAAAAGAGAACCAAAAGCAAATGTAAAATTAAATAAGTGCATGCATAATCAAAGTTCATGCAAAGGGGATTAATTGAAATCCATCAGACATTCTCTGAGGTCGAAGATGGAAGTAGAGGTTGGTTAAGAGAAGAGGCCTTGAAGGAGGCTACACTGCTTTGTCGGTGTCCTTCATGCTCACATGTTGAAGAAACCAATGCAGCAGCCTCCTTTGCAGCAAATGCTCTTTCCGCGCTTTTGCCCCACAAAACCAGGTATAGTCCCATTATGATCAGTGCTGCACCAATTATCCTGCATGTATGATACTTGTTATAGATTGTATGTAGACATGTACAAATTACATACTTATCTACACTTGTGTTACCAATTTGTCTCTACCCACAAAATCTGGTTGAGTACTATTGTTTTCCAGCAAAAAAAAAGGAACTTTCTGTTGGTAAATGTTTATCAGTTTTGGATTTTTTTTTCCAAGTTACAAACATTCGATTTTTTTATGTGCAAAAGGTTTAGCAAATACCCTCCGAGGTAGAACTTCTCGCCAAGAGTAAGGGAAGCCATGATGGCTACAACAAGTGTCTGGACTGGCTGATAGACGGCTACAAAGACTGGACCCCCTCTGTCAATGCACCAGATTTGAACTGCGAAGGCTACTCCAGATGCGATGAAACCCTGCATGTGAGTCCACAATAAGTACATGTCATGTAATTGACCTCATTAGTATTTTAATACTTTTCAATTTTGAGTAATGTTTAAATTTGAAGTGTTCCATTTGTTTGTTTTATAACGGGCATATCTTGTTTACTTTTAAAAACTTCAAATAATCACATATACCCTATAAAACGAGAAAGACTTTTTACACACACTCCCTTTCCAATCTTCTTAAAAAGAGCTCAACCTTGTTTACTCCTTCTATAGAGGTTTTAATTGGAAATTACAAGAAATTATAAGTTTGAGCCTAATAATTTTTATTTGCAGATTTCCATACTTTTTTTTTTTTAACATACTTTTGCTGACCAAATTATGATGACTTTCTCCTATAAAAAGTTCAGCAACCTGAATCATGGTAGACATAATGAGTTTTTTAGTGGGTTGATGTTATATGTATCCCCTGATCATGAGTAGCATAAAGACATGATATTATCATGGAGCATGACACTATTGGAAAGTACTTAGCATCACCTTCAATTTTTGACTCGAATAGGAATTTTGGTATAAAAAAATGAATTAAGGTTTCAGATAAAGTTAGGAGAAAGCATGCATCAAAGGCTTCTATCCAATTATGTCTACCACTAGTTTAGCTTTAGTACTCTTTGAGTCTATTTAACCACTAAGAAAACTAAGATAAGCCCATGGTTAACTTTATCACTTTATCCATTTAATAATCTATGCCTGTATTGAAAATAAAATAATTCAATTCGATCTATCATTGACATTTATTGTTCATACCCTTTTAAAATCATAAATTCAACTACAGAGCAATATTGTTCTTTTAGATTCCCACTCAATCAATAATTGCTTCTCCCAATATTTTGAGAAAAAAGGCATATTGAAAATTTGTTTAATTGCATTTGAGAGAGATAGAAAGATTATTCAAATGAATTTAACCTCTATTTGAAAATTTTCTGCAAGTCAAATATATTACCTAGCTAGCTTACTAACAGCCAGTGGCAGAGCATGACCACAGGACGCTATTCCACTATTAAATTCTTAATGACTGATATTTTATATGGAAATTTAAAGAATTCTTGTTTTTTAAAAGACTGGACTTATTCACTAATTTTGACATATTAGCAATATTAGTATTTACTATTTAGCCTGTGTCTTTTTAAATCCGCCTTGCTGACAGTGCTTATTTGATATACTTCCTACACACCAACCACTAAGATATTGTACGTAATTGGTTTTGCATATTACATATTTTCTTATTTGGTAAAGTTCCTGAGTTTAATCCTTAAAGAGAATCAAATAAGCGAATCTAGTATAGATAGAAAAGCAAACATGTAGTGGACTACGTGGATGTTTTATTCTAAGTTCTTTTCATATAAACTGGAATTAGAACAATATAGAGTACCGAGTTTAGTATCTAATACTTATTCGAGTAGGATATCAAAATGAATTGTTTCAGTTAAATTTGTTGAAGTCAGAAGTAATATACAGGTCACATGTCTACCATTAATTATGATTGCCCTACTTCTTGATCCTAATTAATTATAGGTTTGATTTACACATCCAGGTTGGTTTTAGCTCAGATTGTACGCACTTAGGTAATACTAGCCTTTAGGTTCTACAATTATGTGGTTTGTTGCCATAATGGGGTTCCTAAAGCTTTTATTGTGGTCCTATATATATACAGCAATGTTTTTAAAACAGTAAAGAGTTCACAGACATAATTCTTGTACTTGTCTCCAGTTCCTGCAACTAAAGTTACTGTGACAGAACAGCATATCTCTTGGCATGCAAAACAACTAATTAATTAAGGGACAATTAAACAAGAAATTAGTTAAAATTACCGCATAGAGGATGGTGAAGACTTCGGAACCAGAGTGAAAAGCCCAAGCATCAGCATCTCTCTCGATGAAAGCGGCTATGATCAGGAACTGTATCACACCAAAGAAGCAAGTGTACGACGTAACAGACAACCTGGCAGGGTACTTCTTCAGCACGGGCGCCTGAAGCACGAGCCAGCCAGACCAGGATAAGCAGTGCCCGATCAAGTATATGCAACCAAGGGTCCAATTCTTGCCGTTCGAGTCGTTTACCCAGAGCACCGTTGTGTCCTGTGCGAATGAGCTTACTGCCACCGTGCCGTTAAGAGTTGAAGGGGCGAATATGGTGGGGCCTTTGTATAGGGTTATGACTGATGCGCCCGCAACACATGCAAGTGTGCCGAGAATTTTTGCAATGCCGTCTTTACGGTCGATGCGTACCTTCTCTATCCTGTAATGGTCTACTATTTAGGAAAATAATGTCCGATTGATGGTTTAAATAAGTTTGGTAGGATATTTCGATAACTTCTCGATGGAGAAAAGGAGAAATATATGTAAAATTGTACCTCAATACTGCAGCCATAGCAAAGGTGATGGCTGGTACAGAGTTCTGAATGGCCGATGCGAAGGTCGGAGAAGTATTATCCAGTCCAAGTAGATAAAAACCTTGGTTGGCGGTTATGCTATTTCCATGTCAAAAATGAATAGCTCATACATATGAGAACTTCTAATATATATGAGAACTATATTTGAAAATTATGTTTCAAAAGTGCTAAAGAATTATAAGATGATCTTACCCACAGAGAGCAAGTAGAAAAAATTGCACGACAAAGCTGAGTGTCAGTTTCGGTCTATCCTTCCTACAAAAATTATTAGAAGGAACCCAACAAATTAGCATCATTCGTTATACTCTGTAATAATTATACCTATTAACTATCTTTTTATAGCTAGTAAGTTGATTTGTACATCACCATCAAACAAAACAAATCACATCATACCAGTATTTATCAAAATCACAGAAAAATTGCTATGTACGTAATTGTTTCATTTGCATTCATCATTTATAGAAAATTCATAATGGTGTCATACTTTTCAAGGAAGTATGCGAACGGCACGAGCAGTATCAGGGCAATGATGTTGCGGTAGACCGGAAACACCACCTTACTTATACCCATATTGAGCGCCAAACGGGAAACAACATGGAATCCGGCATAGCCGAACTGAAGTGCCAGCATGGCGACATGCAGCTGCACCTTCTCGGGCATGCCGCATACCGCCCTGGGATCCACATCAGCCATTTCACAGGCAAAGTGTACTCTCTTTGCTTTTGTGTGTGTGGTGTGTGCTTGGAGGTTTAGAGAGTGGAGAGAGGAGTGAAGGATGAAGAGAGGAGGAGGTGGTGGAGGGGTCTAAATATGGAGAGGTGAGAGAGAGAGAGACTGAGTGTGCGAGGTTAGTTTGTGCGTGCGTTGTCCCCACAGGCCACAGGCAATTGGATATTTAATAGAAAAAAGAAAAATAAAAGGTGTCATCTCAACGCTAGTGTTGATGTTTTCTTCTTGTCGCCCACATTCTCTCTCTATAACAGGCTATACACATATGACATAATGTGCCTTTGGGCACATCAGGAACAATAAATAAAGTATTTTTCTGTGCTTTGGATTTAATTAGAGAAGTATTTAATATGGACCTATTGTTGATTAATTTTTGCCTAATGTTGTATGTTTACTGGGGTTAACTTTGCTCGGTGGATATTTATTTACATGGGGTGAATTTTCTTGTGTTTGATTTTTAAGTTACGAGCATTTAAAAATTAATTACGACTTTGAAGATTTAAACCTTGACTGAAGACATGGTTGGTAGAAAAAAAACAAGATCTACTCTGTGAAGAAAGTTTGTTTCACACAACCAATCAATGGATTCCGAGACTGAGGACGTTTGCATGCACTGGGGAAAATAGATTCTTTATGTTTCCATTATACCATAAAATGGAAATCCTTGGCAATTCCCATTCAGTTTTTTCTTTTAAAATTTGGTCTTATTTTTTAATCCGTCTCAGCAATCAATTTAGATTACTTTAATCAAATATATAATAGTATTATGAAATTTGAGATGCCTTTGTGGTGGATTAATTTCTTTGCCATAAGAACATACAAGCTTTGTTTTTTGAGATGCAAGTAGACTTTGATTTGACCTCTTGTTTTTTTAGAATCCATATCCTATGAGGTAACATAATATTTGAGTTTGGATTCAGACTCTGATCAGAATTCAATTTAATATTGGTGCCAAAACAAATTGGATGATCCGAATCCAAACTTATTTATGTTACCTCGTATGATCAGATGAATTGTGTGTTCATAGCTGCTGCTATAGCAACGTTAACTATAGTATATTGTGACGATAAACATCGTGGCATTTTCATTTTTTTTAGCAATATAGTGCATTACTCAATAAAGACAAAATAATAGTACTCAAGAGACATTTCAATGTTAGAAAGATACTATAAGATTTAAGGCTTAATTCGTATTGTATTTTATTATTATTTAGAACTAACTATTTTCTTAGTTCCTCATTCAATAAATATGATGTTTTATTATTAAACAAATAGACACAATTTAATTTCTTCATCAACGTGAAAATAATCTTTATTCCCGTTATTGTGGCCCGATTCAATGGCTGAAAAATTGAAAATCTGTTTTATTGTTATAAATATAAGAAAAATTATATGTAGTTATGATTTCAGTAATTGCACATTAATTTTTAGCGTCATTTAAGTATATTGTGGTCCGATTCACAAATTAGTTATCAATATACTATATTTTTACTTTTTTATATTTAGTTGAATATTTGGATTTTACAATTTTATAAAATAATAGTTAAAATAACTACATATTGTATGAACCGATACGTCTGCAATAGTACCATAAAATGCTTGACGGCGCTATGAGTCCGCTATTCACTATTTAAAACCTTTTATTTTGATAGTGAAATAAATCGAAAGAGTAAGAATATAATTCTTTATCTCATGTAACTATATTTGAATTAGCTTCACTTCTAATTATCTTATCAAACATAGCTATAACATAATAATTATTTTCCCATTCTTTTATTTTGAGATTTGAGTTGTTTTCTTATTTTTCTTCTTTATCTTACTTTTAAAAATAAGCTTTGAGGGTTACCAACTTGAGAATCTATCAGTATTAATTCTTTATGAGCATGTTTTGCAACATACAGAATAGTGTTAGAATCGTGATAGTTAGAAAAGTATGATGACAAAAATGGTAAGAACGGTTCTAGTTGAAAGAGTAATATCTGAAGTAGTGCTTAATTAGTATATTTGATAGCGAAAAATTAAATAATACTAGAAAAAATATTATACTAGAATAACTTTTGTATTATTCTAGCATTATTTCGGATAATAACTTTTGTATTTAATTTGACGTAATTTTTTTTTCATAATAATATTGCTATTCAAAATTATACTAGAATAGAGAGTTTTAAAATAATACTCATGTATATTTTTTTCTTCTTCTTTGAAATGCAATTTATTGATTTTTTTCTGGTTAATACAAACATCATTATGGCATTTTTCACACAGCAATGAATCAAAACCAAGAAGTGGGGAAAAGTGAATGGTATATACTACGAAATGATGAAAAGTATAAGGCGGAGTGCCCTTTATTCTGGTATGACAAGACAACTGCAAGAGCACTAGCTAGGGAAGTATTGTGAGTTTCTGACACATTTATATTTTGAAATACTTTAATTTTTTATTAATTACGTCTGGCGAGACACCACTAACTCCCAAGTCATAACAATTGATGCAGCAAGCGACGAGTGTATTGATATGAAATTATTTCATGGATCCAAATAATTTGAGACTTGAATATATCTTGAGGTCAATTATGTCTATACCAAGTTACCAACGGCCTAAACATGACATGCGGTAAAGATATTGACAGAGCAGTTTTTGTTTCATGCAACGCACAAATAATAGTTAAAACAGCGCTGCATAATTATTTGTGCACTGCATGAAGCAAAAGCTGATCTGTTGATATCTTCACCCCATGACATGACTCAATACAATTGAAACGGACGGCACAGATTTACTCTCAGCCGGTGCCTATTCGGGATAGCGCAGGGGCAGTATTATTTATGCTTTGAGATTCGTGCCAAGTTAAAAGAAGGATCTTGGACCGTCCGTTTCAATTGTACTATTTGATTAACGGTTTTGAGCATTTAATTATAACTCCATATCTATCAAACTCGTTAATTGAATTTAATGTTTAACCTGAGAGCCCTTTTCTTGCCAACTTCAGAGCGAAGAAATCAAAAGAAGTGTTGTTGATCACCATATTTGTATGTTGGAGAGAGCAATGCACAAGGATCTTCAGAGATAAACAAAAGCATCTGCAAGAATTGTGTGAGGAAGTGCACGCACAATGGAAATATTTGAATTGATGAGCACATCAGTGGTGAAGAGTTTTATTTTTGCTTGTTCTCTGTTTTTTCTCTGTTCTCGATTACTCTTTTTTTTTTCTAAATCCTATAGTTCAATCAAATTGAATCATTTCACTTCCGATTTGTAACAGGTTTCAATTCGAAACCTTTTAACATTCTTCCTTGAGCATTGAATAAAACAAATAAGGACTGGATCCTTATTTTTACTCAAAAAACTTCAGAGTGAAAAAAAAAGAGAGAACGAAGAAAAAATGTTAGAGGACGTTCAAATTTAATTAATATTAATAAATTTTGACATAATTTTGCATAAGCATGAACTTAAGAAATCCAGGGGCTCAATATTCTTTAAAAAAAAAAAAATACTATGCAGGGGCGCTCAATATGATAAACTTTTTTTATCTACATATAGACCAATACACATTCGAGAAATGAGGATTAAATTGACCTCATTTATTCCATTCGATATGTGTTATTCGTAAGCAAAAAGACTATGAGTACTTGATCTTCAAACTTTTTCCAAAAAATTTCTATGATAACCTCCATATTCTTTTTAAAAAATGTCTTTATTTTTGTTCTCGCAAAATTTTGACATGACACTCATTTACTCTCTCTTTTGTATTCTACTTGCACAGAGAAATTCACATTTGCTATTATTATTGGCTATGGCAGCCGGAGCCGGCTGTCAATAGAGAGAACGGTAGGTGGAGCCCATTTGCAAATATGAAAAATACCCTCCCTATAAGCTAACTATGACATGTTTAAATCAAATCAAATCGCACCGTATCAATTGAAGTCGGCTGCGATCTCTTTGTTTAGGTCCGGCTTTGAATAAAATTTGTCCAAATGTTTTCAACAAAACCTAATTCTGAAAAGAAAAAAAAGCCAACTTAAAGATCTGAAAAATAAACTGTAGAAAATTATCAGTTCATCAGGTTTCCCTGTAATTTATTTATTTTTCACTTCCATATTTGTAAATCGTTGAAAAGGTTTTGAGATTACCCAGTTAGGCAGTTACTCTTGTTCTAGATTTAAAAAATAACGGTCACCAAACGAACCTCGAAAGGGAAATGTTCTCCTTGCTTGTTGATGAATTGTTCTCGATATTTTTTATTTATCAATAATTAAAAAAGTTGTTTATTGTTCTTGAGGGTATCTCAAAAATAACAAATCTGCTAATTAATATTTAGGGGCAGTTAAAATATTTATTTTAATACGATAATTTCACTGGTTCTATGGAATAAGATGTAAGCATAGATATGACTTGGCAACTTAACACTTTGTAATTTGTATAGAGTAATGGAGTACTTATTGATCAGTGCACTTAAATATGTATAGTAAAAAATTAAAAAAATTGGTCTCACACGGAAAGGGGCTAAAATATGGTCAGGTTCAGGTAACCTGAATCAAAAGTGAAATGAACTCTGGATCTTCATAATTACACTGCAACAGTTTTTGCACTTTGTAGCTTTTTTCTTTTGCGAGTGATAAAAAGAAAAAAGATGGAAAAAAATATTCAATGAAGTACCGGGGCTTTAATCTTTGTACTCTTTGAGTTGCATAAATTCAAATCTAATGGGTGGTGCTTTCGGCTCATGAAAAACCAGGCTATAATGCTTCCACTAAACCTCCACTTGGTTAAAAGACAAATTCTACTGATGTTTCTCTCCAGTTCTTGAAAATAATGGAGAGGTTCTAAATCCATATACCCCATAAATACTCGGCATTCTTAAGAAAAGTTCCACTACGTAATTAATATTCATACCGTACATGCAGTTTATTGTTTGCTACATCTAATATTAATATAATAAAATGGTTTAGTCTAAGTATTTTTTTCTTATTTAATATAATAAAATGGTTTCTTTTAATTTACATTGTCAATTGATATGAATTATCATTTTTGTAAATCTTCATGTATGCACTGACAATTTTATGAAGTAATGTAAAAAAAAAAATCAATTTTTTTTTTGCACATAGAAATGTGGTATGGAGCGATATTCTTTCTTTCTTTCTGATGGAACTTTCTTTCTCTTTTTAATTTTTTCTTTTCATATATGAAGTATCACAAAAACTCAATATATATTTAATGAAGACGTCGAAAATATAAATATTCAGCTCCTCTTTTCATATGTAATATAAAATATTACCAAATCTCATATATACATTCAGTAAAATTGATATTAAAATAAGTAAATAAAATATTATTCTGATTATTTAGAGATTTGATAATTCTATCAGCAAATCAAACGTCCATCTTTGCTCAGATACTATACAAATCAAACAGATTAAAATAGAATGAGCAAATTTAAAATTAAGGCTCAGGTTTTGTTGTTTAAGATGTTATGCAGTCTGCCATCTGCCCCCATTTTTCCATTTTACTACCGAAGCCAACTTAACTTATATATGTTATTTATTCTGTTATGACTGAGATTTTGCTGAATGCTAAATATTAACATTCAAGAGGGCAATGGATGTCTCCATTCCAAAGAAATGGAGATGAGTAATAAACCTTAATGTAGCTCATTTCCGAATGCCCCGCGATCTCTTTTGCTGCCAAGCCTACAATGAATGAAACTTAAAACGCAAAAAAGGAAAAAGGAAAAAGGTAAAATGAAAAAGAAAAGAAAAGAAATGGAATTGAAGTTGACAAACGCACACATGTCGCATTTCACTAGCCAGAAACCATTCTGAGTTCTAAATAAAATCTCATGCTCCCTGAACAAGAAAAACCTTAACATTTAGAAATGTCTTGACTCGGTACACAATGTAAAATATGAACACGCCACAGAAGATCACAGACTGCATGAAATGGGCCTATTGGGCATGTTCAGGTGCTGGGCCAGCTGCTTCCCTGCTTTAAGGGAAGCCTTGCTCTCTAAATTGGGGGCAAACCATCATGTTAATATTTTATCATCTCTAAATTTCTTTCTCCTTTTGACAGACGTGGCATTCGCACTACGGTTTTCTTGCATCTTTAGATTCAATCTGGTACTTGTCGGGGAGAAACTTATCTTGGCCGTTGATCTGCATTGTATTAATCCTCAGCGTAAATCTTGACGTAGATCATCTCCAACTGGTCAAGTGTAGAAAGGGATATGGACTCTTTTTCTTGCACCTACCACTATTGCTTCTTATGTCAGCCCAATCATCTCCAACTCTCACATATTATAGAATCAAAAGGAAAAAAAGAAAAAGATTTTGGATATGACATCAAGAGATAGTTGCTGGTTTCCTTTTTAATCAGACATGGCTAAATACTTATTTAAACAAATCTTTTTTGATGAAAAAATTTAAACAAATTTTTTTAATCATATAATCATGTTTTGGCAAGGTGTAGATTTAGATAGTTCTTATAAGCCCTCGAAAAATATGTAGGCGATTATTTTTTAACGCTGTATTAAATATGTTTACAGGATCCTAGAAAAATTAGTTCTCGGTAGTTTCATGATTGTTGTAAGCGTTTCTGCCAATGTAAATTTTAGTAAAATATTTAATGTTTATTTATTTTCCTTTGAAAAGAATCCCTGTATCATCATTGCCGATTCAGACCCTGCAGTGGAAATTTCTTGAATCGAAACGATTTCTTTTACGTTTGTTCTTCTAAATCATTCTATGGAGAAAGACTACGGTTTGTTGAACCTACCCCACTATTCCACATTCTAAATGTCAAACACCTCAGGTTTTTCAATATGCGAACTACTTTTCCAAAGCGGAAAAATTAAGATTTAATATGTATAAAATACAAATTAAATTTCTCATAGACAAGTATATCTCTAATAACATAAAATATGAATTCTACATATTTTCAGGAATCCAACGGTTCATTCTATAGGCAAAACAAACACACTGACAGAAAACTGTGCAAGAAGCAGTTAGAACCATTACTCCACTCATTCGTGTGTGCGCGGGATCCGGAACGTGACCCATTTTGCTCACGTCCTCCAACCCGCCAACATCCAGAAACATGGATGGTTAGAGATTCGCTACAACCCGAAAAGACGCTCCCAGATCCTCCTTATTCTCTACTACTGTGATTTTTATTTTAGTCATATGATCTTATCTGTTTTAGGTTCATTTTGATCCGGTTTTAAACCATATCTATCCATTATCTATTTAGAAGATCAAGATACATTTCATTACTCGAAATATCATCAGCACGTATTTATTTTAATTTAATCAAACAGAATAAAATTTACACCGAGCGAATCCAACAATTGCGAACAAAAAGGTTTATTTTAATAAAAAAAAGTCTCTTTTTGACATTTATGTTAATAGTAAATATATCAATAAAATACTATCAATTCGATTTATGTTGGAGATCTTGAGATGAGTGCATTCAAGTTTTAATCGGAAACCTCTCCTCATTCCCCAGACGTGATTTGAAATCGGATTTCAAATTAATTTGTCGATCACAAGGTAAATTTTAGAGTTTTATGCAATGATCGGTTAATTAGATGCATGAATTTGAATGTAAGAAGCACGACACTTAATTCTCTTCTTAACTTTGAAGTTTTTGACCAACAAATTTTAATTCACAATCTTCCTTTTAATCTCAATTCTTCTAGAATTCAGATGAGAGCCTAAATTCCTACATTCCTGTCTAGAAACAGACTTAATTTGACTCTTGAGAACCAGTAATCATAGAGTACCAAACACCTCTTTCCCAGATTGGTAAAATATCTTATTCTACCCCATAATGTCCCTACTATGTCCCTAGAAAATGATACCCACCACCAACTCCTGACAAACATTCCATCTGTATTTCTCCATTGCTGGGCCTTGTATAAGCTTTTGTTTTCCCTTGTGCTCTGCTTCTTTGTCCAAACTGTAGGTTGAACTGTTGGTATCTTCTCCTGTCAAAAGCTGTGACCACATGAGAAGCCAAATCAAAACCAAACCAAACCATTTGATTGTTGCAAAGGCTTCACATGTCACAGTTGCCTAGCTAATGAGCCGTTGCTATTTTCCTAAGCAATATGGAGGTGTTTATTAGTGGAAACTTTATTCAAATTTGTATGAAATTATCTGGGCATCCATACTTTAAACTCTGATTGGTTAGGTTTCCTTGGACCACTGGTCCCAGGTATTGGATCCTCTGTGACAGCAATATCAAGCAATTCATGTAGTTGACTCCTTTTTGTGTGAAACAATTGTACTTGAACACAAATTGGCTACTAAACTACTATCTGGACATCTGGTTGTGGTTGCAGAGAACCCATATATGATTTGATGGTCCCGTTAGAATCTCCTAATTTGATGTTTTTTAGCATTAATGACATGTATTTGCATCAAAGATCCATGCCTTTGACCTATCTGTTATCGTGACATACATATTGGAACTTATTAAAGAAATGGCGTGCCACCTCAACAATTGGAGTCCTGTTCAATGACATTGAGATTTGAGATATACGTGATTTTAGTATAAGTATATCATTAAGGTGGTGGTATTATGAACATTAAGATATGGTATTACACCTGATACTGTCCTAATTGAAGTTACAAGGGATGTTTCCTGGTAACCTAAAGAGTCAAATGAATCAGAAAAAATAATAAAGCGTGTCGGTTAGAAGCAAGAAAAGGTAACTTGTCATTCAGATTTTTAAACTTTGTCAGTTTAGTTGAATATATAAAACGATTGATGTTTATTTAAAGGAAAATTTAAAGTGACACCCGTCGCCAGAAAAAGCCTGTTATAATGTACTTCTGGTGTAACATGTTACAGATCTATAGTGTGTGTACCTTTTAAGTCTTTATCTTAGTAAATAATGTTTTTGTACTTCTCTACGGACAATTGAAGAAATAAAATGAACATGGAAGAACAAAAGCATGCTTCTTTTGTTTGATTAGAGGAGAAGGGCCAGCTGATTCCTTACTCTTTACAAGGAGACGACGACAATGTGCTGGCCAGGTGTGAGAGAAATAGTGTATCGTGCATGATCAATGTCGGCAGTCAAATTATACAATTAAGTTCATAATTTCTATTAGATATTATCATATGGTGAAAATATAGGCTGCTTTTTTTTTCTAAATATGAGGGGATAATAGTTAGAACTTAAAAAGTTCGGAATTATGAAGTAATTCAAGATTTAATACTTAATTTAAAAGTATTTAATGTAATTAGTAATGAGGTTGGGTACCAGCTTTCTGAACAAGTTGGTTTCTAATGGAAATCGGTGGAGAACTTCACTTTTTATCAAAAAAAAAAAAGTATTTTATTTTTCTAATGCAAACGAAAACCACCAAGAAATAAATCATAAATTTTACAAATAATATGTGTATAAATCATGTGCTAGTCGAAAAGTCCGTAAAATTTGCAAATAATTCTTGAATCTCTTATAATATTTGCAAAAGCATTTAATTTATTCATTTATTCGGAATGATGAAAAGGAATGATATACTCATTATGTAGGAGACAATGCGCGTACTAATTTATATAACACAACAACTCTTTCTTTATTTTCAAGAAGACCAGCCAATACTAGATATATAGCATCGACCGATCCTTTGTAACCGCTTTACATATTAATTTATTTTTAGAGGTACAAATGTTAAACTCAAGCTGCTCAATATATACTATCCACACACTCTTAACTCTTGCAGTGGACCAACTGTTATAATTCTATATATAGAGAGTGGCTAAGGTCAAAGTGGTATGACCAAGGTCTTGGTGCTACCAATTAGTTTTTGCAATTTTAAAGTTCAAATACTCGATTCAAACCGTTAGATGTTCAATCTATATTAAAATCAGCTTGGAGACCAAATTTTACATTTTTTGGAATTTTTTTACTATTTTTTAAGCCACTTTGAAAATGGCAGATCCGGGTGAACAGTAAAAACAGTGCAACCAAATTCTGGACCATGTGATTAGCAATTTTCAAAGTGGCTTAAAAAATAGTAAAAAAATTCCAAAAAATATAAAATTTGGTCTCCAAGCAGATTTTAATATAGAGATCACATCTAACGGCTCAGATCGACCGTTTGAACTTTGAAAATCCAAAAACGACTTGGTAGCACCAAAGGCCTTGGTCATACCACTTTGATCTTAGCCACTCTCTCTATATATATATTTATTCACTATTTTGTTAAATTTAAGAGAACAATGTTATTGAATGATCCAAAATTCTAAAGTCAATAATTTCTCTTTCATCAATAGAATAGTAAAATTGAATCTGAACGAAAGATAAAAATTGATGTTGTAAGATTTTGATATGTTGAGTTACTTAAGTAGTTCTGATAAGAACTCCAAAATAAAAAATTGTATACTGTAATAATTGATTGGTGTTGTACACCGCATAGTCGTTTTTACTTTTTACATATCAAATAAAGCTTTAACTTATGATTTCTAATGTTTTAATTTCTAATCCTAATTATCAATCATAATTTAAGAACTTTATTCTAATTTTAATTCTAAATTTAACTCAAATTATAAATAAGAATTTTAGAGATGACAAATATAATTTTAAGAGGGGAGATGATAAAGTTGGTCCAAACTTATAAATTTTTATAAAAATTCAAAATCCCGAGAGGACAAAGGTGCCTCCCCCCCCCCTCCCCCGGCTCTATGTTGGTCCGCCCCTGATCCTCCTTTGTACTTTTGCGAGTCTTTGACATGTAAATATGTTCTCAGAAGATCACTTGCAACTTTAAAAAAAAACATAAAACTGATTTTTTTAGAAAATAAAACCGATTTGTCAAATAGATTCTGAACTCTTGATTTAGTACAAAGTAGGGTGGACCTAATTAATAGTCCGGTCATCCTTTAGTCACACTTTCACACCATTAACAATACATCATAAAAAAAAGGGAGGGTGGCCGACATGGGCGTAGTCAAGATTTTTATCAAGGATAGACAAAAAAAATTACTAGTACGACTAGCGTGTCGCGGACTGCTGTGAATTAACCAATTCAAATTAGGGACCATCCAGGGATAGATAAAATTTTCTCCATGGGTGGACAATAACCTGATTATATATATAGACCTATACCTGATTTTAAAGTGGCTCCGTCACCGGTAACTGAACCATTGCTTCAATCACTCTCTGGACCAAATTTAGAAAGAAGGAAGAAGGATGGGGGGGTGGATTTTGAAAATTCGGTCCAAGGAGTGACCGGTCACTCTACCTTTCAGATTTTCTGTCACCATTCGGTTCAAGGGATGACCGGTCACTCTTCCTTTCAATTTTCTGCGTCACCATTCGTATAAAAGTGCCGATATTTTTATTAAAACCCCCAAAAAAAAACAAATTATCAAATCTGCTCCCACTCCAACTTTATTTTTATTTCTACCCCAACCGCCCGTGGACTGGGCGGTCCACTTTTCCCACCAGACCGCCCAGCCACTGGGCGGTCCACTTTTGAAACTTGACCGCCCAGGGGCTGGGCGGTCCACTTTTCAAACCTGACCGCCCAGGGGCTGGGCGGTCCACTATGAATTTTTTTTTTTTTATATAGGCGGTCCGCTGGGAGCAGACCGCTCCCCCTCTCTCTTTCGTCTGCCTCTGCCTCCTGTGTCGCCGCCCCGCCGCCCCGCCGAGTCGCCGCCCGAACCACCACCCCAGTCTCTCCTTCTCTCCCTCTCCCTCTCTCCCTCTCTTCCTCTCTCTCTCTAGAGCTCTCTCTCTCTCCCTCTCTTCCTCTCTCTCTCTCCCTCTCTTCCTCTCTCTCTCTAGAGCTTCCTCTCTCTCTCTCCTGCCATTCTCTCTCTCTTCCTCCCTCTTCCTCTCCCTCTTCCTCTCTCTCTCTCTCTTCCTCTCTCTCTCTCTCTCTCACCCGAATCCTAATTTCGGCCATATCGGCGACAGTCCGATTATTTTCGGGTAAGTTTCTAAATAATTTTTTTAATTTATATTTTGTATCTTGTATTGGCATTGGAACGATTGGTAGAATTGAATTGTTAATTATCGTGTCCGGGTTGTTGATTTTCCCGAAACGATTGAATTGTTCAAAATTAGGGTTTCCGGTATTAGAGTTTGTAGTTTAGGGATTTAGGGTTGACAAAACTGAAGTTTATAAATTAGGGTTGAATTGTTAATTATCGTGTGCGGGTTGTTGATTTTCCTGTCGCGATTTAATTGTTAAATTAGGGTTGAATTGTTAAATTAGTGTTTATGATTGAATTGTTTAAATTAGGGTTGAATTGTTAAATTAGGATTTAGGGTTGAATTGTTTAAATTATGTTGAATTGTTAAATTAGGTTTGAATTGTTAAATTAGGGTTTAGGGTTGAATTGTTAATTTAGGGTTTAGGGGTGAAATTAGGGTTTAGGGATCAAATTAGGGTTTAGGGTTGAATTGTTAGATTAGGGTTTAGGGTTTAGGGTTGAATTGTTAATTTAGGGTTGAATTGTTAATTTAAATTATGTTGAATTGTTAAATTAGGGTTTAGGGTTGAATTGTTAATTTAGGGTTTACGGTTTAAGGTTGAATTGTTAAATTAGGGTTGAATTCCTAAATTAGGGTTTATAAATCAGGATTTATAAGATAAAATCTTATGTTTATTGAAATGTAGTATGGTCAGAACTAGACGGGGACGTGCATGGGATGCCCCTCTGGAGACGGGGGAGAGTTCACATGATCACTATGCTGAGGCATCCGGTGCAGAGGCATCCGGTGCAGAGGCATCCGGTGCAGCGGCATCCGGTGCAGAGGCATCCGGTGCAGAGACGTCCGGTGCAGAGACGTCCGGTGCAGATGCTCCCTTTGGAGATTATCCCCCTCACCATCCTGACACATTTAGTCCTCTTCTGTGGACCCCACATGTCAGGCACCGTGTCTCACTTGCATCTATGGAGGTACGTTGGTTTTGTAATCCTAATTTAAATAGCATTATTTAATTAGACGTTTATATTGAAATCATTGTAAAATGCAGGACACGACGATGCTGACAGTGAGACATCGCACCCCCGAGATACGATACGTCCGTCACCCGTTGATGGAGCGGTGCATCATGCATCTCGGGTTGTATCAGCTGGCCACTATGACTCACTGTGATATTGACCAGGCTCTCGTTTGCGGTCTAGTGGAGAGATGGCGACCGGAGACGCATACATTTCACCTTCCGGTTGGGGAGATGACGGTCACACTAGGTGACGTCAGCGCCTTGTGGGGTTTACGGATAGATGGCGACCCCATCGGTGGTGTCTCAGACGATCCGGACCTGATGCACATGATACCGGAGCTGCTGGGGGCCGCTCCGACGGACTTGCAAAAGAAGAAGAAGAAGAAGAAAGGAGAGGAGGAGGAGGAGTACCGGTATTCCAAATACTGCATCAGTCTTGCGGCGCTCCGCAGTTACTTCCACCGGCGTAGGATCACCCCCGAGACACGTGACGAGCAGACCGTTCTGAGGTAATCACAAACAGTTGCAAATTAAAATATGTTATGGATTCAAAAAAAATTGTAGTTATTTATGTCTCTAATTTATGTTGCAGGTACGTGAGGGCGTTTGTCATGGATTTATGTGGCAGCGTCATGTTTGTCGATTCCAGCGGTGACGCAGTCCCGATTATGTTCCTCTCTCTGCTGAGGGACATTCAGCGGCCGTCGAAGTGGAACTGGGGTGGAGCCGTGCTCGCCCACTTATACCGGGGCTTGTGTCATGCTTGTCTGGTAAGTTTATACAAATATTTTAATTTTTTTATTACAAATATTAGGGTTCCATATTTACCAGAAGTGCACCGCATGTCCAAAATTTAGGCGACGAACAAGCAGATTGCCGGACCGCTTCTTCTACTCCAGCAGTGGTCCTGGTCGCACATACCGGTGTGTCGGCCTGTTCCTCCAGCTCAGCATGGGTTATGGACGGGAGATGACCCCGAGAGACGTCCGGGGTACGGTGCCATATGGGCTCCTCCCCACACATACGAGGACACGGGCAGGGGGAGGACAGTGGGGATTTCGTATGTCCGGGGTCAGCTCCAGATGCTTCACGAGGCGAGCATCACCTGGTACCCCTATCGGCTGTTCTACGATCGGGGCCTTCTGTGCCAGCTGACTTTAGACCAGAGACATCTCTCGTTTTATCGGGGGCCGTGCGTATGCTTCTGGATAGTTGAGTATCACTATCCTGATCGAGTGCCCCGTCAGTTTGGCTTGGATGCATATGTCCCTGATTTTCCAGAGTTGGGCGAGCAGCAGACCACCCAGCTGCACAGGTAACTACCCACTACCTTATTGTTTGCCTATTTTATTACTTGTTCAGCCATACACGTTGCTAATTAATTTATATTGCAGCACTAAACACAACAAGCCCAAAGTCGACTGGATGACGCGTTTCTGGGAGCATTACCAGCGTGCTGCATCACCTGGGGATCACTTATGGACCCCGCCTCCAGCTCCAGATGCCCCTACGCCGGCCGGGCCTTGGAGATTACGATATTTAGTCTGGTACCAGAGATGGGGCATGCCGACCGTTTATCTACAGGGGGACTATGGTGATGCTCTCCGACGGAGACTCACGGGTGACGGATCTAGGACTTACTTGCCTTTCGGCCCGATCCATACTCGTTCGGTATGTTTAAATGAAACTGAAATGCTTAAAAAATTATAGTTATTTATTCATCTTCCAATAATAATAATAAAAATACGTTGTGTGCAGATTTTGACGGGTATTAGAGGAGTGGCACACAGCTTGGTGTGCATGGCGAGAAAAAGTTGGAGAGCGATAGGATGTCAAATGCTCCAACACAGTGCACCGATCGTGGAGGACTCTGGCTGGGACGGTCGCCTCGTTGGTATGTTGCACGATGCTGGGGAGGACATCAATTGGCGCGAGATAAAGGCCCCACCACTAGATCCGGAGCAGCCTGGAGACCCTATCTACGCTGCGGAGATGCCGCCACCTCCTGCAGGTAATAATATGTCATACAAATGATCATTATTAAGTGTCTCTCTAAAAGATCATTCTTATTAATTTATCTTCATGTCTGCAGATGATGACTCGGGTTGGGCGATCCACCAATGGGTGTTGAACAACAACGCGTGGAACGCGTACTACAACGAGCATGGAGTTCCAGTGCAGCTTACCGAGGTAGCAAAAGTTCATTATTTAATTAATTTACTCGTTACTTCTATGTCTTTAATTTAACATTGTTTACATGCAGGATGAAGCTGCCGCCGCCGCCGCCGCCGCCTCATTCTCATTGGATGACCTAGCTCCAGATGAGGGCGGATGGGAGCCAGCTAGCTCCCACCGACCGCAGTATATGGAGCCCAGACAGCACGACGGCGAGGCCAGTGGGAGTGGGGCACAGACTGCAGATGGCTTTGCCGCTGCTATATTTGGCACACCCCCTCCGGCCACGTATCCTCCTACTTGGGAGGCCGATCCGTGGGTGTTGCGTACACAGGCGGGGATCCGTGGGGAGCATGCATTACACCTGGGGGCGGACCCATGGGCGCGCGAGACCGTACACGATGACATGCAGGTGGATGAGGTTCACCAGAGGCGTCCGCCGTCGCAGAGGGAGCACCGTGCACCTGATAGGCTGGACCTCTCCGGACCTCGCCCTCGTCGTCGCCGTTAGGGTTTTATATTTTTTTTAGTTTGATAGGTTTCTAGTATTTTAGTTTGGATTATTATATTTCGTGTTTGGACTGTTATGTTTCATTTTTAGACTTACCATTTCGATTACTACTTTTGTTGTTTAGACTTACCATTTCGATTACTACTTTTGTTGTTTAAACTTACCATTTCGATTACCAATTAGAAACATTTAAACATTAACAAAACTTAATATAAAACTAATCAATTATATTAAAGCTAGACAATTACATAACATATAAAAATAATCGTCAATTATAAAAATATAATCGTCAACAAATAATAAATATATATCATACAATTTAATATGAAACATTCAAACAAATCATTACAACAATTTAATATAAAACATTCAAACAATTAAAACATAAAACTCTTATAAAAAAAAAACAATAGCAGACCGCCCAGCCCCTGGGCGGTCAAGTTTCAAAAGTGGACCGCCCAGTGGCTGGGCGGTCTGGTGGGAAAAGTGGACCGCCCAGTCCACGGGCGGTTGGGGTAGAAATAAAAATAAAGTTGGAGTGGGAGCAGATTTGATAATTTGTTTTTTTTTGGGGGTTTTAATAAAAATATCGGATAAAAGTGTAACAAAGAGTGGGCCGAAGTTTGATTTGGTTAACTTCAACTTTGACCAAATTATGGTTCAGTTCTTAATATTTTTAGAGAAAAAAAATGAGTGAGCCTATGGTGCTATGCATAGCACGGATGGGGTCCGTACTACGGCTCAAAATTTGACTTTTCAAAATTCTAACGGTCGATCCAACCGTTCAATGTGATAACCATATGAATATGTACTTGCAAACTAAATTTTATATTTTTTCGAATTTTTTTACTATTTTTTTAGATAGGTAGAAAAATCAGTGTTTTCTGAAAATTCTGGACCATCAAAATTCTACCTATCTAAAAAAATAGTAAAAAAAATCGAAAAAATATAAAATTTAGTTTGCAAGTACATATTCATATGGTTATCACATTGAACGGTTGGATCGACCGTTAGGATTTTGAAAAGTCAAATTTTGAGCCGTAGCACGGACCCCATCCGTGCTATGCATAGCACCATAGCCTCACTCAAAAAAAATCATATCAATTGGTTTCCCTCGCAAAACAAACCCACATTTTTATTAATATCCAACATAAAATGAAAAATATCAAATGTACTCAAACTTTCTGGGTATTTTTAAAAATGCCCAAACCGGCCATTTTTTGGGCGGTTGGATTAAAAATTCTGACCCGCCAAAAAATGGTCGGTCAGGGTGGTTTTTTTTTGGAATTATTTGTTAGATTACTTCTTTTGATGTATAATTAGCATAATTATACTAAAATACGCTACATTATGCTAAATTATGTTAAATTACGCTAAAATATGCTAAATTACGCTAAATTATGTTAAATTATACTAAATTATGCTAATTATACTAAATTACGCTAATTATACTAAAATACGCTGAATTACGCTAATTACGCTAAATTACGCTAAATTATGCCAAATTACGCCAAATTTCGCTAAATTACGCCAAATTAAGCAAGTTAAGCTAATTACGCTAAATTACGCTAATTATACTAATTAAGCTAAATTACGCTAATTACGCTAAATTAAACTAAACTACGCTAATTACGCTAAATATGCTAAATTGGCAATTTTCTTTTATTTTTAAGTTATTTTGTGCTATCTTTCATAAATCATAAAAAAATAGTAAAAAAATTGGTATTCTGCAAGTTCATTATATAACCAATTTACTGAGATACTTAAATCGAAAATTAGAAATGAAAAATTTCATCGGAAACTTCAACTCAAGTTTTGAGGCACTTCCCTTTGTTTTTTGGCAATTTTGAAATTTGAAAAATAGCGTAGCGGTCACCGATGCATGCATCTTTTCGCAAACTTTTCGAAAAGTAATCATTTGCTGAAATCGGACACTCGAGCGCCGTTTTATAGCCGTTTGAAGTTTCGTCGTCGTTTTTCGCCTTTTCAATGAAGATATCTCTCTCTTGCCTTACCCCTTGCCCTAGCTCTGTCTGTTTACCAGAGATGTCTTAGATAAATACATGTACAACATACATGTGCTTTAGAAATGAGAGAAATGACTTAAAAAAAATAGATACATATGCATTATAACAGAAAGACACAAATCAAAATTGTTGGAGCATTCATAAACACCTGTCTAAAAGAAAATGTTTCTTATTTAGTTTTGAAATAACTCAAATAATATTTATTTATTTACTTATTCTTAATGGATTTTGGATTCGAATTGTATCAGATTTACTGTAAGACCAATATAGACCAAAATCAAATAATAAGAGTATCCAAAAAGAGAGAAATTTAGCGTAATTTAGCTTAATTTAGTGTAATTTAGGGTAATTTAGCGTAATTTAGCATAATTTAGCGTATTTTTGCGTAATTTAACATAATTTAGCGTAATGTAGCGTATTTTAGTATAATTATGTTAATTATATATCAAAAGAAGTAATCTAATAAATATTTTTTTTAAAAACACCCTGACTGGCCATTTTTTGGCCGGTCCGAATTTTCAATCCAACCGGCCAAAAAATAACCAGTTTGGACATTTTGAAAAATAATCAGGAATTTTGGGTACATTTGATATTTTTTATTGTATGTTGGATATAATAAAAATGTCGGCAAAACAACCTTTTAATTTCTAAAAAAACAAATTGGAACGTTCCAGTATATTTATTAGTGCCACATTGAACGGTTGAACTATGCAAATGTCAGATTGAACATTCAAGTGTATTCAATGAAGCACTAGATTCTGCATATCCATCCATTCATTGCCCAAAACATATGCAAGATGCAACCATCTGGTGCATGAAGGCATTGCCATTGGATCCTCAAATGTCACTCCAATGTGTCATGTACGAGGGAAGCACCAATGACTGTTTCCATGCCTTGAAATTACACACACCAATCAATCACTATACAGTATTCATAAACAAGTGCTTCATATATCTCTCTCTACCTCGATCGAACACACACAAGCAAACATGCATTTGAGAGCTCTGATAAAGCTAGCTATAGTACTACTAGCTACTAGCTACTATTCATAAACAAGTATTTGAGTGAAGACTTCCACCTGACCTGTTAGCGATCGATGGCACATTGATTCTCGTGTAAGTGTTGGAACTTGGAATGGAGTCAAAATTAGAAATCTAGAAATTGATGTAAGAAACTTAAAATCAAATATATTAATTGCAAATTTTCGCCATTTGCGGTAAAGCACAACTTTGTGAGTTTTTTTCAAAAATGGAGCTCGCAAAATGATATATTTAATTATTGAGTGAGGCTATGGTGCTATGCATAGCACGGATGGGGTCCGTGCTACGGCCAAAAATTTGACTTTTTAAAATTCTAATGGTCGATCCAACCGTTCAATGTGATAACCATATGAATATGTACTTGTAAACTAAATTTTATATTTTTTCGAATTTTTTTACTATTTTTTTAGATAGGTAGAATTTTGATGGTCCAGAATTTTCAGAAAACACTAATTTTTCTACCTATTTAAAAAATAGTAAAAAAATTCGAAAAAATATAAAATTTAGTTTGCAAGTACATATTCATATGGTTATCACATTGAACGGTTGGATCGACCATTAGGATTTTAAAAAGTCAAATTTTTGGCCGTAGCACGGACCCCATCCGTGCTATGCATAGCACCATAGGCTCACTCTTAATTATTTATGCATCCTGATTGAACCGACATTTTTATTAATATCCAAAGTTTAATACAAATTATTATTTATACCCAGAATCGGACCCAATATCGAAAAATGCCCAAACCGGCCAGAAAATGGCCGGTTTACTCCTCCCTTAAGCCGGCCATTTTCTGGCCGGCTTACTCCCCCCTAAACCGGCCATTTTCTGTTCGGCTTAGTCTTTTTTTTTTTTTTTTTAAGGAGACATTATGAAAAGAAAAAAATAATGAAATCTAACACTGAAAATTTGAACTTTGTGTTTAAATTATTTGGTCGATTACTTATTTTGATTTATAATTAGCATATTTATACTAAAATACACTAGATGAATTACACTATATTAAGTTAAATTACACTACATTACATTACATTACGCTAAAATACGGTAAATTACGCTAAATTACATATGAATATGGACGATATCTTCACTGAAAAGGCGAAAAACGACGACGAAACTTCAAACGGTCATAAAACGGCGCTCGAGTGTCCGATTTCAGCAAATGACCACTTTTCGGAAAGCTTGCAAAAATACGCATGCGTCCGTGCCTACAATGCTAGATTCCAAAATTCAGAATCGTCAAAAAATAAAGGGAAGAGCCTCAAAACTTGAGTTGAAGTTTCCGATTAAGATTTTCATTTCTATTATTCAATCCAAGTAGCTCAGTAAATTAGTTACATAATGAACTTGTAGAATACCAGTTTTTACTATTTTCGGAATTTTTTTACTATTTTTTATGATTCATGAAAGATGGCACAGAATCGGTCTATTTGAGCGTAATTTACCGTATTTCAGCATAATTAGCGAAGTTATTGTAATTTAGCATAATTTAACGTAATTTAGTGTAATTCAACATAATTTATTGTAATGTAGTGTAATTTAACTTAATATAGTGTAATTCAACATAATTTCAAGTAATCTAGTGTATTTTAGTATAAATATGCTAATTATAAATCAAAAGAAGTAATCGAACAAATAATTTAAACACAAAATTCAAATTTTCAGTGTTAGATTTCATTATTTTTTTCTCTTCATAATGTCTCCTTAAAAAAAGAAAAAGAAAAAAAAAAAGACTAAGCCGGCCATAAAATGGCCGGCTTAGGGGAGGAGTAAACCAGCCATTTTCTGGCCAGTTTGGACATTTTTCGATATTGAGTCCGATTCTGGGTATAAATAATAATTTGTATTAAACTTTGGATATTAATAAAAATGTCGGCTGATTGAACTTCAATGCCTTCAAAACATGTCAAATGATCTAGTATTTTAATTATTGGATTAATTATTATAATTAACAAATTTAATATTACGATTGAAAATTAATTTAATTTTTACTAATAAATGTTCTGTAATATATAGGGTATACCTAATTCAAAATTTTAATAACTCTATAGTATGATGATATTGAAATTTTTATATATTTTTTATGTTACATTATATCTAATAATATTTTTCTCAATTTAAAATTTAATTTTCTTTTTTTGCAATACATAGTTTATTTTCTGTTGAGGGAAAGTCGGGGTAACTCCATCGATTTCATTAGAAATCAAGTGCACAGGAGAGTTGGTACCGAATTGGTACCAAACTACCTATAGATCGAGCTTTTACAACTAAACCAAATGAGAGAAGGATTACATAGTTTCAAGCAACAAAACACCTACTACAGCTACTAGCAAACAACTAGGGGTGCAAACGGATCGGATACGGATCGGATAGTGGTAAAACCATATCCGTATTCGTTTTTATTTTTCGGATACGGATACGGATCGGATATTAAACGGATATGTACGGATACGGATCGGATATCGGATATCCGTACATATATACATAAATCTTTTCATAATATATATTAAACTATATGGTATATATCTATTATTCGGATACGGATAGTTAAAATTCAAAACCATATCCGTATCCGTATCCGCACGGATATTCGGATATCGGATATCCGTATTTAATTTTCGGATACGGATCCGGATACGGTCGGATTTTATCCGATCCGTTTGCACCCCTACAAACAACATTCACATCAAGAAAACATGTTTTAGCGTAGCAACCAAAACAAGATTTATTAAAGTAACTAATTTCTCTCAGATTGGTCTAGTCCAAGTGTAAGGAGAGGGAATGTTTCTGCCTCTTTCTCTTCCTTGTGTCAGGTCTGATCTGGGACTGTAAATCTGTAACATTATTTGGTAATACTAATGATAGTTTTAAAAATGAATTATCATTATTGCATTTACACCAGTAAGTAGCTAAAGCTAAGATTTTTTTTAAGCTATAATTCTAACTATTAAAACATCGAGAGTTTTTCTCTAACCAAATGGACCAAAGAATTGCAGATCTAATCATCTCTATAAGTAATGTCTTTCAAAGGAATGGAAGCATCAATAAACCATAAATCACTAATGTAATGCAATTAAAATTAAATTATTAAATTTGGCTATCCATCACCATATTTGTCCCACAAATTAAGTGACAAACAAATGGTCTGTTGACTCAGTGAGCCCGCAAAATGGGCAGTTATACATAGTTTGTTTTCTGGACGAAATAGTTCTAGTATTGACTAAAAGTCGTAATAAGTTCCTAATAAACAGAATAATTTTATGAATGCTTTAAAGTTCCTAATAAAGTAAGAATCGGCCCTATTCATCCGCATTGAATTTTCAAAACTACTTTTCACAATTAAGCTTATAATTATAAGTGTTATTTCACAAAATTTAAGCTTACCCCTCTTTTGGTTTGGCGGCATCAGGCATGTATGGCTGGCTATAGTCTTATATTTATTCTTCTTTTGTTCGTCTTAAGAAATTACATTTTGCAATCCTTGAAGCGTTATAATTAGACAACAAAATGGCACTATGCAAGATAATAACCATGACAACCATTTCAGCAATTATAAAATTTCAAGAACAAAATTATTGATATCTTTGCTACAAGTTAGATAGTTTGTGTTTCAAACTTGATGCAATTTAAAAATAAGTTGGTACGACATTGAGCTTTTGATGTGTAATATAAGTTGAAAAAAATAACCATAAATTTTAACATCAGTCGTCATGGTTATCATATAGATTAATTATTGAACATATTCTTTCTCATTATAATGTGTTCAACATCTCAATTATACATTTATACGGAGGGAGAGTAGACAAGCAAGCAGCACAATAGAGAAACAGCCGAGAGAGCACTCTGTGAATGCTGGAGACCTGGTGTCTGGTGATGATTGGATGTTGTGGGTTCGTGCGTACACAAAAAAGGTGGCATCCGTGAACTGAACAGAGGATTCTCTGTTCCTTGATGAAGCATTGTACGCAGAGCTCAGATTAATTAGGGCTACACAATGTGATTCGGTTGGTATAGCGAGTTACTGAAATTTAGATAAATAGTTTTACCATAAAAAAATAGGTGCTCATAAACTTGAGTTCTTGCTCGTCCTTTTGCTTTCAAACTTTTTTTTGGTGTCTACCTTCTTCTTTTTTCTTTTTCTTTTTTCTAAATTTGTATGCATGCTTGATTCCATTTTTACATACTAAATTTCAATAACAAAACAACTATTTCTCCATGATATATTCGGATGATCTCGTTATTCATTTTAACATTAAAATTTGTGCGGAGTACACAATATGTAAAAGTTCGCCATTATTGAGCGTATAAAAACAGTAATTTTTTTAATTGACGAAAGCTGGCAGTTCTTTTTCAAATTATCTATTAATTATGTTTGTGTTGGGATTTCAAGTTTTAAATAAGTAATACATTAATATTTAATAGTTGTACTGTCTAGCTGTAAGATTTGTGACCAAAAACATACTCCATAATTTAGTAGGTGCGAACTAATTTGTACTGGAAAGTGTATATAAAGTCAAGCTAAATGGAATCTTGAGCTCGTGCGTGCTATTGGCGCTTTGTATAATTGGGGTGTTAACGACACCTTTTTATTCGTTTATCTGATCCGTATTGTATTTGAAAAGACGGGTAGGAATAAGATTTTTTTTTGTAAACTTATCAGATAAGGTAAGAGTAATTATTTTATTCATTATCTTACCCGTTATTCTATAGAATAATTTTTAAAAATAAAATTATATATATAGATATATATTTATATGAAGATAATACATAATATAATAAAGTTTTGTATTTTACTAAATTTTCATAATACAAATTAGTTGTATTCATTATTATTTTTTTCTTATCTTAAAAAATATTTTATTGAAAGCACAAATCGAGATGTCAATGACACTTTTTTATCCGTTTATCCGACCCTTACCGTATTCGAAAAAACGGACAAAAGTAAAGATTTTTTTCCGTTATCATAACGGGTACGGGTATGAAAATGTCTCCACCCGACCCGTATCGTAACTGGTGACACCCCTATTTGTAACTTACAATGAGGAACCTTTTCTCAAACACAAGGGGAATTAACAGTAACAGTGTGTCGGGTCTAGCATGTACCTTTTTCACCCTAGAAAACAGACACGGTAAAAGAAATGAAAAAAAATGGAATCTACTCTTACTAACTTTTTTCTGTTTAAATGAAAGATTTGTCGTGGGAGAAGAGTACGCCCACTGTACAAGCGTCGATCAGTTTCATTTCAACATGTTTCCTTGGAATATTCAGTTTACAGGTTTATAGAAATATATTAATAAAGGGCTAATTGGGTATTATCATAGAAAAAAAAATCTCAAAACTAAATATTAAAATTTTTGTGCTTAAAATAGTACACGATGTCCAGGGGCGGACTCAGGTGGTTAAGGGGGGGGGGCAGCTACCCCCCTGGATTTTGAGTTTTAGTAGAGATTTATCGGTCCCGACCGACTTTGCTCCATCTGAAATTTTTTTTGCCCCTCTCTGAACGTTTAATTTGTAATTCGGGTTAAATTTAGGGTTAAAATTTAAATAAATTTGTTGAATTTTGATTGGTAATTAGAATTATAAGTCAGAGCATCAGAAATTACAAGTCAAAGCATTAGAAAATATAAGTTATAACATTAATTTTTATCGATTACCCAATTGGTTAATGAATTTAAACCCAATTAGGTATTTAAACCTGATTCGATACTTTTTTGTCCCCCCCTGATGAAAATCCTGGATCTGCCCCTCACGACGTCCAGACGGAAAATGTTCCAAAACAGTCCATATCCTTAATATCTATAAATTAAGAAGACAATACTACATTGGTTTCTTATGCCGGGTTAGTTCAAATCAATTTTGTAAATGCACAAAAATACATTGGTTTCTATATATTCGTCTTCTGGACAAATTCTTTAATCTCTTTATTTTAAAAAATATGTAAAATTTTATGGCGAAGGGATCAAATCTATTGACAACTCTAGTGGAGTGTTTGAACGGTTAGCAGTGACCTTGACTCCTGTCATTTGGGTGAAAGGATGGGAAACCTAATCTCTTGCACCAAGTGATGGATTCAGATTTCAGAAGGAGACATTTATCTAGATCAAAAGAATTTTCTAAAAAAAAAATTGTCTTCATACTTTTCAGGAACAAATGAAGGAAATAAGACTTTAGGTTTTGTATATTGCAAGTTCTTATTTTTGCTTTCCAATTTAGGTGATGTCTTCATTCTCTTACAAAAATTTAAGAATACATGATTAGCTTGTTCTCGATCGTTTGTGCCCAAGTTTTTAAAAGAATCTCTTGATTATTGAATCTCTTGATTTTTGAAAAGAACGAAGAACTTAAGATTGAACTGAAAAATTTCTTTGAAAGATATCAAACTCAATTTGGCTTTATTTCTTTAATTATGGAATATCAGTATCGCTATACAAGTTATCTCTACATGATTTATAATCGCTAATAATTAAAAAATCATCCTTATGTAAATCATAAGCTTATTATTAAACCTTATCCATCAACAAGTAAATATCACCGGGGACAACCAATAGTTGAGTTGGATGGATACCATGGATTGCATTGCCATCCAAGTATCCAACTATTTATTCTTTGAGCAATGAACCAATTTCCACCACAGCCATATCTATCAACTAAATAGCAAGCATGCTTTGCACACATCAATTTTATGACAGTTCCTACTTCGTCTCCCTTTGCGGCCTAACCCATCCACTTTCACTATCTAACGATCCATATCCCCTATTCAGATCCGTGTAGCTTCACTATCTAAGATCCAGATCCCCTGTGCAGACGCGACAATGTCACACCGTGTGGCTTTAGGCTGACAAAGGAAATATATATTTGTAAGGTTTTTTATATATATTCGGCCCTCTAAAGTTTTATATGGAAGTACTTTAGGCTGTTATAGATGAAAATTGACACTTCATTTCAAATTGACCAGTACAAATAAAGTAATAATTCATATTATCAGAACTATATAAACAACTTGTGTAATTTTTGGATATCAATTTCATCCGATCAAAATGGTTGATCCAAGATAGATTCTAATCGCATTGAAGTGATTTGAAGCATGGTAACAAAGTTAAATTATTTTTCTAATATCTTTGCGAATGAATAGACAAATTAAAATGGATTTCATATTATTCTTGAATTATTCGTCATTACTGACGTACTTCATGATTTATACGATTAATTCCTGAATTATTTGTAAAGTTGTTATTTTTTTTATCCAGAATTTTGATATATTAACATGTATTATAAGTCGACCAAATATTTTTTAATTTATAGTATTATATCCAAATTACGATTGTTAAAACTTGTAAAATTATTGGTGATTCAAAATTTATCACTATGATTTGAGAATTTTAACCTTCATTCTATGCTCAACTGAAAATTGCGCAGGAGCTAGACTTCTTTTATTAGTTGAATAAATGATATGAATAGGTCACTGTTATGAACATTTTTGTGAAATAACATTTTTTTTCAAATCATCAAACAAAATACTCTTTTTTAAAATTTCTTTACAAAATATCCTCGTGGACTCCACGTTCCCCTTCCTCTCCCTCTCCCTCCTACTCCTTCCTAATTACTTCCATCATAATTCATAAATGCATTTTTTTTCCTAAATCACTTTCTGTTTGAAAACATTATCATCGAGATTTCTTTGAGCCACCAATTTGCCAAAAAGACAAAAAAAAATTATATAGAAACAAGAAAAGGGGTTTAAAAAAATAACCTTCCCACTTTCAAGTTTTGACTCCCACTTCAAATTCCTTTTGAGCAAGTAATTTTGAGATACAGGGCTATGGAAACCTATAGGGTACGATCGGTAAACTATTAAATAGATCCATTGAGAGATTAAAAGCCTGATCACTGCTGAAAATTCCACATTAGTAATAGAGTTTCATTGTTGAATTGTATAAAGGACGAAATCCGAATTGAGAAGCAAGAAGGGGAAGGACTTACTAGCATGGCTGCATGGGGTTATTGCTAAAAGATGACAGATTTAGAGGCAATATATTGTTGTGTTAAGAAAAGTAATTATAACATTGCGAAGTGTTGGAGGAGGTACATGAAAAATTAATTCTATTATCGAAAAGTTTAATGGCATCATCAACTCAAAAAAATATATTAGTAAGAATACATATATTATCCATACTTATTGCATTGTATGATTTTGAAACATAAAAGTAATATTAACAATACTTGAATTTTTGTTGTTTGATACAGTCAAATTGTGTATACAACAACATAATTATAAATAATTAATAAATGATTTCATCCTTGAAAGGTATTCATGGACTATGGTGCTATGATCTTATGGTATAGTTACATTGTTACAGCATATGATCTTATGCTTAATGGATACTTTAATCTATGATTTCTTAGAAGTCTTGTATTGTCGATTCTTTGAAATGACTCGCTCAAAAGAAATTTGAACTGGGAGTAAAAACTTGAATGTGGGAAGGTTATTTTTTTAAGAGGAGGGCTCAAATGTCCCATTCCTTCATGCTCCAATTGTATTTTAACATCTTTATCTTCAAATTCAAAGTTTAAACAAACGATTCGAATCGCTCAACATGATATCCACGTTAAAATATGATTGGAGACCAAATTTTATATTTTTTGAAACTTTTTTACTATTTTTTAAGATAGGTACAGAATCACTAATTTTCAGAAAATTATGGACCATCTAAAAACAATGATTTTGGACCTATCTTAAAAAAATAGAAAAAAATTCCAAAAAAGATAAAATTTGGTCTCCAATCATATTTTAACGTGGATATCATGTTGAGCGGTTCGGATCGTCTGTTTGAACTTTGAAATTGAAGATAAAAATGTTGGGGTACGATTGCGGCATGAATCAATGGAGCATTTGAGCCCTCCACTTTTTTTAAACCCTTTTCTTATTTTTTTTCTTTTTGGTAAATTGGTGGCTCAAAGAAATCTCGTTAATAATGTTTTCAAACATAAAGTGATTTGGGGAAAATAATGCATTTTATGATGGAAGTAATTAGGGTGGAGTAGGAGCTAGGGCCGAAATTTTTATTTATAGCACAGTTTTAAAAAAATATAAACAAAAAAAATCACTGTTTTTAAAATTTTTGAAATATACCATGGCTGCACTGGCATTGTGCGCCCCTTTTACTGGGGACTGCATAATGCCGATGCGGACCCTGAAATGGGGGCCGCACAATGCGGGAGCGGCCCCAATTTTTTTTTTATCAGAAATGTTTATTTGTTTGGTTAGGTTTTATTTTTAAAGTTGTTTAATTGTTTTTTGTTTTAAATGTCGTTTAATCTGAAATTTTTGTTCGTTTGTCTGATCAAATGTAAAGAAGCACTAATAATAAATATAAATGAGCCATATTAAGCATACAATAGAACAATATAATGCTAATGTTCTCACGAGTACATTAAAAATACGTCTAATAAACTGAAAATAAACAATGTTCTTACGAATACAATTAAAACTAGATAAACATCCAATCCATTGATAGACTCTCAACCTGCAAATTTTGAAATAGTGACTGTTAAATCTGATTGTTTCAATATTTTATTAAAAGTTGAAATTGATTAGTAAAAAAAATTAACTACCTCGTGCATCTCGAGCAGCTCTGTTCTGTCTTTCTTGTGTATCTCGGTTGGCTTGGTGGCCTCTTCTCCTCTTATTTAGTAAGTCCAACCACATCGGAATCCTGTTGTGTCGTCTTCTACCCAAAGAAATATTTTTATCCTCTGGAACAAGGACAGGGCCCTCGTTTTCAGGCCATTCTGACTGATTTTCATACACATGCCATTCAGCCCTCCATGTGTTGATCAGTGTCTGGATGTGGTAGTAGTGACTTACAAAGATGCTAGGGTCGATGTGTCGGAGATGGCACACAGACAGAACATGAGAACACGGTATTATGTCCAATTGAGGCTTCTGGCATGTGCATTCCACCGTGTGATCATCCCTGATGATCACCGTGTATTTGAAATTGGCCTTGGTAAACCGGCCATAATCGTCAGGTATGAAAGCATGAACTCTCTTGTGTGGAGGTTACCTCGAACTTGTTGTAGTTGCTAAACCCCCCAAGCATCTTCATAGTATTGGACCTCTCGAACCGTTTGTTAATAAGCTACGAAAAATTAAAAAATAACGAAGAAGTCAGATTTTTTTAACAAAGTTATTAAAAAATTATGAAGAAAAAACTACAAATAAAAATACCTGATGCACACAACACGAGAACTGTTGGCCTTGAATGACTTCAAATTCCGCTTTGGCCCTCCTTTGCGCAAACCATGTGAGACATTTGTAAAATGTGTCTTCAATTATTACGCAAAACTGGGCGCTCAGTCCCTCTGAACTGGGGATCGACTACTAGACGGTTGGTCAATTTGGATAGGGGACGGACTAGAGCCGGATGAGTTACCTCGACTACGACCCTGGATTAACCTCATAACTGGGTTGGTACGCCGGGCTCTGGTAACCTCCACATATAGGTCAATTATCTTGTATGCACCCCCAGAAAAACTCATGGTTTGGTTGTACAATACCTGCTAGACTCCCTCATTCTGAATTGGAAAGAGTTGGAACCAGGTTTGTGCTGAACTAATTGGCATGCTAATTTTAGCCTCAATTTTAAGGTCATACTAACTCTGATCCAATCCCAAACTCTGACATATACTCGATTTAAGCCTCACATAATCAGTACCCGGCAATACCGAAATCACAGTAGCAGGTCCGATACTATAATAAACCCCATTATGACATGTTAAAACATCCCCACCAGTATAAATGGATACCATAAGAGCCATTTTCAATCCAATACACAAGAAACCTAAAATTAAAAATTAACTAAATTAATTATTAACCTACTGAAAATTAAAAAAAATTGAAAATAAGAGAAAAAAAACTTACAGATCAGAGACTGTTGTCCAAGAGAGAGAATGAGTGGAGTGTGAAATGAATTTCTCTCTCCTGAACGGCATTATAAAAGAAAGGGATAGCAGGGGCATTGTGCGGCCTTGGGACCGCTCCGGCATTGTGTGACCCCATTTCAGGGTCCGCATTGGCATTATGCGGTCCCCAGTAAAAGGGGCCGCACAATGCCAGTGCGGCCATGGTACATTTCGAAATTTCCAAAAACGGTAATTTTTTGGTTTATTTTTTTTAAAGTTGTGCTATAAATAAAAATTTCAGGAGCTAGGGAGAAGGAAGGGAAAAGTAGGGTCTACGTAATATTTTGTAAAAGATTTTAGAAGAGAGGTGTCTTATTTGATAATTTAATAAAGAAGGTTATTTCGTAAAATTTTCCCACTGTTATGATCTGGATGATTCACAACACCATCAAGTTGCTTCTGCAATTCCACAGGAGATCAAGACTACATCAAATAAAAGGAGTCAAAGCAAGAATGACAGTGAAGTAACTCCAACGGGGGCCACCATTAGTGCTTCGTAGCTTGAACTTTGGACCCCCGGCCTATGATGGATATCAAGCGTGATGAAAGCTATATATATATATATATATATATATATATATATGAGTAAGGCTACGGTGCTTTGCAAAGCATAGAGGCCTCCGTGCTTCGGGGCTACTTTTTGGATTTTGAAAATCCAAACAACCCATCCGAACCGTTCAACATGTTCTAAATATTGAAATGTGCTTGGAGACCAAATTTTACATTTTTTGGAATTTTTTTACTATTTATTAAGCCACTTTGAAAATCTGAAAATCCGGTGGTCCAAATTTTTGTACTGTTTACCGTTGGATCAGCGATTTTCAAAGTGGCTTAATAAATAGTAAAAAAATTCCAAAAAATGTAAAATTTGGTCTCCAAGCACATTTCAATATTTAGAACATGTTGAACGGTTCGGATGGGTTGTTTGGATTTTCAAAATCCAAAAAGTAGCCCCGAAGCACGGAGGCCTCTATGCTTTGCAAAGCACCGTAGCCTTACTCTATATATATATATATATATATATAGATATATATATATCTATATCTATAGATATATATATATATCTATATATATATAGATATAGATATAGATATATATATATCTATATATATATAGATATATATATATATCTATAGATATATATATATATATATCTATAGATATATATATATATATATCTATATATATATATATATATATATAGAGCTTGGCTACTATGCTTATATAAGCAAAAGCCCACATATGCTTATAACTCATTTTTGCATTTCCAATGTTCAAATGGTCGATCCGACCGTTCATCTTGTTCTCCATATTAATATGTGCTTGGAGACTAAATTTTACATTTTTCTGAATTTTTTTACTATTTATTAAGCCACTTTGAAAATTGCTGATCTGGGTGAACAGTAAAAACAGTGTTTCCAAAATTCTGGACCACCAGATCAGAAACTTTCAAAGTGGCTTAATAAATAGTAAAAAAATTCAGAAAAATGTAAAATTTAGTCTCCAAGCACATATTAATATGGAGAACAAGATGAACGGTCGGATCGATCATTTGAACATTGGAAACGCAAAAATGCTCATTTAAGCATATGTGGGCTTTTGCTTATATAAGCATAGTAGCCAAGCTCTCTATATATATATATATATATATATAGAGGAATGCTTCTATGGACATAAGGACCTATTTGTAAAATGAACATATTTTCATTTTCAAAGTTCAAACAGTCGATCCGACCATTCAACATTATCTCCATATTAAAATGTACTTGGAGGTCAAATTTTACATTTTTTTGAATTTTTTTGAATTTTTTACTATTTATTAAGTATTTTACAAAACTAGTCAAATTCAGACCATTGAATTTTGTACCCATCTTAATAAATAGTAAAAAAAATTAAAAAAATGTAAAATTTGACCTCCAAGTACATTTTAATATGGATATAATGTTGAACGGTCGGATCGACTGTTTGAACTTTGAAAATGAAAATATGCTCATTTTACAAATAGGTCCTTATGTCCATAGAAGAATTTGCCATATATATATATATATATATATATATATAGAGAGATGGGCTATTATACATTGCAATGCATAGGCACCCTTGTGCATTGGATCATAAATCACCGATTCAAAGTCCAAATGACCGATCCAAAACAATCATCTTGTTCTCCATATTAATATGTGCTTGGAGACCAAATTTTACATTTTTTGGAATTTTTTTACTATTTATTAAGCCACTTTGAAAAAACACTAATTTGTACACAACAATAAAATCTGCTGGACCATTGGATCAGCGATTTTCAAAGTGGCTTAATAAATAGTAAAAAAATTCCAAAAAATGTAAAATTTGGTCTCCAAGTACATATTAATATGGAGAACAAGATGAACGGTTTGGATCGGTCATTTGGACTTTGAATCGGTGATTTATGGTCCAATGCACAAGGGTGCCTATGCATTGCAATGTATAAATAGCCCATCTATATATATATATATAGATAGATGAGCTATGCTACTACATGGAGTAAAACGCGTTTGTACTTCACGCCGTATTTTTATTTTGAAAGTCCAAACGACCGATCCGAACCGCTCAACATGATCTCCATATTGAAATGTGCTTGGAGACCAAATTTTACATTTTTTAGAATTTTTTTACTATTTATTAAGCCACTTTGAAAATCTGAAAATCCGGGTGAACAGTGAAAAACAGTAAAAAATTCTGGACTGCCGGATCAGTGATTTTCAAAGTGGCTTAATAAATAGTAAAAAAATTCTAAAAAATGTAAAATTTGGTCTCCAAGCACATTTCAATATGGAGATCATGTTGAGCGGTTCGGATCGGTCGTTTGGATTTTCAAAATAAAAATATAGCGGCGTGGAGCACCAACGCGTTTTACTCCATGTAGTAGCATAGCTCAATTATATATATATATATATATGATTTGGCTAATATGCTACGCGTAGCATAGGGCCTCTCCGTGCTACGGCTCACTTTTTGATTTTTCAAAATCCTAACGGTCGATCCGAACCGTTGAACATGATCTCCATATTAATATGTACTTGCAAACCAAATTTTACATTTTTTTGAATTTTTTTACTATTTATTAAGCCACTTTGAAAATCGCTGATCCAATGGTCCAGCAGATTTTACTGTTGTGTACAAATTAGTGTTTTTTCAAAGTGGCTTAATAAATAGTAAAAAAATTCTAAAAAATGTAAAATTTGGTTTACAAGTACATATTAATATGGAGATCATGTTGAACGGTTCGGATCGACCGTTAGGATTTTGAAAAATCAAAAAGTGAGCCGTAGCACGGAGTGCTCTATGCTACGCGTAGCACGCTAGCCATGTCCTATATATATATATATATAGAGCTGGGCTATGGTGCATTGCAATGCATAGGCATTCTTGTGCATTGGACTCTAAACCGTTGGATTCAAAGTCCAAACAGTCGATCCAAACCGTTCAACTTGATCTCCATATTAAAATGTGCTTGGAGACCAAATTTTACATTTTTTGGAATTTTTTTGCTATTATTTTAGAATTTTTGAAAATCACTGTTTTTGAATGGTCCAGAAATTTCTAAAAAACAACGATTTTCAAAAATTCTAAAATAATAGCAAAAAAATTCCAAAAAATGTAAAATTTGGTCTCCAAGCACATTTTAATATGGAGATCAAGTTGAACGGTTTGTACTTTGAATCCAACGGTTTAGAGTCAAATGCACAAGAATGCCTATGCATTGCAATGCACCATAGCCCATCTCTCTCTCTCTATATATATAGAGTCTGGCTAATTTGCTACCGGAAGCATTTCGATCGAAGTGCTTACGGGGGCATATCTTAGTATTTGATGTTCAAACAACAAATCCAAACAGTTAGATGTTCAATCTATATTAAAATGTATTTGGAGAGCACATTTTACATTTTTTGGAATTTTTTTACTATTTATTAAGCTGGTTTGAAAACCGATGTTTTTCAATGCTGCAAAAATTTAATAAAAACAACGGTTTTCAAACCAGCTTAATAAATAGTAAAAAAATTCCAAAAAATGTAAAATTTGGTCTCCAAGTACATTTTAATATAGATTGAACATCTAACGGTTTGGATTTGTTGTTTGAACATCAAATACTAAGATATGCCCCCGTAAGCACTTCGGTCGAAATGCTTCTGGTAGCAAATTAGCTGGACTCTATATATATATATATATATTAGGAGGGTTCAAATGCCTCCATCATGTCTTTATTTTTTAAAACTTTAATAACGCAAAGTTTAAAACTTAAACGTCAAAATAAAACCGTTAGATGTGATCTATGTTATTTTCTCTATGTGCTCATAAAAAATTGTCACATTTCAATTTTGCTTTTATGTAAATCAATAAGTTAAAAAATCAACGTCTAGAAATTATCCACATTAGTATACATTTACAAGCTCAAGATGACAACCAAAACAAAGTTGAAATGCCATAATTTTTTACACCTGCATATTTAAAATGATGTAATTCATATCCAACGGTTTTATTTTGAATTTTAAGTTTTAAATTTTGAGTTATTAAAGTTTTAAAAATTGGAGGCATGATGGAGGCACAAAAAATGGAGACATTTGAACCCTCCTCTATATATATATATCAAACGTGTTTATCTTCTGTTGCGTTGCACGGTACAGCACAATGCGCATGCACTATGGCATTGTAAGAGAGCTCTCTATCTGTAACCATGGACGGAATCAGAATTTGAATATAGGAGAGTTAAAATTTTCAAGTAGGATAATTTGATAGTATGTAAAAATTTCATAAGGACTCTCAAGTATGTAAATTTTTTCTAATTTCATCTCTTTCATTAGTAGGGTAATCTTATAATTGAAGATATTTACCTGAATCTTTTTTATATTTAAATGATCTTAAAGAACTTTGTGATTTGTGAAGGTTGCTCTTGATCAATATTCATCACATGTGAAATTGTTTCAGAATTTGATTATCAAGACTTTAAATTATTGTCGAAGTTTGATTGTTTGAGTTGTTTTTCTTTGTCTTGAAATAAGAGTAATGTCATTTTCTTAGACATAATTTTTTCTATGTAAAAATTATACATAAAGAAATAAATTATTATTTTCATAACATGAATGTAAAATTACTTTTATCTCAAAGTTATAATGAATAATAATTTAAAAAATTACAAACAAACACAAACCTCAATTAAAATTGAATTTCGTTGTTTTCTATAAATTTTGCGCAACTCTTCTGATGAAGATTGTTAATTTGCTTTTTTTTTTTTTTTATGAACGGGAGATGCTCCGCTGGGATTTGGTTGGAGATTTCTTTCTTTCAATGACACATTTTTTTTTTCTTTGTATTCGCTAACAAAATGAGAGCTTTCCAAATTTCAAAAGCAAAAAGTTTCTCTATGTTTTTAATATAGATGGTGCGGAAACCGAAGAGTGCATATGGAAATGAAAAATGCAGGTAGGAACAGGAAGTTTGCTTTTCAATTTTTATGCTTAAGTCCTTATAAGTTTGTATTATTACATAGGGGGCTGCTATATATAAAATGTAAAATTCAGTTGAACTTCTATACACTTGGTAAGAAAAAATTGAAATGATAGGGTGGCTTAGCACTCCCAGGTCATAATGTTTTGCCCCTGTTTGTAATGAAAAAAATTAGTCATGTCGTTATCGGTTTTGTCATGTCACGTCATATTACGTGTGTTGGTCACATTAGGTGATTCGCGTGTCGCGTGACATGTTTATTTGTGTGACACGTTTCTCTTCGATCGAAAATGATACGTCACGTTACGCAAACTGATCTAAACACATCACGTTACGTGACCAATTTATTCAACATTGGTTTTTTTATTCTACTTTAATTTGCAATATTTTCTTACTTTTCAGCATTTTTTATTCTTATTTTCAATAAACAAACCTAAAATATGAAATAAATTAATTACCAGTTACCAGTTATGTCATGATTACGACGAGACTAAACATGACATAACTATTACCAGTTATGTCACGTTTTTTTTTACTACTTTTTTATCACAGTTTTAACGTATCGGTACGAAATTTTTGACAAAATCTGATCCACCAACTGTGGTGTAGAACGATGCCTATGGTGCTACATGGGGCGGCGCAACATAGGATCTGAACGCATATCTGGGATATTGCAAAAAAAAAAAAAATCCTATTGATGGAGTTTTGTTCGTGTGACATTGTTTTTTTTTCCAGACTCGTGTGGCATTGTTGCCTAAAGACTAGAGCATCATCAACAATATTTTCTTATATTAAATGAAATTACATGTGGTTGGTTTGTTCAGTTTATTTATGAAAAATAACGAAGCAAATGTTCATAATTTTTTTTAAAAGTGTTTGTGCAATTCAAGAAACAAAGGGGTTTTTGACATTTGATCTTCTTGATGCCTCGAGTTCTAAAAACTTCTGTTTTATCTATTAAAATTTTAAAATTCAAAAACTAAATTTTCGAATTTAAAATGTCAATCTTATTCTTTTTCATATAGGAATGCAAGCATGCAAAATTTCATAATTTCGGGAGTCGTTTTGTACAAGATTAAAAACCGAACATTGGGTACACTCAAAGGCATATATTGTACTTCATTTTTATAGATTAACCTTGTTTAAAATAACACAAATATTTATAACTTTTTTTTTTCTGAATGCTCTTAAGGAATAGAAAAAGATTAGTTGTTTTATGCTTGTCATTTGTCAATAAAATAAATTATGTTAGCTTTTGACACTAAAAGTCGCGACAAAAGTTTTACATATGACAACCATTGTTACCACTATGTTTTATGAGTATAAAACTTTAACATCCAAAGTAGCTATCATTAAGTATAAAGACTGGACTTTAAATTCATTGTCATAAACAATAATGATAGTGGAAGTGCCGTGTTTAATATTAGTTGTTCAATTAAAACTAAATTATTAAAAAAAAAGTAAAATTTTACATCAAAACTCATAAGTATAATTAGAGCATTTGATTGGATGGCTAATACTAATTATGGAACTAAGTGTTCTCATCAATAATACCGAATACTAAGACTTATCTTTGATTATTATACCCTAAGCTTGTCAGAATTCATATCATGTAAGGTAACTCAAATTTTGAGTTTAGATCCGGATCGTCCAATCTACTTTCGCATGAATATAATAGGGGCCCTGATACTGACCGGACGGTCCGATCAAAACTTAATATTTAAGTTACCTCATAGAATCCGAACTGAAGCAAGTCAATTGAAGGCAACACCTTATATACTGTATTCTTACGCGCACCAACAAATCACGAATTTGATGGGAATTAATGGATGGTTTTGGGTAAAAGATTCCTCGTCGGTCCAAATCAAAGATCTCCAAATTCACTCAAAATAGTCAATAGGATATGATACCGACCCCTCAGTGGGTGACACAATAAGGCATAAGAATCCAAGAGAGAACTAAAGCTAAACGAGTGCAGTAAAGAGATACAGACAGACAGATCCATAGACGCATTAATGGCGATAGATAATGGTGTGCTACTAGCCTGCTAGTACATTGATTATCATGGCATGATTTTCGACCTGTACGGGAAAGGGGTGAGACTGTGACAGCTGTCGAGTGTGTACTGGTAGAGCATAGGTGATATTGAGAGATTTTGGACTAATGGTCGGTTTGGTCGTGTGATTTGCAGTGCTTAACTACATCACTGTTTCATGGTTTTTCACGATGTTTAATTTGTGTCAATGTTTGAATTTAATGGTAGGAAACCGAGTCTGGTAATTTTGTTTTGTTGCATTTGGTTATTAGTCTTAATCCCTGTCTGAAAAACATTTGTTCATGTAAATAACTTCTGACATCTATGGTCGTTTTATTAATTATTGAGTATGCTAGTGTTAAATAGAACAATGCCAAAATAGGGTAGTTATTGAATTAGCATCAGAAATAGAAATTAAAGATGAAGATAGATTAATATTGTTCGAAAAATAATAGTTAGAATTATTAATTAATGTGACAAAGGAGAACGTACTTTGATATTGCAGAGATACACATTCTGAGAAATGAAAACTTGAGGAACTGATGGTAAGACTGAAAAGGAAAAAAAGCACTTTTACAATTTCATCCGTACTTTTTTTTAATTCAATAATATAAAAATGAAAATATGAAGTTCGGAATTTGAAGCTATCAATTTTATAACTTGAAAGTTTATATTCTGTGTTTGTTAATAGTGTTGTGAAAATCGAAATATGCTCGACGGACAGTTTGTTAAGCAACTAATCATTATGGACTCGTTCGGTAAATGCATGAAATAGTGAAAAAATGAAAAAGGAAAGAAGCCTTTATTATATAAAATTTCAATTATGTTCGGCACGTTTGAATTAGTGGAAGAGTGAAATTGAACCACTTCTAACATATGAAAAATTCGCTCATCCTCAATTCCGCCTCTACTATTGAATAGTGGGATGAAATAGAGAGACTAAAGTGCAAACGATAAGAGTTTGACTACATATTTCCATTCCAGTTCTACTTTTTTCACTTTTTATGTATTCCATTCAATTCCACTCACGTTCGGTTACAATTTTTTTTACAATTTCATTACTCTTCTTCTATTCTATCACAATTTCTGTGTCCGATTAAATAGAAACTTGCATATAATTACGTGTCTGTGTTAAATTTTATATCAATATATATAATTAGAATCCGACTAATATGCTTTTGTAAGCACTTCGGCCGAATACTTATGGGTCAAATTTCAAAATTTTATATTTGAAACGTCGAGTTAAGTAGCTCAGTAAATTGGTTATATATTAAACTTGTAAAATACCAATTTTTACTTATTTTTATAATTTTTTTACTATTTTTTTATGATTTTTGAAAGTTGGTCTTTTTGGACATACCAACAATGCATCAATAGGCGCACAAATCTTCATTTTTTGACCGCTTGACTTGATACTAAATGAATTTGATTGTTGTTTTTATATATATAAATGAAGCTCTCTCGAAGGAGATAGGTTTGAACGGTTTGAATTTTTTGTTTGAAGCTGATCAGATGGATTTTAAATTGGAAGCATATGGGTTAAAATGCTACTGAAAGCATATTAGTCGGACTCTATATAGTTAATGACTACGGTTAGAATATAATACATGAAATTCATAACCTCTGCATTAGTTCAAATTTTGAGTTAAAATCTGCGCTGTCCGATTTAATTCTGCACTAATATTAAAGGATCTCGTACTATTGTGTGTTACAGTGAACTAAATTGGTCCGAATTCTAATTGGATGGTTTGAAAATTAATTCAAACAGTATGTTGGTACGTTAATGCAGAGAATGCGGATTCATAATACATGTCCCAAGTGAAGCCCGACATATAAGTTGAAAATTCATTTACTTGTTTGGACCATTATAATAGAACTTGTTAAATACGGGCCTAAAATTATCTACCTAATGTTTGGGCCTATAATTATTTGCAAACTAGAAGTGGGCTGCTGGTTTCAAACTTTGAATTGCTCAACTTAGGAAGAATCAATTTCCGGCCTGTTTTACATTATCTAATCTAATCTCCCAAGCGAATAGTAAACTTACCAATCATGCCATGTTTTAAAGAATTTCGTTAAATTTTTTTATTTACAAGTTTCTACTAAAGGAATTAGGCATTGCCGACTCTGCCCTCCAATAATGTTTGTAAGAGTTTGTTGCCAGGTACTCGAACCGAGGTATACTGAATTGGGCATGACGCATGTTAACCGGATAATATTTGAATAGTAAGTCAGCCCGTTTCTATTTCGGAAGAGAACAGTTTTGTAATGCGAGGTAGATCAGATATATGATAGTACCTGTATGAATATCCCAAACATTATAGTGGACTCCATTTTCAGATGGTGACAGTAAACTAAGGCGTAAAAATGAAATGTGGAAAAAAAACAGTAACCACTTGGAAAAATAGGGCAAGCATGTGCTTTTTTAATAAAAGACATACAAGTGCCCGTTTCATATATGAAACATAATAAATAAGTTATATACTACTGATATTGTTCATAATCAGCTAAGTACTAAACTTAAAAATTAATAGAGAGCAAAATATATATGCTCTGCGTTTGACAATCCACTAAAAGACAGTTAATGAAAAGAGTTCTAGATTTAAGCTTCCAACATTAAGGCTGAGAGTAAAGAAATTTTAACACTGGATCTATACAAAATGTAAGAAAATTCTTCGTGATTTTATTCGCCAGCACTCCAACTGCTCCCTCTATGAGTAAAAAGGTTGGTCGTCAGCACGTGCTTGTTATTGGAAGATCCACTGGATCGAAACTGGGTCCCATTTATACATGTTTATTCAAGATAAGATTCTCAGAAAGATAGCTAATTGTAAAAGGGAATCTTTTACGGTACCGTCGAGGATTTGGACTCGAGATTTGCACCCTCTAAAGTTTTAAATTCTCATCGGGAAATGTGATCACGTGGGTTGTTATTAAGTAATCTAACTATTTAGTATTAAATTATTTGGTTTTGAATTTTAAATCTACAATTTTTTATAGAGAGGATGTTCCGAAATTTTTATCCGTATCCTCCATTAAATAAATTTAGACAAAAAAAATTAATATAGTAATTAATAATAATTTTTCTATATGGACGCCACATCTTCCAAAAAAAAAAAAACTCTGTAGCAAGAGAATTGCTTAGAATTTCAACGATTTTACTGTAGCTACAGTAGAATCGCTCAAATTCTGAGCGGTTAGAGCATTTTAAAAAAAATTTAAGGCTATTTGTGGAATTTTTTATTTAATAGAGGATACGAATAAAAATTTCGGGACGAATGTTATTCTTGTTACAGATCAAAGACAAGTTTTCGTGATCATGTGAGTTGTTATATGTGAAGTAAATGAGTTGAACAATTCATGGTAAAATAGTAAATTATCAATCACCTATTCAATTATTGACAATACAAATTTTGTTAAAAAGCTTAAACCAAGCCAATAAGATTTTTCAACTTTTGCACTTAGAACAAATATTACGAAATTGCAGATAGCTTCTTCGGAACTTTTCTCTTGTGAAGAGGATTTTATACAAATTTTTGGTGTCACATCATTATCATTTTGTAATTTTATTACTATTATTTTCTTAGTATATTATACCGACATTAAGTGGCTTACAATTTTAACAATTCAAAATTAACATACTTATAAATTTTATTTGAATTGGTTAAAAAAAATTATTAAAATTGTCTAAAAAGTTATTGTCAAATATTTAGTTCTTGTATATAATACTGTCGATTCTAAAGATATGCACATACCAATGTTGTAAATAACGGTATGCACTTGTCAGACGGACAGGGTACCGCCAAGCAATTAATCGGAAATAATCGGAAATAATCGGCTATAATTGAGAATAATCGGCCGATTAGTCGTAAAATTTCATAACGATTTGGTCACCGTTAACGACTAATCGGCTAATTAATCGGTCTAAACAGACATTTTTTACAACACTAGCACAGACTAATACATTATCCAAAACATTGCTTGTCGATGAAATTTGACTAATGTTTATTGTGGTACAATATTGAAAACTATGCTAAATTTTTTGCTTGACTTTGAAAACTATGCATATAATTTTACAAAAAATAATATAGAATGAGGGAAGGGGGCCCTCATCGACCTTTCGGAATATTGCGGGACGAATTTTATTTTATTTTTTTATATTTTGCCGACAAATGCCCGTGGTAACTCAAATATTGTCGGATGCAATGCGAATATGCGATAGATACTTTTTTAATAAAAAATAAGAGATGGCACTCGGCGCACCCATGAATGCATTTTATAAATAAATTACATTAAGAGTGATAATAATTTAATTTAATCTGTTTATCTGCCATTTCCTTTCCGGAACAGCAGTTAGGGGTGTCAACGATATAGTAAGGATCGGGTGAAAGCATTTTCATACATGTACCCGTTACAAATTGTTTTTATCTGTACTTTATTCTTATCCGCTACAAATTATCTTATCCGTATTCTATTCTTACCCGTTATAGTTGTCGGATAACGAAACGGTAGCGGGTCAATAATGGGTAATACTAATATAATAACTATTTTTATTATTTATTAAATAAAACAATAAAACATATACATTCATTTCATACATGTATACTATTTTATTGAAAAAAAATTATGATCATGCTAAGCGCAAGTAAATTAATTAAATTACTTCTTTAAATACTTATTAATATATATAATATATATAATTTCTTGTTGTAATTACTCAATCGGGTAACGGATACGAAATAGGCTTTACCCGTACCCTTACTCATTTAGATAACGAAAAAAATCTTTATCCGTACCCATACCCAATAAGTTTACGAAATTTTTTTTTTACCCGTATCCGTATTATCATATCAATATGGTACGGATTAGATAAATAGAGAAAAGGGTGCCATTGACACACCTAGCAGCAGTGATTACTTTTGGAACAGGTGATTTTAATTATGACTAATTTGCCCTCGTATAGTTTGCAGTCTTGTTTTTCCCAGTTATCGGCGTTAAATATTTCCCTTCTTGTCCATATGCCGCCTGAATGCCTGATAAAGGCTTCCAGTATATCTGGTTATATTTGCTAAAGTGATCCAGCAATTCGATCTTATGATTTATTCAATCTTCAAATGTACTTTTATCATACAACTATCATTTCTTAGATGAATAATTGAGTTCACGATTAAAAATGTTCATTCTAGTTGTCACTTGTGAGTTGTGAGACAATAAAACATATTGCTCCATATAAAGCAACAAATGAACAAAACAAAGCAATTACAACAAAGAATTTCCATACTCCTGTTATTACAACAAAGAATTTCTTCTGTTCAAATTTCAAACTCACGACATTTCACATCATATAACATATACCTTTGCCACTAGACCAAAAATCAGTTCTTCAAAACAATTAATACTTCACATTTAATATTTATCACTGTATTTAGAAGTAAGCTTGCATTTGACATTGTGCTACAAGCTCCTGCTGCGTGTTAGTACGTTAGAAATAAGTTTGCACTACTTTACTGAAAATTCTACTGCATTTATTTAAAATAAATTGCAAATATTATTTGAAATCTTAGAGCATTTTCATCTCAGCAATTGAAATAAATTTCTAAATAACTGTCAACCACTGTTTAGAAATTAAAGCCTCTAAATATTTTAAATCTTCACATCTCTAAAATTAATTTTAGAGTTTCTAAATAGGAGAGAGAGAGAGCACGTGCCACAAAAACGGGAAAAAAATAATTTGAGCGAATCATTTGACAACGTAGCAATTAGAAACAATTTCTTAATAAGAAATTTTGTTGGATAGTTTCTAAATAAAAAATTGGAGTACGTCTTTGAGTTTTTTATTAGAAATCTCAAAAGTTTATGTAATGAAGATGCTCTTAGTTGCAGGGCGGTTAATTTTAACTAAAAAGGGCTGTTAAATCTTTCAAATTTGGAGCTAAAAAATGCCTTAAGAGATCTGTTAATTGTTTTTACAGTGGGCTTCACATACCCGAAATTTTTATTTATAGCATAACTCAAAACATAAAATAAACCAAAACACTTTAGTTTTGGGGAAATTCGACAATTACTCAGGCCGCTTAATGCTGCTGTGGCCCCAGTCTAGGGGCCGCCCAATGCCTCTGCGGCTCATGTTTTTTTTTTTTCTATATGTACTTATTCAGAGGCAGAATTTTATTTCTCACATTCACTCATTCTCTCTCCTGGACAAGAACTTCTAATTTGTAAGTTTTTTTTTTTGCATTTTCAATTTTTTTTTATTTTTCAGTAGATTAATAATTAATTTAGTTAATTTTTAATTTTAGGTTTTTTGTGTATTGGATTCAAAATGAATCTTATGGTATCCATTTACACTGGTGGTGGTGTTTTAACAGGCCCTAATGGGGTTTATTATAGTATCGGGCCTTTTACTGTGATTTCAGTAATGCCTGGTACTGATTATGTGGGGATTAAAACGGTTATTTGTTAGAGTTTGAGATTGGATCAGGGTCAGTGTGATCTTAATATTCAGGCCAAAATTAGCATGCCCACTAGTTCGCACAAACCTGCTTCCCACTCTTCCCAGTTCAGAATGATGGAGTCTGGCAGGTATTGTACAATCAAATCATGAGTTTTTCTAGGGGTGCATACAAGTAATTGACCTATATGTGGAGGTTACCCGAGTCCGGCGTACCAACCCACTTATGAGGTTAATCCAAGGATGTAGTCGGGTTAACTCATCTGGTTAAAGTTTGTCCCCTTTCTAAATTGACCAACCGTCTAGCAGTCGGGCCCCCAGTTCAGAGGGACCAACCGTCTAGTAATCGACCCACCCTAAATTGACCAGCCTTCTACTAGTCGGGCCGCTTCTTGGGGCCAATCTTATGATCTGGATAAGGATGATGATATAGTGGATCCAGAATTAGAAGAGACAGGAAAATTGGGGTGACATTGATCCTGAGGGTATGAGCGATCAGAGTGACCAGGAAGATATCAGGCCTGTGCTTGGACAGAGATTTTTCAGGGTAGATCGTGGGTTTCGGATAATGAATCGCGGGTTTGAGCACCCAGTTTCGGCTTTCAATGACACATTAGGGTTTTAGGAAGCAAATGTGAGTATGTTTGAAAGGGCAGGAGAGTATGAGGATGAATTGTTGGAATGACAAACTTATGACTCAAAAGAGCAAATGAAGAGCACAATTGTCAAGTTTCACATTCTTTGCAACAAAGAGATAAGAAATACGCACAGTGACAAGATCAGAATGAGGTTAAAGTGCAAGGACAGTAGATGTGGCTGGTACATATCTGCTATTGCCACTGATTACGGTGAACAATGACGTGTCTCTAGATGCCCAACAAAACATTCTTGTCACGCAGATGCGACAAGAATAGATCATGCACAGTTGTCGGCTATTGTGGTCGCCGATTGCATATTGGCTCAATGAGAAGCGATGTTGATTTGAGAATCCAAGCTGTCAGGATCGCTGTTGCTGAAAGATACAATAGTCAGATACCGGCGTATCACAAACTGTGGCGTGGCCGGGAGTTGGCAATTGCCCGCCAATTTGGTAGTTGGGAGGAGTCATACGCGCTTGTAGTTCCGTTGTTGGAGGCAATCAAGAGAAAAAACTCAGGTACTATATTGTTCCTTCTATTTTTACGGCATTGTAACAAAATAAAAAATTTAACTTATTTTTTTCACAGAAACATTGTTTGATGTGACCTCATTTCTCACTAGTAAACTTGGACCATACAAGTATTTTCATAGGGCGGCTTAGGCATTTGGACCGTGCATAGCTGCTTTTCAACACCTCAGACCAGTCATCACCGTTGATGCTTGTTTCCTGTCAGGCCAGTACAAAGGTAATTAATTAATTTAATTTGATTTATTTAATTTAGTTACTTTAATTTTTAAATTAATTTGTTTGTTTTAATTGATTGATGGTTTAATACAGGTAAATTGTTGATTGCAACCGGGTATGATGCAGAAAACCAGCTTCTCCCATTAGCTTTTGGGCTGGTTGAGTCAGAGAGTTTCGAAGATTGTGGGTGGTTCATGCAATGGTTGCGGCGCAATGTAATTCGCTCCAGATTCGTGTGTGTCATCACTGATAGGGGAAAGGGTATCAAGAAGGTGTTCAGACAAGATGATCTTGGGTGGAACGAGGAGGATGAGGATGAATGTGTTCACCGTCTTTGTGCTACTCACATAGCCGAGAACATGAACATGAACCATTGCAGTGAGGCGGCCATCAAGTTTTTCAGGATATGTGTGGCTAAGAGGAAGATGAGGAGATACGAGCAAGGAATGCAAGCAATGGGGGATGTATGTGACTGTGCTCTCAATTGGCTGGACGGTGTGGGGAAGTATTTGGATCAAGATGAGAACGAGTGTCCAAAATCATGAAAGATATTCCAAGCGCTGGACGGTGGTTACCGTTGGAGAATTATGACTACAAATGGGTCCGAGTCGCTAAATAATATCTTCAGGTCATCTCGTAAGTTACTGGTGGTCGCAATAATTGAGGACACATTTTACAAATGTGTCACATGGTTTGGGCAAATGAGGGCCAAAGCAAAATTTGAAGCAAGACAATGTCAACAGTTCTCGTGTCGTGTGCATAAGTATTTTTAGTTTTAGTTTTTTCTTCATCTATTTTTAATAACTTCATTTAAAAAAAATCATTTCTTCATTTTTTTAATTGTTCTTAGCTTATTAACAAACAGTTTGAGAGGTCAAATACTACGAAGACGCTTGCGGGGTTTGGCAACTACAACGAGTTCGAGGTAACCTTCACATAAGAGAGAGTTAACGCTTTCCTGCCTGAAGATTCTGGCCGGTTTACCAAGGCCAATTTCAAATATATAGTGGTCATCATGGATAATAACACGGTGGAATGCACATGCCAGAAGCCTCAATTAGACAGAATACTATATTCCTATGTTCTGTCTGTGTGCCGTCTCCGAGGCATCGACCCTGGCAGTTTTGTAAGTCACTACTACCACATCCAGACACTGATCAACACACGGAGGGGTGAATGGCATGTGTATGACAATCAATCGGATTGGCCTAAACACGAGGGCCCTGTCCTTGTTCCAGAAATAAAAAAAATATTATTTTGGGTAGAAGACGACACAACAGGATTCCCAAATGGATGGATGTACTAAATAAGAGGAGAAGATGACACCAAGTCGACTAAAATACACAGGAAAGACAAAACAGAGCTGCTCGAGATGCACGAGGTAGTTAATTTATTTTATTATTCAATTTCAACTTTCAAAAAATTATTGAAACAATTAGATTTAACAGTCACTATTTATTTGTAAATTTGCAGGTTGAGAGGCAATCAATGGATTGGATGTTTATCTAGGAGTTAAATTTATGTTTTTATTGTATTAGATGTTTTAATTGTATTGGTAAGAACATTGTTTATTTTAGATTTATTAGACGTATTTTTATTGTACTCCTGAGAACATATGCATTATATTGTTCTAGTTATGGTTTCTTTATATTTAACTTAATTTTAACATATTTTGTTGAAAATTAAACAAATAAACTTACATTTAACTTTTTATCTAAATACAACTAAACCAACAAAAAAATCAAACCATAAATGTTTATCAATTTTTTTATTTAAAAAAAAAGAGGGGCCGTAGAGTCGCTAAACCATTGAGCGGCTTGGATATTCTTCGAAATACCCAGAAAGCTGGGTGTTTTAGTTTATTTTTTTTTTAATAAAAATTTCGGCTCACATACGAATAACGAAGAATAACATATTATAGGATTAGAATTATGCTGTACTGTCATGCAGGGTTTAATGACTTTAATCAAATGTTTGATTCCTATTCTTCTCTTTATTTTGAGAGTTGACATAGATAAACAATATGGCATATATGGTTCTGTTATAACAAGAGGATGATTGAAATATCTTCATTTTTTTTCATAAGTCCACATTTAAAATTATAATAACAAAAGTTCTAAAATTCAAATAACAAAATAAAAATATTAGTTGTGATCTATATTATTTTCTATACATATATTTAAAAATTTATTGAAATTATGAACTTTATAAACAAAAATGAAAATTATGAACCTTTTTACTTTGTTTTGATATTAATTAATATTTTGAAAGTCAACGTTCATAAATTATCTACTCCAGTGTTTTTTTTTTTCAAACTCTTGGTATCAATCAAAATAAAGTCGAAATATCATAATTTTTTTACATACGTATAAAAAATAATATTTATTAGACCTAATGATTTTATTTAATATATGTTATTAAAGTATTAAAAATAAATATTTAAACCCTCTTCCTTATAATAATCTCATCATTCCAGAAGCCATCATTGACTAACAGATTTGATGCTAAATGAAACAATGATATTTATTTTCTGATTATGTGAGATTAAATCCTTATTGATTGTTTTACGTATAAATAAAAATTGTTTATCTGAGGTGTGACACAAATCCAAAATATATATATAGGAAATTGATAATATGCTATGCATAGCATAGAGGGCCTCCGTGCTACGGCTTAATTTTTGAGTTTTCAAAATTCTAACGGTCGATCCGAACCGTTCAACATGATCTCCATATGAATATGTACTTGCAAACCAAATTTTACATTTTTTTAGAATTTTTTTACTATTTTTTTTAGATAGGTAGAAAATCACTTGATCTGAAAATTCTGTACCATTTAGATGAAGTGTTTTTGAAAAAGTGTTTTGAATGATGTCAAGAGGAACGAAAGAAGGGGGATATTTTGAAAAACAACTGTATGACCTGATAAATAAAAATTTTATCACTAAGAAGCCATTTATTTTAACAATTTAAAATAGTGTATGTTTCATCGTAATTCGTAAATCAATTAATTTAAAATTTAATAATTCGAAATTAAAAATCCGAAGTCTCATTAATCATCATCAAGCAATATTTAAATTGCATGTAACTCGATTGTTTTGTTGAGATAAAAAAAATAGAAGTTAAGTCTCTCAATTTTTAAATATCCACAAGAAAGATTCTACTAGATTTCAAACATAAAATTTAATTATTAAACAATTTATATGTTCACTAACATACTTAAAATATTTATAATGTTACTTTTTAGTTTTTAATTCTACTAAATTTTCTTAAAAAAATCATTGTGGAGATTTTAAAAATAACTATTGTCAAGTAAAAGGCTCGTGACAAATCATATTTTGTGATTAATTGACTATGAAATAGATACTCAGGTCCATTTAAATGATCTCCCGAAAGATTTTACCAATTATTTTTACCTAAAGTGATGACTTGACTTTAACCCCAAGATGTAAGTACGATATTATAAACTAAACATCCACTAACCTTTTGAACCAATTAAAACAGAACCAACTTCCATTCACCGAATTTTTTCCATCAACTAGTACTTTCACAAACTTTTAATTTTTTCCATCAACTAGGTACTTTCACAAATTTTATTATGTATTGTTAAGATGCTCCTTTTCATGGCGAAGCTTCCTCGCTCTTTCCATCCTACCGGTTTTAGGTAGGATGAAGTGATGAACAAAAAATTGACAGACATTGCTGTCTAGATGCACTACAGTAAAAACATAAATAATTTTTTATTTTTTTACTGACTACTGAGCAATTGAAGCTATGAGATGATGAGTGATATTTGCGCTCCACAGAAATGATTCAGAGTTCAAATTTCAACAAATTAATTGGAGTTGGAAAATTAAGAAAGTAGTTGGAGTGTTTACGAATTAGTAATAAAATAATTAAATAAATTGTCGACTATAATTGACACTATTTGAGTTTGATTGATATTGCTTTAAGGGTATGTTTTGTTGCAAAACAATAATAGTTAGAATAGTCAAATTAAGAATAGTTATTGTTTGTTTTATTAGAATAGCTAAATTTCAGAACTCTTAGTAATAACATATTCTAATAAGACAAAAAGTTTGAATTTCCTATTCTAGCTATTCTAACTCAACAAAACACCGAATAAGCTATTCTGAATAGGCTATTCTCAACCCAACCAAACATACCCTATAGATTAAGATAATCCATATCTTCTGCATTAACGCAACTTTTGAGTTCAAGTATTTTCACCGTTCGATTACATCTACGGCCCAGATTTGGTTCAGATTTATTTAAGTCAATTCCGAAATTAATCGGCCACCTTCTCCTTCTCCAGTAGCGTAGTTCCAAAAAAATTCCTTGGATCTTTTGTTCCAAAGAAATTGACTCCCATTTTTTTTTAAATTTTATACTATTGACCCCATTCTTTAAAAAAAAAAAAGATTTGTGTATAATTTGAGAGATTTCCAACATTTTAGAATTTTTTTTAATAAAAAAAATCAAAAGTTCACATGTAACACTTCTTATTTTATATTTATCTCTCTTATTCACCATTCTTATTAAAAAAATTTTTTTGACTCTCATTCCATGAATTCCTGCCTCCGCCCCTGATCATAAAGGAAAAACTAATTGTTTGCAATTGTTCCTCCTCACTCGCATCTTCACTTTTTCAACTAAAGATTCTTGAAACTTTTAGTCCAAGGAAAAGAGATCAAGGGACATGGGAGGATAAGATACAATAAAAAAGTAGGGTTTTTTCATTGTTTGAGCAAGAGCGGTGGGAGAGACAGAATAGCAACAGAGGTGAGAAAGAAAGATTGTAAACAGAGACGGGAGATCCTAACGAAGAGACCAATGTAAATTTTCGTCCATGCACTGGTGTAGCAAAGAGGGAGAAAAAATCAATCTTCGAACGGCGCAACTGGAGAAGGAAGAAGGGGATCAGACAAAGAGGGAGAAAAAGAGCGTCTTAAAATTACACGACTGGAGAAGAACAACAAGTGAAACTTTAGACGGAGTCTTCGGACAAGATCTAATTAAATCTGGACCATAGATACAATCAACGGTGAAAACCCTTAAACTCAAAAGTTGAGTTAATGCAGAGGATATGGATTCGGATTAAGAGTCATATTTTATTTCATGTTCATATTTTCATTTTTAAAGTTCAAATAGTTGGTCTGAACTGTTCAACATGATATTCATATGAAAATGTACTTGAATATCAAATTTTACATTTTTTAAGATATTTTATTATTTTCTTACTTAGGTAAAAAATCAATGTTTCTAGTGGTCCAGTAACTTTTTGACTAGTCAATTTTTTATCTGTACCAAATTATAGTAAAAATTCTAAATGGAATAAAATTTGGTATTCAAATATATTTTTTTATGATCATCACGCTGAACAGTTCAAAACGACTATTTGATCTTTCAAAACAAAAATATAGAGTGAACTAAAACAGTACCCTTACATCATAAAACACCTTAGCCCAACTTAGATACTATTTACATTAGAGAAACACTAAGGCAAGTCGACTATCTCTCTATCAATGTGCGACTACTAAATCTTGGTTTTAAAATAATTAACAAGGATAAAGTAAATAATGCAATTACCGAGTACAATCAGAAGCAAAATTAGAAAATTTTGTTACAATATTGAAATTTAAAATGCACAATATATAATGAGTTGGATTTGAACTCAAGTCTTTACACTCACAATATAAAACTTTAATCACTAAACTACAAGTAAATATTTCTTATTTTATGAGGAATGCTAAACTATATAAAATGTTTAAAAAAAAAAGAAAATTTAGTTAAATTTTAATATATGTAATTAAAATTTGAAATCATAAAAGTGATTGAGCATTTCTGACTAACTTTTATATCCGTCTCTTATTACAATCAATATAGGTATTATTTTGAAGATGGATCTTATTATCCTGGATTCTCTTTTTTTATTCCTAGCCTCCGTTTTATTCTTCCACAATAATTTGCATCCACACAAGTACATAACCTATCAACCTTAAACGGGGATGACTATGTACAGTGCGGTCACTAACAAGTATTTATTATTTTTGTTTTTATTGAAGTCTTGACATGTAACTGTAATGTGACAAAACAATGAAACATATCAACAATTCGTTTACAGTAATTCTGGTTTTTCTATATGAGGTAAATTTTTGTTACTAGGACTAAACTCTAAACAGGCGAAAGTTCCGTACTCCGTAGTGTATACTATACATACCGGATTAAATTACATAAATGCCCCTGTTACAGGCGACGTGGGAGTTGGAATTGACGCATGTAAAGTTTTCCCCTGGATATAATCAGTACAGTTTTGCACAAATATTGTTACAATCTGAGTCATAATTTCATATATATACATATATATTTTGAGTATTTTGTTTGAACTCAGTGAACCCTAATTATTGTCAACTCTAGATAACTCAAGTTACATGATGCATCTTACAACAATAAGACATACTCTTTCATGAAATTCAGATGAAATACCTGACCATGTTTATTAAGCCGAAATTTTTATTTTTAGCATTTTTCAGAAAAAAAAAAAACCAAAATACCTATGTTTCAGAGAAATTCGAATTCTACCTAGACTGCACCGGCATTCTGCGGCCTAAAAAACGGAGTCCGCATAATGCTGATGCGGCCCCTAATGCCAGTGCGGCCCCATTCATTTGAAAAAATATATCAAGATCAACGACTTTGGAATTTGTGCACTCTAAGCTCCTGCCTTTTAAAGCTCAACGTCAAATATATGAAGATCACTTTGGAATTTGTGCACTTACAACAAAAAAAAAAAGAAATATAAGACCGCATCGGTATTATGCGGACCTTCAGTCTTTGGGGCTGCAGAATGCCAGTGCAGTCTGGATAATTTGAATTCCTCATAAACATTAGTGTTTTTGTTTATATTTTTTAGAAAAATGTTAGAATTTTTTTTTTATGTTTATTGAGATATGAGACTGACACAAATATCAAAGCGGACCTCTATATTCCAAATAAGCCTCAAAATTATTTTGATTCGGCTGGAAGTATTTATCTCCTGCGGTAGCTTAAGAATAGCCACTCCTCTTTCTTGTGCGAGATATAGATTTAAAATTTAGTTTCAACTGGTCAGTGAAGAACAAACGGGATTTATTAAGAATAGACAAATAGCGGAAGGGTTCATATATGCTCAACAGGCAATCCACAACTCATAAAGAAATAAAATTCCCTTAGCGATATTCAAAGCGGATGTGCATAAGGCATTCGACACGATAAGCTGGGAGTACTTAATTGAGGTACTTAGAAATCTTCAGTTTCCTAGCAATTGGTTACTTTGGATTGAGAATTCGGTTCTAAAAGGTACCTCTCAAATTCTGATCAATGGGCTCATAGGGAAGAAAGTAACACTTAAACGGGGAGTGCGGCAAGGCGACCCGCTGTCACCCTTCCTGTTTATAATTGCCGTGGATTTTATTAATAGATGGGTATCCAAATTAAAATCAACAGGAGCTATCAGATTGCCTTTTCATGGTATGTCCCCGTGCCTACTCTACGCGGATGACACGCTATTTTTCCTCAAACCAGAGATGCGCCAAATACAGATACTAAAGATAGTCTTGACGGCATTTGAAGGCATCTCAGGGCTGGCAGTCAACTTGCACAAATCGGAATTGGTCACAACCGTCACACCTCAGGAAATGGGACAGGAACTAGCCCTAGCAATGGGATGTAGGCTAGGTCAATTCCCATTTACGTACCTTGGCCTCCCCCTCTCCAACACAAAACTACCCAAAACTGCCTACTTACCACTGTTACAAAGATTCAGTAACAGACTTCAAGGTTGGACAGCAATCAACCTGTCAATTGCCGGCAGGTTAACGCTACTCAATGCCGTTCTCTCGGTGCTGCCAACATATTATATGTCATGCCTTAAGCTCCCAGCTTGGGTTATCAATGACATCGACAAAATCAGACGACATTTCTTATGGCACGGTGTCACACAACAACGGAAAAAACTCAATCTAGCCAATTGGGAAATGATTTGCAAACCAAAGAAATTGGGAGGATTGGGGATCATGGACTTAACTGTTTTTAATGATGCAATGCTAGCAAAATGGTATTGGCAATGGGCAAATCCGGAAAAAAGGTTATGGAAGACAATCTTCCATCAGACAAATCACAACCTATGCCCTGTACCGAAATCATATTTTTTCAATACCACCTTGAAGGAAGTGTACAAATTCATGGATGTGTCAATGATCAGAATTGTAGGAAGGGGGGACTCAGTTCTGTTTTGGAGCCATAATTGGGGAACAGGGAAGCTGAAATGTGAATTCGAAGTACTATACACATATGCTATTGATCAGGACATATCGATAGCACAAGTGTTAAGCGCAAGGAATACAAGGGAACTGTTTAGAGAAGTGCTATCTCAGGAAGCGACCGAGCAACTTATACAGTTAACCAACAAGTTGAATCAGCAAGCCATAACCATCACCAACAATCCGGACGAAGCAAGATGGAAATGGACTTCATTCGAACAATTCACTGTCAGCTCATATTACCAAGCATTCAAACATGCCCCGACTTTTAAAGCTAAGGTAAGCAAGGTTTGGAAAACCAAAGCACCGCCTAGAATGCAAGTTTTCTCATGGCTCATGATGCTAAACAAGATCCTAACAATAGATAACCTAATGAAGCGAGGATGGGAAATGGTCAACAGATGCACTATGTGTAAGGCACAGTTAGAAACGGTACCGCATCTCTTTGAGGATTGCATAGTGACCAAAGAAATATACCACCGGTTATCTATAGCCATGCAGATACAACTGCCAACTCGACAAGCAAGGAAGGCACTGCTCAGTACGGGGTTGAACAAAGAACAAAGATCACTGCTGCAGATTACACAATTTGTCATTTGGAGAGAGAGATGCTCAAGAATCTTCACAGACAGCTCAAACAATACTGAAGTGCTCATCCAGCAAGTGCGGGAGCAGTGGAATAGAAGCTGCAGCCACCATACCGATTTACTGGCATGATCGTACCAGTATACTGCTTCCTTGCTGGGTACTGATTTTCACATGCCAAATCAATGATGCAGGGATAAGGCGGTTTACCGAAGCAACTTCTATCTTTTTACTTTCATTCTTTTTTTATCCTCTCTTACTCACTTTTGTTTAAATTCATATTTCCTCTTGCAGGCTCAAATATATTGAGCCAATTGTATCTTTATATTTCAATTGAGACATATATCTCATGTAGCTCTATTGTTTAATGAAATGAGGGCTTGACCCTTATTTTTTTCTCAAAAAAAAATTTAGTTTCAACTGAATTTTGTGAAAAAATAACGTTCTGAATTCTTTTCTTTACTTAAAATAAATAAATAAACTAGTAGAGACATCTGCTGCTGTGGACAATGATTTCATTTTGTTAAGAAAGGAGCCAATTTATATATTGGCGTGATTTAATAGTTTCTGAGGTGGATAATGATTACATGGTAATCTCCTCTTTATTAGAGAGAATTTCAGGTATGTTACTAAAGGTATTGGATTTTGTCCAAAGGATTTTGGAGAAAGTCTCATCCAAAGTCAAGCTTAAACGTTCTATTTATATTGAGATTCGTGCAAATATATTTAAAACTTAATAAATTTAAATGACTCTTTGAATCTAAATATTTATACTAATTTTAATGCAGATCGGACGGTTTAGGTTAGACTTTGGACAACTTTGTCCAAAGCCGTTTGGACAAAAACTCCACCCGTTACTAAAAAATCTCGAAATTACGTATTTCTTCTTATAAAAATTTATAATATCATATGTAACCCTCTAAATTTAGAGGAGTAAATATGATATTATGAATTATACAGAGAAAAATTGCAATTTTAATTTTTTGAAGGGTATATATAAACTGAAAATATTCCTAAGATTTCTATGAGTTAACTGGGGATCATTTTAACATCAACGGCTGTTTTCGTTGGTTGCTAATTTACTAAAAGGTCCCTATCTGCCAGCTTGCAATAATTAATCTCTTAATCTACCTTGACTAAGATATTAATTGGTCCATCTGGGCTTCTTAGCAACCGCCCGAATCGTCATACAAGTTTGCTTTGTCTGGGTAAGCGCAGACATCACTTCACGGATCTTTGTTTTTCAGTTTGTCTATTTCAATTTTCATATAATATTAGAAGCTACCAATCAAAATTTGAAAAAAAAGAAGAAATTACTTGTCAAAAATTTGACTTTCATGATCATTAATTAATATGTCAGGCTCCGTATCACTGTCAGCCATCAATAAAAAAATACACTTATATAGTGCAAAAATAGATAATATCATGTCCTAATTTTTTTTAAGTAAAAGATAGAGATCAAGCCATCCAACTATTTAATATGAGGAGGGTTCAAAACTTCAAATGTCTTTATTTATTTTTTGTGTCTCCATTATACCTCTATTTCTAAAACTTGAATAACTTAAAATTTAATACTTTAAAATTCAAAATAAAACCGTTGGATATGATTTACATCATTTTATATATGCACGTGTAAACAATTATGACATTTCAACTCTGTTTTAGTTGTTATTAAGAGCTTGGAAAAACGTACTAATGTGGATAATTTATAGACGTTGATTTTTCAACTTATTGATTAACATAAAAACAAAATTTTAATGTGATAATTTTTTATGAGCACATAGAGAAAATAACATAAATCACATCTAACAGTTTTATTTTGACGTTTATGATTTTTGAGTTATTAACGTTTTAAAAATAGAGGCATGGTGGAGGCATTTGAACCCTCCTCATTTAATATTTAATATTCACAAATGATTGCCTATGAAAAGTTTCGAACATACGACCTCCCACACAGAAAGCGTTGCATTTGTCACTAGATCAAATGTTGGTTCTCAATATAATGTCCTAATTAATTTCCATTTCTATATTAAAGAACAATTTCATATCCTCATTACCTTTTTTTTGTATTAAATGTTAAATAATTATATATTCTTGCACCCTACGTTCAGCATCCCGAATTTACATTTGATGTTAATTAGCAGACCCAAATCGTCTAATACGGAGATGTATGACTTGCCGCTTGCGTTACATCGCCACTTCAGACTGTAGATTTTTTTTTTTTTTTTGTAATTAAAGACTGTAATAATTAAAAAAAAATCATTGATTAAATCTGGTGTTGTCGTAAAAAATCTATGTTAGATATGTCATCGAGTCAATTTGGCTTTTGTTTTCGAATGGAATGCTCCAGAGCCGATATTTTTATTAAAACCCCAAAAAAAAAAACAAATTATCAAATCTGCTTCCACCCCAATTTTATTTTTATTTCTACCCTAACCGCCCGTGGGCTGGGCAGTCCTATTTCCCAACCTGACCGCCCAGCATCCAGGCGGTCCACTTTTCAAACCTGACCGCCCAGAGGCTGGGCGGTCTGCTATTGTTTTTTTTTTTATAAGAGTTTTATGTTTTAATTGTTTCAATGTTTTATATTAAATTATTGTAATGATTTGTTTGAATGTTTCATATTAAATTGTATGATATATATTTATTATTTGTTGATTTATAATTGACGATTATTTGTATATGTTATGTAATTGTCTAGCTTTAATATAATTGATTAGTTTTATATTAAGTTTTGTTAATGTTTAAATGTTTCTAAATGGTAATCGAAATAGTAAGTCTAAACAACAAAAGTAGTAATCGAAATGGTAAGTCTAAACAACAAAAGTAGTAATCTAAATGATAAGTCTAAAAATGAAACATAACAGTCCAAATACGAAATATAATAATCCAAACTAAAATACTAGAAACCTATCAAACTAAAAAAAATATAAAAACCCTAACGGCGATGACGAGGGCGAGGTCCGGAGAGCTCCAACCTAGAAGGTGCATGGCGGTCCCTCTGCGACGGCGGATGCCTCTGGGGAACATCATCCACCTGCATGTCATCGTGTACGGCCTCGCGCGCCCATGGGTCCGCCCCCAGGTGTAATGCATGCTCCCCATGGATCCCCGCCTGTGTACGCAACACCCACGGATCGGCCTCCCAAGTAGGAGGATACGTGGCCGGAGGCGGTGTGCCAAATATAGCAGCGGCAAAGCCATCTGCAGTCTGTGCCCCACTCCCACTGGCCTCGCCGTCGTGCTGTCTGGGCTCCATATACTGCGGTCGGTGGGGGCTAGCTGGCTCCCATCCGCCCTCATCTCCAGTGAGGTCATCCAATGAGAATGAGGCGGCGGCGGCGGCAGCTTCATCCTGCATGTAAACAATGTTAAATTAAAGACATAGAAGTAACGAGTAAATTAATTAAATAATGAACTTTTGCTACCTCGGTAAGCTGCACTGGAACTCCATGCTCGTTGTAGTACGCGTTCCATGCGTTGTTGTTCAACACCCATTGGTGGATCGCCCAACCCGAGTCATCATCTGCAGAAATGAAGATAAATTAATAAGAATGATCTTTTAGAGAGACACTTAATAATGATCATTTGTATGACATATTATTACCTGCAGGAGGTGGCGGCATCTCCGCAGCGTAGATAGGGGCTCCAGGCTGCTCCGGATCTGGTGGTGGGGCCTTTATCTCGCGCCAATTGATGTCCTCTCCAGCATCGTGCAACATACCAACGAGGTGCCCGTCCCAGCCAGAGTCCTCCACGATCGGTGCACTGTGTTGGAGCATTTGACATCCTACCGCTCTCCAACTTTTTCTCGCCATGCACACCAAGCTGTGTGCCACTCCTCTAATAGCGGTCAAAATCTGCACACAATGTATTTTTATTATTATTATTGGAAGATGAATAAATAACTATAATTTTTTAAGCATGTCAGTTTCATTTAAACATATCGAACGAGTATGGAGCAAGTAAGTCCTAGATCCGTCACCCGTGAGTCTCCGTCGAAGAGCATCACCATAGCCCCCCTGTAGATAAACCGTCGGCATGCCCCATCTCTGGTACCAGACTAAATATCGTAATCTCCAAGGCCCGACCGGCATAGGGGCATCAATAGCTGGAGGCGGGGTCCATAAGTGATCCCCCGGTGATGCAGCATGCTGGTAATGCTCCCAGAAACGCGTACTCCAGTTGACTTTGGGCTTGTTGTGTTTAGTGCTGCAATATAAATTAATTAGTAACGTGTATGGCTGAACAAGTAATAAAATAGGCAAACAATCAGGCAGTGGGTAGTTACCTGTGCAGCTGGGTGGTCTGCTGCTCGCCCAACTCTGGAAAATCAGGGACATAGGCATCCAAGCCAAACTGACGGGGCACTCGATCAGGATAGTGATACTCAACTATCCAGAAGCATACGCAAGGCCCCTGATAAAATGAGAGATGTCTCTGCTCTAATGTCAGCTGGCACAGAAGGCCCCGATCGTAGAACAGACGATAGGGGTACCAGGTGATGCTCGCCTCGTGAAGCATTTGGAGCTGACCTCGGACATACGAAATCCCCACGGTCCTCCCCCTGCCCGTGTCCTCGTATGTGTGGGGAGGAGCCCATATGGCACCGTACCCCGGACGTCTCTCGGGGTTATCTCCCGTCCATAACCCATGCTGAGCTGGAGGAACAGGCTGACACACCGGTATGTGCGACCAGGACCACTGCTGGAGTAGAAGAAGCGGTCCGGCAATCTGCTTGTTCGTCGCCTAAATTTTGGACATGCGGTGCACTTCTGGTAAATATGGAACCCTAATATTTGTAATAAAAAAATTAAAATATTTGTATAAACTTACCAGACAAGCATGACACAAGCCCCGGTATAAGTGGGCGAGCACGGCTCCACCCCAGTTCCACTTCGACGGCCGCTGAATGTCCCTCAGCAGAGAGAGGAACATAATCGGGACTGCATCACTGCTGGAATCGACAAACATGACGCTGCCACATAAATCCATGACAAACGCCCTCACGTACCTGTAATATAAATTAGAGACATAAATAACTACAATTTTTGTTGAATCCATAACATATTTTAATTTGCAACTATTTGTGATTACCTCAGAACGGCCTGCTCGTCACGTGTCTCGGGGGTGATCCTACGCCGGTGGAAGTAACTGCGGAGCGCCGCAAGACTGATGCAGTATTTGGAATACCGGTACTCCTCCTCCTCCTCTCCTTTCTTCTTCTTCTTCTTTTGCAAGTCCGTCGGAGCGGCCCCCAGCAGCTCCGGTATCATGTGCATCAGGTCCGGATGGTCTGAGACACCACCGATGGGGTCGCCATCTATCCGTAAACCCCACAAGGCGCTGACGTCACCTAGTGTGACTGTCATCTCCCCAACCGGAAGGTGAAATGTATGCGTCTCCGGTCGCCATCTCTCCACTAGACCGCAAACGAGAGCCTGGTCAATATCACAGTGAGTCATAGTGGCTAGCTGATACAACCCGAGATGCATGATGCACTGCTCCATCAACGGGTGACGGACGTATCGTATCTCGGGGGTGCGATGTCTCACTGTCATCATCGTCGTGTCCTGCATTTTACAATGATTTCAATATAAACGTCTAATTAAATAATGCTATTTAAATTAGGAATACAAAACCAACGTACCTCCATAGATGCAAGTGAGACACGGTGCCTGACATGTGGGGTCCACAGAAGAGGACTAAATGTGTCAGGATGGTGAGGGGGATAATCTCCAAAGGGAGCATCTGCACCGGACGTCTCTGCACCGAATGCCTCTGCACCGGATGCCTCTGTACCGGATGCCTCTGCACTGGATGCCTCTGCATCGTGATCATGTGAACTCTCCCCCGTCTCCAGAGGGGCATCCCATGCACGTCCCCGTCTAGTTCTGACCATACTACATTTCAATAAACAGAAGATTATATCTTATAAATCCTGATTTATAAACCCTAACTTATAAACTCCAATTCTGTCAACCCTAAACCCTAATTTAACAATTCAACCCTTATATAACAATTCAACCCTAAACCCTAATTTAACCCCTAAACCCTAAATTAACAATTCAACACTAAACCCTAATTTAACAATTCAATCCTAATTTAACAATTCAACCCTAATTTAACAATTCAACCTAATTTAAACAATTTAACCCTAAACCCTAATTTAACCCCTAAACCCTAAATTAACAATTCAACACTAAACCCTAATTTAACAATTCAACCCTAATTTAACAATTCAACATAATTTAAACAATTCAACAATAAATCCTAATTTAACAATTCAACCCTAATTTAAACAATTCAATCATAAACCCTAATTTAACAATTCAACCCTAATTTAACAATTAAATCGCGACGGGAAAATCAACAACCCGCACACGATAATTAACAATTCAACCATAATTTATAAACTTCAGTTTTGTCAACCCTAAACCCCTAAACTACAAACTCTAATTTTGGAAACCCTAATTTTGAACAATTCAATCGTGTCGGGAAAATCAACAACCCGCACAAGATAATTAACAATTCAAATTCTACCAATCGTTCCAATGCCAATACAAGATACAAAATATAAATTCAAAAATTTATTTAAAAACTTACCCGAAAATAATCGGATTGTCGCCGAGATGGCCGAAAATTAGGGTTCGGGTGAGAGAGAGAGAGAGAGAGAGAGAGAGAGGAAGAGAGAGAGAGAGAGGAAGAGAGAGAGAGAGAATGGCAGATTTGAAGAGAGAGAGAGAGAGAGGAAGAGAGAGAGAGGAAGAGAGGGAGAGAGAGAGAGAGAGAGAGAGAGAGAGGAAGAGAGGGAGAGAGAGAGGGCCGAGTGGGGTTCGGCTGGGGTGTGGTTTCGGGCGGCGACGCGGGCGGCGGGGCGGCGGGGCTGGAGGCAGAGAAGAAAGAGGAGAGAGATAGCGGTCTGCTGGGGGGCGGACCGCTTATAAAAAAAAAAATTAATAGTGGACCGCCCAGCCCCTGGGCGGTCAGGTTTGAAAAGTGGACCGCCCGGATGCTGGGCGGTCAGGTTGGGAAATAGGACCGCCCAGCCCACGGGCGGTTAGGGTAGAAATAAAAATAAAGTTGGGGTGGGAGCAGATTTGATAATTTGTTTTTTTTTTGGGGTTTTAATAAAAATATCGGGCTCCAGAGCAACAAAAGGATCCCTGCAATCTTTGAGAAGAAAAATAACAAATCCGGATCAAAATTCATGCATGTAGTAGTTAAATATCAAAGTTTTTAATTTGAATCCATTTGATTCCTAAAATTCAAAGCTTCATTCTGAAAATTAGTGAAATATTGTATGATTTTGTTTCAAGTAAATGGTTTTATAAAGTTTTTTCTTTCATCAACTGTGTCCTAAATGTGCAGGGTACAGTCATGATTTTTATTAGTAGTAGACAAAATTTTTTACAGGTACGGCTATTGGATTGCAAACTACTGTGAAACCAATTCAATATATGAGTTGTTTTCAAGAATCCAGCCATCGAACTATTTCGAGATATGTGCACAGAAAAATCAGCTGTTTCGAGATGCGTGCACATAACAAATTTGACGGCTGGATTCGGAATTTCAGGAATTTCAAAGATACTGTTCATGGATCTCGAAGTTTTGCAGATTTAAATTCCTGTAAATGTGTCTGATAAAAGAAAAAATTTCTAGATGTGTTTTTTTTGTCAACATAATAAGAGTACTTTATTTTTTACTAATATGTATCAAAAGGACTAAATTCTTCATTTTGACAAATTGCTAATCAATGATGCTAGCTTTGAACAAAGATTGATATTGTAATTTTTTTTTTTGAAAAAAGGCTGAAAACCCGTTTCATGTTAATGAAACAAAAGAATTAAGTTACAAAGTGTTCAACTAGTAATATTCTCCCAAAATGAGGTACCACAAATGTGCCATACTCCAACAAATCATAGAAGAGGCAACAAAAAAACTATTCAGAAATGTGCCAAAAGACAACAAATATCACTTAAACTAAGCCTTTATAAAAAGGGCTGAGGGATATATTTAATAGCAAAATGAGAAAATATATGATCTTTATGAAGTCATCATTCATCTCCAACAGGAATCTTGTTCAAATGTCTAACAGAGAGCACTATAGACCAACAGGAATCTTGTTCTATCAATGTATGCAAAATATCTGTACATGTCTGTGGATGAGAAATCAGTTATGTCTGTACATGTCTCCCATGTATGCAAAATATCTTGATTTTTCTCTAACCAAAACCATTGAGGTAGAGGTGATCTCTGGTTTCAATGCCAGAGCAAAAATGACAATGTGAATCTCTTTGCCAACTTTTTTTTATTTAACAATCTAGCTTTAGTCAGAATTTTATTAGAGCTTAACAACCAAATGAAAATTTTGATTTTTTGTGGAATTGGCAAATTCCACCAGAGTAATGGTTGCCTAGATATGATCCCACTGTAGTTAAAGTATTGTATAAAGAGATTTAGTGGTAAACTTCCGAACACATCTCCATGCAATTTTGTATTGGAGATGAGTAAATGAGCTAGTATTGTAAATTAGTAAAAAAAAAACGAGTAACTAACATACATCATTCTTTATTAATCGATACACCATTGACTCGTCAAAGATATTTTTAATGAGAAGTTAATATTATAAATGTGTTATGGGAAACTTAAGTAGAATGTGTGACAAATTTACAAATTTTATAGTTAATATGATTTGATTTTAACGTACCCGTAAATGACAAAAATTTGACAAATAATTTAGCAAGCACTGTATCTTAACAGTAGAGTATTTCTAGCAGTGTTATAAAAATATTGAATAAACTTACCATATAAATGAAAATACACTACTGAAGTACGTACTCTTCAGAAACAACTAGTATATTATAAATTTGAGAAATTATTCCTGCACTTTAATTATATTCTGCATCTCTTATGTGCACTCCGATAGTGTTTATACTTAAAAATACAAGTTACCTATATTTGAATACGGAAGTGCTAATATATGATATATACAAAGTATTTATCACTTTTTTTTTTCTAAATGATCATTTGTAGGTTCAAGTTAAAATCTTTGTTTAATAAGTACAAATACAATTTTAAATTTTTTAATTGCTAGTAACGCAAGATATCAAAGTGTTATCATTAAGAATAAACACTTTTTGAGAGATATATATTTATCGAGTAATTATTTCGCTTGTTTAGGATGATCTGTAAATTAAATTTTACATTATATAATTTGACAACTGCAAATCATTTGCAAACTGACATAACATTTTCATTACAAGTACAATTAATAATCGTTCTGTATTACTGTAATTGAGATTACAATTTTAATTACAATTACAATTATCAAATTGACACAAGTAGAATGGAAACATTCTAATAAGTCTTTCCAAACTATGCAAATTAACTATTAAAAGAATTAATTACCAACTATACACTATAATTATGACACACCTTCTTTTTTCATCATAAAACACAATTTTCTTTTAAAATCAGTGGCGTTAAATGTCTACTAACAATTCTATTGATAAAAAAATGCATTACAACGAGTAAAATGATTTTAATTCCTAGATCTACTTTTTTATTCTCACGAAATCTTTAAAAAAATTCTAACCTACTATAATTTTCTAATTTTACTTATATACACTCTTAATTATACTATTACCTTAATCTCATCTCTCTCCACGATCGGATCCGCTCTTCTTCAACCGCCGCTGCGCTCCGACGATCGGATTTACTCACCGCCGCGCTGCGATCGAGATGGGAGTAGAAACTCTACGCTCCGAGCTTCGACGATACCGCGCTCTCAGTTCCGCTCGGCTCCGGTCCCTCCCATCTCCGCTCGAAAAAGTAGAACCGAGAGAGAGGAGGGAGGTGTTGTGTTGGAGTTGAAGTCTAGAAGAGGTGGGAGGGACGGCCTAGGGATGGGGGTACAAGGAGTGAGAGGCAGTTGTTTTAGGGTTTTGAGGTCGCCAAACGAGCCACTCATGCGATTTAGTCTCCCCCCACCTCCCCTCCTCCGACGCTTTACTTTTGTGGCCTCTTCTTGTCGCCTTGTGAGCAGGTGCTTCCGCTCAGAGTTCAGATTTTTCTCCTTCTCTTCAGTGATGGAAAAGCGAGTGGAAAAGTTACACCTAAAGTTCGGATCTGACCGCCATTCCTTTGCTTCGTCTTGACATTCCTTCCGCCCGCCTCCCTGACACTTCCGTCTAGGGTTCAGATTTTTCTCCTCCTCTTCAGCGATGGAAGAGCGAGTGGAAAAACTATACTTAGAGTTCGGATCTGGTCGCCGCTCCTCCGTCCCACCTATATGGTAGTTTTGTTTTCCTTTCTTTTGTTGTTGATGTTGATGTTGTTGTTGCTGCTGCTGTTGTAAATGATGTTAAAAAGTGTACAAATAATATTTGTTAGCCAATTGTATTCATGGGACGGACCCAAGTGCAGACGAGTTAACTGTCTCTCTCTGGATTTTGAAATTTTATACGGATCGATATGTCCGGACCAACTTTGTCCTTCTCTGAAATTTTTTTGCCCCTTCTAGAATTATGATCTCTAATTTGAGTTAACATTATAATAAATTTCTTGAATTCGGATTGGTAATTAGAATTAGAAGTTAGAGGAATGTAAACTATAAGTTAGAGTATTATTATTTTTTATCTAGTACCCGATTAGCTAATGAGTTTGAACCCAATTAGCTATTTAAATCCGATTCATTATTTTTTTTATTATCTCTGACAAAAATTCTAAATCTGCCCCTGACATACATGTAAGTTATTGAATTGAGTAAATTCAAGACTATTGAATGCTTATTGTTTCGCGGTGATTATAACTTTTCACCAGATAAAGGCTAAATTAAGAGAGAAATTATCATCTTACCTATTAATTTACTTCCAATTCTTTCTTTTCTTATTTCTCTCTGGCTTATGATAATTCACGTACAACCCTTTCTTTTTGTGTTTTAGTTTAACACAATTACAACAAAGGCGTAATTTAAAATTAATTTTGATCCATAACATTCATATTAATTTTTGTTAAGTAAAGATAAATTACGTCTTTCAACTTTAAATATTCACAAAAAATATTTTAATTCACAAAATGTTGTCACTTGTCAGAATATACACGTTTATATTCAACTTATCACATTTTTGTTTGACAGGATGCGTTTGCCTTGAATTAGCTTTTTGATGGTTGTGCAATTTTTGTGTGATGATTAGCAGCCCTTCAAAAGTAAATTAGTTAACAGCAAGAATGTTCTGCAGTGAGAGAAAAATCAACTAGAATCAGACCAAGAGCAAAATGTGTGAACAGGTTCCATGAACATGAAGGCACGGCACCATCTTGTGAAGGGATCAGAATCTGCTGCGATCCTTCACTGTGAACAGTATTCTGAAATTTCTGCTTTTTCAAATCCAGCTGTCGAATTGTTTTGAGATGCGTGCACAGAAAAACCAGCTGTTTTGAGATGCGTGCACTAAAAAGTTGGACGGCTAGATTTGAAAAAGCAGAGATTTCAGGGTTACTGTGCTCAATATTCGGATCGCAGCAGATCTCAATCCTCTTGTGAAGTCATCAGACCGGGACAACTGACTCGGTACTTGATCACGACCCAATGAGTTATTTTTGCCGAAATCTTTTTTAAATTACTTAGAAGATATCATTGTCAAGAAAAAACCAAAGGTATATACTGAAGAGATATTTCAATTATGGGCCCATTTGAATAATTAAAACAATAATGTAAGAAATAATATTATTTTAACTAGTAGATTAAAATTAGGGGTGTCAATGATACTCTTTAACCATTTACTATATCCATACCGTATTCGTTAAGGCGGGTATGGCTAAGATTTTTTTTCGTTAGCTTATTGGGTATGAGTATGGGCCGGTAAGGATTTTTTTTCGTTAGCTAAACGGGTATGGGTGTGGATAAATGCTATTTCGTATCCATTACCCTATAGGGTAATTATATAAAATAATATTATATATATGATAATATTTGAGCAATAATTAGTGATGGTAAAATTTATTTGTGTGATATTTCATATAATAATATTTTTGCAATAATTAGTGATGTACATTTGTTATTTAGTGTATGTTTTTTGCTATAAGAAAATGTTAAACATATTACTTTTATTTGCATGTTTGTTATTTAGTTAAATAATTAAATTTGTCGGAATAGATATTTGTGTTTTCAAATTCTCTTACTTTATAAAAAAAATAATTTAGTTGAAATTGATTGTACATTTTTTTTATTAGTAATGTGATTGTATATGTGTGAAATGATGAGTTTTGATGTTCTATATGTAAAACATAATAAAATTAATTATTATATTACTATTATTATTCGTTATCCACCTGTAACCGTTTCGTTACCTGATAATTTTAACATGTATGAATAGAATAGAGTAAGGTCAATTCATAATGGGTAAGAGTAGGATATGAGTAAGATCAATTCTTAGTAGGTATGGATATGAAAATGCTTCCATTCTACCCGTATTGTACCCATTGACACCCCTAATTAAAATAACATGAAAAGTGTACTAGTTTGAATAGTATGAATAAATAAACTTATATGACAGCTGCAATAATCGATCAAACAGTTGTTAAAATGAAATATATAAAATTACAGATATCTTGTATTCAATTTATGTATTGTATATATATTAATTTTTTATGTAGTTTGAAAACCATTCGCTAACCACTTAGCTGTTTGAAAATTAATGGTTCAGTTTTGTCGATATTTGACCAATAACTATATATTTCTCAAATTATTCAAATGTAATATACAATCTGTATAAAATATATAAAACATATCTATATTTTTTTTATAACTATTTTATCTGTTGCGATGGTTGTCGAGTAAAAAATGGTTATCAATATATTTCTATCTTCTAATGAACGATAAAAATGTTACGTTACATATGAATTCATCCGGTTAAAAAAATGGAGAATTTCATGCATATTACTCAAAAGTTTCGAAATTACGTATTTTTCCTTTAAAATTCATAATATCATATTAAGCCTTCTAAATTCAAATTCACAAATTTATTCATTTATTGACTTTTCTATTAATACTCATTTTAAATTCATAAAATACCAATTTTACTCTTTATTAAAAAAATAAAAAATAGATAGCATGTTTAAAAGAATATCTAATTGGTCAGTTTTGAGAGAAAATGCTTTATTTTCCGTTACTTGCGACATACATAAAAGCATATGCAGAAACGCCACTGTGCAAGTAGGGAAATTGATTAGTTACAAGACATAACATTTTCTTATACAAACTACATATATATATTTTTTTAAAAGGATAGAATTGGTTAACATGAGTTTTAATACAAATGCCAATAAATTGGTTAATTTTGTAAGTTTTTTTAATTTAGAAAGGTAATATGATATACTGAATTTTAGAGAAATAGATATGTAATTCGAAAGTTTTTAAGGGAGTTAATGGAGGGAGAGGATAGGTACAATCAATACTATTTAGTTCTTACTTTCAAATAAGATTATCAATATTATATAGCTCGTCACATCAAATTAGGTTTATACCTAGCTATCACAAGACACTACTTCAAAGCTGACTAATTAATTTTGTACAACTCCTAGAAAATAAAACTACGTACAAGAAGAAATGATGAGACTTAAAATATTATGCATGTTATACGTTCAATTTTTACTTGAGCTGACCATCGGTATTGTTTTAGAAAAAAAAAAAAACCAGAGAGGAAGTGCGTGAATTTTCCAAGGGAGTTAATGGAGGGAGAGGATAGGTACTTGCAACTATTTAGCAAATATATGAACTGCATGCTTAATTTGAAAATGTAGATAATGATATGAGACTAACGATACAAATGGAGAATGTACTTAGCCTACGGGCAATTTTCCAAAATAAATAAAAATAAATAAATAAATGTAGTATGTTCTTATACTTTCCAAAAAAATATTTATTGTATTCAATACCGGCATTTTTATTAATACCCTAAAAAAAAAAATTATCAAATTTGCCCTCACCCCAAAATTATTTTTAGAATTGCCCTTACCGCCCAGCCACTGGGCGGTCCACTCTGGACACCTGACCGCTCCAGGGCTGGACGATCCACCTCCCATACCAGACCGCCCCAGGGCTGGGCGGTCCGCTATAAAACCCCTATAAAAAGAATTTTTCTCTCTCCTGACCAGCACAGTATCATTCTAACAACCCCAGAAAAGAAATAGAGGCGATTTTGAGGCTAGTAGAGGTATGGACAGTAACAAACGAGGTAAGAAAGCGAGCAACCGAGATCGTGGCGTAGCGAGAGAAGGGTCTATTAGTGATCGAGGTAAAAATGAGGGAGAAAAGAACAACTGGCCTGTATGCCGTGATCCCCGTAATTATGTGACATGTAAGATGGAGGAATGAAATAGACGACATGGTCGGTACGAAATTTCAGACGATGACTTTGTGGAAAACCCCTACGGTTTTGCTTTGAAAAAGAAGAAGGTTGATCCAGAGCCTCCAGCATCGGACGATAAGTTTGTTCTGTGTACTTATACTGGTAAGGCCACCACTTCGTCTGTTGTGACTGATCCAGATCCAGCAAATTCCGATGATGACTTTGTTCCATGCACTTTCAAGGCTCGTTGTAAGAAGTAGACTTATTAAGAATTTATGTTGTAGACTTATTAAGAATTTATGTCGTAGACTTTATTTCATCAATTTTGTGTTTGTTTATATTTTATGTGGTTTTTGTATATGTAATTAAGTATTGAAAATAACAAAACTGAAACATATAAAATAATCGAGGCAAATAAAAAATTACATAGTTCACAAACTACCAATTAGAATAGTTCACAACATACATCTAAAATAGTTCACAACATAATTTAACAAAACTTGGTAATCAGCGACGACGGCCGAACAAACTCAGCCGACGTCTGGGTCTGGGTGCAGCTGGTTGTGCGGCACCACCGGATGTCTCTGCATGGCTACTACCGGTTCTTGGGCTTTCATGAGTGCGGTGGCTACTACCGGTTGCCTCAGCAACAACTCTAGCATTTTCTCTTTCGTTGGCTTCGTTGATGTCATCTGCATTGCATTGAAATAAAATCAAAATAAAATATAAGTAAATAAATAAAATCAAAATAAAATATAAGTAAATAAATAAAATCAAAATAAAATATAAGTAAATAAATAAAATCAACCGTACCTGCTCGCTGCCTGTCAGTTGTTGAACGGCGGGCCTGATGTCCCATTCGCCTACCTTGCATCTGGTCCATGGTCATTACAGCACGCTTGTGGGGTCTTCTTCCTTTTCTGATCCACCCGCTTGCGGGCATGATTCTATCCCCAACATAGGCCGGCCACTGATATTGGTTGGGATAAGGATGGAAAGATGCACCCCAAGTACTCGCAAGGTAATCGGTACGGTACATGTGTGCGACATAATCATCCTCAGAGAAGTTTCTCTCTCGGCACACCGCAGAACAAGGTAGGTGGGCCAATTGGATTCCTTGGCAAGTGCATGTTACAGTATTGCCAGGTCCAAAAATGACAACATACTTGAACATCCTTTTCACAAACTCCATAGTCCCATCCGGTCTACGACCGGTTGGAGCAAACTCATTTGGACAGTGCACTTCGAATTCCAATTGGTTCTCCCCGTACGGGACAACTTTCATAACTGCATTTTTCTCCCTATGTTTCCTTAGTTTCCCCTCCACCCTTGTTGAAAATGTTTGATTCCTGGACAGTAATTCGAGGGCTTTAACACGCCGTGCAACAAACCATGCATTTAACTTGTAGAAGATGTCCTCTACAATTGCTGTCACGGGTAACATCCGGCTCTGCTTGAAAACAGCATTCAAAGACTCAGACCCATTTGTGGTCATAATTCCCCATCGGAAACCTCCATCACGGGCTTGCAATATCTTCTCATATGCTGGTGGCTCAACAAGATCTCTGGGATTATTTTTTCCCACCTTGAGTAAGTATGCATTTGCCTTTGGACAGTACTAAAAAAAAAACAATTTTAGATGAGAAAATTTAAGTAAATAATTCAGAAAATATAAGTCAACAAATAAAAATATACATACCTTGGCGAAATCTTTGAACATCTCTTCCACCCTTCAAGGCTTCTTCCTCCTGCAACCAATTTTGAATGTATCTGCAACCCATTTTTCGTATCTGCAGTTCTTGTGTAGGTTGTCTGCAACATGTTACATACACAGCCTGTGCACACAATCGCCGTTCGTTGTCGACCACCCGAAATCTGGGCGATCAAAAACATATGTGATTCCTTTGTGCTGGTCTGATATGACACAAAAGAACCGGTTGCCAACCACTTCTCTTCGTAAGAAACTCATGAAAAATCCCCAGTTTTCCCCATCCTCCTTCTTAACAATTGCAAAGGCCAAAGACAACAACTGGTTTTCAGCATCATATGCACATGCAATCAGCAGTCTCCCCTCGTAACGGCCAGACAGGAAGCATGCATCTACACTGATGACCGGTCTAATGTATGGCACAGCTTGAATACATGGACCGAACGCCCATGCTATGGCCTTGAATTGCAACGCGTTGTCGACATCCTCTACGCTCAGATTCCAACATTCATACTTAGTGCCGGGATTTGTACTTGCTATGGCCTGGAGCAATGGTGCAAGCAAGTTGTATGAACCATGCCAGCTACCGACCATTCGGCAAATTGCAAGTTCACGCCCTCTCCACAACCTGTTGTATTTTGGGGTGACATTGTTGTAAACGCGTCTGACATGTCTAGCGACCTCCTTAAGGCTCATTGATGGGTCATTCTTAACGTCACGCTCAATTACATCGGCAATAAGTGAAGCCGTAAGTTGTGCATGGTCTGTCCTAGATGACGCAGACTTGCATGTGTGAGGTGGTTCACACTTCTTAATAATCCATACCTCGCCCTTACCCACAGGGGTTGCATGAAGACGGAAGTGGCAATGCGCTTCGTCTGCACAAACAATTACTAACCTTTTTCGGTCCTTTTTTTGAGTTTTGCACTCCCAGTTGCCGTGAACATGGACCTCATTTATTTTCTTCACAAGTTCATCTAAGTTGGTGTAAACCTGCTGCGGAGCAAGCTCTTGATTGTATCTGACACGCGGCCCAAAAAATGTTATGTCAGCATCTTCAAAAGCAGTGGTATCGTTGAATGTGGGGGCAAGGATGCCTATCTGTCCGACCTTTAATTGGAAATCTGTCTTCCTTAGGTAAATAATCTCCATCACCTTCTGACATGTGATCAGAATCCCAATTCCGTCCCATTCGTCACCCGTTTCCAAATCTCTTTGTGGTATGTCATCGATCTCAGCATCAAGGTCAAGGTCTCTCCGGGTAACACTATAGGTATTGATGGTGGTACAGATGGAAATCTGGGTTGGATTGGGGTTTCAGGAGGAGGTGGTGGTGGTGGTAGATCGGTGGTAAAATCAGGTACATAATTCTCATAAACGGGTGATACGTGCGGTTCATAACTCGAGTGGCGGGGGTTGTCATACCTCGAGGGGCAGGGGTTGTCATAACTAGAGTGACGGGGGTTGTCATACCCCGAGTACTCCTCACCCGAGTTGTCATAACCCGAGTGATCATAACTCGAGCTGTCATAACTCGAGTGACGCGGGTTGTCATAACCCGAGTGATCATAATCTCTATTTTTTCTAGATGTTCCAACCCCAGGTTCACGCGGAACTCTTCTGGAATATAAGTCCATTACCATGGTACCCTGTGACTCAAAAGTGTTGTAAACACTCCTCCATAACCACTCATCTGTTATTGGATACCTGGTATAGTAAGGTCTACCCCCACTTACTGTGTTAATCCGAGTAGCTAAATCTATATCATACCGGTTGGGGTTCACACCGATCTTTTCATACACTATTCCCTTCAGTTCAACAAATGAGGTATTTTCATTTACCTCGAAGCCGTAGGCTGCTTCCTTAGTGTACTGTGCTCCCTCCGCACCCCGGGTAAACTTCCCGTCCACATACAGTGCAACCAACATATTTCTGTTTGATAGCTACTGTTCAAAATCGCCTCTCTTTCTTTCTCTTTCGGTTCTGGAATTGTTAGAATGATACTGTGCTGCTTAGGAGAGAGAAAAACCTCTTTTATAGGGGTTTTATAGCGGACCGTCGAGCCATGGGGCGGTCTGGTGTGGGTAGTGGACCGTCCAGCCCTGGGGCGGTCAAGTGTCCAGAGTGGACCGCCCAGTGGCTGGGCGGTTAGGGCAGTTTTAAAAATAATTTTAGGGTGAGGACAGATTTGATAATTTGTTTTTTTTTAGGGTATTAATAAAAATGCCGGTATTCAATAAATCGCCAAATCTTTGGAGAATAAATATCATTTATAACCCAGCTACCACTACTAGTACATAACATAGCTCAATCCAACTTGTTCTAAACCTAAGACAAACAAAACGAAGCAATCTTTCTCTCTCATCCCACAACTTTGGAGAAAAACCTCCGAGTAATCGAGTCATGCATCCCGTCTCTCCACTATCTCTTTTATCTCCTCTCTTTCGCCCGAATCGCTTCTCATCTTTCCGGAGAAGAGCCAGTTAATCTGTTACCTTTACACAGTATAGAAGCTGAGAAGTAAAAGAAGAAGAAGTAGAAGAAGAGAAACCGTTTAAACAAAAGTAAAATCGATGGGTATATCAAACGATGATGTGGTGTTGGAAATTCGGGAACCCGAATCAGCTGGTGAACCGAGTGTTTTAACTATTAGCTGTCCTGACAAAACTGGCCTCGGCTGCGACCTATGCCGAGTTATTCTCCTATTTGGGTTAAATATTGTCAAAGGAGGTGATTCAAAAGATTAGATCTATTCTTGTAAAAGAGAAGTAAAAATGAAACACAAAAGGTTCTCAGTCAATTGCAGCAAATTTCTTTTGCCTTGAGCTAAATCTTAAATTTTGTTTCTTGGGTTTTTCTAAAACAGACATGAGTACGGATGGGAGGTGGTGTTACATAGTGTTTTGGGTTTTGGGGAGAGGTAAGAGAGCCACACGATGGTCTTTGCTAAAGAAAAGGCTACTGCAGATGTGTCCAGAAGTTTCGATGGCACTCGTCGCCGATGAAGTGGGGGTTGTGGTGCAGAAGCCTCAGGTTTATTTTCTCAAGTTCTCTTGCTATGATCGAATGGGGCTCTTACATGGTAATTTTTACTTAGCTCGTTGAATTTGAATGTATGTTATTTTATTCTCAACTATTCTTTTGCTATGGGATAATTCTTTTTGTTCCTTTTAGCATGATCAGGATTTTGATTTAATTTGAATTGTTAAAGTTTAGGAGGTCTGATCCTTTGTTCTTGCATTTCTAGAACTATATATTTTGATTAAATCAATTTCAAGTCCAGAAAAGGGTAGCTGAATCTTTTAAGAGATTTCTTTCTTTTCTAAAAGGCCCATTGATAACTTATTCGGTGGTGAATCTCTAATGGATAACGCTTTCCTTTCCTGATATTATTCTCTTTTAAAGTCTGATATAAGATAAGGGATCTAGTTACCACAATCTTGAGTTACAACAAAGTTACCACAATCATTTTCTATATTTTCAAATTCCAAATCGTCGATTCAAACCGTTCAACATAATCTCCACAATAAAATGTGCTTCCACATCAAATTTTACATTTTTTGAATTTTTTTTTACTATTTATTAAGTATTTTATAAAAACTAGTCAAATTCAGACCATTGAATTTTGTATCCATCTTAATAAATAGTAAAAAAATTCAAAAAAATATAAAATTTGATCTAGAAGCACATTTTATTGTGGAGATCATGTTGAACGGTTTGGATCGACGATTTGAAATTTGAAATATAGAAAATGGTTGTGGTAACTTTGTTGCAACTCAAAATTGTGGTAACTAGATCCCTCCTCCTGATATAAATATAAGAAATAAATTCTTCTGAAATAGTAAAATAATCTTGAGATCCATACTTTCCTTTTCTGTTGGGCATTTAATATTTAATTGAGAGATAATTTTATTATGGCTAAATTGAAATGGGTGTATTTAGACGTGACACATCTACATGACCCCTCTCACGGAAATTTGGTATAACTGATCTATTGATTGTATTCTGTTTGTGATAATTTTGGAAAAAAAAATGATAAGATGTTACGTGTATTGATACGTAACACTTACTGTGAAAGCTATTTCTGAAAGCGGGTCTTGAGGTTTTTATTCCTTCCGTTAATTTGTATTTTTTTGCTGAAAACAGAAAAATCTAATGATCTATACGTTTGAGAAAATTATGGCTAATTTTGGAATATGTGGGTGTAGATGTGACACAAGTGTTATGTGAGCTGGAGCTAACAATAAGGAATGTCAAGGTTTCCACCACACCCGATGGCCGTGTACTCGACCTCTTCTTCATTACCGATAACAAGTCTATCTCTCTCCCTCCCTCTCTCATTATAAGATACTTGTTTGAATACATAATTATCAACGTACGTGTGTTTGTGTAATTTCTTTTTATTGTCAATATAAGCATTATCGTCTAAAAAAAAAAAAACTAGTTCTGGTGGGTTGGGTTACTTGTTGACAGCTCTATAATAAAACACATACTGGTACTGATTATTTTTACTTTTATGATACTGTTCAGGGAACAACTACACTTGAAGATGCGAAGAGAAGAGACATGTGATAAGCTGAGTTCAGTTTTAGGCGACTCAATGACAAGTTGCGATATTGAAGTGGCCAGTGACCCCATATCATGTTGTGTCAATGCTTCTTTGTCTCTTTCACCGACCGTCACAGAAAAGATGTTCGCCCCTGAGCTTCCCAAGGAAGAATCTTCTCTCTTCCCCTGCAATTTTCCTTACTGCAATTCCTCTGGAAGTGGAACCAGTAATTCGTTGTCAGTCAAGGTGGATAATCTGCTCAGTCCAGCGCATACACTTATCCAGATTCAGTCTGGGGACCACAAGGGGTTGTTGTATGACATTATGAGAACTCTCAAAGATTATAACATTCAGGTAATTTAACATTAAGATTAACTTTTTGAGTTTTCAACTTTTCATATGGTTTCATCAAAAAATTTACTGCAGACTTGACTGGAACCTGAACTAACCTCTTAGTTTGTGTGCCATTGGATGAAGGCACCCAAATTAAAGAAGGAATTATCTTGTTCAAATGTACTTACCTATTGTTAGTTCAAGGACAGAACCAATACAATATCAGTATGAAGCATTAATCATTTTGACTTACCAGTCAATTTGTCTCCAAAGATATGCTATCTAACCTGTCATTATGTTGAATTTTGATAGCTGTCATATGGGAGATTCTACACAAGCCAGAATGGAATCTGTGAAATTGACTTATTTGTAGTGCAAATGGACGGTAGAAAAATAGTGGACCCACAGATCCAGGAGGCGTTGTGTTTCCGTTTAAGGATGGAGCTGTATAGGCCATTACGTGTTATTTTAGCAAACCGGGGCCCTGATACAGAGCTCCTAGTTGCGAACCCTGTTGAAGGCTCTGGCAAGGGACGGCCTCTTGTTTTTTATGATATCACGCATGCATTGACAATACTACAAGTTCGTATTTTCTTGGTAGGAAAATATTCTCCTTTTTTGCTTATAACTTTTGATAAATAACTTGGGTCAAAAATTGGACTGACTACAAGGTAGGAGCTGGACACTGATGGTGAAATTTTGTACCTAAAAATTACTTTGCGCAATCTCGTTCTTTCCCAAAAGGTAACAGTATGCAATAAAGTGTTAACTGAAAACCAATTTTGCCTTTAACCTGTGAAGAATCAACCATGTCAAACCCCAAAAATTGATTTTGCACTCTGAGCTTAAGAGGGAAAAATTAACATTCTGAAAATCAGTAATTTTTCTCTAATCTTACAGTCAACATGTATTTGACTCCCAGACAAAAATCTGCAGTTTTGCAACTAAATATTTTTTTTTATGTTATTGCATCTTAGGCTGAAATAGGAAGGCATGTGGTTGGAGACAGAGAATGGGAGGTGTACCGGGTTCATCTAGGGGAAGACCATGAACTCTCTGCCTCACACACCAAAATTGTGGAACAGGTTACAAAAATGCTCATGGGATGGGACTGATTTATGATATATTTGTAGCTTTGTTTCTGTACAGTTTCTCAGTAGTATACGACATTGGGTAAAGTTAACCGCTGTTTTTTTAATCTTTTTTTCGTTGTATTTCTAGTAATATTTGTACATTAAGAGATGTTAGTTCACAATGTAGTTCCTAGATGTAGAAAATCTACCTAGTCAGACAAATAGGAATGCAGTAGAAGAATGCCTACGTAGCTCATGTAGAATATGTAAATTTGCAGTTGATTTAAATATCATTAGTGGCAGTTACCAGTTCTTGTACTTCGTCAAATTGTTTTGCTCTTGGATTATGCTTCAGTTAGGTATTTTGTAAAAAGAAAAAAGTGTTTTTTCTTCGAAAAACTCTTAGATTCCTAATTCTCGCTCTCATGCATCCATTATTCCATATCAAACAATTGCCGTAAAGAACGTCCGGATTATTTTTCTATTATTTTTTATACAAAAATCAAGAAACAATTAATATGTGAAATATAATAACGCATATGTACATATACCGGTCTGTATAAACTAACAGGTCCAACCCACTTATCTGCTTTGAATTCTTTTTCCTAAAGGCCTTAAAAAGCCCATTTTGTAATCAAAATTGCTTTTGAACTCATCTCTCTTTCTCTCTCTCCAATTTTCAGGAATGGTAGGGGCGATTGCGACGCGGCGGTCCGGTCACCTCCTCCCGCTCATGATCCGGTCGATGACAAGAGACCGGGCGATATGGTATTCTTCCTGGGCCGGACCGGGTTCAGGCCCGGTTCCTCCGAGCTCGAGCTGCTCTGATCCTTCCTCCAACGCTTCATCATCTGCGCAATCGAACCAGAAGAAGCTGTCGCACCGTTTGTCTGCCGTCATAGATGCCGTCAACGAGCGCAAGCTGCCTTCTGAGCTGCGAGGCAGAGGTAACGCCGTCAGGTAGGTCCGTCTCTTTGTTCACTGGTTATTGTGTCATTTTCCTTTTTTATTGAAATTGTTTTGTGTGTTTTTGTGTTTACAACTTTATGCTTAACACCTGTTTAATTGGCAGATTTATTTTCGTTGTTGGAAGCAAGAACTCATTCTCATGTGTTAGTTTTTATTTCTTTAGATTTCTCATTAATCTATCCAACAATTAACCGGGGCAGGTCATAACCACGAACTGAGATGTAATTTCTGCTAGTCAGTAGTAGTTAGCTTATATTTTTTGTGGTTCCTGTAAGAAATTTTATAGAAATCAGGATACTAAAGCCCTACTGGCGTGCCTATTGATACAAGACATGTGCAATTATGTTCATTGAGGTTATCTGATATGGTTTTGCCTGCACAAATACACACACAATAGTAAGATTTTTACCTTTGCCCAAAAGCTGCCTGTACTGATTATAGTATTCCAAAAAATTTGTTGAGGTTTCATCATTTATCTGTTCATTTATCTGTAAAAGCAACAGTAGCTTTACATGTTAATTTGCCTAGTTGGATGAAAATTGGCGTCAGATATTGACAGTTTTGTGCAAACAATCACACAATAGTAAGATTTTAACCTTTGCCCAAAGCTGCCTGTACTGATTATAGTTTTCCAAAATTTTTGTTGAGGTTTCATATTTATCTGTAAAAGCAACAGTAGCTTTACATGTTAATTGCCTAGTTGGATGAAAATTGGCACCTGATATTGACAGTTTTGTGCATTTGGTTCATCACAAACGGTTCTACCTCTGTGCACAGCGAAAAAGAAACATGCAAACAATCACACATGCGCAACCAATGTTTCAACCATTGCAAAAAAATGTTTCTTATACAGACATTTGTATTAATCTAAACAGTCTGGTGACGATTCATATCTACCAGTGAAACCAAGATTAACTAGTTTGATTTCTATCTATCTATTCTTTAAATATACTTAATCCATTTTAATTACTGACAGTCATGGATGTTATGACTAGACAACCCTTTCTTTTAATTCCTCACCAAATATCATTTTTCAGGTCAGAAACTGACATAGTTAATGTAGTGGAGCAAAGAATCTGGCATTCAATGGAAGAAGGCCACTTTGAGAATCTCCCGGGAAAGGGGAAGCCCCTCAACTTGAGCACAAACCCTCATGCAGATCCTGCAGAGGATACCCTTTACCGGATCCTCTCAAGAAACGGGTGTGCACCTGAGTGGGTTGAGCTCAATAAAGAAATCCGTGGCCTCATTGGTAGGTGGCGATTAGCCCTTGGTCGTGCCTGGGGTAGTGCCACGTGGCACGAGGAGGAGGAGGCTCTCATGGGCCAGATGAAGGAGATAAACAACAAGGTGATATTTCTTTTTTCTGATCACTTAAACTGTGGTTTCAATGAAAAAGGGTGTTTTCATAAATTCCAACTTATTTGTCACAAAAGTTAAATACTTGGGGCTTGTTTGGCAATTTTAAGGCTTAGAATGTCATAATGTTAACAGGTACTTGTTTGTCGAAAAATGGGTCCTGTAACAATGTCCTATATATCATGGCATTACTAAACAATTTTGCAACATTTATGTGTTAATTGAGAGGTAATTGTATGTTTTAGTAGTGCTGCAGGACTAAATTCCCTTTCATTTTGCACATATGCAGTAATTTGTTTGGGATTGCTTGAGTACTAACTGATTTTTTCTTTAAGAATATTATAGGTTCTGAGGTACAATTTGATTGTACCATTTGGTCGGCAAATGTTTGGGCTCAATTGGGAGAAAGAGATAGCCAAGCTAGGGGAAAACAATCTGCAGTAATTGGTATCCTCATTTTTTTTTTTAAGTCTTCCAATTGAAATAGGTTTCGCAAAACAAAAGAGTTTGAATAACAAACAAAGCTCTTATGTCCAAGATTTAGTTATTATCTGTTTATATATACTGTAAATCATGAGAGATCTTTCTGCGTCTTTTTTATTTTTATTTTTGGCACCTTATTATTAAGGTTTTGCAAAAGGGAAGAGTTGAATAACAAACAAATCCGTCTTCAGTTAACTGTTGATTGTAATGTAGTATTATCTTTAGATTTAGTTATTACTTATTTATGTAAACAAAATGAGGAAATGTTGTATATTTTGTTGTTTACTAAAAACAATATTACTTTTTAACCGATGTTTGCCGTTAACCTCAGTGGATTTTGCACATAGAGTTTAATGTGTGTGCATTACAAAAAATGCTCTACAGAGAGAGAGAGAGAGAGAGAGAGAGCCCTTGGTTGGAATCCATATCCTCTATGGTACTGGACCGTGTACAATACTGCTTGTTGCGGTACTGCACTGGATCTGAATTCCCCTTGGTTGCCACTGCCAACATTTTCAAAAAAAGAAAGAGGAGCCCTTGGCAGTCACTGCCAAGACTTTCAAGATAGAGAAATATACAGTGTGTAATTAGTCTGTTATATTCTCTGCCTTTTACAAACATTTCATCTCAGGTTAATTTTTTTTTGGTTAATATCAGTCCAAAGTTTGACCCTGCCATTATTTCCGTCTATCTATTTGAACAAAGAAATTATTTCCAATAATTAAATCCTTTTCATATTCCTCAAGCACTGGAGTGAGTAATGCCAGTCACCATCTGTAATGCAATACATGGTTGATCCACTGGTACCTGTGATTTGAGTAGAAATCTCATTCGTTATTGCACTCTTTTGAGTTGTGATTTTTAGGGAAGTTGATTTATGTACTTACGAAGTGTCCTGCTCCAAGGATCCAGTAAAGATGTAAATTCTTGTAAGATTTTTTGAAGGCCTTTGTACTTCCTGATTCAGATTCTTCACAATACAGAGGTTCTCTCTTGGATTCCATGAAACTCTTCAGTCCTTTCCATCTTTAAAAAGAAAAATAGTACATATAATAATCATGTTATTTATTCCTTTGATTAACCATGATTGGATAGCTGATCATTAAGATTCTTGTAAGGGTGTGAATTGGTTGACAACAAATTAACTTGGCAATCATGACAAATATTCTCAAATTTAGTCAAAAAAAAAAAATTAAGTTAAAATTTACAGTAATGTTGTTTACCCTATTGATTGGTTGTGTATCAAAATTAATGCAATGTTGTCAAATGTGAATTATGTAATATTCAAGTTTTTTTAATTAAAAATAGCACTACATAGGTTTACACAATCTTTTATGGGTATATGATGTGCACATAGGTTTACAGCAATGTTGGATTTTAAAATTTCAAGTCATTTTTAATGTTAGTCAAAATTGTTGCCAATAAAACCCTATTCTTTTAAAGATGCTTACCTGAGCTTCTGGATCCATGCTTCTGTTCCTTTTGTTGAGCATATCAAATCAAGCTTCAAGGCAACAAAAGAAGTGTCATAATTTTTCAATACTGTAATATGCAAATAATTAATCATCTTTTCTTTATAGTCAATTGATAATTCCACTAAGAAACCTCCAAAGTAGGTAGTTGTTCATAAGATCCGATCTTGCACTATATATGTCCATACTTTATTATAAGCTACTTTTAAAACAGGTCACATGCCTAAGTTAATTTGTTTAACCTATTGTCTGGATTTATTATAAGAACTTGCAGGTTTGTTATATTTTTTTCAGATCCAAATGATAAAAAAAGGGATTAAGTTCCGAAAGCTTACTTGGCCATTGTATACAGTTACATTGACACCAAGAGATAGAAGCTCATCAACCTGCAATAGAATTTACTACTAATCAAATCTACTTGTTGGGAAATGAATAATGTAATTAAACTTTAGAATTTAACAAGGTGGTATAATAAATTGTACCTCATTGATTCTTGGTCTCATGAAATCAGGTTTCAAAGCCTCAAACACATCATCAGATTGACCTCCCCAACTTCAAAATAGCATTAAGATAGAAAAAAGTTCAGTAAGTGAGAATAAATTCTCTTTAGTGGCAATTAAAAACGGGTCCATTTGTATGAATATAAATTCACCTTATGTTTTTTGGTATAATCCTTAGCTTTCTCCTAATAACGGTGTTCATGAGATCATCGGTGTCTCTAGTACTCGAGGCTTTGGAGGTAATATAGTTAAAATACCTTCTCCTAACTGGCTCCAGTAATTTCATATCTGTTGTAGGTTGAGATGGCAGGTCTTCATTCAAAAAGTTATAAAAATCCTGTAATTCATATTTTGAATGTGACATCACATTAATTCCTGAAAATTTTCAAATTTATCAGGAGAAAGAAGACTTACAACATAGTTACTACTTGTGCGTACAACATCTTCCAATTCATCCCATTTCTGCTCTGCTTCTTTATACTGCCCGTTTTTTAGTTGGTCTTTAATTCTTATTGCCAAACTGAATGCACAATTGTTATTGAAATTTTTTAATCGACAAATAAAAATTTCGGTAACTTTTCCTACGGGTGTAGAAATGTTAAAAAAAAAAGGAAAAACGACGAACCTGTTCGATTTTTCAGCATCTTTCTTGTCAAGCCTTGACATGTCCAAGAGTAAAGGACCCCATGACAACTAAACAAACATCCATTTAATCAATGCAAAATATTAAAATTTAGCTTAAACGTACTTTCAAATTAATTGAATTTGAAAAAAAAAAAAAAGGTTCGTCAGCACTTACCACAAAATCTTCTGGCGAAATCCAGCTATCTCCCAGAGCAACTCCTGTTCATGTACATTTTATAAAACTATCTTCATTGAAACATTTTTTTTAATTATTTGGATGAATTAATACCTCCAAATTTGAGATTTAATGTCTTTGCATTAACAGCCTTCACAATTGATAAACCAGCTGTGACCGCAAACTTGCCACCATAAGACTCGGCCACAATAAATAAAGGGCTTCTCTGCAATTCTGTATTTTTGTTGCATAGTTTTTGCAAAAGTGTGGTTAAGTCTTTTGCCGCCTCTTCATCACTTTTCACAAGTAGTTTGGTGTCTTCTACAAAGCTGTATCCTGTCCCCACTGGATTATCCTATCATAAATGAATCAAACAAATAGATAATAAAGATTATAAGAAAATTATTCTTGTAATTAATTCATCCAGTTGACATTTCAATGGAACCACTTTTGGTTCATTCTACAATGCACTTGTAAGAATGATAAGTAACCAAACATTGGCCTAAACAAATATGATACAATTTTCTGTAGTTAGAATGACAGGTAATTTTATCTTCAAAATGCTACATTGGTAAAATGTTTAACTTGGAAATTTTTCATTATTGCACAGAAAAGGAAATATGCATAATTGTATACCACGAAGAGAAGATCGGCTTTTTTAAGCCATGTCGAAGGCCGGGCATTCAGATCCAAGTCTAACGGTCCGATTTCCATGAAATTCCCTAAAGCTACACCAGAGGCGCCCTAAAATCATGAATTAATGGTAAGAATAAAATAATCTTCATTATATACAATTAAGAGACTTACCGGACCGCCTTGCAACCAAAGTATCGTCGGCCATGTATTTAGAGAATTTTCGGTTCTTCGAGGACTTCTGTAAAGCCACCAAAACATGTGTGCTTCTGCATTATACAGAAATGTGTAAAACAGATACAGAAAAGAAAGCAGGGATGAAATGAAATGAAATGAAATGAAATGGAAAAAATTAAGGATTACTTGGTCTGACTTGAACATAGCCCCATTCTTCTGATTTATCGGCGGTACCCGCGGCATTCGAGAAGTCGTTAAGAAGCAGAGAGAGAATGAGAAAGGAGAGAGACAAACAACAATAGAATTTCACCATGGTCATGAAGAGAGGTGGATGAATTGAGACTTGAGAGAGCTCTCCCGTTATAACTACCTTGACTTCTCTGACTTGTGATTTCTAGAAAAAAGGAGAGAGAGAGAGAGAAAGCTACAGGAAATGGCAGGGAGTACGTTTTACGGCAGTTGAAGAACCTTACAATCTTACATAAGCGTCTGATTTGTTTCTCTCTCATTCTCCCTCCTACTTCACCATCTGGAATTAACTATTGTACGGCGGCGACATGGATCCTAGAGCCTATAGTCAAGGAAACCCTGTTTTCTCATAAATGCCAACAAATCACCTATTATTTATTATATAATTAAATGTTTCCGTCTGTTATGCTTTATGCGTGACCTTTTTTTTTAGGATTTTTTTTAAAACAATAATTAAAATAATTAATTTTAAATAAACAACATGATTGCTACAAGATTTACAAAAATCATCAGAACCGAATTGTCAATTCGGTCCGACGGCATTTTTTTTCTTCGGACCGAATTGGCAATTCGGTCCAGCTCAATTTCACAATAAAACTGTGTTGCCTTTCGTGGAGGCTTTTTTTAGCCTGGACCGAATTGACAATTCGGTCCAGGTTTTTTTTTTTATTTATTTATTTTATTTTTAGAGACACTAAGAAGAGCAAAAATAAAGAAATCTAACACTGAAAATTTAAATTTTTTGTTTAGATTATTTGTTAAATTACTTCTTTTGATTTATAATTAGCATATTTATACTAAAACACACTAAATTACTTGAAATTATGTTGAATTACACTATATTACGATAAATTATGTTGAATTACACTAAATTATGCTAAATTACAATAACTTCGCTAATTATGTTGAAATACGGTAAATTACGCTAAAGTAGACCGATTATGTGCCATCTTTCATGAATCATAAAAAATAGTAAAAAAATTCCAAAAATAGTAAAAATTGGTATTCTACAAGTTCATTATGTAACTAATTTACTGAGCTACTTGGATTGAATAATAGAAATGAAAATCTTAATCGGAAACTTCAACTCAAGTTTTGAGGCTCTTCCCTTTGTTTTTTGGCGATTCTGAATTTTGGAATCCGGCATCATAGGCACGAACGCATGCGTATTTTTGCAAGCTTTCCGAAAAGTGGTCATTTGCTGAAATCGGACACTCGAGCGCCGTTTTATGACCGTTTGAAGTTTCGCCGTCGTTTTTCGCCTTTTCAGTAAAGATATCGTCCCTATTCATATGTAATTTACCGTAATTTACCGTATTTTAGTGTAATGTAATGTAATTTAGTGTAATTTAACTTAATATAGTGTAATTCAACATAATTTCAAGTAATTTAGCGTATTTTAGTATAAATATGCTAATTATATGTCAAAAGAAGTAATCTATCAAATAATTTAAACAAAAAAATTCAAATTTTCAGTATTAGATTTCTTTATTTTGCTCGTCTCTAAAAAAAAAAAAAAAATGCCAATTTTGGGATTTTCTATGGCTTTGTTTGTACAACCCGGTGAAATTGCGCTGGACCGAAATGCCAATTCAGTCCGAAGGAAAAAAATGCCATCGGACCGAATTGGCAATTCGGTTCTTATGGTTTTTGTAAAAAACGCTGTAATCATGTTGTTTATTTAAAATTAATTATTTTAATTATTGTTTTTAAAAAAAATCCTTTTTTTTAACCTTCTTGTACAAGTAAAAAATTCGATATAGTTAGTTGGAAGTCCTGGTTTTTGCAGTTTAATTTTGGAGTATTAATATACACGTTCAATCAGTTCGAACTCAATTCTCAACAAATTACATTTTATAAAAGTTTCTGGCCTTTCATTTCTCTTCAATCTGTTCGTAGTCATATATAGCTACGGTTTCAAGCATTTCTATTACAGTTCCAACCTTAAACGATAAAAAAATTAAATAAATTATTGATTACTTACCTAAATAAAAAAAACTGTGACCTTCTTTAGTCATATCAAAATCACAAATTACTGAAGTTAGTTTAGGATTTTGATGTCGGCGAAAGTTTAAGTCACGAAAACAACTTTATGTTCAAAAGGGTCGTCATAATATCAACAAAAGTTTCCCAAATATATTAGCAAATTTTATGTCTATGTTAGTACTTAAGTGGAAAACTTATCAATGTCACCATAAAATGCTTACCAAGTCAGCAAAGTATTATTTAGTTAATTGAAAAATATACAAAAAACAACTGACTTGAGAGGCATAAATTATTGCTTTACTCCCATCTAATATCGTTTATTAGTACTCTACAGTTAAAAACAACTTTCAGTTTAAATTTAAGAATGAATTTAAGCTCGTTTTGCTGAGTGCCTTTCTAATTTTTAATATTTTTAAAGTTGTTGGATCCGTATCTGGTTCTAACAATTCTTGAGATTTTTTAGTCGTCAAGTAGCGCCAATCTATAATTTAGATATTGACAATTCTAGATCTTCAAAGACACTTTACGTACAATATTTCATAACTAAGAATCATTAGATAGATCGAATTGCGCTGAATTTGGATAGACCCTTTAGAAAAATAACAGTCTTTTCTTGTGTTAACTGTAAGATCATATTAATATTTTAATTGAATGATTAATTTTTTTTGGAAAATCAGGTAGTTTTGTTTAGATAAAAATAAGGTTATTTTTTTCAACGTAAGGAAATTTAAAGGACATCAGATAGTTACTTCTTTTTTTTAATACCAAACTTAGTTATTTACATTTATTGAAAAGAAAAATAGTGAAGTCGTCAACTCTGAAAGAAAAAAAAATAGTGGAGTTGATTCGATTATTGTGTTGACTGAAGAAAGATTCCCTCGAAGACAAATTAATTTGGTGGGGTCTTCGTTCTCTGTTAGTCAACGTCGAATATAACTACACTACTACTGGTCTAAAACTCTAAATACAAAGCATTATAAAAGGTTCGAAATTTAGAGTAGAACGAGGGTGTTCTTGGCCTCACCAAAGTCCAGTGAGCTTAACTCAAAAATCAATTGAATTGGTTTCAAACGATACATCTAATCGTTGAAACCGATCTATTTCACGAGTGATGCATTTATATGTCAAATTTATAAATTTTTAAACTAATTTAGTATAAAGTCAAGCGGTAAAAAAAAATAGTTTATAAGTTAATATTAATATGTTCATTTTTTATTTTTTCTTATCGCTTGACTTTATATTAAATTAGTTCGAAAATTTAAAAACTTGACATGTAAACTCATCACTCGTGAAGTAGATTGGTTTCAACGGTTTAGATGTGTCGCTTGAAGCCAATTTGATGGGTTTTTAAGCTCACAAAGAAGCTTGGTGAGCTTAAGAACACTCTAGTTCTACTCTGAAATTTATTCAAATTAAGTGGATCCGACTAGCGAGACGACCCAACAGGAGCGAGCATTCGGTCGGATCGAGTTGGGCCTCAAATTCCGGCCCGTCGGAGATAGCCGTTAGATGTTTGAGCTGAATTGGTAGTCTCAGCCCAGTACAGCCCATTTGAAAAAACGATATAAAATATTATTTTCAAAGTTCTTTGAAAAGAAATGAAAGAACAAATGACCGATCCTTGTTCCTTTGTATGCGCTGCTAGTAGCAAAACCTTCCTACTCTTTCTCATCATCAATAAAATTTTAACAATTGTAAAAACATGGAAGCAATGTATATTGAAAATGGTACTTTTAGTTCTTATGCTAAAACATGATAATAAGTCGGGCTGAGCAAAATAAGCAAATTACTTTATTGGACGGATTAATTACATATGTTCAAGTTGGATTTACTTGCGTTTGACTATCTCATTCAAGGCCAATTACATATGTTTAAGTCGTTGAATGTTCGCACAGGTAGGGGTGTTCATTGGGTCCGGTTTAGTCGGTTTTGAACCGAACTGAATTAGTTTGGATCAAACAGTTCGGTTGTTTCGGTTTAATGGTTCGGTTCGGTTCGGTTTGAAATTTTTAAAAACAGAAATAACTGAACCGACCAAAATTTTTATATATTATGAATTTGGTCCGGACTGTCCCGGTTTATTTCTTAATCAATTGCTTTAAATACTTCGGTTTATTTCTTAATATCCCGATTTATTTTTTAATATCCCGATTTATTTCTTAATACCTCGGTTTATTTCTTAATATATTTTGGTTTATTATAAATCAATTGAATTAAATAAAAATTAATACATTTCGGTTTGAACCGAACAAACTGAACAAACCGAAATAAACCTTTAGTTCGGTTTGGTTCCGTTCGGTTGCAATGCTAAATCGGTCCGGTTCGATTTTATTTTTGAAACCGAATTATAACTTTGGTTTGGCTAGTTCAGTTCGGTTTCAACCGAGCCGAACCGATAAACACCCCCACGCACAGGTGCTGACACAAATTTTGATGCATCTAGTATAATTCGTACGTACAAAGTTTGATGTGCGAAAAGTATAAACTATGTACGATTTAATTTGTGCATTGTTCACTCTTTTAAATGCATCAAATTTGTGGGCATAATATTAAAAAAATGTCGTGCCGATTCTTAACTATTTTTCTTGGTAAGTGAAATTTGAGCTTTAGTTTATATTGACCTACATACAAGTTTATATATATTGACTAATAATCTATTAAGAAACTTGGAAGTATAAGTTTAACTTTATCAACATTTAACCAATGAACATACAATTTTCAAATTGCACAAAATTATATACACAAAATATCTAATTTTAAAAAAAAGACATGTGCTAGATTTTACTTTTTTTTATGTTGGCAAAATTTTAACATTCACATATATAGCAGTTGTTATATAGCCATTTCTTCAATGTGATATATATTATGTCAGTTTGTAAATTAAATGCACATTGATTAACTTATAGAACTTATTCAATCTCTTTGCTTAATACCTAAAATTGTTATTCAATAATTGAGCTATAGAAAAATTGCAAATGTGTGCAGTTGTATTCGCACAGAGTATGTAGGAGTGTTAATGGCATCTTTTTAGCCATTTACCATATCCGTATCGTATTCAATAAGGTGGATATAGATAAGATTTTTTTTTTCGTTAGCTTATTGAGTATGGGTATGGATAAAAAAAAAAATTCCTTACTAAATGGTAAGAGTATGGGTAATAACTATTTCGTATCAATTACCCTATAGAGTAATTATAAAATCTAAATATATATTCAATTCAATTTTCAACTCACATATTACTATATTAATATGTATTCGTGTTTTTTAATTTTCTTCATTTATAAAAAAAACAATTTAGCTGGAATTGATTGCACATTTATTTTTATTTTTTATTACAAATGTAATTATATATGTGTGAAATGAATGAGTTTTTTATACTTAATTGTAAAATATAATAAAACTAATTATTATATTAGTATTATCCGTTATTCATTCGCTACCGTTTCGTTACCCGATAATACTAATGAGTAAGTGTAGAATAGAGTAAGATCAATTTTTAATGGATATGAGTAGGGTATGGGTATGAAAATGCCCCGTACCGTACCCATTGACACCCCTAAGAGTAGAGTGGGAAAAGTGGCACAGCGGAGCCGGCTCCGTCACAGAACGGCATGGTTACGGCACGGAATGGCATGGCACGCGTGTCAGTTACGTGCCGTGACTCGTGTGTCCCTTGCCGTGACCATTCGCATGTCGTGCTCATCTTTTGAAACTTTGGCACGGCACGGCACGACACGTAGTAACGTGAGTTACGTGTAATTAAGACCATTAGATATTGATTTAATGATAAATCTTGAATAAACTAACCTAAATTATGATTAAATTATCATGCGAGTCACGTATGGTCACGACATGTTTAAGCATGGCATGAGTCACGTGGCGTGACCATTCGCGTACCGTGACCACTCCTTGAGATTTTGATCACGGCACAGCACGGCATGTGATCACGGCACGAGACCAAAGTCACAGTGTATTAATCACGGCACGGCACGTTTTTTCCACTAAGAGTATGTTTCCAATTATAGTATATACCCACTGGCACATTTTTATATATCTACACATTTTACCACAAGGGAAATTAACGAGCCACAAAAATGATAAATAAAATGCAAAAACCAATCTTTGGTAAAATCCGAAAACGCTTGGTTTGAAAACATCTGGATGGACATCTCCATTTTTCAGCGAGTGGAGAAAGCCTCTTAACAAACAAATAAAGTTCCGCAATTGCAATATGTTATGTGCTGACTGCTCAGAGAAAAACCCGCGTCATTTTTATTAATATCCATAGTTAAATAGAAATTAATAAATATATCCAGCTTTTTTGAGTTTCGATAAAAATATTCGTACTGGCTATTAAATTACCGGTTTTGGATTTTTTGGCCTACCGATCATTTAATGACCGGTACCCTTATTATTATTTTTTTTAGAGACACTATGAAGAGCAAGATACTGAAATCTAACACTAATAATTCGAATTTTTTATTTAAATTATTTGTTAGTTTACTTCTTTGATGTTAATTAGCATATTTATACTAAAATACGCTTAATTAATTGAAATTATGTTAAATTACGCTAAATTATGTTAAAATATGCTAAAATATGGTAAACTACGTCTAAATTACATATGAATAGGGACGATATCTTTACTGAAAAGACAAAAAACGATGACGAAACTTCAAACGGCCATAAAACGACGCTCGAGTGTCCGATTTCAACAAATGACTACTTTTTGAAAAGCTTGTGAAAATACGCATGGGTTTGTGATTGCTATGCCGTTTTTCAAAATTCAGAATTGCCAAAAAACAAAGGAAGGAGCCTCAAAACTTGAGTTGAAGTTTCCGATCAAGATTTTCATTTCTATTATTCAATCTAAGTAGCTCAGTAAATTAGTTACATAATGAACTTGTAGAATACCAATTTTTACTATTTTTGAATTTTTTTTTACTATTTTTTATGATTCGTGAAAGATGGTACAAAATCGGTCTAATTTAGTGTAATTTTGCGTAGTTTAGTGTAATTTTGCGTAGTTTAGCGTAATTTACCGTATTTCAACGTAAGAGCAAAGTTATTGTAATTTAGCGTAATTTAATGTAAAGCGTAATTTGACATAACTTCAAGTAATTTTGCGTATGTTAGTATAAATATGCTAATTATACATCAAAAGAGGTAATCTAACAAAAAATTCAAATTTTTAGTGTTAGATTTCAGTATCTTGTTCTTCACAGTGTCTCTAAAAAAAAAATTGAGGGTACCGGCCATTAAATAGCCGGTAGGCAAAAAAAATTCAAAACCGGTTATTTAATGACCAGTACGGATATTTTTATTGAAATCCAGAGGATCTGTATATATTTATTAATTTCTATTTAACTATGGATATTAATAAAAAATGTCGGGAGAAAAACACCGGTGGATGACAAAAGGTTGTAAATTGCATTAATTTGAAAAGGAGCCTAAATATCTATATTAAAGAAAACATATATAATATTGATTTTTTTTTTTAAAGTTCTAGCATACATTTAATTTTAAAGTCACAACCGGCCTTAATAGATGGAAATAAATTAATCTGCTGCGATCCTCTGGGATCGCAGGTTCTGCGATTCCAATCTCAACCGTTCACATGTTTCGAGCTTCGTTCACAAAAACTGACTTATCTAAAAAATTCGGGATTTTATCGTTTGAATGGTTGAGATTAGAATCGCAGCAGATTGCACCCCTTAATAGATATCACACATTCACATTTTATTTCATTCAAGAATAGAGTATTTTTTTTTAAAAGTAGGAATAATTTTAAAAGGTTTACTAATTGGAGATAGAAAACATTCTACATTAAATCTCTAGCTAGATCTGGATATGAGAAAGATTTTTCAACAATCAAGATTTTCTTATATAAATAATATTTAATTTGATGCCATATTACTGAACAAGTTTTTTTTTTGTCTTTCACATATATTATCTATTTCATGATTAGCAGTAAATTGCAAAAGAAGAAAGCAAAACACATTCTGACAAGTCACCGAATAACTTACCCAATGATAAAAGAAACAGCGATGGACATTGGCTTTACTTGTTTGACACTGGACTCAATCATAAAATAAGAATATATAATTAAAATTATATATTTGGTTTGAACAAGTTCGATAATGTAATACTATGAATACAAATTACGATCTTGTGATGAAACTTTTGTGAATGAAAAAAAAAATATCGTATAATATGGTAATAATTCACTATTATTGCCAAAATCACAATTTTAAATGATATATTGTTACAAACGTAATATTATAAATCTCTATTCTTATATTAAGCACGCAAAATGTCCTAATTCGCCAACGGTTGTGATTAAAAGATGAAATTTCAGATTAAAAATCAGCCTTCCAATCAAATAATTTGTTTTCTTTGGATTCTACGTATCTTTTTTTATTTTTTTTATGTGTAAAAGTCTAAATTTATTTACAAGTATATATATATTTTTTTTTCTGCTCCTGGTTTATTTTCAATTTTTAAATGTCATTTAAGAAAAATTTTAGTTGATTTGTAATGTCTTCATTTTTTTCATTTTATGTATCATACAAGGAATGTTATTTGTTATTTTATAATCTCATTTAAGTAAACATGACTCTATTATATATTTTAGATTCACGAATGCATATAAATCCTAGAAAAATGATGATAACCCTTATTTCAATAACAAAAGTCATAATATGATAACAACATATAGTACAACTTATTTTAATAATATTTTTTTTTCTTTTGTTTTCTCGTGAAGCAACATAATAAAAAAAATTGTTATGTACCAATACAAATATAGCTCATAGGTTTTTCATTAAAGAATGAACTTTACATTTGTATGAGAAGGAATATGTTGATCTATTTTTTTATTGTTGAATAATTAGAATTTACATTGATTAAAATTTTTATGAAAATATGTCACTTTGTATGAAATTTCTTTTGTTCACTTATAATATAACCCCGTTGCAACGCACAGACACAATACTAGTAGCGCGCATACTAGAATCATACAATTTATTAATATTAAGTATTAAATATTAATTATATATATAGCAATATTTTCGATTGTCATTATATATTATATATGATATATTATAAGGGATCACTTAGACAATTATTTTGACAATTTTAACAAAAATTTTCAAAAAGAATTCTAATAAAATTAAAAAATTAAAAAAGTAACTTTATAGGTGTATTTGTTATTGGACAGGGATAGTCTAACAATTCAATTTTATTGTTCCATAATACATTGAGAATTGTTAATTTCGAAATGTTCAAATTTTAAACCACTTGATACGAGGAATTATGCATTAAATTTCATCATTTTTAATAAACATGATATATGGATAATACATTAATACGATAATGTCATAATATTAGATTTTACATTTAATTTTGTTTTTAAGAATTATCAAAATTGCATAATGCTGAATAATCGCCAAATGGCAAGGTGGTCGAAGTACGTGCTTCACAAACATGCAATTAATGTTTTTAAATACGGTTTTCTTCATATATGCGGAAATCACTGCATATTGCATATACAATATGCAGCTACATGTGCGGATTTTAAAAGGAGGATTTATATATATACACACACACACACATTATGTATATATACATATGCGTGCATTTGAATTTATTTCTATATAAATTCAAGTGACAAATTTTTTATGCAACAATTATATATGTGGATCTATTCTAAACTATGTTGCATGGATATGGATACGGATATCATATCGGATACGATACGGATACATCGATACTATAATTTTTAACAATTTCAGATACGATACGCCTATTATATATTATTTTAATTATATTATTAATTCAACACTAATATTATATAAATTAAATATCAAAATTTCTGGATAAGATATTTTATACAAGTTACATATATAAGCTACTATGTTATAACAACAATTAAAGTTCAGCGGTTGCAGTGGTTGAGGCGCATGTTGCATTACCCTCAAATCCTTGGTTTGATTTCCATTTAGAGTCTAGAATTTTTGCTCAGTTCCCGAGTCTACACGCGCTCACGGATCATGGTGCACACAAAAGTGAAATGGAGAGAATAGACCGGTCCATGCGCGGCTCACAGAAGGAATCAGAAAGCTTCTGCAGGTGTATCCGCTCCGTATCCGAGCAGAGAGGAGCTGTATTAGCGCGTTTGACTGTATTAGTGTTAAGGATACGTCACGTCATCGGATACGCCAGCTAGCGTATCAAATACGTATTGAGCCATATAGTACGCATATCCGTATCCAATATGCATCTGACACAAATACAGAGTCTAACATAGAGTATGTATCCGAGTAACATAGATTCTAAACAATAAAATAAATTATACAATAAGCAATTATAATTTTGAATTGAATCCGCATAACACATTAAATTTTAGTTCCATACACTAAATACTAAATTTTACATTCGCATATGCAAACCGCAGATACGGTCGCATATTCAAAACTACATAAAACAATTACATGATATTCATAGCACAACTGTCGATATATTTAGTGTCCATACATATTAAAAAGTAATTATATTCTACGAGGTTACACCAACAAAAAAAAAGTATTTTTCATATTACCGACGACAATATCGTCCACGATAGCAATACTCGGACAGATACTATTCCATTCTAGCACCTGCGTGATAACTGAGTATCGAATAATACGCAGAAATGTTGGAGCTTCAATTCATTAGGAAATTTTTACTGGGAATTTATAAAGAATTGGTCGTGCCATTGTACAAAAATGAAAGAACGGCACTGATGCAAAAACATTTTCCATCTAGAGATCCTAACAATTTACCTGTAGTCGCCAGTCGCCACGTATCCAGTACCCTTTCATATTATTGCCACCTCTTCTCCACGTGTCAGCCTCACAGTATCTTCCAGAAAATTACCGTGTTATTGTTATCCATTTGCTGCCTCTGAGTTGGCCCCCACTTTTTTCATCTTATATAAACTCTGCTCGGTGAATACTAAAAGTAAAAACTAAATAGTAGAACATATATTGACCAAAACAAAATCCAAGAAATGGCGCCGAAGAGGCAAAAGAAATCGATAGTGAAGACGACAAAGGTGGTGGAGGAAACCGTGAAGGTGGCGGTTGACGAGGATGAAGGTAACAGCGAAACTATTACAGTATAGTTACTGTTTAGGATTTACAGTTATAGATTCTGTTGTATAAGAGTAGCTTGCTAAGTAGTTGTAACTAACCAGTAACAGACTGGTTTAGCTCTATAGTCAAACTCTATATAAACAGCAGATGTACTCGATACTAGATTGAAATGAAATCATTTTCCAATATCTCTATTCTCTTCATATCTACTCTCTCTCTCTCTCTGACTTGTAAGATGGTATCAGAGCTTGATCCCTAAATCAAGATCAAGTCTTTTTCTTGTCTCCATGGCTTCCGACGGCTCTTCAGCTTCTCAGGCCACCTCTATCTCTCTTCCCACCCCTGATCCAGTTGTTCACATCACTATCCCAGTCTCCACCAAGCTTGATCGCCAGAATTTTCTAACCTGGAAATCTCAGATTGAACCGATCATTGATGGATTCGGGTTAGCACAATACCTCTCTTCTTCTTCTTCGCCACCTGATAAGAATGTGGATGTCTCTGGCCAATCGGTTGCCAATCCGCACTATCTGACATGGCATCGCCAAGATAGATTCTTACTAGGCTGGCTCAGGTCCACGATTTCTGGACCGATCCTCTCTCAGTACGTCTCGTGTCAGACATCCCGTGACTTGTGGCATTCCTTGCACACGGTCTACTCAGCCATCTCGTCGGCACGAATTATGGAACTCCGCCGCTTACTCCAGACTACCTCTCGCGGTGGTTCTTCATGCAATGATTATTTTGAGAGAATGCGAGGCATTTCTGATCAGCTTGCGGCAGCTGGAGATCCGATTCCCGATCAGGATCTGGTTCGATACATCCTCAACGGTTTGGGAGCTGATTTTAATTCCTTTGTGGTGGCTTTGACCACTCGCTCTACCCCTGTCAACATTTCTGAGCTCCACGCCTTCCTCCTTACTCACGAGAACCTTATCAACTCTCAGCATGCCGCCATTGGTGCTGGTTCTTCGGATCCTTCTGCTTTCTATGCCTCTTCGGGTAGAGGAAGGGGTCGTGGCCGCTCCAACAAAGGAGGCCGTTACACCAGAGGCCCGAATTCTTACTCTTCAGGCCCAAACCCGAATCCCTACTCTTCTTCAGGCCCAAATCCTAAACCTCCTTTATTGCCTACTCCAGTCCAAGGCAGAGGTGGATCGGGTCAAGGTCGTGGTGGATCGGGTCCTGCTTAGGGCCCAGGCTGAAATGCATCTCCAGCCTCCTCTTTTGCTACTGATGATGTTCCTACTTGTCAGATTTGCTTCAAAAAGGGGCACGGTGCATTGATTTGCTGGTATAGATATGATGAAGCATATGCTGCTGCCTCTCCTGCTCAAGCCTATGTAGCCGAACCTCCAGCTCAAGCCCTTGTTAACACCACTACTACTTCTCCAAGTGAGGCTTGGTTCCTTGATTCGGGGGCTACGCATCATGTCACGGCCGATATTAACAACCTCTCATCTTTCACTCCTTATGTTGGCCATGATCACCTTCAAGTAGGTAATGGATCTAATCTTCCTATTTCACATCTTGGTAATTGTGTTTTACCTATGGCTCATGGTGATTTGCATCTCAAAGAGGTTCTTCATGTTCCTCTCATTACCAAAAATCTAATTAGCATTTCACGGTTTACTCGTGATAATGATGTGATTATGGAATTTCACCCCTCTTTTTGCATTGTTAAGGACCGCCTCACTATGAGACCGCTTCTTCGAGCGCACCTCACTAGTGGCCTTTACCAATTGTCTTCTCCACCTAGAGCTTTCCTTGGTGAGCGTGCTTCGGCCGATTTATGGCATAAACGATTGGGACACCCTTCTTCTTCTACAACTCATCATATAATAAAGTCTCATGATTTACCTATTTTTTCCAATAAATTGAGCTCTTGTGTTGATTGCTCTAAGGCCAAGGCGCATGTTTTGCCTTTTTCGCTTTCTTCTTCTTGTGCTTCTTGCCCTTTAGAGGTGGTTCACTCCGATTTGTGGGGTCCCTCACCTATTACTTCTTCAAGTGGATATAGGTATTATGTACACTTTATTGATGAGTTTTCCCGATTTTCATGGATTTATTTCTTGCATACAAAGGATGAGCTTGTGAGTGTTTTTGCCAAATTCAAATCTCAAGTTGAAAATTTACTCTCTTCTTCTATCAAAACACTCCAATCCGATGGGGGTACCGAGTATAAACCTCTCACTAGGCTCTTTCCCCAACTTGTGCATCGCATCTCATGCCCATACACCCCACAACAAAACGGTTTAGCGGAACGGAAACATAGGCACATTGTCGAACTTAGTCTTGCAATAATGTCTCATGCATCGATTCCATCTACTCTTTGGGATCATATTTTTCAAAGCGTGGTTTTTCTAATTAATCGCTTGCCTTCTTCTAATTCTCCTCAAATCTCACCCTTTACTCGACTCTTTAACAAAGACCCGGATTATAGATTTTTTAGAGTCATTGGCTGTCGGTGTTTTCCTCTCTTGCGGCCTTATAATTCGCATAAATTACAATTTCGGTCTTTACCGTGTGTATTTTTGGGGTATTGTCAAACCTTTAAGGGGTATAAATGCCTTCATTTACCCTCAAACAAAATTTATGTGAGCCGTAATGTAAAATTCGATGAGCATATTTTCCCTTTTGCCGAAACTTCTATCTCTCTGCCTGAGGATTCTTGTTCTCTGGAGCATCTCGCTGGAACTTCTTCACAGCCCATTACTCTCCTACCTGATGCTACTACTCAACCTCAGGTTCGGCCTTTACCTCCTCTTGGGCCGACTTCACCTCTGGTTCCACCTAGGCCTTCTCATGGGCCGCCTTCCCCTCAGGAGCAGCCCATTTCTCAGGATCGGCCTGCTTCTCCTTCTACTAGGCCTCCTCTCCCCACTCGGCCTTGTTCTCCTGCTGGCCCTATACCCGAAACCTCTCAGCCCTCTTCTCTTAGTCAACATCATATGTTGACCAGGGCTAAAACAAACTCCAGAAGGCCGAAACTTTTTCCTGAGCATGTGACATTTTTAACTTCCACTCATGCTATGCCTGACCTAGCCTTGGCTGAACCAACCTCCTTCTCTACTGCCAACAAACTACCTGAATGGAGATTAGCAATGGCTAATGAACTTAGTGCGCTTGCACACAACAATACATGGGATCTCGTGCCTCCTCCTCATGGTCGGAATGTAATCGGGTGTAAATAGATTTTTAAACTCAAAAGGAAAGCCGATGGGTCTATCGAGCGTCACAAAGCAAGGCTCGTTGCCAAGGGATACACGCAAGAAGAAGGCCTCGATTATCATGAGACCTTTAGTCCCGTGTTACTATTCATGCTAGGTCTTCTCTTGCCCTTCATGCCTATACGGATTCCGATTGGGCGGGATGCCCGGATGATCGCCGTTCTACATCGGGGTTTTGTGTTTTTCTAGGCTCCAACCTTCTCTCTTGGGGTTCCAAGAAACAACAAACCGTTTCTCGCTCGAGTACCGAAGCCGAGTATAGAAGCATGGCCGTTGCTTGCATGGAACTAATTTGGCTGCATCATCTCTTTAAAGAACTCCACATTGCTCTTCCCTCCAAACCGACCTTGTGGTGTGATAATCTCGGGGCAACCTTTCTCGCTACTAATCCGGTCTTTCATGCCCGTACTAAGCATATTGAGATCGATTTCCACTTTGTTCGGGAAAAAGTCGCTTCTAAAGAGCTATTAGTTCGGTTTATTTGTTCAAAGGATCAACTAGCCGACCTATTTACCAAGGGCCTACCATCTCCTAGATTGCAGTTTCTTCGCAGCAAGCTTCACCTCACTGATGGCTCTGCTTGAGGGGGGGTATTACAGTATAGTTACTGTTTAGGATTTACAGATATAGATTCTGTTGTATAAGAGTAGCTTGCTAAGTAGTTGTAACTAACCAGTAACAGACTGGTTTAGCTCTATAGTCAAACTCTATATAAACAGCAGATGTACTCGATACTAGATTGAAATGAAATCATTTTCCAATATCTCTATTCTCTTCATATCTACTCTCTCTCTCTCTGTGACTTGTAAGAGAAACTGTGGCGCTCGAAAACCCTCCTACTAGGGTTGTTGAAGTCTCCGTTGAAGAGAAGAAGAGTGGCGTCGAGTCTGTTACAGTTGTGATCTCTCCCACTACAAAGAAAAAAAGGGGGGAAAGGAAAGAAAAGGTGAAAAACAAAGGAAAAGAAGAGCCGGTTAGGATTGATGTAGAACAGGGAAAGGGAGGAGATAAAGGAGAGCTAAGTAGTAATGTGGTAGGAGAACAGAGTAAGGAAAGAGAGACAGGGAAGGGAAAAACTATGAATGTAAGCGAGAAAGAGATAGAAAAGCCTGAGGAGAGAGATTGGGGAGAAGTAGAGGGAGAAGATGGCGGGGAGAGAAACAATATACAACGCCAAAACGGAGCCTCTCCAGAGGAAATAACGGACATGGAAACTCAAACCCCAGAACTGGGAGAAGGTGAAGGAGAAGTGAAAGCATCAACAGAGAAGTCGAAAGATGATCCTTTGGCAGAGAAGAGAAACACAACTGATGAGGCCGAGATAGAGAAAATGGAGACAGAGAAGACGGGTGAACCGGAAACCCCTAAAAAGGTTGAGGTAAAGCCAAAGAACAAAGGCACTCCTGAGAAGAAGAGGAGAAAGGGAAGGAAGAGAAACAGCATACCGAGCAGGGGTGATATCGGTATGGGTGGCGTTGGCGGGTACAAGACATATGTGTACCGGGTGCTAAAGCAGGTTCACCCGACTTTGGGCATGTCGTCACGTGCCATGGATGTGCTCGACATGATGATGGCTGACATGTTCGAGCGGCTGGCAGACGAGGCATCGAGGCTATCCAAGTACACAAACAAGCAGACGATCACTTCGCGGGAGGTGCAACATGCAGTGAGGTTGGTGCTGCCCGGCGGTCTGTGCAAGCATGCGATTTCAGAGGGCACCAAGGCGATGTCCAAGTATATGGGAGGATAGATAAGCTTTGAATCAGTAGTTGCACGTGTATATGTAGTTATTTAGTTACTACTTGGCAGTCTGATTTGGGTATTTCTGTTCGGCTTTTTGTTTAGAAGTGGCTGATATGGTATGAAATTAAAGGTTTTGACTCCTTTTGACAACTTCTTCTGTTGATAAATGACGAGGATCGCAGCAGATTTGTATCCGTAGGAATGTATTTAATTAGGTTTTGACTCCTTTTGACAACTTCTTCGGTTGATAAATGGATTGAGATAGTTGGGAGTGGAAATGGACATACTGTTCTAGGCTTTCAATATCAAAAAGTGTCGTCCCAGTTTTATACATCAACAGTGCCATCAAATTACGGTGTAGTTTGCCAGATAAAGCCCATTGGTATAAGTTCGGGCTTTTTATAGCATGGGCTTTTGTGGCACCAGGTTACTTTGTGTAGAATTTTGTACTTCTGTTTTGTCAATGTTATCAAATCCAAGCTCGGTTTGCTTTTAATTTTTTTTATTGTTATTATTTTTCTTATTATACAATTACATTTTATAGATATAAAATGTATTATAATGTTTTTATAATAAAAAAATGTATGCAGAACAAACGCATTTTGAAAGATATATGTTTACTATTTTGACTTTTTTTCAAAGAACAAACCGCACGAAACTGGATGAACTTTCCCCAAAAGGAAAGAAAACACAAAATGCCAAGTTCGATCAATTATTTGAGTGTTGAATTCTAAACACTTGCTATGCCAAGTATTTTTATAGAAATAGTCCGATGCTACTTCATAACTGTTTGTTTTACAATTAGAGATTTTTAGGATGCATATTTTAATTATTTATGCTAGAAAATCTATTGCGATTGAATTTTTTTTTGTGGGCCATCTAATTACCTCTATTTTAATCATTACAAAAGAACAAAGTAATTCCAGACCAAATGGGTAATGATACCTTTTCTATTGTAAATTAGGTAATCTAAAAAACGTAAGATACATATTGCAAAATAGTTGTTTCTAGACTGTCGCATCAAACACTAGGCAACAATAAAACATTCATTTGTGTTTTATAATATGCAAACATGTAAAAGTCAGAAGCTTTACAAAATATTTGTTCTCGTCTGATCAAAATATGATGGAGTTGTCAAATAAAAATTTCGGGTATAATTTCAGCCGTTAGATGACCAGCCCTGATCCTCAAACGGCCCAGATCAAATAATCTTAAGTCGCTTATCAATACCATCCGTCCGATCTAATTTCTTAGGATCTTCTGATATATCTCTCTCTATCTCTAGAATAAAACCGCGCATGCCAGCATGTTGTCGTTATCTCAGCAAGTGCCTCCGGATACTTCACTTTTCCGATTTTTTATCTTCTCTAATTTTTTTTTACTACATTTTGGCTTTTTTTTTTTTTTTGAGGATATACATTTTGGCTTTTGTTAAACAAACAGGAGAGAAAAGGACAAAGGAAAGGGATCGAATAGTCAGACAGAAATAAGACGAGGCGTCGGTGCCGTGCAGGCAAATCTGGAATCTACTGTTTAATTGCACGCCAAATTTCGTACAAGTAATCAATATATAAATATCTTGAATTTCTTTGTTTTTGCTAGAAGGATTTTTCAAATTTGATCAGGAATTCGGAAATCGTATCAGTGCAATTTCTGACCGTGTGAAATGAGATCTAAATCATTCATTTTAATTTCATACGAACCCCAAAGCGAACTTCCTGTAATTTAAATAGGTTTCAAAATTACTTTCATTCGGCCGGAAATATTCGAAGTATCGCAGGAATACTCACTCAGGAATTCAGACCGACATTTTTATTAATATCCAAAGTTTAATAGTAAATAATATTTATGTCCAGAATTCTGAGTTTTCACCAAAAATGTCCAAGCCGGCCACAAAATAGCCAGCTTACTTTTTTTTTTTTTAAACCCGTATTTTACCCTCATCTCTCAACCGAATTTTCTCTCTTCTTTAAGGTAATTTTTTTCTTATCAAATTTAAATTTAAATTTATTTAATTTAGAGTTTAGGGTTTAGGGTTTAGAATTTAGAGTAATTTGTTGTAATTTAGTGTAATTAGCACAGTTGACCATATTTTTCCGGTGCAATTTCTTCTTTTTCTTACAATTAAATACTAGAAGAACAGAAAAATAATCAAAATAACTGCAAAATACATAATAAGAAGTAATCTAATATGAAAATTGGAAAGAAGGGTACGGTCAAAATTGAATGTTACCAAATACCGATTAAATAATATAATTTCAGGTTTAATTTCAGCCGTTAGATGACCAGCCCTGATCTTCAAACGGCCCAGATCAAATAATCTTAAGTCGCTTATCAATACGATCGTCCGATCTAATTTCTTAGGGATCTTCTGATATATCTCTATCTCTAGAATAAAACCGCGCATGCCAGCATGTTGTCGGTATCTCAGCAAGTGCCTTCGGATACTTCACTTTTCCGATTTTTTATCTTCTCTAAATTTTTTTTACTACATTTTGGCTTTTGTTAAACAAACAGGAGAGAAAAGGACAAAGGAAAGGGATGGAATAGTCCCGAAATTTTTATTTATAACATTTTAAAAAAAAAAAATTAACCAAATAACTACGGTTTTCTGACAATTCTAATTCTAGCACGGCCGCAGAACACCGGAGCGGACCCATATGAGGGAGGCCGCAGAATGCCGGAGCGGACCCCCATATGGGGCCGCACTATGCCGGAGCGGCCCCTGTTTTTTTTTTTTTTTTTTATCTGATTCTGAAGTTGATTATGATTTTGTTTTGGAAATTTTTATCAAAAATGTAAAGTTTGTACTGGAAGTTGTGTGTAATTACTTATGTTTGAAATGTCGTTTAATCTGAAATTGTTGTTCGTCGTTTGTTTGATCAAAAGAAACATTACAATAGAACAAGGAGCCATATAAAGAAGCATACAATAGAACAATGCTAATTTTATCGGAAATTACAAATACGTCTAATTAACTGAAAATAAACAACATTTTTACGAGTATAATTAAAAAAGCAACATTAACTCTCAATCTCGTGCAGCTCGAGCAGCTCTGTTTTATCTTTCTTGTGTATCTCGGCCGGCTTGGTGTCATCTTCTCCTATTATGTAGAACGTCCATCCACATCGGAATTCTGTTGAACAGCTCGAGCAGCTGTCTTCTGCCCACAGAAATATTTTTATCCTGTGGAACAAGGACCGGGCCATCGTGTTGAGGCCATTCCGACTGATTTCCATACACATGCCATTGAGCGCTCCATGTGTTGATCAGTGTATGGATGTGATAGTAGTGACTTACAAAGACGCCAGGGTCGATACCTCGGAGACGACACACGGACAGAACATGAGAGCACGGTATTCTCTCCAATTGAGGATTCTGGCACGTGCAAGTTACCGTGTGATCATCCCCGATTATCACCGTGTATTTGTAATTGGCCTTGGTAAACCGACCAGAATCGTCAGGTATGAAAGCGTGAACTCTCTCATGTGTGGAGGTTACCTCGAACTCGTTGTTGTTTCCAAAGCCCCCCAGCGTCTTCATTTTATCGGACCTCTCGAACCGTTTGTTGATCAGCTACGAAAAATTAAAAAATAATGAAGAAGTCAGATTTTTTTAACAAAATTTATTAAAAATTATGAAGAAAGAACTACAAATAAAAGTACCTGATGCACACGACACGAGAATTGTTGACATTGACTGACTTCCCATTCCGCTTTGGCCCTCCTTTGCGCAAACCATGTCATACATTTATAAAAGGTGTCTTCAATTATTGCTGCAACCAGTAGCTTACGAGAGGACTTAAAGACATTATTAAGCGACTCGGACCCGTTTGTAGTCATAATGCCCCAACGGTAACCACCGTCCAGTGCTTGGAATATCTTCCATGGTTTGTGGCACTCGTTCTCATCTTGATCCAAATATTTACCCACACCGTCCAGCCAATTGAGGGCAATGTCACATGCCTGCCCCATTGCTTGCATTCCTTGCTCGTATCTCCTCATCTTCCTCTTAGCCACACATATTCTAAAAAAACGGATTGCCTTATCACTGCAACCGTTCTTCTTCATGTTCTCGGCTATGTGAGTAGCACAAAGACGGTGAACACATTGATCCTCATCCTCCTCGTTCCACCCCATATCATCTTGTCTAAACACCTTCTTGATACCCTTTTCCCTATCAGTGATGACACACATGAATCTGGAGCGGATTACATTACGGCGCAACCATTTCATGAACCACGCACAATCGTCATAACTCTCTAATTCTACCAGTGAAAAAGCCAACGGGAGGAGCTGGTTTCAGCATCGTACCCGGTTGCAATCAACAGCTTGCATGTGGTAAAACAATCAAATTAATTTTGTAAGAGCCGAAATCAACTAAAATAAATAAAGTGAAAACAATCAAATTATAAATAAAGTGAAAACAATCAAATTAGTTACCTTTATACCGGCCTGACAGGAAACATGCATCAATAGTGATGACCGGTCTGATATGTTGAAAAGCAGCTATGCACGGTCCAAATGCCCAAGCCGCCCTATGAAAATACCTCCATGGTCCAGGTTCACCAGTGGGAAATGAGGTCACCTCAAACAATGTTTCTGTCAATAAATTTGAAAAAATAAGTTCAATTTTTGATTGATAATGAAATGACGTAAAAAATAAAGGAACAATGTAGTACCTGGGTTACTTCTTTTGATTGCCTCCAACAATGGAACTACAAGAGAGTATGACCCCTCTCAACTGCCAAATTGACGGGCTATTGCCAACTCACGGCCACGCCATAGTTTGTTGTACGCCGGTATCTGACCGTTGTACCTTTCAGCAACATCAATTCGGACAGCTTGAATACTCAAGTCGACATCGTTCCTCATGTGAGCGGATATACACTCGGCAACCATAGTAGCTGACAACTGGGCGTGATCTGTTCTTGTCGCATCCGCGTGGCATGAATGTTGTGTTGGGCACTTGGAGACACGCCATTGTGTTCCATAATCGGTGGCCCTTGCGAGTATGTAACACCCACAGTAACTGTCCTTGCACTTGAACCTAATTCTTGTGCGGTCACTGTGCGTATTCCCTATCTCTTTGTTGCATAGGATGTGAAACCTGGCAATTGCGCTCTTATTTGCCTCTTTTGAGTCATATGTTTGTCCCTCGGACAATTCATTCTCATACTCTGCCCTACTTCCAAACAAACCCGAATTGGCTTCCATAAACCCTGATGTGTCGTTGAAAGCATGAATCGGGTGATGAAACCCGCGATCCATCTTGAAAGTCCTTGGTAGTCCGAGCACAGGCCCGGTATCTTCCTGGTCAGAATGATCGCTCATACCCTCAGGATCAACATGACCCCAATTTTCCTCTGCCTCTAGTATTTCCGGATCCACTTCTTCATCGATTTCATCCGGATCACAAGTTTGACCCCAATGAGCGGTCCGACTAGATGAAGGCTGGTCAGTCTGGGAAGGGGCCCGACGAGAGGGTCGGTCCCTCTGAACTGGGGCCCGACTACTGGACGGTTGGTCAATTTGTACAGGGGACGGACTAGAGCCGGATGAGTTACCCCGACTACGACCCTGGATTAACCTCATAGCTGGGTTCGAACGCCGGGCTCTGGTAACCTCCACATATAGGTCAATTATCTTGTATGCACCCCCAGAAAAACTCATGGTTTGGTTGTACAATACCTGCCAGACTCCCTCATTTTGAATTGGAAATAGTTGGAACCAGGTTTGTGCTGAACTAGTCGGCATGCTAATTTTGGCATCAATTTTAAGGTCATACTGACCCTGATCCAACCCCAAATTCTGACATATACTTGATTTAAGTCTCAAATAATCAGTACCCGGCAATACCGATCACAGTAACAGGTCCAATACTATAGTAAATCCCATTAGGACCTGTTAAAACATCCCCACCAGTGTAGATGGATACCATAAGAGCCATTTTTTCAATCCAATACAGAAGAAACCTATAATTAAAAATTAACTAAATTAATTATTTTAAATTAATTATTCTAATTTAATTATTCTAATTAAATTATTAATCTACTGAAATAAAAATAAAAAATTTAAAAGAAGAGAGAAAAAACTTACAGATCAGAGAGCTAACTCAGGAGAGAGAAGGTGTGAGAGTGTGGAATGAAATTTCGCTGTCATTTTTGGGATATAAAGAACAGGGGCCGCTCCGGCATATAGCGGCCCCAGGGACCGCTCCGGCATTCTGCGGCCCCATATGGGGGTCCGCTCCGGCATTCTGCGGCCTCCCTCATATGGGTCCGCTCCGGTGTTCTGCGGCCGTGCTAGAATTAAAATTGTCAGAAAACCGTGGTTATTTGATTAATTTTTTTTTTTAAATGTTATAAATAAAAATTTCGGGGAATAGTCAGACAGAAATAAGACAAGAGGCGTAGGTGCCGTGCAAGCAAATCTGGAATCTACTGTTTAATTGCATGCCAAATTTCGTACAGGTAATCAATATATAAATATCTTGAATTTATTTGTTTTTGCTAGAAGGATTTTTCAAATTTGATCAGGAATTCGGAAATCAGATCAGTGCAATATCTGACCGTGTGAAATGAGATCTAAATCATTCATTTTAATTTGATACGAATCCCAAAGCGAACTTCCTGTAATTTAAATAGGTTTCAAAATTACTTTCATTCGGCCGGAAATATTCGAAGTATCACAGGAATACTCACTCAGGAATTCAGATGGTAAAAATGTACTTTTTCTTATCTCTCTCAATTCATCCTTCTATTATTCTTTTATTTTGGGCTCTTTACTTTATTTGATTTTCTTATCTTTTTTCCCCGTTCTTTATTGAAATTCTCTTTTGTTTTCCCTTTTTAAACTACACAGAGTGATTTAGGAAGATTTTGGCCTGCAAAATACATGCAAAAAATTATCTCAAAAAAGTGTAAGCTGTTTATTTTCCATAATTCATTTTGTAAACTGATATTGGCAATCTAATAGTTTCAGAATTGTTTTGCAATATAATTTTCAGACCTATTCTGATTGCAATTATTCTTTTCAATTGAGAAATGGTAACAATGATATTGGAATGCAAGAAGTGAAAATCCACAACTTCCACCTCTTAGTAACACGAATTCATATCCTTTGTATTGTATTACTACAGAGGCATTGTTCTGTAGAGTGAAATGATCTGAACTGTTCTTGTTATTTTGTACGAATCTCAAAGCACAAATAATAGTGGCTCCTGTGCTATTCTGAATAGACACTGTTTTTGAGTTAATAAGAACCCGTAAAATAGTGAATCCCACCGTACAGTACTATAGAGGATACACATTCTAGTAACACCGGGGCATGTTACTTACCCCAACATTTTTATTAATATCCAAAGTTAATTAGAAATTAATATTTATGTCCAGAATTCTCGAGTTTCGCTAAAAATGCCCAAACCGGCTATAAAATGGCCGGCTTACTCTTTTTTTTTCTTCTTTTTATTAGAGACACTATGAAGAGCAAAATAATGAAATCTAACACTGAAAATTCGAATTTTTTGTTTAAATTATTTGTTAGATTACTTCTTTTGATTTATAATTAGCATATTTATACTAAAATACACTATATTACTTGAAATTATGTTGAATACACTATATTACAATAAATTATGTTGAATTACACTAAATTACGTTAAATTACAATAACTTCGCTAATTATGCTGAAATACGGTAAATTACGCTAAACTGCACAAAATTACGCTAAAGTAGACCGATTTTGTGTCATCTTTCATGAATTATAAAAAATAGTAAAAATTGGTATTCTGCAAGTTCATTATGTAACTAATTTACTGAGCTACTTAGATTGAATAATAGAAATAAAAATCTTAATTGGAAACTTCAACTCAAGTTTTGAGACTCTTCCCTTAGTTTTTTTGGCAATTCTGAATTTTGAAATCCGGCGTAGCAGGCACGGACGCATGCGTCTTTTCGCAAGCTTTCTGAAAAGTGATAATTTGCTGAAATCGGACACTCGAGCGCCGTTTATGGCTGTTTGAAGTTTCGTCGTAGTTTTTCGCCTTTTCAGTGAAGATATTGTCCCTATTCATATGTAATTTACCATAATTTAACGTATTTTAGCGTAATGTAATGTAATTCAACATAATTTAATGTAATATAGTGTAATTCAACATAATTTCAAGTAATGTAGTGTATTTTAGTATAAATATGCTAATTATAAATCAAAAGAAGTAATCTAACAAATAATTTAAACAAAAAATTCGAATTTTCAGTGTTAGATTTCATTATTCTTCGTAGTGTCTCCAAAAAAAAAAAAAAAAGTATTAAACCGGCCATTTTATGGCTGGTTTGGACATTTTTGGCGAAAGTCGGAAATTCTGAGCATAAATATTAATTTCTAATTAACTTTGGATATTAATAAAAATGTCGGTTACTTACCAGCACATCTAAATTATTGTAATCATCAATTGTTGACGAAATGTGAAAATTATAACTCCTGCCGCAAAATAAGCAAAAGTGAAATAATTGATATTCTGTGATTTACTAAGGCCAATTCCAAATGACTTTCCAGTGTCGTTCCCATAATTAACTAATTCTGTACTTTAAAAGACTCGTATATTTTTCTTGATATATTGCAATTGTTTTCTTGACTACATGTACTGTATGTCTGTATCAGGTTTGTCTGATTTGATATGCCTCTACTTATTATTGCTTTAGCAACAATGTTCTTTTTAAACAAGTGGTGGGATCTGTGGAACTTAATATTACAACCACTTTAGAAAGACATTTTTTCTATACTAGAAAAAAAAAAGAGTAAGTGTAATTGTTCTTGCCAGCGCAAGCATCTTGGACCAGAAATTAATAAAAGATAAGTACATGTTATATGGGATAATGGGAATAAAGCCCACTTGATCTTTGGAATTGGAATCAAACCAAAAGGGCACCAAACAATCACACGGATCAAGCAAAGTGGTCCGCAAACACCCTGTAAAATGGAAGACTCGGATCAGAAAGCAACTCGATCAGGCTGGTGTCACTAAAGAATGGTTTGCTCTTTTATGGCAAATTAAAGTGCGGTAACATGGATTTAATACCAAGTTTATGAGCTTCGTTTCGGTGATCATTTCTGTGTGTTAATGTAAGTAGCATGACTCTTATTTCAACTTCGTTTTAGATTAATCAACCAATTATTTATTTAACTCCAAACTAATTAACCCGCAACACAGATCACCACAAGATCAGTGCTAAAGAAGGAAATAAAGACCAGGATTAGCCTTATTAGGCCTTCGCCAATTATGGAATTGAAACTTGGAAAGCGATGAAATTAAACTAATTGTTGTATTTAATAATACAACATACAAGAAAAAAATAAACTTGTATTTCCCGGCTGGTGCAAAAATGCATTTTTTTGCTGATAACTTTGCAGCCTTTGTGAAGATTTAAAAAGAAAAACCTTGTATTAGCATGCAAGTTAATTATTACTAACTACAAACATCTAGCGTCTCTCTCTTTGAGAAAAAAAAATTCAATCCAATTCAATATTTTTTTCTCATCAAGTTATACTGAGATGTGAAAAGAAATTGAAAAAACTACCTATTTCCACATCACATAAATTTTCAATGGAACACATTTTGAGAAATAGGGGTCAATGGGTACAATACAAGTAGGGTGGAAGTATTTTCATATTCATACCTACTAAAAATTGATTTTATTCATATCCTACTCTTACCCATTAAGAATTAACCTTACCCTAACGATACAGTAGCAGGTGAATAACGAATAATATTAATACAATAATTAATTTTATTATATTTATAAATAGAACACAAACTCATTCATTTCACACATGCAATCACATTGCTAATAAAAAAAATGTGCAATCAATTCCAACTAAATTATTTTTTTATAAAGCAAGAAAATTCAAAAACACGAATATATTTTCGAACAAATTCAATTATTTAACTAAATAACAAGACTTGCAAATAAAACAATATATTTAATATTTTTTTTATAACCAAAACATACAGTAAATAACAAAATTACATCCATAGTTATTGCTCAAACAAAATACCACACAAATCAATTTCACCATCAAGAATAACAGATTCTGATATGGATGAGAATGCTCCATTAACTTCATTGGAAGATACATCTGTTCATAATATAATTAAGTTAGAAAAATGAAAAACATAGAAAAATGCTACGCATATCAATTTTGCCATCTAACTCTTGCCAAATTGGAAGGATGAATCTATCAGACTAATAAAACTTCATACCATTTTGTTAAACACGCATATCAGTTTTAAAAATTATATTTTACTTACAGTATTTGATTTTTTTTTTGTGATTATGTTTCAAACCAAGTTCGGAAAACGAGGAGACACGGCCACCGTAAAGGATCGAAGTACAAAGCCAAATTAACACTACTAGAGAAAATCGAAGGGGAAACAAGAGCAAGATTGTCACAGATTTTACTTACCACTCTTATGATTAAGTAAAACAGCAAGAAAATGAAGAAGGAAATAAAAAATATATCGGACACAATATTTCATATTTGGGATGTGCTGGAATAAAAGAGGTACATTTTAAGAGCGCTGAAATGGAGATGAATTTATGTGCTAGCTGCTTAGCTGGAAGGTTAATTGAAAAAATAAAATATCCCAAAATTATATGGTTAAATATAGTATTAGTTTTAATGATTACTTTATAGGTAACGGGTATGAAATAGTTATTACATGTATTTTATCCATTTAGCTAATGAAAGAAAAAGTTTATATGTACCCAATAAGTTAACAAAAAAAAACTTTACTCATACGGTCATACCCACGTTATCGATTACGATACGGGTCAGATAAACAACCAAGAGAGTACCATTGACACTCCTATTGAGAAATTTATTCCAATTAATCTAAAATCCCAACATTTCTTGCGGGATTGGTGCAATCCGAACAGGGCTAAACAAAATCTTTTACTGGAACTACCGGATCTGATCAGTGCATGAAGAATGGAGAGAAGTCAATGTCCTTGGATACCATAGCAAGCGCCAATCCGTTTCCTTCTTTCAAAATTTCCTTGGGATGTACAGTACTGCACGTGTCGCTATCTGATCAGGATTTAGTCTATCAGTCTCGCAATTCCACCTCTAGGGGATGGTGGACAAAGGAAGGATCATAGTGGGGTCCGCCTGCCAGGTCTCTGCTCTCTTCGTTCTTCTCTTCTCAGCTTCTGTGTACTGTCACATAAAAAAAAAAAAAGCTTCTGTGTACTGCGCTTGCCACTCTGCCAGGTTTGCTAATTTGTTCTACACGAATGTACCGTTCCCCCCACCCGTCGCGGTCACTGTGTACCTCTTTTTGCTCGGCCTCCAGTACCTTTATGCTCTCAAATACTGGAAATAATATGTTATTTTTTTAACCCTACTGTATATGTTTTTGTTATTTTTTTTAATGAAACATCATAAGATATATATTATATTTAAAATTAAGATCATATATATTTTTTTGAATAGACAAGAATATATAATTATGCATATATAACTTCTTATTTTATAGGTCATGTATATAACAAATTGAAATTTAAAGAACTTACAAAAAAAGAAATACATATAACCTAATTACTAATATGAGGTATTTTGTGTATAGATATATAAAAAAAAATTGACCGTATTTACAAGTCCAACTACTTAAAATCCTTAGATATGTCCACGAGAAAAATTGAAAAAAGATGGATGGAGGTCACATGCGGGAATTTTTTTTATAAACCATAATTAATTTTTTTTTTTACAAAACCAACATGATTACTTTTTTTTTTACAAAAATCATAAGAACCGAAATGCTATTTAGGTCCGTTATTTTTTTTTTATTCCGGACCAAAATGACATTTCGGTCCGGTCCCCTTTTTGGATTTTCTATGGTACTGGTTTGACAAGTTTTCATATGAGCCGCCACAGAAAATTCAAAAAGGAGACCCAACCGAAATGTCATTTCGGTCCGGAATAAAAAAAAATAACGGACTGAAATGATATTTCGGTTCTTATGATTTTTGTAAAAAAAAAATAATCATGTTAGTTCGTAATTTTTTTTTTTTAATTATGATTTATAAAAAAAAATTCTACATGCGGCATGCCCCCTCAATAAATTGGAAACTCGTGTTTTCTTCTTATTCTATGAATATTTTCTTTAATGTCATCATGACATTCACAGTTTCACACTGTACTATTTTGCTCGCCTATTTTTATCCCTTTTCCCTACCTCTGAGGCGTATCTTATAAGCATCCTATGATCACTGCTATCGGATTCGGATATGTATATGATTACTTGCTTGAAAAATCGAAAGCATGGGTCAAGTGTAATAGAGATCAAATCTAGAGTGAGGCTATGGTGCTATGCATAGCACGGATGGCTAGTGTACTACGGCTCAATATGGTACTTTTTAAAATCCTTACAGTCGATCCGAACCGTTCAATGTGATAACCATATGAATATGTACTTGCAAACTAAATTTTATATTTTTTCGAATTTTTTTACTATTTTTTTAGATAGGTAGAATTTTGATGGTCCAGAATTTTCAGAAAACACTTATTTTTCTACCTATCTAAAAAAATAGTAAAAAAATTCAAAAAAATATAAAATTTAGTTTGCAAGTACATATTTATATGGATATCACATTGAACGGTTTACATCGACCGTTAGGATTTTAAAAAGTACCATATTGAGCCGTAGTACATTAGGCATTGGTGCTATGCATAGCACCATAGCCTCACTCTCAAATCTATTCGGCTCTCTTCTTATCTCAAAACTAGGATTACAAAAAAAAGGGAGATCATTTTTCCCTATATCTGCCACCTCCTACAGTATTCTATTCACAATTATTCACCTTTCACCGCTCTGCCTTTATCATAATTAGTTCTTTCTTTTTTCTCATTTTTAATTATTAAATTACTAAATTAGAAACAATTTTTTTTTGTCAAACTTATCAAGTTAATTTATAATAGATCCCACCCAAAAAAAAATTTAATTTAGACTCAAGTTTTAACAACGCTGTAAAATGTAAAAGAGGAGGGTTCTAATACCTTATGTCTTTCATACATCATCATACCTCATATTTTATATCTTCATTTTCAAAGTCCAATCTGTCGATCCAAACCGTTCAATATGATATCCATACTAAAATATGCTTGGGATGAAATTTTATAATTTTTGGAAACTTTTTACAATATTTTTAGATAGGCAGAAAATCATTGTTTTTGAACGGTTCAAATACAGTGATTTTGTACCTATCTTAAAAAAAGTAAAAAATTTGCAAAAATTATAAAATTTTATCCACAAGCATATTTTAGTATGGATATCATGTTAGCAGTTCGGATCGACAGTTTGGACTTTAAAAACGGAGATATACAATATGAGTTATGATGAAATAATTGTACTTCATGAATGCTGGCAGCCCTAGATAAACTATCGTCCTAATGTTATTTTACATTGAGGAGGGTACCAATACCTCATGTCTTTCATACCTCATTATAACTCATATTGTATATCTTCTTTTTTAAAGTCCAAACTGTCGATCCGAACCGTTCAACATGATATCCATACTAAAATATGCATGTAGATGAAATTTTATAATTTTTGCAAACTTTTTACTGTTTTTTAAGATAGGTACAAAATCACTGTATTTGGACCGTTCAAAAACAGTGATTTTCTGTCTATTTAAAAAAATAGTAAAAAGAATCCAAAATTATAAAATTTCATCCCAAGCATATTTTAGCATGGATATCATATTGAGTGGTTCGGATCGACGGACTGGACTTTGAAAATGAAGATATAAAATATAAGGTATGATAAAATATAAAAGACATGAGGTATTGGATCCCTCCTCTTACTGTTAAACATGAGAATTGAGATTGTGGTGTATTTGTTTTTTTTTTTTTTTTTTTTTGAAAAGAGGCATAAAGATGCCCATTTGCATTAGCAAAATGAAATTGTGGTGTATTTGTGATTTCAGATAATAGATAAATAGAGACAAAAGTCTACTATAAACATGAATTTAATTTGTTGCACCAACTTAAATAATTTTGGCTTGTCAGCAAATTTTATTGAAATAAATTTCTAAATTACCATAAAGGGAAGGGTGAACATGCCATAATAAATAAATAAATCGGCTACGCATCCCAAAAAAAAAAATCGAAAAATGAATAACAACATTATCAACCTATCTAAAGACAGTGTAACAAATATCAGTGATTTAACTCACCTGATTTGAAATTCTGGACCGTTCAAAGCAGTGATTTTCAACCTATCTAAAAAAATTAGTAAAAACAAAATCCAAAAATATAAAATTTAGTCTGCATGTGCATTTTCACATGTAGATCATGTTTAACAATTCAAATTAATTTTTTGAACTTTAAAATAGATATATGAATTCATAACATGATTCGATCTGCAATATCCACATTACCATAACCTCATTCTGTATTTTATTATTGTAAATGTTGGCAAAAGCGTCTTTTTTATAACAAAAAAAAATTTAATTGAGGGGAAAAGGGATGTATCCGTTGGTCACGCTTGTGTTTCTTTTGGTGGGTAGAAGAGTTAGATTTAAGCCAGCTAACATTCAACTCTGAAATTAATGTCTTGGTCCGTGATTTAACTCTGTACGTATTACATCTTGTCCTCTTGATCTATGACTCCTTTCGCTGTCAAGTAAAAAAGGTCAAATAAATACTACTTGATGCGTGCCATATCAAGTAAAACAGGTACCTTCCATAAAATAAACTGTACAACTGAACTAAGCAAATTATAATTTATGATGAGTGAGGCTATGGTGATATGCATGTTACACAATGATTTGTGTTATGAATTTTTTTTTTTGTTTTTAAAGTTTAAACAATCAATTTGAACCATTAAACATTATTTTTTTTCTGAAAATGTTCATGCAAACCAAATTTTACATTTTAAAAAAATAATTTACTATTTTTTCAAATTGGTAGAAAATCCCTTGATTTAAAATTTTGAAACATCCAAAAACATTGACTTTCTACTATCTCATATCTCATAATATAGTAAGAAATTCTAAAAAATATAAAATTTAATTTACAAATATATTTTAATATAAAAATTATGTTTAACAGTCAACTATTTAAACTTTTAAAATAAAAGCAAAAATCTATAGAACGATTGGTAATATGGATATTACCATATCCCCAATCAGTTATGAAAGCAATATGACAATTCTTTGTTAAAGTTATCAGTGACTGATGTACATACACCTACCAGTTTTAAAAGCAAATTACCTGAACTGCGAAATTGCGAATGCGTCTAGAGTACACTAACTGACAAATTTATATGGAAATATGTAAGAGTGAGACTATGGTGCTATGCATAGCACGGATGGCTAGCGTACTACGGCTCAATATGGTACTTTTTAAAACCCTAACGGTCGATCCGAACCGTTCAATGTGATAACCATATGAATATGTACTTGCAAACTAAATTTTATATTTTTTCGAATTTTTTTACTATTTTTTTAGATAGGTAGAATTTTGATGGTCCAGAATTTTCAGAAAACACTGATTTTTCTACCTATCTAAAAAAATTCAAAAAAATTCAAAAAAATATAAAATTTAGTTTGCAAGTACATATTCATATGGATATCACATTGAACGGTTCGGATCGACCGTTAGAATTTTAAAAAGTACCATATTGAGCCGTAGTACACTAGCCATTAGTGCTATGCATAGCACCATAGCCTCACTCAATATGTAATATATAGTCCGTGCATGCCTTCTATTTTCTTGTTACTTGTAGCTAGTACAAACTTCTTCATATTTCAGATTTTAAACAGCTTGCTTTTTTGAGAAAACTTCCATTAATTTTATTTGCAAAGTAAAAGTCAAGTCAGGTGAAAATCTAATCATTAGTGCTATTGAAAGGTATTATTTGCAAAGTAAAAGTCAAGTCAGGTGAAAATCTAATCATTAGTGCTATTGAAAGGTACCTTAGTTGGTGGAAGTATCTTGTATAAAACAAAAAAATGTAGATATTTGAAGTATCGCCGTATTTTTCTGGTAAAAATGTACATTGTAACTTTAAATGGTACGATCGATAAGTAGGACTGTAGGAGCAGATCTATGTGTAGCCAGGAGTATTCAATCACCTCCATGATTTCATAATTATTAATCATATATATTGAATTTTTTTTAAATTTTTTATATATATCAGTTCCCCTCATATATTATCACATATATATTTATTTGTAATCTAGTGTTTAAAATTCTAATTTATTATTGCGAAAACTTAGGTTCAAGTTCTGCCCATGCACTAGCATTATGCATTTTAAATGTTAACCCCCCTATTTAATTTTTTAGTATAAGAAGCAAAATGAAGGTATTTCGGTCATATATAAAAAAATTTAGCAGAGTTGATTGAAGTTACAAGAAAATTCGAGTTTTGGGGTGATTTATAAAAACAAAGAATTTTATAGGTGATTGTTAAAATTAGAAGTTTGAATAACTAATTCTACAATTCAAAAGGTTTGAAAGGACTGAAAGCATGGCTTGTTAAACATTTTCAATCTGTACAGAGCTTGAGCAAAATTCAAGAAGAGGCCAATTAATGTATGCAGCATAATTTTTTTAAGACATTTCAACTTAAAACTAAGGTTTAAAGAATGTCAAACTAGTATATATTTAACATACTATATACTACAAATCTTTGGTTCCTTATTCACGTATATATAGTTATTAATTCAGAAATTTAAATAGCTGTCATATATAGCGGGACTATTTAATATATAGACGTTATGTTGCTATACATGCAACTCAAGTTGTGTAATTTAGTGTTTTTATCGATGGCGATCTATTAAGTGGCATATAGAACAAGTAGCGGATATTTTAACATTAATAGTGGATTTTGTCTCACTAATTTAGTGGATTTTTTAAAAAAAATTCCCTGTTTTAATTTTCATTATTAAACCCCTAATTTATATTTTTCCTTTTTTTGTGACAACAACTACTATTAAAGCATATATGGTTAAAATACTTATATTTTTATTACTTTAACTAGATACTATGTAATGTGATATTTTATGATTTGTTGTAATCTATTGCACAATGTTAATTTATTTCTTAATCATCAATAAAATAAAATTGTCAATATTTGTAAACACTCCATATAGATTATTAATTAATTTTTAAATTCACTCTAATTTAATATGCAATTCATCTGATTGTAGAGATGTCACATATAATTTACGTTTATTGTTTTGAACTTTTGATAATAGTTTCATCGTTTTACATGGTTGTTAAATGAGTTCCTTCTAAACATAATTTTATTTTATTTTATTTATTATCTTTTATTTTACTTTGAAACGGACATGAACATTTTTTTAATCACATTTAAAAGTATGTATTTAATTTGCATTCGAAAGAGTTATGATTGCTCGTCGACGGGCAATCATAACTCTCTCACAATAAATATAAAAAAATGTAAAACATTTACAGAATAAAAGGACAGATTTTTTTTAAATCAAAGTAAATTATATTGATTAATTATCAAATGGAATTAAACTATAAAATATGCTAAAATTGGATGAATTATGTGTAAATATAAACATTAAGATAAAACTAAAATGATAGGATAAGTTATTATGTTAAAGAAAAAAAAATCAGCACTTTATTTTTAGAAAAACTAGTCAATAAAAGAAGAAAAAATCTAGGAAATAATTTTCCAATATATTTTCAGCTCAATTTTATTTCAAAAACTTGAAATATATGTTTTTGTAATTTTGTGCTTAAATTTCGATTAAATATCTGGTCGTTCTTATTGGCTTGAAGAGAGTGCATTAATCTGATGCAAGAACAAGCGTCACAGGAGAACTGGAGAACAAACTTCAGATGTGGGCCCAAAACCACCTTTCATTTTGGGTCGCAATTTATGGAACAGTAATAACAAACGCAACGGGTCCCCAGTTACTCTATTTAAAGTCCTTCCGGAAATGAAACGGTATCCTATGTAGGCCGTTTTGAATCGGTCCCAGGCTCTATCTGACGGTTCTGATCACGCCAAGCCGTTCTAACCGCCAAATGTTTACATCTTCTCCTCCAATTCTGATTAATGGAGACGATCGATACTGTATAGGTTCAAAGGTAAGCGTTTCTCCAGTTGTGATGCAAAATGGAGAGATAAATATGTTTTTCATTTATCCAAAAGGGTATCCTATGAAGACTGTCGGAAAGAATAAAGGTCGGTTAGCCTGGACGGTTCACCTTATGTTAAGATAGTCTATTTGTTTTCTTACTGGGTGAATGCCTCCAAAATATCTTGATTAATTAGCGCTAATCCCTAGATCAGGATAATGAAATAAGATGGAGAGACAACGTACCGAGATTTGATGGTCTGTCTTACGACGAGAAAAAGGAAAAAGAAAAAAGATAACTGAGATAAGGTAGCTTCTAAAGGGTCCCACTGATTAGATAAAAGTAAAAAGCTTAGGAGATCATCCTTGGAGAAATCACATGCAACTCAGCCTTCTCTTGAGGGAACGAATCTAATCTCACTATAAGAACCGAGAGAGAGTTCCTTGGTAGCTGCTACCAAGTTCTCAAAAAAAAAATAAAGAACCGAGAGAGAGAGAAAGAGAGAGAGGAGAGAGAGAGGTTTGAGGTTGCTTCTACCTCTATTTTCTTTCTGCTTCCATGTCGGTTTCATCAGAATTCGTGCTAAGGCCAATCCTGACCAGCAATCAAAGGAATGGACCTCCGAATGAGGAATCTCAGCCATCCAAGAAAGAAGAGGAGAGAGAGGAAGAGTGTGAAACGCCAAAGGGAGAAGATAGTAGAATTAGTTCTCCATTAACATGTTGTCCTAATCCACCGAGAAAAAGGAGATGTGTGGTGATTGGCAAGAGAATTCCGCAAATTGAGGTCATGGCGGTAGAGAAAGAGGAGATGGATAGGCTGTTTGTGAGAAGAGATCTAGTCGGGTGTGGCATGTCGGTGAAACCTGGATCCAAGAGGAAAAGGTGCAGTGTAAGTGATGAATGAGATCTATCTTTTATGTCATTATATTTGTAATCTGTCTATCGATTTCTCAAGTTCTTAATTGTGTATGGTATAGTAGTATGGATTTCCGTCAATTTTTTTTATTTTTTGGTTTTGGTTGGGATGTAAAAGAGATAATTCTATATATGTACTTATGTGAAAAGATAGGAGGGGGGTTAGGGTTTGATAGTTATATGGCGTATTGTTGTAAGGTGCAAAGGAGATTGAGGTCACGTTTTTGTAGTGATTTTTCATCAATTCGTGGAGGAGTTGTTCTGTCTTCTTTGTACTATATAAATTCTTTGTTGAAGAGTAATTATTTATTTATTTTTTTGGTAAACAATTAATTATCTTTTTATTGTTGAAGACTTGAACTTGAAAAAATCAGGGTTGAACACTAGGTTTCTCTCTCTACAGTAGATGCGCACTTGGCCACTTGCGCAATATTGTTGTTAAGAATTAACAATTTTGTTTTTCAAACTGAAAAATAGTTAAATATGCTTCATGTTTTGTCACGATTGCAAATTCCTTTATCAGCATGTTCTGTCAGTGTCAGAATTACAAAATCCTTGCTCAAATCTGAAAGATATTGAACTCTCATCTGCTGTTATGCACTATTTAATAGCTCGCTTTTAAAAAAGCAAAAAGAAAATTTGTGCTTTTGCTCATTTTTTGTCGATTTAATGGGTGTAAAAACTATTTTTAGTTTTTAAGAATATTATTAACTATTGAAATAATTAGAACATATATAAATCGTAAGAATTTTAAATTTCAAAGACCCTGCTCTTAAATAATTAGACCTTGTAATATAAATAGCCATTTGTAATTGAAAAAAGACACAACATATCAATATACAATATTTTTTCTCCTCAGCTGTGCATCTCTCTACAAAAACAACAGTATCCACTGTCGAGAGAGAGAGTACAGTTGACAGACTCTGTCAAGATTTTGAGAGAGAGAGAGAGAGTAATTTGACAGCCACTGTCAAATATTTCAAAAAAGAGAGGCTAGGGGGTTTTCAGTTTTGGTTTCAGTTAGGACATTTATTGGAGCAGTTAAAACTTGACAGAGTGATTGACACGTTTCATCAACTTCCCCGGATTTGTTAAAGATGAAAAAAAGGAAGATAAGGAAAAGGAGAAAATTAAATAATGTAAGCACAAAGAAGCATCTGCGTTTGGAAGTAAGCCTAGATTGTATTATACGCGACAACTCGGGTTATAATTGATTACACTACTAGCTGAATTTATCTTTATATGTATGAAACAAAACAAGTACATAAGCACTATATGTTTCGGTGAACACAATGATTATAAATAAGGTTCACTATATAAGGGATTGCACTGCACAGACATCTCTGTAAAAAGATTGTCTACTTCATATTGACAATGAAAATTAAGTCTATTCAAGCTAGAGAGCAAGATCAATGATGTTTTACATGGAGAGTTTTTGAGATATCTGTTAGCATGAATGATGAATCTCATATATAGCAGACAAACATAAAAATCCTTATTAGTAATATTTTGCTCTGAAAAATGATACAAATTCATATGAAAACTGTTCATATTTTTGCCAGTACCAAAAGAAACTAAGGATATTTTTTTATGTTTGCAAGTACCAAAAGAATATACGTCACATACATACAAAACTGCCAAATATCCCTAGCCTAAATTTGTTTAAAACTACAGAACAAACTTTTTTTTTTTTTAAATTAGTAGGAGAAAAGCCTACTATATTTCATTAAATAAACCAAAAAAGTACATAGACGGGAGTATATACAAGACAGAACAATCTAAATTACTTTCCTTTGTCTTTCATTCAATTAAAACTGTCAAATTATATGTATTGAATTTTAGTGTCTTTAATTTCAAAAAATAGCCAGATATAGAGTATACCTCAACACATGTGCTTGGGAGTATGTGCCATCACATATTGAAGACCATAAACCTGACAATATTTTTTGAGATTAATTTTAGTATTCTATCCAGGCGTAGAAGATGTTGATATATATGATTTATAATATATGAGATTCTACCCACTTGTAGTAGATATATATATTGACTATCAAAAAGGTATTGGAATTAAATATCTCATTAGTTCTATAAAAAAATGGAGTGAATCCAAACTAGCATGCAAATCTGATCAACTTATCTCAGATATCATGGTTCACATGGCAACTAACTAATTAACTAATTAAAATGGGCAGTTTGTGCAGTTCTCTGGTTGGACACGGTGCAGTCCGACTGATCTAACTCAGACGGTCTAGTCTAGGTCTAGGGTAATAAAATTGTCTAGCTGCAATTGTACGGGTCTGAAACTCTATTTAAAAATGTCACAAATCCACAACTGGTATAGAAATTCTAAAATAGGAAAGGGTTAGTTGTAGGTCCAAATATGGGCCTAAATTATGCTTTTAGCAACTGGCACATTCTCTTTCTCAGTGAGAAGTGGGCCCCGGCCCAGTAATAGTCCAAAAAAGATACATGGAGAGAGGGTCCGAGGGAGGTAGATCAGAGCTAGTATTAAAAAAAAAAAAAAAAAAACAGAGAGAGATGGGCGTAATGCAGTCTGTTGCATGGGATTCTGTTTCTGTGTGAGCTAGCTATTTATTGTTGTTTTGTTTTTGTATGGTTTCCAGAATGCATATAGAATTAAAGCAGGTTGGATTCAGTAACACAGAATACGGAAATGACATGAGAACGGTAAGGTCAATTTCTCATGTCAGAAATGACTCATTACCTGGGTATCGTATTTTTCTCATAAACTAATGTGGCCCCCCTTGTTACCGTGTGGGTCATGATATTTCATACCAAGAAGTATGCTTGTCAAAAAGTTCTTCGAAAACTTTATAAATTATAATTTCTCATCATCTACAATCATGATTGTCTGGTTTTAAACAGGTGATTCATCAAGAAAATTGAACAAGCAAAATAAATTTATTCATGTAAAGATGGGTGGAAAGCATAGATATAACTGGAAAATTGAGATTTGAAAGCTGAATAAGTGTGAATTTGTAGTAATAATTTATAGGAGGGTCAGAGCTGTGATCCTGACTAGTTGGATTATGGATTAGGACTTGATGTAAGAATCTGGCTAATATGCTACGCGTAGCATAGAGCCCCTCCGTGCTACGGCTCAATTTTTGAGTTTTCAAAATCCTAACGGTCGATCCGAACCGTTCAACATGATCTCCATATGAATATGTACTTGCAAACCAAATTTTACATTTTTTTAGAATTTGTTTACTATTTATTAAGCCACTTTGAAAATTGCTGATCCAATGGTCCAGAAGATTTTACTGTTGTGTACAAATTACTGTTTTTTCAAAGTGGCTTAATAAATAGTAAAAAAATTCTAAAAAATGTAAAATTTGGTTTGCAAGTACATATTCATATGGAGATCATGTTGAACGGTTCGGATCGACCGTTAGGATTTTGAAAACTCAAAAAATGAGCCGTAGCACGGAGGCCTCTATGCTATGCATAGCACCGTAGCACTGTCCCTTGATGTAATTAAAAACTCTTTTGCTAATGCAAATGGGCAACTGTGTCTTTTCTTCAAAAAAAAAAAAAAATTATAGGTGGTATTAGCTAAAGTGTTAATTATGATGAACAGTTAAACGATCCTAGTTGATTACATAGCACGAACTATTGAAGAGTTCAACTACTCAGTTCGTCAAACTTATTTATTGTAATAATTTATTATATCTAATTTTTTTACAGATGGTTATAGACGTAATTTGAGATTGCGCTTCAAAAGTTGAAATTTTTTTCTTTCCATTTTCTAGCATTTTACCATAAGAAAGACCAACTTGTGTTGGTATCATTTAAAAGGATTCTTGCTAAATTTTTATAAAAATGCACGTGAGATGAGATGTGCAAACCTATTTATCACGAAGCTGATAATTGGACATATTGGGCCAGATAAATTGTAGAAGTATTTATAGGCAGATCCTTTTTCACTTTCTGGCGGAAGCAATTGGAGAATTCAGAAATTCAGACAAGTAAATCTTTATTTTTTAAAACTTTCGCAAAGACTTCTAAATTGAGAGGGAGAATCGAATTCTCGTCTTTTGGACAAACAATAATCTTAGGAAATTTTTTTTGACCAACTCAGATAGGTAAATCGTATTATAGAAAATGTCGAGGCAAGAGTGACAATTAATATTTCCAGCGAGGATACCAATTCCGACAGTATACTATACTGTATACCTCGTGTTGAACTCATCATATTTTCTTTCTTTTTCGAAAAAAATAAATAAAAAATAATGTTCAGTCCTTTGTAATAATTGAGACGCCTTTTAGTTGCCAATTAAAACGGTACACTTTTCATATAATCAATGTGACTCTATTGCACACAAAAAATAGTCTGAATTTAGTCCCAGTCGAGCCAAAAAAATCTGGTACCTATTAAAACTATAGGGGGTCCGTTTGAGATTTGTGTCAGAGCAGGAGCGAAGCTGATGTATAATAGGAGTAGGCACTTGTCTATCTCTGAAAAAAAAATAAAAAGTTTTAGACCGAGCCTTTTTTTGGATTTGCCTACCCCAGAGCCCAGAACCCAGAATTTTTTTACTATTTTTTTAGATAGGTAGAATTTTGATGGTCCAGAATTTTCAGAAAACACTGATTTTTCTACCTATCTAAAAAAATAGTAAAAAAATTCGAAAAAATATAAAATTTAGTTTGCAAGTACATATTCATATGGTTATCACATTGAACGGTTGGATCGACCGTTAGGATTTTAAAAAGTACCATATTGAGTCGTAGTACACTAGCCATCCTTGCTATGCATAGCACCATAGCCTCACTCTTTGTTTTATATTATACCATAACTTTTGTATATTGATACGCATATATTTCTGAAAAAATTATTGAAATATCAAAAAGAAATCATTTTCATCTCTTGAATCTATATCAAAATGAGCAAAACATAATAAAAATTATAACAAAATGATTCCATAAATCGAATAGAAGTGAACATAATAGGTCAACGAATTATTTTTTCATAAAACTCTTCTATTTTTTTTAGAAAAATGAAAGATATTTTATTCATTATATGTCTTTTTTTTGCAAAAAATATACGGAGTGTTGATAAGTATTTTTTTTATATTATACCATAACTTTTGCATATCCATATGCAGATATTTCTGAAAATTTTGTTGAATATAAAAAAGAAATCATTTTCATCCCTTGAATTTATATCAAAATAAGCAAGGCATGGTAAAAAATATAACAAAATGATTCCACAAATCGAATAGAAATGAACATAATAGGTCGACGATTTTTTTGAGAATAAACCTCTTCTATTTATTTTTAGAAAAATGAAAGATATGTTATTCATTATATGTCCTTTTTTTACAAAAAGAATACGAGTGTTGATAAGTATTTATTTTATATTTTACTATAATTTTTGTATATCCATACGCAGATATTTCTGAAAAATTTGTTGAAATATCAAAAAGAAATCCAATTCATCTCTTGAATCTATATCAAAATGAGTAAAACATAATAAAAAAATATAACAAAATGATTCCATAAATCGAATAGAAATGAACATAATAGGTCGATGAATTTTTTTAGCATAATAGGTTGATGTTCATTTATATTATCTTGACTTCTTGCTTATTTTAATTGATGATGTAATTTTATATTATATTAAAAAATTTTGCAACTATATATGTTCGTCTACCCCTAACAAAATTTCTAGTTTCGCCACTGTGCCGGAGTCAAAAGAACAGTCAGGATTTATCTATTGCACCTCGTACCTAGGTGATACGGATTCCTTATAATGAGCCCTAATAACTTTCTTGCCCCCCAACACCAAATAAGGAAATTTCAAGATAACACTTGAGTTATTATTTAAATTATATTTTGTTACGTTAAAATTTTTAATTGCATTAAAGTTTTTAAAAAAAATATTAAGAATCGAAAGTTAATGTGACTACTCAACAGGCTGGAAGTTACAATTCATTAAGATACTTCCAAAATCACAACAGATTAGAAAAAAAACAACATACAATCAATCAAGAAACATTAATACATTATTTGGCAAAAGTAAAAAAAAAATGGAGCTTAAACTGACTTCCAATTACTCTAACAATGTACAATACAGAAATCCTTAGATTTTAATTTCTAACTTATAGAATATGAAATACAAACAATACAATATGAAAAACAACTAGAAGAAAATAAAATACAACTAGTCGTCTTTCCTCTTCTACTAGTTGTTTTCATCTTCTACAAATTGTTTTTCATCTTCTTCTAGTTGTCTTTCATATTCTTCTAGTGTCTTTAATATTCTTTTAGTTGTCTCATCTTGTACTGGTTCTCTTTTATCTTCTTTTGGTTGTATTTCATCTTTTTCCGGTTGTCTTTCATCTTTTTCTAGTTGTTTTTAATTTCTACTTGTTTTCTTTCATCTACTAGTTGTTATATTTCATCTTCTTCTAGTTGTCTTTCATCTTCTTCTAGTTCTTTTTTATTTTCTACTAATTGTCTTTCATCTTGTACTCGTTGACTTTCATTTTATACTAGTTGTCTTTCAAGTACAATTGGTTGTATATCATCTTCTTCTAGTTGTCTTTCCTCCTGTACTAGTTGTCTTTCATCTTTTTTTTTTTATTGTATTTCATCTTCTTCTAGTTGTCTTTCATATATTACTTGTTTTCTTTCATCTTCTTCTAGTCATCTTTTATCTTGTACTAGTTGTTTTTCATAATCTACTGATTGTCTAACTTCTAGTTATTTTTCGTCTTCTACTAGTTGTTTTTCATCTTCTTCTAGTCGTCTTTCATATTGTACTAGTTGTCTTTCATCTACTACTGGTTGTATTTCATCTTCTTCAACTTGTATTCATCTTGTATTGGTTGTCTTTCAAATTTTACTGGTTGTCTTTCATCTTTTTCTAGTTGTCTTTCATCATCTTTTATTTGTCTTTCATCTTGTATTGTTTGTCTTTCATGTTCTACTGTTTGTCTTTCATCTTATTCTAGTAGTCTTTAATCTTCTACTAGTTTATTTTCATCTTCTTCTAGTTGTTTTTCAACTACTATTGATTGTATTTCATCTTCTTCTCATTGTCTATCATTTGTTTTGGTTGTCTTTCATCTAATTCTAGTTGTTTTTCATTTTCTTTTGGTTGTATTACATCATCTTTTGGTTTGTCACACCCCGGGACAACCCGTCACGTATTTCTACGTAAGGCGTATTCACATCACATACATTATCAATAATAATATAAATAAAGCCACATTTATTTCATAATCAAAAGAGCTTCACAAACGATCATGGCGGACATGGCTAGTAACACAAGCACTGCCATGCCTGCTCAATGTATCAATTATTTGAATTATAGAAACATAACTAAACAACATGTGGTAATTTATTAATCATAAGCCTTCCCGCTTTGTCTCACTCTTGTCCTTGCTCGAATTCTTCTTCTTCGTTACCTGGAACCCACATAAAAGTGGAACGGGTGAGAGATCGAATCTCCTTCTCTCAGTGCGGGATTTAGTTCCAGCCCAAAGCTTATAAAACCTTTACTTATTCTCACAAATATGAACATACATAATTAAAATGTGTATGCTTCTTCTAATGCAATGCATGTCCTATCATTACTTACTACTTTCATTTACTTTCAAAATTTCATTAATCCATTTCATTTGCCTCACTAGACGGTGAATTCATATGCCGCTAGGTCTTGGCGGTGATAGGACCGCTTCCGCCTACAATCACGTCCGTGAAGGGACCGCTTGCGCCTACAATCACGTCCGTGAGGGGACCGCGTCAGCCTACAATCACATCCGTGACAGGACCGCTTTCGCCTACAGTCACGTTAACGAGGGGTCCAGTCGAACACTAGACCCAATGTATACATCCCAATATGCAAGCATATCGGCCCCTGTTCAGTTTCCTTGTTCATTCATGTCACGTACATTTATTCAATCACACAATTCATGCCATGCTTAACACATCCTATTCATGCAAGTCCATTGGTCAATGTATGAATCATATCCTTTCATGCAATTTATTTATGTATTACTCAAGTCATACGAATGGTTCGAAAAACAACATGCATAATTCCAACTAATGCCATAATAATAAACAATTGAATGACAATAGACAAGTAAGATAGTTTTATAAAGTCTAGGAAACCCGCACCTGTTATCGTAAGGAACTCACTAGACGTCCTAAGCTCTTCTAGAACTTCTGAACTTGAGCCTAAATGATGTATGCATAATTTCTAGTTAATATTCTTCGATGGTCATTTTGTGGTTCTCTGTTTACTAACTAAAATTCATTGTGATTACTAAAATATATGCTAAGTGTGTGTGAAATACTACTCATCCTTTCATTAGAAAATCATGAAAATAAATAAAAGACGTATGAACAAGAATCATTAAAATTCAAGAAGTCGAATAATTTAATTAAAGCCTTCGCAAAGTTCTATTCAATAGATTAATAAATTTATATAAGCATCAAATTATTACTAGTTATAGATAACAAGGACTATTCAATTATAGGCTCTATTAAATAAATTGTCAAATAAAGTAGTGAACTTATAACCTAACAAAAATAACTTAAGCATTTTATCAAAAGAAATAATTATCATTTGCTAAAGTATTATCATGTGAAATATATGAATAAATATTATGAAGTTTAGTATTAATCCAGTTTCTTGTATAATTCTATTATTGTCTTACTAATGATCTATTAAAATTTGTTACAGAAATTATAAACTTTAAAATACACATTGACGTTCGTGCACTTTAAGTTGGATTACCATTTATGATTGCTTTGAAAATTTAGAACATCTAGGTTCCATGAATCAAATCGCAACCCAAATGCATTAAACACAAGGGATCCAATTCGTATAGGTGCTATATATTTTCACCGTTTATAGATTGAAGACCATAAACACAATAAAGAAATAAAATTAAAAGGAATTCATTACTCTACTCCAAACCAAGCCATATTAGATGTCAATGCATCATTGAAGCGTTGGATTTAATTAAGAAACATAAACAAAATAAATTAAATGTTACTCTACTCCAAACCAAGCCGTATTAGATGTCAATGCATTATTCAAGCGTTGGATTTAAGAAATAAATCAAGAAAAAGAATAATAAAAATTCTTAAGTGATTTAGTTTGTTTGTCTCAAACTACGTCGGTCATACCAGTTGTAGTATTGAGACTTTATATTTGTTTTATTTTAATCAAGAAAAATTCGAGTAACTAAATTTCAACAAAAAGAAGTCGATCTATTTAACGTTTAGGAGGAAATAAAACTATAACTTAATTTAATGTTTAGTATTTTTATCTTAGAATGCCAATGAATTAAGGAAACTCAGTCCTAGACTCCTAGTATTTCTTGTATATGAAAAAGATTGATTTGGCTAGCGAGAGAGAGGGAGAGAGAAAGATGTCGGCTAGAGAGAAAAATAGAGAGATGGTGGCTGTGGAGGGGGGGGGGGGGGGGGGGGGGGTGAGGTAAGGGGTTTATATAGAGGCGAGGTTAGGGTTGTCTTCAGATTTTGGTTGGGTTGGATTGGCCTTTAATGGACCATAATTAATTAATCTTACCGCTTTAGGCTAATGACAAAATTCTGTTTTCTGCAGTTTTAATTTTCATTCTTAAAGATAAATCTACCTGGACTTATAGGTTCATAATTCGAGAAAATTTACTACATAAGGATTGTAGGATTTTCTGTTACGGTTCAAATGCGACCGATTTCAACTTAATCGGAATTTCCAGTGAGGCGGAATGATTAAAATAGTCAACAAAGGTCTGCAGTTTCCGAACAATACTGTTTACTGACTTTGGAATTTTATGGAGAATTCTTCATTAAGAATTTGGGGTAGGTTTCTAAACAAAAGTTGTAGATATTGAAGTTAAATTTTCCGATATTAAATTTTATGGAAATCCGAATTAATATGAGTGAGCTGTGGTTAGAATACTAACAGCTGTCCGTCTGAAAAATCCAGCTGAAGTTAAATTTAGAAGGTTATTAAAAGGGGTAACTCAAATTTAGGTTTTAATTAACGATTTGATTAGTATTTATTTCCTAATTATTGTGGCCAGGTAAAGAGACATTCATTTCAGAAATGTTTGTATTTTTCTACAAGATTTCTTACGACATTTTCTATATGGATAATTGCGCGTGCGATCCTAACTCAAGATGTGTGGATATTAGATCGGTTTCTCGTTTGGACTCTTCTTTTACAAAGTGTTTAAACTTTCTAGTATTAATTTGTATAAATATTATCGTATTTTAAATAAGCTATGAAATGTACCTAGTTGTGATGAAGTGTTACATATATACTTATAATAGTCGTTACGTTCTCTCGGGACCATTTATGATAATGACTAAAAAAGTCAACGTGACGGGACGTTACATTTTCTTTCATCTTTATCTCGTTGTCTTTAATATTCTACTGGTTTATTATCTTCTTCCAATTGTCTTTCATGTTCTAATAGTTGTTTTACATTTTCTTCTAATTGTTTTTCATCTTGTACTGGTTGTCTTTCATGCTCTATTAGCTATCTTTCATATTTTTCTAGTTGTCTTTCATCTTATACTGATTGTCTTTCATCTTCTTCTAGTTGTCTTTAATATTTTATTACTTGATTTTTATTTTCTTCTAGTTGTTTTTCATCTTGTACATGTTGTTTTTCATATTCTAATAGTTGTCTTTCATATTCTTCTAGTTATTTTTCGCCTTCTACTAGTTGTTTTTCATCTTTTTTTAGTCGTCTTTCATCTTGTACTGGATGTTTTTCATGATCTACTGATTATCTTTCTTCTAGTTATTTTTTGTCTTCTACTAGTTGTTTTTCATCTTCTTCTAGTCGTCTTTCATCTTGTACTGGTTGTCTTTCATCTACTACTGGTTGTATTTCATCTTCTTCCAGTTGTCTTCATCTTGTCTTGGTTGTCTTTCAAATTTTATTGGTTGTCTTTTATCTTCTTCTAGTTGTCTTTCATCTTGTATTGTTTGTCTTTCATGTTCTACTGGTTGTATTTCATGTTCTACTGGTTGTATTTCATGTTCTATTGTTTGTCTTTCATGTTCTACTGGTTGTCTTTGAGTTTCTTCTACTAGTTTATTTTCATCTTCTTCTAATTGTCTTTTGATTGTCTTTCATCTTGTAGTGGCTGTCTTTCAACTACTACTGATTGTATTTCATCTTCTTCTCGTTGTCTATCATTTGTTTTGGTTGTCTTTCATCTTGTACTGGTTGTTTTTCATCTTCTTTTAGTTGTATTACATCATCTTCATCTCGTTATCTTTAATATTCTACTGGTTGTATTTCATCTTCTTCCAATTGTCTTTCATGTTCTAATAGTTGTTTTACATTTTGTTCTAATTGTTTTCACTCTTGTACTGGTTGTCTTTCATGCTATATTAGCTATCTTTCATCTTCTTCTAGTTGTCTTTCATCTTATACTGGTTGTCTTTCATCTTCTTCTAGTTGTCTTTCATATTTTATTACTTAATTTTCATCTTCTTCTATGTCTTTCATCTTGTACATGTTGTTTTTCATATTCTATTTTCATCTTCTTCAAGTTGTTATTCATTTTGTACTGGTTGTCTTCCATGTTCAATTGGTTGTCTTTCATGTTCTACAGGTTGTCTTTCACGTCTTCTAGTTGTATTTCATCTTCTTCCAATTGTATTTCATCTTCTTCTAGTTGTCTTTCATCTTGTATTGGTTGTATTTCATGTTCTACTGATTGTTTTTCATCTAGTATTGGTTGTCTTTAGTGTTCTACTGGTTGTCTTTCATGTTCTACTGGTTATTTTTCATCATCTTCTAGTTATCTTTCATCTTCTTTCGGTTGTGTCTACTATTCTACTAGTTGTCTTCACTATTCAATGGTTTGCATTTCATATCCTTCCAACAATAATTAAGTCTAGGTTTTTTGTTGTTTTGGTTGTTTGATTTGGTTGTTTGGTTGTAGGAACAATTAAAATAGTAAATAAATATTTTGTGTATAGAAGATGGACTTCTTGGCTATCTATCATTCTTACTCGCTTAATCTAGTTTCTGGTTGTAAAAGCAAGTGTATGCGGTGCTGTCACTAACCGCATGCGAGTGCTTAACCTGTCAATTATGGTTTCTAACTCCAATCGGTGTCGCATGCGGTTTGGCCAGAACCGTGTGCGCCCTGTACTGGTATCAAATGCAAATCTGAGAGTTGTTAATCCTATCTTAGTGCTAATCACTGTTACGCTATAGCACCCTAACTGAGAAGGATTGGCAAGGGGATGGTACCCAAACCTCACCCTAATCAATCGCATAAAGATCAATGATAAGTCTCCATTACCAAGACTAGAAGGATTTAAGTTCACAACTACGTCCTTCCTTTATACCTTTCGTAGTTGAAATAACCAAGATTACCCCACTATTAGTCTATAAAACGCGACGTTCGTCTGCAGATCTATAACTGAGATCGGATCACAAGGGATCAACTGCTACGTTGATTTTCCTTCTTGGATTTTGGATAATTGTACCCTATTCCTAACCGGTCAACCTTATATGCCTAAACACTATGGTGTGTACACCACCATACAGATGAGGTTAGCACGTACTGAATAAAGTGCAGTAAGAATTCAGATCAAACGCAAATGATAAACATAAATAAAATCTCTAGATTAAACTCATAAGAATTCAAGATTACATGCATTTACCCTAGAAAGGTGTTGCTTAGCCACTCATGGCGAATTCAACAACAAAAGATACAAGAGACATGATTAAAGCAGTAAAAAAGAGAGATGGGAGGAGTACATCTAAGGAATCTCTCTTAATCTCATACACTGTCTTCACGTCTTGCACCTCTCCTCTTCTAGTGGAGTTTATGCTCTTTCTTTATTTGGCTATCATATTCTCTAATGGCATCAACTCTCTTAGAAAGCCCTAGATCTATTCTATTTATATCCTACCAGGTTTTCTACTCCTGTTCAGATAAAGAGATGAGTTCTGATTCGTCCATCATGTGTTAGTGGGCTTAGTGGAACTTGGCTGCCAAGTTTAGTGCTGTAACTGATGTCTGTCAATTATCGCATGCGGTTGCCTAGGTTGCATGCGGTTGCATTATTCATCCGCATGGAATTCCTGCGCAGCGTATTTTTCTCTGTTTGGAATGCACTTATATGAGGTTGGCAGCCTCTGGTCGCATGCGGATGAATGGTCAACCGCATGCAGGAACCAATATGTCCAGAATGCTTCGTTTTATTCCTATTTTAGCTCCAAAAACACTAGAAAATCTGCAATTCTACAGAATCAAGTAAAATGACAAAAGTAATCTGATTCTACCTAAAATAAACAATTGTAACTCGAATTTTGGCAATATTTTAGGTTAAGTGATAGGGAAAAACATTACTTATTTCAGTCCAATCATTTTACTAGTTGTTTTTCATCTACTACTGGTTGTATTTCATCTTCTTCTAGTTGTTTTTCATCATCTTCTAGTTGTCTTTCAACTTGTACTAGTAGTCTTTCTTATTCTACTGGTTGTCTTTCATCTATTAATAGTTGTATTTCATCTTTTTTCTAGTTGTATTCGTCTTCTTCTGGTTGTCTTTCATCTTCTTCTAGTTTCTTTTATCTTCTTCTAGTTGTCTTTAATATTTTACTGGTTGTCTTTCATATACTACTGGTTGTGTTTCATATTCTTCTAGTTGTATTTCATCAAGTATTGTTTGTCTTTAATGTTTTACTGGTTGTCTTTCATCTTATATTAGTTATTTTTTCATCTTATACTGGTTGTCTTTCATCTTGAACTAGTTATTTTTCATCTTGTATTGGATGTCTTTCATGTTCTACTGGCTATCTTTAATATTCTTCTAGTTGTGTTTCATCTTTTTATAGTTGTCTTGTATCTTATACATGACTTTCATATTCTACTAGTTGTTATTCATATTCTTCTAGTTGTCATTCATCTTTTACTGGTTGTCTTTTATGTTCTACAGGTTGTCTTTCATCTACTACTAATTGTATTTCATCTTCTTCTAGATAAAAGACAACCACTGGTAGATGAAACACAACAAGTAGAACATGAAAGACAACTAGTAGATGATAAAATACAACCAGTAGAATATGAAAAACAACTAGAAAAAAATGAAAGCCAACCAATAGAAATTGAAAGACAACCAGTACAATATGAAAGACAACTAGAAGAAGATGGAAGACAACTACTAAAAAATGAAAGGTAGTTTGAAGATGATGAAAGACAATTTGAACAACATGAAAGACAACCAGTAGAACATGAAACACAACCAGTATAAGATGAAAGACAATCGGTAAAAAATAAAAGACAAATAGAATAAGATGAAATACAACCAGTAGTAGATGAAAGACTAAAAAATAAGACAAGAAAGACAGCCAGTAGGACAAGAAATACAACCAGTACAAGATGAAAGACAAATAGAAGAAATGAAAGACAACAAGTAGAACATGAAAGTCAACAAGTACAAAGTGAAAGACAACTCGAAAAAGATGAAATACAACAAGTGGTAGATGAAAGACAACCAATAGAACAAGAAAGACAACCAGTGGTAGATGAAAGACAACTAGTAGAACAAGAAAAACAACCAGTATAAGTTGAAAGATAACTATAAGATGAAAAACAACTAGTTGTACATGAAATACAACAAGAAGAAGATGAAATACAACCAGTAGTACATGAAAGACAACCAGTAGAATATGAAAGACAACCAGTAGAACATGAAAGACAATTGGAAGAAGATGAAACACAACCAGTACAACATAAAACACAACCAGTACAATATGAAAAGACAATCGAAACAAAATGAAAGACAACTACAAAAAGATGAAATACAACCAGTTGTAGATGACAGAAAAGCAGTAGGACAAGAAAGACAACCAGTATAACGTGAAAAACAACCAGTATAACATGAAAGACAACTAGTAGAACTGAAAAACAACCAGTACAAGATGAAAGACAACTAGAAGAAGATGAAAGACAAACAGTAGAACATGAAACACAAAAAATGCAAGATGAAGTACAACAAATTGTAGATGAAAGACAACTAAAAGAAGATGAAACATAACTAGAAGAAGATTAAATACAAGCAGTAATAAATTAAAGACATCCAGTAGAACATGATAGACATACAGTGGAAAATGAAAGACAACCAGCACAAGATAAAAGACAAATATAAGAAGATGAAATACAACAAGTTAGAGATCAAAGCCAACTAGTAGAACATGAAAGACAACTAGTACAACATGAAAAATAACTAGTAGACGAAAGATAACCAGTAGAACATGAAAGACAACCAGTACAAGATGAAAGACTACTAGTAGAGCATGAAAGACAACCAGTAGAACATGAAAGACATTAGAAGAAGGTGAAATACAACCAGTAGAACGTGAAGGACAACCAGTGCATTATGAAAGACAACTAGAAGAAGATGGATGACAACTAACAGAAAATGAAAGATAACTAGAAGAAGATGAAAGACAACCAATAGAACATGAAACACAATATGTACAAGATTAAAGACAATCGGTACAAAATTATAGACAACCAGAAGAAGATGAAAGACAACCAGTTGAACGTGAAAAACAACTAGTAGAACATGAAAGACAAGCAGTACAAGATGAAATACAACTATTACAAAATGAAAGACAACTAAAAGAAGATAAAAGACAAGTTGAACAAGATGAAATACAACTAGTAGTAGATTAAAGACAACCAGCAGAACAAGAAAGACAACATGTAAAAGATGAAAGACAACTAGAATAAAATAAAATACAAACAATAGGACATGAAAGACAACCAGAAGAACATGGAAGACTACTAGTACAAGATGAAATACAACCAGTAACACATGAAAAACAACTAGTACAACATTAAAGATAACTTGAAGAAAATGAAAAACTACTAAAAAAATATGAATAAGAACTAGTAGAACATGAAAGACAACATGTACAAAAAGAAAAACAACCAGAAGAAGACGAAATACAACTAGAAGAAGATTAAAGACAATCAGTAGAACATGAAATACAACCAATACAAGATAAAAAATAACTAGTGGTAGAGGAAAGACGTACAACATGAAATACAACTAGTGGTATATGAAAAACATCTAGTAGAACATGAAAGACAATCAGAAGAAGATGAAAAACTACTAGAAGAAGATAAATGACATCCAGTTGAACATCAAAGACAACTAGAAATAGCTGAAATACAACCTGTAGAACATGAAAGGAAAACCAATAGAACATGAAAAACAACCAGTACAAGATGAAAGACAACTAGAATAAGATGGAAGACAAGTACAAGAAAATGAAATACAACTTGAACGAGATGAAAGACAACCAGTAGAACATGAAACACAACCAGTACAAGTTGAAAGACAATCGGTACAAAATTAAAGACAACTAGTAGTAGATGAAAGACAAGCAGTAGGACAAGAAATACAACTAATAGAACGTGAAAAACAACCAGTACAACATGCAAGACAACAAGTAGAGCATGAAACACAAGCAGTACAAGATGAAAGACAACTAGAAGAAGATGAAATACAAATAGTACAAGATGAAAGACAACTAGAAAAAGGTGAAAGACAACTAGTAGAACATGAAATACAACTAGTACAAGATGAAAGACAACTAGAAAAAGATGAAATACAACAAGTGGAAGATGACAAACACCCAGCAGAACAAGAAAGACAACTAGTACAAGAAGAAGAATATGAAATACAACTAGCAGTAGATGAATGACTACCAGTAGAACGTGAAAGACAACCAGTACAAGGTGAAAGATAACTAGGATAAGATGAAATACACCAGTAGTAGATTAAGGACAAGCAACAGGACAAGAAAGACAACCAGTAGAACATCAAACTGAAGTAATAATGGATGAAAGACAACAAGTACAAGATGAAACAGTAGAACAGGAAACACAAGCAGTACAAGATGAAATACAACTAGTGCAAGATGAAAGACAACTAGAAGAAGATGACATACAACCAGTAATAGATCATAGACACAACCAGCTGAACATGAAATACAACCAGAACAAGATGAAAGACAATTAGAAGAAGATTAAATACATAAGTACGAGATGAAAGACAACCATTAGAACATGAAAGGCAAGTAGTACAAGATGAAAGACAAGTAGTAGTAGATGAAAGGCAACCGATAGAACATGAAAGACATTAGAAGAAGATGAAACATAACCAGTAGTAGATGAAAAACAACCAGTACAAGATGCAATACGACTACAAGAAGAAAAACAACTAGTAGAAAATGAAAGATAACTAGAAGAAGATGAAATACAACCAGTACAAGATGAGAGAAATAGGTACAAAATGAAAGACAACTAGAAGAAGATGAAATACCAGTAGTAGATGAAAGACAAGCAATAGGACAGGAAAGACAACTAGCAGAACATAAAACACAAGCATTATAAGATGAAAGACAACTAGAAGAAGATGAAATACAACCAGTACAGGATGAAAGACAACTAGAAGAAGGAAGATAATCAGTAGAACATGAAACACAAGAAGTACAAGGTGAAATACTACCAGCAGTATATGAAAGACAACCAATAAAAGATGAAAGACAACTAGAAAAAAATGAAATACAACCAGTAATAGACGAAAGACAACCAGTAGAACATGAAAGACAACCAGTAGTGAAAGGCAAGTAGTAGGACAAGAAAGATAACTAGTAGAAAATAAAAGACAACCAGTACAAGATGGAACACTATCGGTACAAAATGAAAGACAATTAGAAGAAGAATAAATACAACCAGTAGAACATGAAAGACAATAAGTATAACATGAAACACAAGCGGTACAAGATAAAATACAATTATAAGAAGATGAAATACAACCAATAAAAGATGAAGGACAACTACAAGAAGATGAAAAACAACCAGTTGGACATGAAAGACAACCAGTACAAGATGAAAGACAACTTGAAAAACATGAAATGTTAGTAGTTGTAGATGAAAGACAATCAGCAGAAAACGAAAGACAAGCAGTACAAGATGAAAGATAACAAGAAAAGATGAAATACAACCAGTAATAGATGAAAGACAACCAGTGGAACATGAAAGACCACCAATACAAGATGAAAGACAATTACAAGAAGATGAAATACCACCAGTAGTAGATGAAAGCAACCCCAAGTAGATAAAAGATAACTAGTTGAAAATAAAATATAACTAGAAGAAAATAAAATACAACTAGAAGAAGATGAAAGACAAAAAATAAAACATGAAACACAACCAGTACAATATGAGAGACAATCGGTACAAAATGAAAGATAACTAAAAGAAGATGAAATACAACCAGTAGGATAAGAAAGACAACTAGAAGAAGATGAAATACAACCAGTACAAGATGAAAGACAACTAGAGCAAGGGAAAAACAACAAGTAGAACATGAAACACAAGCAGTACAAGGTGAAATACAACCAACAGTAGATGAAAGACAACCAGCAGAACAATAACGACAACCAGTACAACATGAAATACTCCAGTACAACATTAGAGACAATTTGGACAAAATGAAAGACAACTAGAAGAAGATGAAATACAACTAGTAGTAGATGAAAGACAACCATTAGTAGATTAAAGACAACCAGTAGAACGTGAAAGACAACCAATACAAGATGAAAAACAACTAGTATAAACTGAAAGATAACTAGAAATTGAAAGACAACCAATACAATTAGAAGAAGATTAAAGACAACTAGTAGAAAATAAAAGATAACGAGAAGAAGATATAATATAACTTGAAAAAGATGCAAGACAAACAGTAAAACATGAAACACAACAAGTACAAGAAGAGACACAATTGGTACAAAATGAAAGACAACTAGAATAAGATAAATTACAACTAGTATAACGTGAAAAACAACAAGTGGAAGAATATGAAAGCAACAAGTAGAACATAAAACACAAGTTGTACAAGATAAAAGAAAACAAGAAGAAGATGAAAGACAACCAGCAGAACAAGAAAGACAAGTAGTACAAGAAAGACATCCAGTAATAGATGAAAGATAACCAGTAGAACATGAAAGACAACTAGTACAAGATGAAAGACAACTAGAAGAAGATGAAATACAACCAGTAGGAGATGAAAGACAACCAGTACAAGATGAGAGACAATCGGTACAAAATGAAAGACAACTAGTTTTAGATCAAAGACAAGCAGTATGACAAGAAAGACAGCCAGTAGAATGTGAAAAACAAACAATAGAAAATAAAAGACTAGTACAAGATGAAAGGCTATCGGTAATAAATGAAAGACAATTAGAAGAAGATGAAATACAACTAGTAATAGATAAAAGACAACCAGTAGAACGTGAAAGACAACTAGAAGAAGATGTAATACAACCAATAGGAGATGAAAGACAACCAGTAAAACATGAAAGACAACCAGTAGATGAATAAAAACCAGTAGTAGATGAAAGACAACCAGTAGATAAAGACAACTAGTAGCATGTGAAAAACAACCAGTAGAACATGAAACACAAGCAGTATAAGATGAAATACAACTAGTAGTAGATGAAAGAGAATCGGTACAAAATGAAAACAACGAGTGGAATATGAAAGACAACAAGTAGAACATAAAACACAAGCTGTACAAGATAAAAGAAAATTAGAAAAAGATCAAAGACAACTAGTAGTAGATGAAAGACAGCAGAACTAGAAAGACAACTAGTACAAGAAAGACGATTAGTAGTAGATGAAAGATAACCAGTAGAACATGAAAGACAACCAGTACAAGATGAGAGACAATCGGTACAAAATGAAAGACAACTAGAAGAAGATGAAATAAAACAAGTATAATGTGAAAAACAACAAGTGGAATATGATAGACAACAAATAGAACATGAAACACTAGCTGTAGTAGATAAAAGACAACCAGTAGAACATGAAAGACAACCAGTAGAACATGAAAGACAACCAGTACAAGATGAAAGACAACTAGAAGAAGATGAAATACAACCAGTTGGAGATGAAAGACAACCAGTAGAACATGAAAGACAACCAGTAGATGAAAAAAAACCAGTAGTAGATGAAAGACAACTAGTAGAACACGAATGACAACCAGTAGAGAAAGACAACTAGTAGCATGTGAAAAACAACCAGTAGAACATGAAACACAAGCAGTACAAGATGAAATACAACCAGTAGTAGATGAAAGAGAATCGGTACAAAATGAAAGACAACTAGAAGAAGATGAAATACAACCAGTAGAAGATGAAAGACAAGAAGTAGGACAAGAAAGACAACCAGTAGAACATGGAACACAAGTTGTACAAGATGAAATACAACCAATACGAGATGAAAGACAACTAGAAGAAGATGAAAGACAACCAGTAGAACATGAAACACAAACCATACAACATGAAATACAACCAGGAGGAGATGAAACATCACTCGAATAAGATGAAAGATAACCAGTAGAACATGAACGACAACTAGTACAAGACGAAAAACATTTGGGCGAAGATGAAATACAACTAGAAAAAGATGAAAAACAAATGAAAGGCAACCAGTAGAGCATGAGAGACAACTAGTACAAGATGATTGACAACAAGTAGTAGATGAAAGACAACTAGTAGAAGATAAAATACAACTAGTAGTAGATGAAAGACAACGACTCGAATGTGAAAGACAACATGTACAAGATGAAAGACAACAAGAAGAAGATGAATGACAACTAGTTGAAAATAAAAGATAACGAGAAGAAGATGAAAAACAACTACAAGAAGATGAAAGACAACCAGTAAAACATGAAACACAACCAGTACAAGTAGAGAAACAGTTGGTACAATAGAAAAACTAAGTAGAAAAAGATGAAAGACAACCAATAGTAGAAGAAATGAAAGACAACCAGCAGCACGTGAAAAAGAACTAATAGAACATGAAACACAACTAGTAGAACATGAAACACAAGTAGTACAAGATGAAAGACAACAAGAAGAAGATGAAATACACCCAGTACAAGATGAAAGACAACTAGAGGAAGATGAAAGACAACGAGTAGAACATGAATCACAAGCAGTACAAGATGAAATACAACCAGCAGTAGATGAAAGACAACCAACAGAACAAGAACGACAACCAGTAAAAGATGAAATACAACAAGTAGGAGATGAAAGACAACTAGTAGAACATGAAATACAACCAGTACAAGATGAGAGACAATCGGTACAAAATGAAAAACAACTAGTTTTAGATGAAAGACAAGCAGTAGGACAAGAAAGACAACCAGTAGAACGTGAAAAACAACCAATAGAAAATAAAAGACAACTAGTACAAGATGAAAGACTATCGGTAATAAATGAAAGACAATTAGAAGAAGATGAAATACAACTAGTAGTAGATGAAAGACAACCATTAGTAGATGAAAGACAACCAGTAGAACGTGAAAGACAACAAGTACAAGATGAAAGACAACTAGAAGAAGATGAAAGACAACTAGAAGAAGATGAATGACAACTAGTAGAAATTGAAAAATAACTAGAAGAAGATGAAATATACAATTAGAAGAAGATGAATTGTACAAGATGAGAGACAATCGGTACAAAATGAAAGACAACTAGAATAAGATAAAATACAACTAGTATAACGTGAAAAACAACAAGTGGAATATGAAAGACAACAAGTAGAACATAAAACACAAGTTGTACAAGATAAAAGAAAACTAGAAAAAGATGAAAGACAACTAGTAGTAGATGAAAGACAACCAGCAGAACAAGAAAGACAACTAGTACAAGAAAGACAACCAGTAATAGATGAAAGATAACCAGTAGAACATGAAAGACAACCAGTACAAGATGAAAGACAACTAGAAGAAGATGAAATACAACCAGTAGGAGATGAAAGACAACCAGTAGAACATGAAATACAACCAGTACAACATGAGAGACAATCAGTACAAAATGAAAGACAACTTGTTTTAGATGAAAGACAAACAGTAGGACAAGAATGACAACCAGTAGAACGTGAAAAACAAATAATAGAAAATAAAACACTAGCACAAGATGAAAGACTATCGGTAATAAATGAAAGACAATTAGTAACAGATAAAAGACAACCAGTAGAACGTGAATGACAACTAGTACAAGATGAAAGACAACCAGTAGAACGTGAAAGACAACTAGTACAAGATGAAAGACAACTAGAAGAAGATGAAAGACAACTAGAAGAAATTGAAAAATAACTAGAAGAAGATAAAATAAAATTAGAAGAAGATGAAAGACAACCAGTAAAACATGAAACACCAACCAGTACAAGATGACAATCGTACAAAATGAAAGACAACTAGAAGAAGATGAAATACAACTAGTATAACATGAAAAACAACAAGTGGAATATGAAAGACAACAAATAAAACACGAAACACAAGTTGTAGTAGATGAAAGACAACCAGCAGAACAAGAAAGACAACCAGTAATAGATGAAAGACAACCAATACAAGATGAAAGACAACTCGAAGAAGATGAAATACATCCAGTAGGAGATGAAAGACAACCAGTAGAACAGGAAAGACAACCAGTAGAACACGAATGACAACCAGTAGCATGTGAAAAACAACCAGTAGTATAATGAAACACAAGCAGACAAGATGAAATACAACCGGTAGTAGATGAAAGAGAATCGGTACAAAATAAAAGACAACTAGAAGAAGATGAAATATAACCAGTAGAAGATGAAAGACAAGAAGTAGGACAAGAAAGACAAGTAGTAGAACATGGAACACTAGTTGTACAAGATGAAATACAACCAATACGAGATGAAAGACAACTAGAAGAAGATGAAAGACAACCAGTAGAACATTAAAAACAAACCGTACAAGATGAAATACAACCAGGAGAAGATGAAACATCACTCGAATAAGATGAAAGATAACCAGTAGAACATGAATGACGACTAGTACAAGACGAAAGACATCTAGGAGAAGATGAAATACAACTAGAAGAAGATGAAATACAACTAGTAGGAGATGAAAGACAACCAGTAGAGCATGAGAGACAACTAGTATAAGATGATTGACAACGAGTAGTAGATGAAAGACAACTAGTAGAAGATAAAATACAACCAGTAGTAGATGAAAGACAACCACTCAAATGTGAAAGACAACTTGTACAAGATGAAAGACAACTTGTACAAGATGAAAGACAACAAGAAGAAGATGAAAGACAACTAGTAGAAAATAAAAGATAACGAGAAGAAGATGAAAAACAACTACAAGAAGATGAAAGACAACCAGTAAAATATGAAACGCAACCAGTACAAGAAGAGAAACAATCGGTACAAAAGAAAAAACAACTAGAAAAAGATGAAACACAACCAGTACAAGATGAAACACAACCAGTACAAGATGAAAGACAACTAGAAAAAGATGAAGTTAATTAATAGAAAATGAAAGGCAACCAGTAGAACATGAAAGACAACCAGTACAAGATGAAAAACAACTAGAAGAAGATGAAATAGTAGAAAATGTGAGACAACTAGTAAAAGATGAAAGGCAACCAGTAGTATATGAAAGACAACTAGTAGAAGATGAAATACAACCAGTAGTAGTTGAAAGACAACTTAGTCGCACGTGAAAGACAACCTGTACGAGATGAAAAACAACAAGAAGAAGATGAAAGACAACTAGTAGAAAATAAAGGATAATTAGAAGAAGATGAAATAGAACTAGAAGAAGATTACAGATAACCAGTAAAACATGAAACACAACCAGTACAAGATGAGAGACAATCGGTACAAAAAAAGACAACTAGAAGAAGATGAAATACAACTAGTATAATGTGAAAAACAACAAGTGGAATATGAAAGACAACAAATAAAACACGAAACACAAGTTGTAGTAGATGAAAGACAACCAGCAGAACAAGAAAGACAACTAGTACAAGAAAGACAATCAGTAGAACATGAAATACAACCAGTACAAGATGAAAAACAAGAAGAAGAAGATGAAATACAGCTAGAAGGAGATGAAATACAACTAGTAAGAGATGAAAGACAACCAGTAGAATATGAGTGACAACTAGTACAAGATGAAAGACTACCAGTAGTAGATGAAAGACATCTAGAAAAAGATGAAATATAATTAGTAGTAGATGAAAGACAACTAGTCGAACGTGAAAGATAAGAAGAAGAAGATGAAAGACAACTAGTAGAAAATAAAAGATAACGAGAAGAAGGTGAAAGACAACCAGTAAAACATGAAACGCAACTAGTACAAGATTATAGACAATCGGTACAAAAGAAAAGACAATTAGGAGAAGATGAAATACAACTCGTAGTTGTGTACTAAATTAAATCTTCTCGTATACAAAACTTGTGTACATAGATTTAATCAATCCTCTTTATACTTCTTGTATGTTGAGTGAATACTTATTATGATCCTGCATAACTAAGTATTTTAGTATTCGACGTGCACTATCTTATAGTGCACTAGTGGCATCATATACCTATATGATGAAACGACTAAAGCCCTTGTAGGTGTGACCTGCTTGGATCCATATCATGTTGGCAATGAAAACTTTTTCTCATAAGTCAAAATTAGCATCTAGCAATGCATCATGACTAACCAAATGATACAAACGATATGTAATCAGACATCATCGCGATCCAATATAGATAATGTGTATAACACTACCTGTGTCGTATCCAATATCACATGATATCTCAATGATAAGCACAAGATGGGATTGTGTCATTCCTGTCAACTTATCGATTATGTTTCTTGGTCTGTGAATCAATTATACATATGATCAATCGGGAACACAGTGCATGATGTATAATCTGATTCTATCAAGGAGCCCAAAGATATCATCACTCATACAACATTCTGCCAGATGTGCCTAACGGATATTAGTCTTCTTGATTTCACGAGCTTCACAACATGGGTCTATACATGTCGAGAAGATACCCTTATAACTCCCAGTTACGGTGAGCGTTAGGCATCAACCACAAACATATATTTCTCAAGCATAAAACATTGAACATCTCAAACATGAGATAACAACACCACATGAACCATCAATGACACAACACATAATCCATTTGATGTTCATGTATGGTCAATCCAATGCCATATAAAACCCTTTATATGCATCCATGAGACATTAGACCGGAACCATTCCGATTTGATCTTATAAAATGTCTAATTCTCATGCTAATCATATATGTAATTAGTGTCCCTTGTTAATTACCTCGATTAAGGATATTTAGAGGGTACTACTCTTAGTTCATTAAGTTATCTCATAACTCATGACTATCATCTTCGAATGAACTTTAGTAATGTCAAACTCTAGGAACAAATTGAACAATTAAATCATTCTATAAACACAAATCATAGAGTCAACATTTTTTCTAGGACACTAACTCTATCAATAAAAGACAACTAGAAGAAGATGAAATACAACCAGTAGTAGATGAAAGACAACCAGCATAACAAGAAAGACAATCAGTACAAGATGAAAGACAACTAAAAGAAGATGAAATAGAACTACTTATAGACAAAAAACAACCAGTAGAACATGAAAGACAACCAGTACAAGATAAAACATAACTAGAAGAAGATGAAATACAACAAGTAGGAGATGAAAGACAACCAGTAGAACATGAAAAACAACCAATATCAGATGAAAGACAACTAGAAGAAGAAGAAAACAACCAGTAGAACACGAAAGACAACCAGTAGAACATGAAAGACAAGTACAAATGAAATACAACTAGTAGTAGATTAAAGATTGTCTTTCATCTTTTACTGATTGATTGTCTAGTATTGATCGTCTATTATTGATTGTCTTTCATCTTTTACTGATTGTCTTTCATCTTGTTCTAGTTGTTTTTCATCTTGTTTTAGTTGTCTTTCATCTTTTTTTGGTTGTTTTTCATCTTCTTTTGGTTGTATTTCATCTTCTTCTTGTTTTCTGTCATCTTTTTTTAGGTTTCTTTCATCTACTACTTGTTTTATTTCAACTTCTTTGAGTTGTCTTTTATTTTCTTCTAGTTGTCGTTCATCTCGTACTGGTTGTCTTTCATGTTCTACTGGTTGTTTTTTGTCTACTATTTGTTGTATTTCATCTTCTACTAGTTGTTTTTCATCTTCTTCTACATGTTGTCTTTCATGTTCTACTGATTATTTTTCATTTTCTTTTAGTTTTTTTTAATCTTCTTCTTGTTGTCTTTCATCTTGTACTGGTTGTTTTTCATGTTTAAATAGTTGTCTTTCGTGTTCTACTGTTTGTATTTCATCTTCTCATTTTCTACTAGTTGTTTTTCATATTTTACTGGTTGTTTTTCATGTTTTACTAGTTTTCTTTCATGTTCTTCTAGTTGTCTTTCATGTCTTTCTTGTTTTATCATGTTATAAATATATAATAATGTTTAATGGAAGTGTATCTCTTTTACATATTTCCCTAGAAAAATTAATTTGGTTTGTTCTTCTCCAAAAAAATGCTCTATTTTTTTCCATGCTCAAAAAATAAAAGAAAAAAAGAATAGAGAGTCAGTACTCACTAGGGTAGAAGATGCTCGGAAGACGCTCAGTTCTCTCTCTTCCCTATTGGCGCTCGAATTGTCTTTGTTGTCCACATGACACTTGAAAGGGTACCAGGTTCGATCATGCTTCCTTCTTCCTCCTATGGCATTCTTTTGTCAGATTTTGAATGTTAAATATTTATTTGTTCAAGTGATTTATTTCTGCTAATTGGCTCATATAAGGTTTCTTTGATAGGATTCCAAAGCTGTTGTTGAATAACTAAGTACACGCTAGGAACTTTTTTTCTGTGTGAGCATCTAATATGATAAGATAAACCCCTTACCAACATATACTTGCTGGGCCTTACAAGACCAAAATAAAAAAAAAATAATAATATCCCTTTTTCTGGCTTTCTTATATGAGGTTAAAAATCAATCACCACCAAATCTATTTTATATATATAAGTTGGGAAGGGTTTTGCACTGTTTATTTCAGTGCTGGCACCTTCCCAGCCGTTGGATATAAATCCAACAGACTCTGATGGATCTAAATCTCTCCACGCGTCAATTCGTTTCTTCGTTCATTTCGCTTTAACCCCTCCCTCCGCCTTCGTTTGTTTCTCTTCTCTGCCTCTCCCTGTTCTCCCCATGAGCTAATTTTTTTTTTCCTTCTCCTGTCCTCTCCTTTCGTCTAACGCCAGAATGGCAGATTTGCTGCCGGCAGCACCTGGCCGAAATGCTGCCAGCAGCAAATTAGCCGGACCCTATATATATATATATATATACAAAAGGTCTGCCACACCAAACAACAAATCATGATAGTCTTTCCTACAATAAAAACTCACTTTTACACTACTTTTTTCTTGCAGTTCTGAAACACAATGGAAACTACAAACAAGTGACTCAAAAGACGCAAGAAAGCAGCTATGCGTAGAGCATCAATCCGAAAAAAACTAACAGTGCACAAAAAAAACTAACACACTTTCTCATTTTTCTCAGCGATGAGGAAAGCAAGGTAAGAGAAGAAAGATTAGCTGCATCGTGCCCGTACAGACAGTTTAACATATTTGTCAATTGTAAATATTATTTTATTTAGTGTATTCATGAAGTCACCTAAAATCGTTTTGCTAAAACACTATAAAAAATTGGGTTTGGGAGTATTGTGACAAAGACATAACACACTGCCATATATCGCTTATTCCTTTCAGCGGTACAAATTTTGTTAAATCCTGAACAACCATTCCTGTTATACACTCTTTTGTTATATCCATTTAAAACTTATAAAACTTTTTGTTGTATATAATTTTCCTATTTAAACCTTCTATGTATTTTCCCTCCGCCTCAACAAGTGCTGAAGCAACGCGAGGTCAGCAGAACATAAAATTTGTGAAAAATGAGGTTATCCTAAACTCGGCCAATCTCAGTGAGAAAACATTAAAAGCTTTCGCATTGAGACTGGGCTTGGATTGTTTGAACATCTTAGCCCTGTTCAAATTCACTTCAGCCCAATAATTGGCCCTGCTCGAAAAACTCCAATTTGCTCCTTTCACTTTTCGCCTTTAGTTTCATCTTTCACGGCTTCAGCTATTCCATTTTGCTTTTCACTTTACAAACTTGTCTCATCTTTTAGTATTGCTTAGAGGAGGCTTAGCCACCCCCATAATTTAGAAATTAACACTGTAGTCCTTTATATTTTATAATTTATATAAGTACTTATACATATTAGCTCCTTTTATAAAACAAAATTACACTACAGTAACTTATTTAGCCACTCCAATCTAAATTTTCTAGTTCCGCCCTAACTACACAAGTTTATGAAGAAAATGTTCGAACTTTTTTTTTTTGGGTGGAATTCACGGAGGCAACAATGTTGGGATTTCATAATCGAGTGATGAGCAAATCAGACTTCAATATTATTTTTTATCCAAAGGATTGTTATTTGGTACCACAGTTTGCTTTTTTTGTCCAGCAAATAAGAATTCGATAATACAACACCAAAAATTCAAAATGTGGTACGTATCATTATTTCATCAAAAAAGTTTCTGAAGAAAAAAGATCAAATTTGTTTGGAATAATATAAACTATTTTCAATGAAATTAAGGGTTTCACCATGCAAATCATAATGCAAAATTTTAATATACTGGGTCATTCTTAATAAAAGTTGTTTCACCATGCGAATCATCATGTATAAGCACAATAGCTCTCTTATGTACGTAATGGATGATATTTTTGTGATATGAAATAGCGGAATAAAGATGATGGAAAAACAGAATTCTTGTTATCCGAAGTTGTTGTACAGTGAGCTATATATAAGAAATAAAGAGAAAAATAGCTGTTGGAAAAATAAACGGTAACTTGCCATATTAAGAAATAAAAGTTGAGTAACTTTATAACCAAATTTAGTTGCTCCCTTTATTTCTTATTTAGCCTATGATGAACAAAACCCGTTAAGGGTTCTGAGGCTAGTTTGTCCCTAATCCTACTTATTTTCTACACTCCCCCTCAAGTTAGGTGTGTAGATATCGCGTAACCCTAACTTGCTTATATTTGCTTCAAATGGTTTTGGATCTAAACCCTTCGTAAAGACGTCCGCTAATTGATCTCCACTTCTTACAAACGGAGTCTCAATTTCTTTCGCTTGAATCTTTTCTCTAATAAAATGACAATCGACCTCAATGTGTTTAGTTCTCTCATGAAATACCGGTTTGGATGCTATATGGCGCGCCGATTGGTTGTCGCAAAACATTTGCATTGGCAATTGAATTTGGATTCCACAATCCGAAAGAAGTTGTTTTATCCATGTTAATTCACTCGCGGTGGATGCCATGGCTCGATACTCCGCCTCGGCGCTTGACCGTGCCACGACATTTTGTTTCTTGCTTTTCCATGTGACTAAATTTCCGCCTACAAATGTGCAAAAACCGGTTGTCGATTTTCTATCGAAGCTTCCGGCCCAATCTGCATCGGAATAGCCACACACATTGTTAGAATTATTGTTTTTCATACAAATTCCTTTTCCGGGAGTTCCTTTTAAATACCTTAGAATTTTATTTATTGCCTCTAAGTGTGGTGTTCTAGGGGCATGCATGAATTTGCTAATTTGACTTACCGAAAAAGAGATATCCGGGCGTGTTACCGTTAGATATATTAATTTTCCTACAAGTCTTTGGAATTGATTTATATCTTCTAACGGTACACCATCCTCACCATTTAATTTATTTTTCCCATCTATTGGTGTTGAGGCCGGTTTACAACCTAATTTTCCGGTTTCTTCTAATAAGTCTAAGGTGTATTTTCTTTGAGAAATAAATAGGCCTTGATTTGAATATGCAATTTCTATTCCTAAAAAATATTTTAAGTAGCCTAAATCCTTAATGTCAAATTTTTCTTTTAATTGAACTTTTATATTTTTAATATGCTCTTGATTGTTTCCGGTAATAATAATGTCGTCTACATATACTAGAATAATGGTGGTGTTTTCTCCTTCAATTTTGACAAATAATGAATGATCGGCATTGCTAATTTTAAAATTACAAGATATTAAATGAGAGCTTAATTTTTCATACCATGCCCTTGGAGATTGCTTCAATCCATAAATTGACTTCTTCAATTTACAAGCTAGATCACAATTTTGGTTTTTTTCATAACCGGGTGGTAATGACATATATACTTCTTCTTCAAGTGTTCCTTGAAGAAATGCATTTTTTACGTCCATTTGGTACAATTTCCAATTTTGGTTAGCCGCAATAGAAAATAATATTCTTACGGTATTTATTTTTGCAACCGGGGCAAATGTTTCATAATAGTCTATACCGTAGGTTTGAGTGTATCCTTTGGCAACTAGACGTGCCTTATACCGTTCTACGGTGCCATCACTATTGTACTTAATTTTATACACCCATTTACAACCTACTAGTTTTTTATTCTTTAGTAATTGAACTATTACGCAAGTATTATTTTTTTCAAGAGCACTCAATTCTTCTTTCATGGCTTTGTTCCATTTGGAGATTTTCATGGCCTCTTCATAATTGTTTGGTTCTTGTTCTTTTTCAATTGAGGTCAAGAAGGCTCTATGATTGGAAGAAACATTGTCATATGTAATAAAATCTTGTATAGGATATTGTACCTTGTAGGTGATAAAATCCCTAAGCCGTGTTGAAGGTTGTGTTGTTCGAATCGACCTTCTTAATGGTGTTTCTTCTATGTCATGATGTTCTTCGTTTGAGGAATTTTCTTCTATTTCTTCCTCATTCTCAATTTCACTTTCATTTTCATTTTCATTCTCAAGTGGTGTTGGTCTAGCATTTTCTATTGTAGCCGGTGGTAATATAATTTCCTTGGAGGGTTCTCTCAAAAAATTCTCATAATTAATTTCTTTGTAATATGGCTCTTTTTCTAAAAATGTTACATCCCTAGAAATATACAATTTTTTATTTTTAGGGTCATAACATTTATATCCCTTTTTTTGTGATGAATAACCCAAAAAAATAGCCTTAATTGAGGTATAATCCAACTTGTCTTGTTTATTATTTTTATGTACATAACATGTACAACCGAAAATTTTCAAATGCTCAATGTTGAGTTTTCTTTGGTAAAGGATTTCTAAAGGGCTTTTGAAATCTAAATTAACACTTGGCAATCTATTTATTAAATATGCAGCGGTAAGAACGGCATCCGACCAATAAAATTTTGGAACATTATTTTGAAATAAAAGTACTCGAGTCATTTCGAGTAAGTGTCTATTTTTCCTTTCGGATACACCATTTTGTTGAGGTGTATAGACACATGTTGTTTGATGTAAAATTCATTTTTCTTTAAAAAAGTTTGAGAAATTTTGGTTTACAAATTCCGTTCCATTATCGGATCTAAATATTTTGATTTTAGCTTTGTATTGATTTTCTATAAAATTGTAAAAATCTAGAAATTGTGAAAATACTTCGCTTTTATCTTTTAATAAATATAACCAAGTTGTTCTAGAAAAATCATCGATAAATATGACAAAATATTTGTATCCATTAAAAGAGGTAATTGGGGCGGGTCCCCATACATCCGAGTGAACCAAATCAAATAGTTTCTCGCTTTTACAACTTGATAATTTAAATGGTAACCTAGTATGTTTTCCTAGCTTACAAATTTCACAACTACTATTATCTAATTTTGAGAAATTAAAAAGACTTTTTAAAATCTTGTCGGAAGGATGCCCAATTCTTCTATGCCATAGTGTACTCAATTCTTCATTTTTGGTAGTGTTGAAATTGAATTTTTCTTCATTCAAAAAATAAAGCCCATTTTCTAGAAATCCTTCACCAATCATAATCTTGGTTATCCGATCTTGAAAAATCACATTGTTTGATAAAAATATGAGTTCACAATCTAACTCTTTTGTGATTTTGCTAATGGATAACAAATTGGATGAACAATCATTTATATACAAGACGTTTTGAATTAATTTTGAGAATATAATTATTGAGCCCTCTCCAAGGATTTCCATTTTATCACCATTTGCAACCGTAATGAATTTTTTGGTTTTATAATCTTTGAAATTGGTCAATAAATTTCTATTTCCAGTCATATGATCTGTTGCGCCTGAATCCAATATCCATCTAAAATTATTTGAAAATGATAAATTTGTAACACAGATCATACCAGAGCTCTTCTGTTTTTCTTGTTTCTGGTTGAGCAACACCGTAAGTTGCTGGAGCAGCTGCCGCATGGGATCCTGAGAGGAAGACGAGGCGCCTCTTTCATTTAAAGAATCGGATGGTCCAGATTCAACCCGCCCTTCTGCTAAAAACCCCGATCCCTTTCTATCGCCTTCGCCTCTGTCTCGTTCCCAGCCAGCTTTCTCCCCCTTTCGATCTCCAGCTCCCGGTTTCTGGTGCCACTTGGGTCGGAGGTGTGGGTGAAGAAACCAGCACTGGTCCTTGCGATGCCCTTCTCTTTTGCAGTGCTCGCATTTGGTTCCGGTTTGGTCTCCTCTCGCCTCCGACCGATAGTTAGGGTTAGGCCTTGCCATTGCTGTGAAAGCTTTGGTCTCGGTATTTTTAGTGGGTTGCGATGCCATCACGGCCCTTCTTGTTTCTTCTCTGTCTATCATAGCCGCCACCTCATCTGAGGACGGTAGCTCGGCCAGTAACAGTATTTGTGACCGCACAGCCTCGTAGCTGGAATCGAGGCTTGCTAGAAATTGAAAGATGGAATCTTGTTCTTCTTGTTTTTGGATTTCAGTAAGATCAGTGGTGGGAGGCCGATAAACCCTAAGTTCATCTCTTTTCTTTTGAAGGTAACCATACAATTCCATTGATGATTGATTTTGTTGTTGTTTGGCTTGTTGGTAGTCTCTTTGAATTTGGTAAATGTGAGAGTAATTTTTCCGGTGGCCATATAATTGCTCGGCTCTTTCCCAAATTTCTAAGGCACTATCTTTGTAAGAGAGTAAATCAGATACCTTTGGCTCCATGGTTGCGAGGAGCCAAGTGATGACAGCTGTGTGATCGCTTGTTCGCCATTTGGCTAACTCTTTTTTTTCTGTTTCAGTTGCTGGTTCTGATAGCTTTGGGATTGTATGCTCTTTGTTGATATGATTGTTTTTTTCTCAGCCGCTCAAGGCAAACCTGACTTGCCTTGCCCATACATGGTAATTTTTACCATTGAGCACTACCCCTGTGAGTTTTTCGTGATTTTGTGCCATCTCAGTTTTTTCTGGCTTTTTCTGGTAAGAGGCAGTTTTACTGGTAAATATTGGGGGCTTTCTTTGCAGTTGCTGGTACTGCTGTTTTTGTTTGTTGGCACTTCTGGTGTGCTTGAATTACTGGTTCTTACAGTTGCTGGTACTGCCGCTGATTTTCTTGTTTTGAGTCAGGAATTCATTCCCGCTCTGATACCATGATATTTTTGTGATATGAAATAGCGGAATAAAGATGATGGAAAAACAGAATTCTTGTTATCCGAAGTTGTTGTACAGTGAGCTATATATAAGAAATAAAGAGAAAAATAGCTGTTGGAAAAATAAACAGTAACTTGCCATATTAAGAAATAAAGGTTGAGTAACTTTATAACCAAATTTAGTTGCTCTCTTTATTTCTTATTTAGCCTATGATGAACAAAACCCGTTAAGGGTTCTGAGGCTAGTTTGTCCCTAATTCTACTTATTTTCTACAATGGAAAAGTGTAAAAAACAATCAAAACATACAAAAAGAAGCTGCGATTTTGTATACAAATCCAAATGGTATAAATTGCAAGAAATTACATCAACTTAATACGTTTGCATTAATTACTTCAATAATTTCGAAATGATTGACTAACATCATTATAAAAAACTAAAATGTAAAGAATAACGCTGGTAATGGATCAAGCAGAAGAGCTCATCAAATTAATTTCAATAAATTAAAACTAAGCAAGAATGTTGATCTGGTCTTAACAATTTGTACAAACATTAGGAACCTTACTGCAAATACACTGGTGCAACCAACATACCGGATAACAGATACAAGATTTAGCAAAAAAACAAGGGCCACTTTGCTTATTTCACAATTTGTATTGTATTATTGTGGAGGGAAGGGGAGCTCGAATATTCACTGACTCTGACAAGGAAATTGAGACACTGGAAAGATGAAGTAATGGAGCAACTCAAGTCGACAAAATTACCAGCGTACCAGTAGTTGGAGCTTTGAAGCAGCGCACCGGTAGATGAAGATTTGAAGCAGCGCACCAGTAGATGAATTTTTGAACATCAGTTTTGAGCCATCGTTTACACTTTCTTCTTTGGCGTTTTCATATTTACTACTTTATTTTTTATTTTTTATTTTTCAGCTCAATTGTTTTGAGCAGCATTTTCTATTTCTGTTTTGATGGTTACCCTTGTGTAACTAAACCTAGTTAATCTAATACAAATGTGGGCAAGACTCTAATTTTTCTCAAAAAGAAATTCAGAACTCATTAACGAGACAACACCAAACCTCCATATTGAATTGTAAGTATAACATATATATGTGATAGGGTAAATTTTGTCACAAATTAGTCACTTAAGTTTGATTTGTCTCTCAGAAGCCACTGAACTTTTCATTTGTTTTGATCAAGTTACTTCGTTAATAATTTTGTTAAGGAAACTAACGGAATGTCACATAGACGTCCAACTCATTATTTTTTAAAATTATTAAATCCTTTAACTTATTGGGGTACGATTTATGGACACCGTCCTATTCTCGAATTCAGATCCAGTGCAGTAACTCAATTTTTGAGTTTTGATCCAAACCGTCCAAGATGCTCTAACACGAATCTTAAAGAACCTGGACCCCACAAATAATACTGGCCCCCTGCGCTACCACCGAATAGGCACCGTACACGTCTAAACTCAAAAATTGGGTTACTTTAGGGGATCCGGACTCCCTATTCTCATCCTTTCTCTCTTCTTCTTTCTAACTCTTCTTTGTCATTCTCTCATCTGTATTCTTTTTCAAGCAGATTACAAGAACTGCAAATTGTAATAATTTTTGGACTAAAGAGTAATTGATTTTTGGGTTTTGGTACAACGGGGGCTACAAATGAGTTTTTAGCTTTCTTGTTTTGACGGGGTTATAGCTGAGACATTATTGCTGCAATGAAAAAAAATGTTACAACAATGAAGAAAATGGGTGATTTATTTTTCTGGGCAACAATAAAGAAAATGGTACAAAATATGAGTTTGTTTAAAACTTTTTTTTTTTTTTGCATTTGACATGCCCGTAGGCTGATACATAGTACATCTCTTACATCCATAGCACGTATGATTTTAGTCTATCTATCAAGTGCCTTACACCTTCCCAATTGTAAATTCAGCAGAGGGTATGTATACCCTGTATAAGTCTCTCCTCATGATGTCTCGTTATTTTACTTACAAATCCGACCAATTTCTGTACCAAAATCTGTGTTTTAAACCACCAAATCGTGTCTATTACATTGAATATCTATAGAATGTGGTACTGCTGCGTTTTTATTCTTACTTTGCAGAAAACGAGCGAAATCAGGGAATATTGTGAGTTCTGAAACCCTACACGCGGGCCGCGTCAGATCCGATGTGGGTCGCGTCAGACTTTTCCGGAAACAGAAGCAGAATTGGAAACAGAGGCTAATTGAAGGAAGGTCGGCCAGAAAAGCTATAAGACGGGATTTCTTGCACCTGGGAGGGTATGCTGGAGCAGGAGGACAATTCCTAGGGTTAGGAGAGACGGCTGGCTGGGAGACGAAGAAGAGAGGAGCTGAACGAGAGTTTTGCGACGAATCTTCATCGTTCTTCTAGTTTTTCTATGAACTCCTTTATCTTTATTTGTTTTGCTTTCTCTTTGACTATGCTTGAGTAGTTTATTTAGTTTCTAGGGTTACGATGTAGTTTGATACTTTGTTTTGTATGCATGTTGTTTGAATCTGTGTTGAATGTTAGTGTTTAATTGTTTGAGTAGTATTTTAATTGCTTTGTTGAAGTTGATTGAATGATTCTTGATTGTCTATTGTTAGATGTCTATAGCATATTTCTAGTAATTTGGCCTTGATGTTTCTCTCAACCAAACTTAGTATTTGAGGTAGGTTTACGAGCCGTGAGGCGAGACCAAATAGTAACTGAGAGGTGAACTTTTCCACTTATCGAGAGGTAGTGGTTACCTTTAGTAAACCGGACAATTAACTTAGATTAAAAACCTAAAAAGGTGAAATTGCATTTCCGATACCAAGTTTATTAAGCCAACAAACGAGAGTTGAGGTTTAGGAACATTAGGTTCGGTCAATGGATCCTTACACCAAAGAACAACGCAGAAACAGACAGCTGCTGCATTCACTCGAGGTCCACGCGGGCCGCGTATGAGAGTACGCGGGTCACATCTTACATGCGGACCGCGTATGAAAGTAGGCGGGTCGTGTGTGGTACCGAGAGGCAGAGTTGAAGATGAAATAAAAAACCCTGGAAACGCTTTTCTCTATCTGATAAAACTAAATTTTACTTTCTGTTATTTTAATTATTTCTGTCATTATTGAACTTAGGAATATTAAACAAACCAAATCAACCTTTTCCAACTTCTAGTACCTAATTGATTTAAGTAGAGTTCCAGATTAGATTTTGAACCGTCCTATGGATCGATACCTGACTAAACTATACGATAGGATTGTGCACTTGCAATCTAGTCGGAAGTTAATTCAAGGTTTAAAAGCTACAGCTTGCTGTAGTGAAACTTTGTGATACACTTTTGTGCGAACACCTAACTTGCTACCTGCACGTGCTAGCTTGTCCGCCTCATCATTGAGCCGCCTACTAACATAGTGACATTCGTATCTTGTCTCTTTGATCAACCTCCACACATCATGCATCTCCTTATAGGCCCGTCAGTCTGCCTCAATTGGTGGTTGTAGCTCCATGCATAGCTTAGCAACTGTCTGACAATCGAAATAGAAGGTATAGGTTGCCATACTTGCCTCTCTCGCAAACAGTATAGCCTCCTTTAAAGCTTGTGACTCAGCTTGTATAGCACAACACACGTTTTCCCTTGCTGTTCTATAGGTCACTAATTCCTCACCTTTTTTAAAAATGAAACCAATGCCGCCCATCCAGAAATGAATCCACGACCTGTCAATATGGCAAGAGTACTATGTTTCTCCATGGTTTGGAGTCCTCACTTCCCATCCCTGCACCAGGTTCATTCTTTTGGAGGTTGCTATTACCGACTCTGCTTTAATTGCGTTGTAGTAACTGAGAAACGTCCCAAACATGGGCACCTGCCCTCTATATCTTCTGTCATTTTGACATCGCCAAATTGCCCATATTGTGTTCACCACTCCCATCCATTGGTCGCCAGCTATGTGGTCTACCATGTCACAAAGAATCGTTGCCACATCAGTTCCCAGTTTTTCTGTTCGCATCGCCATCGGCCCTACTAGCCAACATGCCCTTGCAAACGGGTAGAGGAACATCATGTGGAGCATGTCTTCCTCTTCCCATCCGTAATTTGCACAACTCAGGTCCCCTTTTGAGGTTCTTGCTCTGATTATGTGTCCAAGTGGAAGTGCATTGTTTACCACTTTCCATAAGAACAAATGCAACCTAGGCACGATCCCCTGTTTCTTCTATATAACCTTCCGGGTTCTTACCTGACTTGTCCCTGAGCCATTATTTGGCTGTAGCATCGTTCCCTGAGGGCTCAATATGCCTTTTTGACAGAAAAATGGCCATTCGTGTTAGGGAGGAAACTATAGTGTCCTCCCATGCTTCTTAGCTTGGTGGCTTCAGTTCTGACACGACTTTCATGCATGCCTGATAACCAAGGAGATTTATGAGTGTATGTGTCCCATATACCAATTTCTTGGTTGGTAAGCTCCTTCACGAGCATGTGGCACTGTTGTGAATTGTCCCTTGCTGGGCTCAGGCTTCCCGGAATCCAAGGCTGCGAGAAAACCTTGCATAGCTCCCCATAACCAATTTTCTATTGTACCAGAGGTCCTAGCTTTTCCCTCAGTCTCATAAGATTCCTCCACAACACAGAACACCGATATGTCCTTTTAGAGGTATATAGCTCTGACCTTGGTAAGTATTTTGCTGTCACAATACTGACCCATTGCGCCTTGGACCCACTAGCCACCTGTCATAATGCTTTTAGCAACAGAGAGTCATTTACTGCTCAAGATCTCTGATAGCAAGGTTGCTTGCCTCAAGTGGCTGTGTGATGCGGTCCCATGCCACGTAAACCAGGTAATGTTTTTTATCCGTTGCCCCTCAAAAAATTTGACGATATACAAAATAATAGCGTTTTTAAATGCGACTGCATGGACCACATATGCATATGTAGTTTATTGCCGCATTAAAAATATCTATGCGACAACGTTTTTAAATGTGACCACATGGACCGCATATGATGATGGGTGTAATCGTGATCATGCTAATAAAATTTATAACCCGGTTTGCTATCGAGTCATATTACAAGCGCATAATCCTATCGAGTAGTATAAACGAGTGTCGATCCATAGGGAATAAGATTTAAGGTCTTGAGCGATTAAATCACAATCCTTTGAAAGACTAGACAAAATCTGAAATCAAAGAGTTGTTGGTTTTGATTAATGTATTTGGCGAAAATTAAAAGTAAGTAAAATAAAGATAGGGATGTTAATTCCTAAGGTTTTGGCATACCGTTATTACTTCAATCCGCTTTGATTCTTACCTTATTTGATGTTGGTTTTCAGTTGTTGTATGAGGGTTTCTAATTCAATTTAGTGATTACCGATTTCGCCTAGCAACCACCCTATTAATCAAGAGATCCCGTTAAGGCTTGTATTGATTAGTGCAAGAAGATCTATGACTAGCCCAAAAGAATTCAGAGTTCACTTATTGGGTACGTCGCCTTACTATCTTGGTCATGTTGGGTGTCCCCATAGTAAAGCACGACAATGCGACATTCATCTACGAATATCGAGACTCCCATGTGTACTTTTGTTGATTCAATTAGTGGTATCTCCGGTTAATGTCTCCACCACTAATATACTATTTTTATTGTCCCTTAACCCAATTTGATTAGCCCAATGATGACTAACTTTCATGTGTGGCCATCACATGATGGTATAGACTAATAAACAAAATCAAGTAAGACATAACATAAAGCGCAAAAGCAATCGAACAACAAAAGACTAAACAATGATCAACTAAAAGTATATATCAAAGCATCATGAGTAATAAGGTTTACTGTCAACCCTAAGAATCTGAACTTAGCCGCTGAATGACATGTTTACAAAGAGATAAGAGAAAGATACAACCATACACGAAGTACCCTCCTACTTAGTCTTTACACACTTCTCTCTTCTCACTTAAAAAAAATATAAAACCAAAGATACAAAGATATGTTTATGTTCAGATCAGAAGGCTTATATTGGAGTGAAGGGGCGCCTGGAGATGAGTGGAGTCCAAGTTATTTGATCTGAATACAGCTGTTGCAGTTATTCACCAAAGGGCGCCTTGGGTACGGTCCGTATTGGCTAATACGGACCGTACTCCCACTATGTCGCTGCAGTAGTTAATGCGTATTCAACCATCTTTGGTCCTTACTAGGGCTCTGGTCTGTATTGGCTAATACGGTTTGTACCAGAGCCTTAGTCGATAAACTGCGTTTTTTCGATCGTCCCGATTCTTGCTCCAAATGATGTAAAATAGTCCCAAAACATGGTTACTGCACTAAAACATAAAGTAGGACAACAATAACCTTTTTCACATAATAATTAAACATAAAGATGAGAAAATAAGATAAAACTTAAGTCAAAATCCTACGTAATTCACTTACAAAATGAGCTTGATCATATGCATATGCATATGCAGTTTGTTGCTGCATTAAAAATGTCCATGCGAACCGCATTTGCAGTACATACTGAAAACAAATTCAAAAATATCCGGAATTCATTAACAAACAGAATATCTAAAACTCATTATCAGATATCCAATATAATCCAGAACCCAATTCCAAATACACATCCGGATGGAACCATCCACTCAGGTGAATTTTGAAAGGGATCCCCGACTTGTTTTATAGTCTCAAGCACCTTATTATTTTTATTTTGATGATATGGGACTAAAGAAGTCCGAACTCTGCACGCTCTAAGTTGTCGCTGCGTGAAGTGCAAACTCACTTAATTTTATTATTAAATTAAATTTCACTTGAAGTGCGGTACATTTTAATAAATGATTCTGGGCCTAAGGATTTTGGACCAGTAATGTACCCATTTAATAGTGGCCATACCCAATACCCATTTATAATGTTAGTGGCCATAACAGATAATCCAAACAGGCACCGTATTTATTCGTATCCGTATTCATAAATTATTCTTAATTAAAATCTGCATATATAAGTCAACAATGACCTTTCGCATACATGAATTCGCATTTTAAAACATTGCAAAATGTGGTTTAAGGAGGAGGACCTCTTAATAGATAAGATAAAATTGGAAGTGCTCCACCCCCACAAAGATCGATAGGTGAATATTTCTCATCCTACGGTTTAATTTAAGAACCGAGAGCAGTTGCTTAACTGGTCAAATATTATTACTAAGCCGGTCACAAACAATGTAAAAGTACAACATATTAGTCCTTTTTTAGTGTTAAAATAGAATTGATGTTACGTTGAGAAATTTTGTTATTTTGTCAAATTAGCTTTGCAGTTGGAATAAGTACATGAAGAAGAGAGCTATAATTGTTGGAGAAAGAAGAGAGTGAAAAAAGAAGAGTATGGAGGAAGAGAAAGAAAAAGAAAAAGAAAAAGAAAAAGAGAAAGGGTAAGAATAGTATGGTGTTTTCAAATTGTCTCTAGAATTTAATATTTTTTGAAAATGATGAGTTAGATGTTCATATGAAATTTCGTTATTATTATGAGAGAAAATATTAACATAGTGATTTAATCAGAACAAATACAAAATTTATTAGCTACAGAGGAACAAATTAAATTTAAGTGACCAATTTGTAACAAAAGGCAAAGTTGAATGACTTCTGATAAAATATACCCTATATGATATAATATCGTTTCTTTACTAAAAGACTTATACTCTTAATAAAAAAACATTTTAAAAGAAACGAATACCAAAATCAACACGAGTTGAGGGATTGGGATCCATTATCTGGGCTTTTCTTCGTTATCATACCTTTTAATTGCATCTCAAAGCAACACAAAGACCTATTTTACAGGCCTAAGCAGGTTGAACTATTCAGTGTTGATGCGGAGCAGGCTGATCTTGAGGATTTATGAGTCGGAGCGAGAAAAGGATGAAGAAAATCAGTCAAAAGAAATCCAGAAAGTGAAACTCATGTTTTATGAAAACAATTACTGTTTTGGTCGAAATTTTAAAATTTCGGCTAAACCAGAAATTTTAAAAAAAATCATTGTTTTGGCCGAAATTTGAAAATTTCAACCAAACCAGATGAAGAAATGCAAATTTCGTATTTTATCTATTTAGACAGTTATTTGTATTTTCAGTTATTCTGAACCAAGCCATTTCTAAAAGGAATGTATGGATGGCTGGATGCATTTTTTTTTTTTCAAATTATCTATGAATTAAAAAATAACCTTGTTTCTCCCTTTTAAGTATGGTTGCAAAAATAGTTATTCTCGCTACTCGCTGTATTTTTGTGAATAATAAAAACAGATGACAGTTTAAAACTCTTTTAAAGTTTCATTCCTAGCCTTCTTTTCTAAAGTGATATTCCGATTCTTCTCTTAAAAATATAAATGCCTTTGACTGATAAGATATAAAAGATTAGCCTCTTAGGTTTGTCTGACATGCATTATTCTTATTGTCAACGAAGTAATAGTCAATTACCGCTTTGGCTAATCGTCAAATAATTGCTTATTATTTTGTCAATAGCTTCGAGAAAAAAAATTAATATAGATATGATGTCGCATTCTATAATATATTATGTAATGTTATCCTTATGGTTTTGCGTTGGATACAGCCGAACAAAGCTTTGAATTGGTTGAAAACGAGAGGTCTTTAAGTAGTACCTCCCCTCTATGTTGCCTCAAAGCCATCAAATCAAATACTATTGCATTAGTATTAGTTTACAAACTATTAATACAACTATTTGCAGCTTTGCTCTGGAGAAATGTGAAGGTTGACTTTGATCAAGACCATTAAAAAGTACAGAAAGCTTTTCCGACTTTTAGCACTCCATTCCTCTGATTTTTTGTTGCAATTGCAGCTGTCAGTTAGATTGCAAATATAATGGAACAAATTATGAAATATTGATTAAATTTTTTATGAATTTTGAATTCAATTTTTGTAAGGGTTGCATATTTATATTGTGGTTGGGCCAGCTCTTCTTAACAACTGCACGTTTTATGTTTTCATTAGTTCATAACCGTTTAATGATTTTTTTTTTTTAATTCTCTATCTTGAAGTGAGGCGGTAATGAAAAATAATACTTATTATTTAAGAAAATTAGAGTAGAACAATATGATTAAAACAAATTTAAATTGTAAGTAGCTTAGGGGTGTAAACGGTTGGATACGGATTGGATAATGGTTAAATTGTATCCTTATCCGTTATAATTTTCCAGATACAGATACAAATACGGATATGAATATAATTCGGATAATTAAAAATAAATTACTAATGTACATTCTAGTAAAGAATAACATCTAAATATAATTTTTCCATTCATAAATTAGATTTAATATTTTTCATAATAAGTTTATTGGTTACAATATATATATAATATTATCAAAACCTTAGTCACTAATCATGTCATAGTGTTATATTATTCATCAGAATATATATATATATATATATATGAGTATGGCTAATGTGCTTCCTCTAGAACTTCAGCCTCGTGCTTCCGGGGGGCATATCTTAGTGTTTGATGTTCAAACAACAAATTCAAACCGTTAGATGTTCAATCTATATTAAAATGTACTTGGAGACCAAATTTTACATTTTTTGAAATTTTTTTACTATTTATTAAGCCACTTTGAAAATTCCAGATCATATGGTCTAGACTGTTTTACTGTTCACCCGGATCTGGAATTTTCAAAGTGGCTTAATAAATAGTAAAAAAATTCAAAAAAATGTAAAATTTGGTCTCCAAGTACATTTTAATATAGATTGAACATTTAACAGTTTGAATTTGTTGTTTGAACATCAAACACTAAGATATGCCCCCGGAAGCACGAGGCCGAAGTTCTAGAGGAAGCACATTAGCCATACTCATATATATATATATGACAGTGCTACGGTGCTACGCGTATATAAGGGCCCTCCGTGCTACGGTTCACTTTTTGAGTTTTCAAAATCCTAACGGTCAATCTGAACCATTCAACATGATCTCCATATGAATATGTACTTGCAAACCAAATTTTATTTTTTTTAGAATTTTTTTACTTTTTATTAAGCCACTTTGAAAAAACACTAATTTGTACACAACAGTAAACTTTTCTGGACCATTGGATCAGCAATTTTCAAAGTGGCTTAATAAATAGTAAATAAAAAATTCTAAAAAATGTAAAATTTGGTTTGCAAGTACATATTAATATGGAGATCATGTTGAACAGTTCGGATCGACAGTTAGGATTTTGAAAACTCAAAAAGTGAGCCGTAGCACGGAGGGGCCTTATATACGCGTAGCACCGTATCACTGTCATATATATATATATATATATATGCAGTTTAACTATTCATATTTGACCGTATACATCACTAAACGTTAGTCACTAATCACATCGTACGATACATTAATACTCAGTCTATTGATGAACAACGCACGGCTAGATTTTTGGAATTGTTTGGAATTGTAGCCTGGACTTTTAACTAATCGGAATCTTCTTTTCTTTTAGAAAATGATTAAATGACCAAGTAAAAGCCTTTTGACCTACTTCGATTCTCTTGTCGAAGTCGTAGAGACTGAGATCATCGAGTGATCCAATTTAGAGATGTAAACGGATGCCAAGTTGTTCAATTGATAAATTCATTTTGATTCAATCCACTATTTTGTAGGGGCTGAGGAGGGAATGAAGATAATCCATAAATATGCGTATATATATATACACACGAGGAGGGAATGAAGATAATCTCATCGCGCCTCATATCATATATTTCAATTTTTAAAGTTCAAATTGTCGATTCGAACCGCTTAACATGATCCGGTATTATGATATGTTTGTAGATCAAATTTTATATTTTTTTGAAATTAGTTTATTATTTTTTTAAATAGGTACAAAATTATTGTTTTTGGACAGTAATTTTATACATATCTTAACAAAATAGTAAAACAAAATAAAAAATATATAAAATTGGTCTCCAAGGATATTTTAGTTATTGTTTCTATCTGGTTTGTACGGATGTGGTTTCACATGGGAGTGCAAACCATAGTAACATGGTTCGCAAATTATTCGCGTTTTATTCAGATTTTTGACATTTCCGAACCGAACACCGAATAAAACGCAAAAAAATGTATCATATGTTTTATTCGCAAATAAAATGCGAATCACAAATTATTCTCGAATAAAACGCGAAAAAAACACGAAACATTTTTACAAAAAAAAATTGGGGTTGTTTTGGGTTTTTTTTTTGCTTCCTTGTAGTACCGAATCATTTCCGAATTATACCCGAATTATTTCCGAATCACAAACTTTTGACTCTGTCGAACCGAACCCGAACTATTTATTTGTCACTGTAGTGCAGACATAGATATATAATTATTAGATATAAATATAAATATTTTGAATATATATGGGTTGGCTGGTTAAAAAAAAAATTTATTTGGTGGGTCGTAGTTTGCAAAAATTTGAACGATTCTCCTACGGTCCTACCATTATTTTTGTACAAAAGAGGTTTAAAACAGAACATTTTCAACGTTAGGGTTTTAGTCCAAGTTCTACCGGCCTTTAAAATCTATTGGAAATATGGGTCTCAAAAGAAGAAACTAAATTGTTTGAATTGTCTACTTCACAAATGATGTATTTAACTGCATGTAAAATTTAAATTTTTTTATATTATTTAGTATTAAGTCAAGTGATTAAAAAATTGCAAAATGCAAAATGTATCTATTTGTTATTATTTTTTTAAATTTTATTTAGTATTAAGTCAAGTTATTAAAAAAATAAAAAATATTCAGTTAATATTAATGTATTTATTTGTCATTATTTTTTTGGCTATTTAACTAGATAATAAAAAAATTAATTAAATAAATTAGATTCAATGAACTTTCTAATCGACAACCTGACCACGTTATTTTTAATTATTTGAGTAGACTGAGGAACCGGTAAAACCGGTAAAACTGTGTGCATTTTGGAGTGCCCGATTATTTTTATTCTTTTCTCGATATATAATGATACAATATGTTGTGAAGAGAATTAGTCATGTTGTTATTGATATGTCAGAGTATGTTACGTGTACGTCACGTTACTTATATTCAAGGGTAGTTAGGATTTTTATCAGGGGTACGCAATTTTTTTTATTAATTTATTATTAAAATATTAATAAATGTCACTGGAAGTAGAATCAGTAAGTTAACCATAAAATCCCAATTGAGAAAACCGGTAGAAATCGGCGAATTAGATCAGAAGTCCAATTTTTTCCGAAAAATTATGTTAAGATAAAAAATTAATCTAATGCATTGAAGTATTATATTTTACTTTGAAGCATAGTTCATGAGACTCTCCTTTGAAATTCAACCCATTTTTGAACAGTTAAACCTCAAAAAATAATTTAATACATTACATTAAAGTTCGGCTTATTACTTTACAAAGAATTTGACTCATTTTCTTGAAATAAAAGCCAGGTTTATTGTGGTTCTATTATTAGATCCTTCTTAATTACCCTCCCCTGTCGTTATATTTCGAAACAAATTGATGAAAAACTCTATCAAATTTGGAGCGACTAGGTCGATTTCACTAAGAGTTGAGACTCAGTCAGGGATAGACAAAACTCAAATTCAGGGGTAGGCAAATCCCAGTCCTGAGCCAACTATATACAAGTCTGGTGTTGTTTTTCAAAATCCAGCTGCCTACCCCTAAATGTATATGGCTATGCCATTGTTTATGTCAATCACGTGATGTGTCTCCCTTACCACGTGACGTGTCTATTTTTGTGACATGTACTCTCTCTTCGACCAAATGATAGACCACGACATATCACGTAAACTGATCCAGTCGTGTCACGTGGCACGTTATGTGATCAAATTTTCAACATTGTTTATTTATTTTAATTTATTTTGCAACAGTTTTTTAATTTGTAGTATTTTTTCATTTTTCTATGAACTTATTTTAAGCTTCTAGTCACGTGGTTTTCCTTTACATTTTAGTCATGGTATGACCATAAGTGACGTGTCCATTCGTCAAGGGCTGCTAATGAGCCAAGCTCGGCTCAAAATTCAGCTCAGCTCGTCATATAACTAAACAGGCTCAACTCGGGCTCGGCTCGGTCTTGAAGAAAAAAGTTCGGCTCAATTTAATGAGTTTGAGCCTTCAGCTCGGCTCATAACTCGCGAGCTCAACTCATGCCAAGCATTAAAAAAACAAATATTTGTAAAATCTTGTTTACTGTTTGGTTCTAATTTGTCTCCAAATCCGACGGCTAGGATCTCTAAATACCACTGGTTAACCGTTGGAGATATCGGATCTAATTCAGTAATTTATCCCCCTCAATTCAGTAACCCGATTTAAATAAGTTACTACTTTTGAAAATTATTGGAGAGGTTCAATATGTAATAAAGTGTAAAATATGCATTTTCAGATAAATCTTAAATGTTATATTTTTCATATTAAATATATTTTAGATAGAAATTGCAATATTGAATTTTGAACTATTTCGTAAAACTAAATATTTGAGTAAGACACTGACGAGTAAAACTAAATGGATATCACAGTATTCAAAACCTAAACACACCTAAACACTTTGTTAATATTTTTAAGTAAATACTAAGATGCAATATATACTTTTAAGTAAATGTTTGAGTAATAAAATAGAAGAGACTCCTTGGCTCATGAGCCGGCTCGGGTTCGGCCATGTTTGAGTGATAAAATATGAGCCGAGTCGAGTTCGGGCTTTATTTAGTTTAGGGGCTGACTCGATACAATTTATTGAGCTGTTCAACTCATTGCCTCATGAGCCGGCTCGGCTCATTAGCAGCCCTAAGATTCGTGTGACGTGATAGTTCTTAGTTATATACTGTGACATAACGTGACCAAGTTACAACATATTAGTCATATCACATTATATTTTTCTTGTACTATAGTAGATCATTGTGAGATTAAACTTTATTTTTTACAATAAATAAGAACAAATAAAGTTTTTCTCCTAATTTTTTTTTTTCGGTATTGTTAGCTGAGCTAATATATAATACAATCCATAGTATACAAGAAACATGTATATCACTTCCAATTAATTATTTTCTTACATATGACTATCAAATTGTCTTGTTTGACAAGAGAAAATTACACTAATAGAGAGAATTGCTTATAATCGTTTAAGAAAAATGGTTTAGTTCTTGTCCAACATATATATATATATATATATATATATATATATATATATATATATAGTTGGGCTATGGTGAGTTGTGAAGTAAGAGTCTTGTTTTACTTGACATCAATATTTTTTACTTTTGAAAGTTCAAAAGGTCTATCCGAACCGCTTAACATGATCTACATATTGAAATGTGCCAGGAGACCAAATTTTACATTTTTTTTAAATTTGTTGCTATTTTTTTCGAGTTTTTTTAAAATCATTATTTTTTTATGGTCCAGAATCCATCCAAAAACAACAATTTTCAACTCATCTAAAAAAATAGTAAAAAAATCCCAAAAAATGAAAAATTTAGTCTGCAAGCACATTTCAATATAGAGATCATGTTGAGCGGTTCAGATTGACTGTTTGGACTTTGAAACTAAATATATGAGCGTGAAGTAAAACAAGTCTCTTACTTCGCAACTCACAATAGTCCAACTATATATATATAGAGAGAGAGAGAGAGGAGGGATCTAGTTACCATAATTTTGAGTTACAACAAAGTTACCACAACCATTTTCTACTTATTCAAATTTCAAATCGTCAATCCAAACCGTTCAACATGATCTCCACAATAAAATGTGCTTCCAGATCAAATTTTACATTTTTTTTTGAATTTTTTTACTATTTATTAAGTATTTTACAAAACTAGTCAAATTCAGACCATTGAATTATGTACCCATCTTAATAAATAGTAAAAAAATTCAAAAAAATGTAAAATTTGATCTGGGAACACATTTTATTGTGGAGATCATGTTGAACGGTTTGGATCGACGATTTGAAATTTGAATAAGTAGAAAATGGTTGTGGTAAATTTGTTGTATCTCAAAATTGTGGTAACTAGATCCCTCCTCATATATATATTTACAGAATTCACCATTTTTGTATATTAAAAGCCATACAACAAAATGTGTAAGGCATATTTTTTCTATTAATTTTAAAATTTGTACTAGCGTTTTGAACAAGTGCTACACGATCTTTCCTCGAACAAATATGCTCATTTCTCTTATTAATGGAGACATTATTAATTAACTTTATCCAGCATAAGGAATAAACTGATCAGAATTATTTCCTTGCATGGAGCTATTCATAAAATTATCGGATCCACTATTGGTCCTCCAAGTATACCAATTGATCAATAAGACTGTTTCACTAAAATATTGACAAAAAAGAAGAACGAAATGTTGATACATAAAGCCAAGGCATAACTTTACAATCAACAAAAAACGCGTTTTTGAATTTTAAGTTCGAGTTCTTAAGTTCGTGCAAATCACAAAGACTTGCTCTGATTTGTGGCCATTGTCGGCTGGATCATAGTTCATCGTTAGCTGTTGTAATATTTAAAAATAAATTCTATTTTTAGGTCATGATCTACAAAACCTATTGATATAATGTCTTTTAATTTAGTAGTTAAGTTAATTAGCTGTATAAAAATACTCCTTCCCAGTTCTGTCCTGTTATGAGGAAGCATGTTTGCGAAGCTATTAATTGTTCTAGAAATAAAACCTGAAAAAAAAAAAAAACAATTTTTGGTTTTTTGTATTTTTTTTTTTCTTTTCGTTCAATGGTGGGGACCGCCTGTTACAGTGGGTCTTAGTGTAGGAACTCAAATGTTTACAAGAAATGGATGATACCATATAAGCCTCATAAAGTTTTGATAAATTAGAATTCGAATTTTTTAATTTTGACAATTATTTTCTTCTTTTTATGAAACCATATAATTGGAGACAAAAATACTCTTTCAGTAGTTAATTTACCACTTAACTTAATGCTCAATTTTGAAATTATGTATTAGGGTACTGTTATGAAATTTCCTTAAATCTGTCGTTGTGACAAATAATTCTAATTGAAAAGGGAGAGGTAGCCCAGTTGGTTAGAAAAAAAGTCCTAAGACTGTGAGTTATTCAAAGGTCGAAAGTTCGATTCCCCTTCACAACTTCGCAGCTTCTGCGAAGAATTTCAAAAAAAAAAAGACAAATAATTCTAATTCTTTTATTTGTGACAATCATCTTTATAAACTTTGCATATGTGACAATTGCCTCATAACTCTTAATCATACTCCAAATTATTATTTTTAGCTGAAAATGACTATAATGTCCCCATAACATTTTATACACACTTCAATTCTTTTATGAACTTTATCGTATACAATTTCCAATATTTATTTTAAATTATTTTTACTGTTATTATGCAATAAACATTTTATATAAGTTTTGATTGTCTATGAATTAATAGTCAATTATTTTTAAAGAATCATTTTATTTTATTTCCAAATATTAAATCTTGAATAACAAAATTGTAAGCTTTTAAAGTTAATTTGATCATTTTTCATCTAAATATTACAATTATGAGTGGAATTATATTTGGGTGGGTGGAGCTCATTGTCTCGAATTGGAAAGTTCGAGAAAGAAGGTTAATTGTTCAAAATAAGTTCGGTTGTCGATTTATCACAAATAAATAATAATTTAGAAGCACGTTATGGTACTCCCAAAAAATAATATTCTTTGGTGAATGCTCTATGTTTCAATTAAGTAAAAGGTGTCTAATTTTTGGAAAAACAAAATGTTTTCTTTCTTTGTTGGAAACCCCCAAAAATCTTGGAAGACCAAGTTGGCCCGGATTTGAAATTATATATCATGTATTGCAACTTGAAAGGCGACCTTTACCGATAAATCATATATTGTAATTTGAAAGTTGACCTTTACCGATATGTTTAATTTGAAATGATAAAGATGCATCCGTGCAGTGCAAAACATCTGTTGTGCTCATTCACTCTGTCGAGGAATTGTTGCAACTAGCTGGAACTGCATTGAATGAGGCTACGATACTATAGTGCACAAAGTTCTAATTAGCGATTATCGCGTCATTGCGAAAAAATTAAAAAAAAAAACTATCACGAATAGCGTAGCTATAACGTAAGCTATCATACATAGTATTTTTTTTTTTAAAATTATATTATATATTTTTATTAATTATAATATTATCTAAAGTCTTATAGAGCAATAAGTAATACCAAATTAATTAAGGAATTGTAATATTTATATTGAACAAGTGCAAAGTCCAAATTGTTATTCAAATATTTATAGTAATATCATAAACTAGCTATCTTTTTCTATTCAAACCTAAGCATCAAGGCGTAATCATTTTTATTCGAAATAACATAAACATCATAGCATAAACTATCTATTCTTTTATTTAGAACACTGATAGCGCAGATAGTTTAGTACTATGGAACAATATCTCTATTTTCAAAATTTAAGCAACTGAATTGAGCCATTCAATATGATTTACATATGAAAATATAATTATAGATCAAATTTGACATTTTTTTTAAATTTTGTTACTATTTATTTCGATAGGTAGAAAATCATTTGATGAATGGTCTAGAATTTTTTTTTACCTATTTAAAAAAAATAGTAAAAAAATTTTAAGAAAAAAATAAAATTTAGTATGTAAATACATTTTCATATAAAAATCATGTTAGACGGTTCAAAATAACTATTTAAACTTTAAGAACAAAAATATTAATCCATAATACAAACTAATTCCCGCTATGCATAGTACCATATTTCAGGTCATCGTATCCAATCTATATATTATTTCAGCTTAAAAAGTTCCCTTCTCAATTATTTTTAGGTTAACTGATATACTACTACTATAATTGCTAGAATCGTTATAATTAACGAGGGGATCACTTGACAATAAATTTCTTTGACAATTTTGACAATCTGATCTGAGCCCTTGGATCAAATATCATCAAACGGTCTGGATGCTAAATTAAAGATGAGGAGGGTTCCAATACCTCGTGCATTTCATACCTCATCATGCCTCATGTTCTATATCTTTATTTTCAATGCTTAAACTGTCGATCCGAACCGCTTTGAGCGAGATCCATACTAAAATATGCTTGGAGACCAAATTTTATAATTTTTGAAAATTTCTTACTATTTAAGATAGGTACAAAATCACTGTTTTTGGACCATTCAAAAACAGTAATTTTGTACCTATCTTAAAAAATAGTAAGAAATTTCTAAAAATTATAAAATTTGGTCTACAAGCATATTTTACTATGGATATTATTTTGAGCGGTTCGGATCGATAGTTTGGACTTTGAAAACGAAGAAATAAAACATGAGACACGATGAGGTATTGGAACCCTCATCATTAAAGATACTGCAAAGTATAGTTATGAGAGTTTGGATCCAGTGCGACATCCTTCCTTCAATCCTTCTATCTGGCCAAGACGAATAGCCATGGCAAAGCTTCTGACCGCCTCCATCTGTATCAATTTGTCGACTCGACCTTCCCTTCTCTCTTAAGCAAAAAGCCCTAGTTAGAATCCCTTCTCTATCTCTTCTCAATTCGTTAATCCCGAGATTTTATCCTCGATGAGTCATGCTCGTAACTCCACAATCCCAAGTTTATGTCATTTTTATCAAGCGCGAAACCCTATATTTGTCTGATATGACATTTGTGATGAGATTTTTGTTGTCCCTAACGGCACCTAGAGGGGGGTGAATAGATAGTCTGAAAGACTTATAGTCGTTTTTCGGTTTCCCTTTAAATCAACAAGTCAATCAATTCAACAAGCAAACGTGTGCAAATAAAGTAAATAGAGTAGAGTTAGAGAAATTTGACACGCGGGATGATAACGGAGATCGGAGTAAAATGCCTACGTCTCTGGGATAGAGCAACCTTGTCGGCGCCCCTTTCCTATTACCCAAAAAGAAATGATACAACTCGTGACGCGTGAGCCCAACAACGGTGGGAAGTCACGGCCTAACTCGTGTACAAAGTTGAGCCTAGAAGCTCGAGCTGGAGAGTCCTACGCAGAGGATCGTCACATAACTATGTTTATATGTGATTAGAAACGCTCGAGCCGGTGAGCCCCTTAATGCCCTACAAGCGGAAAAATCACTCGACTATGACAAGGGAGCACTAAAGTAGATCTCCACACTATCGAACAAGAACCAACACTCTAACTAAATCTAGAGATGATTTGTCAAGTGGATTTGAGATTATCAATGGAGTTTTGAAGTTTAAGCTCTCTCAAAGAAGAAAGTTCTCAAGAACACATAATTTATGCTATTTGAAATTAGGGGCGGCTTGCTTAATTCTGGAGTGAGGGTATTCACTCTATTTATAAAGAGAGCTCCATAATTAGGTATTTGAACTATTCCGTTCAGAATGATAATCTTCTGTATGGAACAGATAGTTCAAATGTATTTCAATTTGAATTTCACCTTTGAACATTACACTTTCCGTTCAGTACATTTAGGTCTGTACAAAACGGATAGTGTATTTTCCCCAAATATGTGTTTCTCGAGTAGCGTACAGTACAGACTATATTCGTTCAGAACGAAACACCAAAGGGAGTCCTCTGACTTGAAACGGAACGTTCCGTTCTAAACGATAGTCTGACGAAATAATTCTTCTGTACTGTAATGCCTCATACCGTATCCATCCGGTACCGTGTCAATACATTCTATACAGAACGGTTTGCTTTCGTACTGAACGGATAATTCCTGAATCAACAATCTCAAATTTACTTTACTAATCTATTTTATTACAATCTATATTCTTGATCTTCGTAAAGTCTTGTTGATTCCATCGGTTCTTCAACTTTAATCTTGCAATTATAATGTTCTTGAACCAGCAAACTCACTCATGCAATGAAATCGTTAAATTCAATCATTGTATGTTTTGCAAATTAGTCAAACACGATAATTAGAGAATTACATAGAACAATAATTTTTGTGAGAGTTCATATCTTCTAAGGTAACTGAATATTTCTGTTTAGATCCGGACCATCTAATTATAATTTGAACCAATCTGGTCCGAGGTGAAATGCACAACTCTCTTTTAATATTAGTGCATATTCTGATCAGACAGACCAGACATAAACATAAATATTTTGTTACATTACTTGATATCTATATTACCCCGATTTATTATATATGGTCTTGTATCTGTGTATTGATACCCGTACCGTATTGTTGTATCGTTTTGAAAATTGTTGTATCATCGTATATATCATATTCGACACCTATACTCGTATCCATACAACATAAGTTGATATGCATTCCTGTGATGAGTCGAGGACCACTGCATCAGAGACGGACCCAGTAATAAAGAATAGAGTCAATTGATCTCATTCATTTTCAAAATTTGTATGTTTCGTTTAGAGTAAAATGCTATGGGTATTTTAAAATGAGTAGGGTTAAAATGCACCATTGTTTTTGTGCTCCAATCATGCTCCATGTCTTTTTCTCCGTTTTCAAAGTTCGAATAATCGATCCGAACCGCTCAACATGATCTTCATATTAAAATGTGCTTGGAGACCAAATTTTATATTTTTTGAATTTTTTTTACTATTTTTTTAGATAGGTACAAAATCACTGTTTTGGATGGTCCAGAATCTTCTGAAAACAGTGATTTTGTACCTATTTAAAAAAATAGTAAAAAAATTTCAAAAAATATAAAATGTGGTCTCCAAGCACATTTTAATACAAAGATCATGGTGAACGGTTCAGATCGACTGTTCGGACTTTGAAAATGAAGATAAAAATGTAGAGCATAATTGGAGCACAAAACCAATGGTGAATTTTAACCCTACTCTTTTAAAATTTACCTTCATACTTATATGAAAATTTATATAATTGATCCTCAATGTGTATTTGATCCTTACATATTGAAAATCTGACTCCGCTCTTGCACCCTTGCACCGCATCTCCCATCATTTCGGTCCAAACTATCAACTAATTTTCCTTTTTGATGAAGCATCTATTATTTATTGTAGTCAATTATTATGTTTTTTGTTTAATTAGACAAATTGTTCCTTAATTAAGAACAAACAACTCAAATTCGCATCTTCTTGTTTTTAAGTATGGACTAATTTGCCAGTACTGTTGTTTTTGTCAGTTGTCATCATTACTAACATGATTTTCACAGTTAAATTTTTTTAAACTAGAATTGTAAGGAAAAAAACGAGAGGTCAAGCTAGTGCTTTGAAATACTGTTAAGATCGATGATTGATGTATCAGCTTATGGCATACATCTCAAAGCTTTGGAAATTCGAAAAGAGAGATTAGATAAACACTGTATAAATTGATTTGTTTGGCGGCTATTTGATTCTGAATAATGTGTGGCTCATTATATTGTATTGGATTTTTAAAATTGGAAGTCGGTACCATCTATTTGGTACAGGTACATGATTTGAAAATTCTGATATATATGTTTCGCTTGTGCTGGGTGTATGAAGGGTTAAAAATATAGTAGATGTTGGTATATGAATTATGAGAGAGTAATTTAGCAATTCAATGTTTGTTTTGCTAAATAGTTCTAAAATACCGGAGACATCTGAATTGTATTAGTTGTATCAATTATGAGATTAGTAGCACAAGTTTTTGCACCTTTTATTTTTTCCAAAATGTACATAAAAGAGCTTCATATTTTCCATGATATGTTTGCACCTTTTATTTTTTCCAAAATATACATAAAAGAGCTTCATCTTTACCATGATATGTAACATGATATGTAAGCTACAGACAAGATATAAAGTGACATTATAGCTTTAAAGAAAATTTTATACAAAAAGTGCTATAACTACTTGCTAGTGAAGGAAATTTTTATGCTATTATCAGTTCTGTCACGACATGTCACGGGTACTGCACGTTATGTCAGATGTGTTTGATCACATAACGTGATACACGTGTTCCGTAATGTCTCTATCTTTGATAAAAAAAATGATACATCATGCAAACTGATCCGGTCACATTATGCGATACATTACTCGATCACTTTTTGCCAACACTATTATTTATTTTGTTTTTTCTGCAATGTTTTATTATTTTGTAGCATCTTTTATTATTATTTTTCTATGCACTAATTTAAAATTGAAAAAAAAAAAAATTGAACGCGACCAGTTAGATCACATTTGATCACGTCACGTGTGATCACAACATGACTACATGTTAGTCACGTCATAACGTGACCAAATATTAATTAAATTTTACTCTATTATTTTAGTTATGTCACATGACTCACGTCATATCACGGAAAAAATATTTTTAGTCACGTTATGACATGTTAGTCACACTCTGTGTTTTTCCCCGAAATTTTTATTTCTACCATTTTCAAAAAATAAATAAACCATATAACCACGGTTTTCTGACAATTCTAATACTAGCACGGCCGCAGAACACCAGAGCGGACCCATTTGAGGGAGGCCGCAGAATGCCAGAGCGGACCCCCATATGGGGCCGCACTATGCTGGAGCGGACCCAGGGCCGCACTATGCCAGAGCGGCCCCTGTTATTTTTTTTTTTTTAATCTGACTGTGAATTTGATTATGATTTTGTTTTCGAAATTTTTATCAAAAATGTAAAGTTTGTACTGGAAGTTACGTGTAATTACTTCTGTTTGAAATGTCATTTAATCTGAAATTGTTGTTCGTCGTTTGTTTGATCAAAAGAAACACTACAATAGAACAAGGAGTCATATAAATAAGCATACAATAGAACAATGCTAATGTTATCGGAAATTACAAATACGTCTAATTAACCAAAAATAAACAACATTTTTACGAGTACAATTAAAAAAGCAACATTAACTCTCAATCTCGTGCAGCTCGAGCAGCTCTGTTTTGTCTTTTTGTGTATCTCGGCCGGCTTGGTGTCATCTTCTCCTATTATTTAGAACGTCCATCCACATCGGAATTCTGTTGTGCTGTCTTCTGCCCACAGAAATATTTTTATCCTCTGGAACAAGGACCGGGCCATCGTGTTGAGGCCATTCCAACTGATTTTCATACACATGCCATTGAGCGCTCCATGTGTTGATCAGTGTATGGATGTGATAGTAGTGACTTACAAAGACGCCAGGGTCGATGCCTCGGAGACGACACACGGACAGAACATGAGAGCACGGTATTCTCTCCAATTGAGGCTTCTGGCACGTGCAAGTTACCGTGTGATCATCCCCGATTATCACCGTGTATTTGTAATTGGCCTTGGTAAACCGGCCAGAATCGTCAGGTATGAAAGCGTGAACTCTTTCCTGTGTGGAGGTTACCTCGAACTCGTTGTTGTTTCCAAAGCCCCCCAGCGTCTTCATTTTATCGGACCTCTCGAACCGTTTGTTGATCAGCTACGAAAAATTAAAAAATAATGAAGAAGTCAGATTTTTTTAACAAAGTTCATTAAAAATTATGAAGAAAGAACTACAAATAAAAGTACCTGATGCACACGACACAAGAATTGTTGACCTTGACTGACTTCCCATTCCGCTTTGGCCTTCCTTTGCGCAAACCATGTCATACATTTGTAAAATGTGTCTTGAATTATTGCTGCAACCGGTAGCTTACGAGAGGAATTGAAGACATTATTAAGCGACTCGAACCCATTTGTAGTCATGATGCCCCAACGGTAACCACCGTCCAGTGCTTGGAATATCTTCCATGGTTTGGGGCACTCGTTCTCATCTTGATCCAAATATTTACCCACACCGTCCAGCCAATTGAGGGAAATGTCACATGCCTGCCCCATTGCTTGAATTCCTTGCTCGTATCTCCTCATCTTCCTCTTAGCCACACATATTCTAAAAAAAATGGATTGCCTTATCATTGCAACCGTTCTTCTTGATGTTCTCGGCTATGTGAGTAGCACAAAGACGGTGAACACATTGATCCTCATCCTCCTCGTTCCACCCCATATCATCTTGTCTAAATACCTTCTTGATACCCTTTCCCCTATCAGTGATGACACACATGAATCTGGAGCGGATTACATTACGGCGCAACCATTTCATGAACCACACACAATCGTCATAACTCTCTGATTCTACCAGTGAAAAAGCCAAAGGGAGGAGCTGGTTTTCAGCATCGTACCCGGTTGCAATCAACAGCTTGCCTGTGGTAAAATAATCAAATTAATTTCGTAAGAGCCGAATGTAGGGTTTTGAGGCTACCCAAAGCCATTAGGCTTAAGCTGCGGAAAGACCGTAAAATAAAAATTTTACTTCTAACTCAAGCCAAAAGGATTGAAGTGGTATGTCGGATAATCTACCGAGAGTTACATACCTGTTCAATCCGTTTCTTAGATTAAAAACTGTAAGTAAAACTTTACTCATTCAGATCATAGATTAAGTAGTATGTCGGATAATAACCGAGAGTTACATACCAGATTAATCCTTTATAGACCCAAAGTAGTAAAACCGTATTTACTTGTTTTTAATCAGTTTATAGATCTACTCCCGTAATTGATTTCTAAAACTTAAATCTATTTACCAAGTAAATAAATTTATATAACATTTATACCTTGTTTCCAAATTACAATTGGAATGCAGACCGAGCGAGAAGACCAGATCTGAGCAATGTCTTCTTTCGGAGCAATGACTTCTCTCGGAGCACCAAACATATGGTGCCTCTATAGGTTATCCACCAGGACTAACCAGAGAGCGGTTTATTTCTTTTGCCAGAAATACTGTAAACCGCGGTCTTACGCAAAAACACTATTCACGAGAAAAAGACGAAATAGCAGAATTCCCGACCCGCAGTTATTCTGATTTTACTAAAAGGCAAAACAGAAATATCGCGACTTTCGGGAAAACACTATTCACTGAAATCCCGCAAACACTATTCAACAACTCGAAAGATAATACGTAACTGTTACGTATAACTTTCGTTTAAACCGCAACACTATTTGGGAGAGAAAGATATTATAACCGAATCGAATCGAGTCGAATCAGATTTCTATATTTTTCTCTACCCCTACCCCTCTATTTATAGCCTTTGAAATGTTGTGAAAAGACCAAAATACCCCCATGACAAGGCATGCCACCTAGGGGTGAGGTGTCATGTGGATAGGGTTGATGACATGCCATCTGGATAGGATCGATGACATGTCATGTGGATAGGATCGATGACGTGTCATGCGGATAAGGACGAATCTGAAAAGACCAGAATGCCCTCGCTCCGAACACAATTAATATCCGTATAATTATTCTGAATAATTATATTTCTTGCGGTTGTTGATTTCGGTAATTTATACAACGTGTCATGCACGTTTATAAATTAACCGGTTAACTTTTATACGTGTCATACACGTTTATAAATTAACCAATGTTTTTGCTTGTCATTTTTACATGACATTTATAATATAATTATATCAAGTATAATTAATTATAAACCATCTTATTATTGATCATAATCAATTTATAATCAATCAATAAGATTCTCCGATTAACTTCTATTGGTGTGACCCGATAGGATCTATGTTATGTTGGTAAATAGAATTAAAACCGTTTTAACTTCTATAATCATGAGAGGCATCTGGCAAAACGCATCATGACCATCCAATTACACAGATGATGCTGTACAGTACAATATCACGATCCAGTAAACTATTTTACTCGTGTTAATTCTTTTGTCTCATAGCTGTCAGATTAATTTCAAGGTAGGTTTGTGTCATCCTTGCAAATTAATCTTTTCTTGATCTTGAGCAGATTATCAAATATGATTACTCTTGTATTCATACTGCTAGCAGATATTCTTACTCTATCAAGGGGCCCAGTGACACTATAACTCGTATAATAAATACGAGGGACAATAGTACTTTTGGTAGACCATCACTACCTCAGCTAAGTTATGTATACCGAAGAGCTACCGTTATAGCTACTTTTTACAGATAGCGTTAGGTAACAATCACACATACACATCTCTTAGTTAGGAAAGATGAATACCTCATACTGTAGAACTTAACACTGAATGAAAGCATTAATGACACGAACACAATTCCGTATAATGTTTCATTCGGGGTCTGTCAAATATCATGTTCTCTAACATGTATCTATGTGATTAAATTGACAACTCCTTGTCTATGGTCAGTAAAACTTAACCATCATTTAATCCACATACTAACCTTTAATTGGGTAATTAGTGTTCTTTGCTAATTACCTCGGTCAGTGACTATTAAGAGTATTTATCATCTATTATGAAGTTTTACAATTTCAAGTCATGAACTCGAAATGATTCATAATTCGATAAAACTCAAAGAACAAAATGATAATTTTATTAATCATTCAATTCATGAACAAAGCTTTATATAATTAAATTATCGTATTATTGACTTCTAGATTATTACAAACTAACACCGAAATCAACTAAAATAAATAAAGTGAAAACAATCAAATTAGTTACCTTTATACCGGCCTGACAAGAAACATGCATCAACGGTGATGACCGGTCTGATATGTTGAAAAGCAGCTATGCACGGTCCAAATGCCCAAGCCGCCCTATGAAAATACTTCCATGGTCCAGGTTTACCAGTGGGATATGAGGTCACCTCAAACAATGTTTCTGTCAATAAATTTAAAAAAATAAGTTCAATTTTTTATTGATAATGAAATGACGTAAAAAATGAAGGAACAATGTAGTACCTGGGTTGCTTCTTTTGATTGCCTCCAACAATGGAACTACAAGAGAGTATGACCCCTCCCAACTACCAAATTGATGGGCCATTGCCAACTCACGGCCACGCCACAGTTTGTTGTACGCCGATATCTGACCGTTGTACCTTTCAGCAACAGTAATTCGGACAGCTTGAATACTCAAGTCGACATCGTTCCTCATGTGAGCGGATATACACTTGGCAACCATAGTAGCTGACAACTGGGCGTGATCTGTTCTTGTCGCATCTGCGTGGCATGAATGTTGTGTTGGGTACTTGGAGACACGCCATTGTGTTCCAAAACCGGTGGCCTTTGCGAGTATGTACCACCACAGTAACTGTCTTTGCACTTGAACCTAATTCTTGTGCGGTCACTGTGCGTATTCCTTATCTCTTTGTTGCAAAGGATGTGAAACCTGACAATTGCGCTCTTCATTGCCTCTTTTGAGTCATATGTTTGTCCCTTAGACAATTCATTCTCATACTCTGCCCTCCTTCCAAACAAACCCGAATTGGCTTCTGTTCGTCTTAAACTTGTTGTGAATTGAATGAACAAAGCTTCACTACAGCCTAAGCTGTAGAGTTTAAACCCTATTCAACTCCCGACGAAGATCGCAAGTATACGATCCTGTTGTGTAGTTAGATCGGGTGTCGATCCACATGGACGGTTTAATTTCTGAACCTAAACTCTTCTTGGTTAGGTACTAGAAGTTTGAATGTTTGGGGTTTGTTTGTCTAATTCTAAGGTATATGAACAAATCAAATGAAATGGAAGAATGAATGATCAATCGTATGAACAAGTAAAGAATCAACTAAATGTTTGTATTTTGTACTATGGTATAAAAGGGCGTTTCAAGGGTTTCAGATTTCATCTTCAACTTTACTGCTCAGGACCTGCCATGCGACCCTTGTGACGCGATCTGCATGCTTTCGCATGCGGCCCGCTTGGCCTTAAGCGCCCTGGACCTGGCACGCGACTCGCAAGCTGCGGCTTACGACCCTCGTGATGCGACCCGCGTGCTAACTCACGCGACCCGCATGGCCTCTGAGCTGAGTCTGCACATGTCAGAAACTTGTTGTTTAAGTCGTGTAAGGCTAGATTGACCGTACCTAGTGTCACTGAACCTCAACTTTCGTGTGTTGGCTTAGCAGACCTGGTTTGGAATTGCAATTTCACCTTCTCAGGTTTAATCAAGCTGTTTGATCTAAACCTAAGTTCTCAATTCTGTTTACTAAAGGTATCCACAAGCTGAGCAAGAGCAAGTGGAAACTTTCACCTTTCGGCTACTCATTGACCTCACCTTTCGGTTCTCAGACCTACCTCAAGTACTTAATCTAATTTGCAAGAAACATCAAGCCTTTGGTACAAGAAGAAATGCCAAAGGCATTCAACAGTAGACAATCAAGAATCAAACAATTCAGATCAAGCAATCACAATCAATACAAGAATCAAAGAAACACGAAATAACAATAAGAATCAATCCATGTGCATCATCAAACAAAGTGTCAGACTACAAATCCAAACCCTCGAAACTACAGTATCTACTCAGACATCAATAAAATCAAAACAAGAGAGAGAGGAAGAAAGCAAATCATAGTGAGAGAAGAGGTAGTGAAGAGGATTGAAGCTTCAGGTTGAGTCTTCTTCTCCAAATCGACTCTTCTTCAGCTCCAGATCGGCTCTCTCCTCTCGAGATCGTCTGAGGCGCTCGGCCTTCACTTCAAATTCGGGTCTGAACTGTTTCTGGACGAAAATGGTGGCTTAATGGGATCCCCTTTCTGTTGCCAGGCCTGCTACATATATAGTTTCCTTCGTGGGCCTTAATTGGGCCTGGCTCAGTTAACTCGACGCGACCCGCATGAGTTTCCATGCGACCCGCGTCAGGTGGCAAGGATGCGAGCTGTGAGGGTCGCGTCTGAGGTCGCGTCTGGGCTGCGATGCGACCCGCGTCAGGTGGGACGCGGGTCGCGTGGGGGAAGTCAGAACTCTGCCTTTTTGCCTGTTTTTCGCCTATTTCCTGCAAATCAACCACAAAACTGCAGCAGTACCATATTCTATTGATTTTCAATATAAACTATGCAATTTAGTGGTCAAAATCATAAGGTCTGGTCTGAAAATAAGACGAAATAATAGATGAAATATAGACATATCAGCTTCCATAAACCCTAACGTGTCGTTGAAAGCATGAATCGGGTGCTGAAACCCGCGATCCATCTTGAAAGTCCTTGGTAGTCCGAGCACAGGCCCGGTATCTTCCTGGTCAGACTGATCGCTCATACCCTCAGGATCAACATGACCCCAATTTTCCTCTACCTCTAGTATTTCCGGATCCACTTCTTCATCGGTTTCATCCGGATCACAAGTTTGACCCCAATGAGCAGTCCGACTAGATGAAGGCTGGTCAGTCTGGGATGGGGCCCGACGGGAGGGTCGGTCCCTCTGAACTGGGGCCCGACTACTGGACGGTTGGTCAATTTGGACAGGGGACGGACTAGAGCCGGATGAGTTACCCCGACTACGACCTTGGATTAACCTCATAACTGGGTTCGAACGCCGGGCTCTGGTAACCTCCACATATAGGTCAATTATCTTGTATGCACCCCAGAAAAACTCATGGTTTGGTTGTACAATACCTGTCAGACTCCCTCATTTTGAATTGGAAATAGTTGGAACCAAGTTTGTGATGAACTAGTCGGCATGCTAATTTTGACATCAATTGTAAGGTCATACTGACCCTGATCCAACCCCAAATTCTGACATATACTTGATTTAAGTCCTAAATAATCAGTACCCGGCAATACCGGGATCACAGTAACAGGTCCAATACTATAGTAAACCCCATTAGAACCTGTTAAAACATCCCCACCAGTGTATATGGATACCATAAGAGCCATTTTTTCAATCCAATACAGAAGAAACCTACAATTAAAAATTAACTAAATTAATTATTCTAAATTAATTATTTCAATTAATTATTATTCTAATTTAATTATTCTAAATTAATTATTAATCTACTGAAATAAAAATAAAAAATTTAAAAGAAGAGAGAAAAAACTTACAGATCAGAGAGCTAACCCAGGAGAGAGAAGGTGTGAGAGTGTGGAATGAAATTTCGCTGTCATTTTCGGCCTATAAAGAACAGGGGCCGCTCCGGCATAGTGCGGCCCCATATGGGGGTCCGCTCCGGCATTCTGCGGCCTCCCTCAAATGGGTCCGCTCTGGTGTTCTGCGGCCGTGCTAGTATTAGAATTGTCAGAAAACCGTGGTTATATGGTTTATTTATTTTTTGAAAATGGTAGAAATAAAAATTTCGGGTGTTTTTCCATCACTACTGGTTGCACAAAAATTAGACTACTTCCACTGTGATTAGCATCAAAGATAACCTTCATCAGTGGAAGGTGATTATTAGGTGATTGTTGGGGATCATCAGGGGAAGGTAGGGTAGTGAGTGCACGACACTGGTGTGAGGAGGGATAATAACAACACAAAGGGAAATAAAAAATTAGTGAGTAATAATATTTCAAGTTGGTAAGGTAAAACTAGAAAATTTTGATAGAGGTGACTGAAAATTAAAATGCATAATTATAGTAAGTGGAATTTGAACTCAAATTCTTTCAACTATAAAATAGAACTTTAACCACTAAGTAATAACTAAACATTTGTTATTTATTGAGGGTGACTAGATTATATAAAAAGTTTATGAAAAAATAAAATCCAATTAAATTTATATGTATAATTAAAATTTTGAAATCATAAGAATAACTTAGTCATTTTTTGCTAAGCCTTAGATCAGCTCTTTTACGCTCGTGTAGATTTGAAAAAAAAATAGATTTCATACAAGAAGGGTTTGGGACTCGGTCTCTCATGTGTTCTACGTGAAAGAAAGGCGAGAGATGAAACTGGAGAGAAGAGTAGGTTTTGTAAATGGACGTTATCAGAGAAATTTTCTGTAGCTCAAGTGGGAAGGAAATGGAAATACCAGCGTCAAAATGTCTGGATCTCGATTGTTCATCAAGAGTAAAGAAAACCCATATGAGTGATCCCTCATAATTAAACGAATCCGGATCCTCTACATTGAATCATCGTTTGAGTTTGAATCCGGCAGTTCGATGCCTGCTATGCACCGAGTCTCTTTAAAAGTCGTGTTAATATATAACAAACGGATCTGATTCAAACTCAAATGGTAAGGTACTTTAGGTGATACGAATTCTGATTAAATATTTTCATCAGTAAATACTTTCACCCACTCAAAATTTGGCCTACGATATGTTTTGCCCATTCTTAAGAAAAAAAATTCGACTAAACTGAGCAAGAATTATATCGGCAAATTCTACAAAAAAGTAGCGAAATTTGAGCAAGAATTTGATGGCCTGACTACTTTTTAATAATTAATGGTTTTTTCTTAGATATAAAGGATTGATGAAGATTTTGATTACAAACATTAGCACTCCTCACTAGGGTTGGAAACGAATCAAACCGAATCAAACTTAATCCAGTTCGAGTTTGAGTTCGAATCAATTTCGAATCGAAATGGTTCGAAATTGAAGCAGGGTTTCGAACTGAAAAGAAGAGTTCGAGTTTGATTTGGTGTGATTCGAACCAGTTTCGAACTGAATTGGTTCGAAATTGAAGCAGGGTTTAGAACTAAAAAGAAAAGTTTCGAACCAAATCTGACTCAATTCGAACCAATTTCGAACTGAACTGGGTTTGATTCGTTTCAGAACCAAGCTGGTTTGATTCGTTTCACTGCCATATAAATCCTGCGAAATAATACAACTTCTAAAGTTTTTAATCTTAATTAAAAAAAGAAAAGATAAAAACACTTTCTTCATCAAGTATAAATATTTTTGGAAAAAAAATATAAACACATCTAGGATATGCAGATAAAATGATAACTCCATATATAGAAGAGTAACAAAAAACGCAATATCATCACCTGATAAATATGTCGTAGTGTCTTTTTTTTTATTAAATTATTGGTACAAGCTACCAATATAAAATGTTGTAGTGTCAACGGAGGCAGATCTACGTAGAGCGAATGACGATCAACTGATTGTCATTTACTTTAAAAATGTATGTGTTTATTAGGGTTGGCAACGAGCCGGTGTGGTCCGAGCTAGATCAAGCTCATGGCTCGTTCGTTTTGGCATCAAGCGAGCCATGAGCGAGTTATTATTAGAGTCCGAGCTGAAAAAGTAGCTTGTGGCTCATTCGTTTTAGGGTTTAGGAGCTGAGCCAGTTCGTGAAAACCCGTAGACTAAAAGCCCAAATGTATTATAAAGTCAACTATCATAAATTAAGTTTATAACTAAATTCATACATACATAATTCACAAACTAAACATTCCAAATTCACAAAAATTCATACAAATTCACAAATTCATATTTGGACCGAGCTGGCTCGCCAGCTCAAACTCGTTAATTCTCGACCGAGCTAGTGGCGAGCTGGCTCGTTAACAGCTCGGTCCACTAACAAACAAACTGTTAGTGAGCGAGTCACGATCGATCAACGAGCTATGAGTTTTTTTACCACCCCTAGTGCTTATACATAATTTCTTATTTTCTATATAGTTTAGAGTAAAATATTATAAGAAGTGTACTCAGCATAAAAATTTTATATGATTTGATCACGTAGTTTGAAAGTCGGACTCTTATGTCCCTTAGCGTCAAAGACATAACTACTCAAGATAGTCAATAATTCACACTTTTCAATAAAAAAAAAGGGGAATTCCATGTGTATTCCTCAAAAATTTCAAAATTACGTATTTTCTCCTTTAAAGTTCATAATATCACATTTACCCTTCTAAATTTTAAAAACTCACAAATTTACTCATTTTGTCCTTTCTATCAAAACTCATTATTAAGTTTATAAAATGTCCATTTTACCTTTTATTAAAAAAAGAAAAAAAAATATGTAGCATGTTTAAAAAAAATGTCAGTCTCCTAATTGGTCGATTTCCGAGGGTAAATAAGTAATTTATCTACTTGTGACGCTTACACAGTAACATATTGGTGTATACTTGTGTAAGTGTCAAAAGTAGAGAAATTGTCCATTTAGTCTCAGAAACTGACTAATTAGAAGCCTGACTTTGAAACATGCTACATTTTTTTCTTTTTCTTTTTAATAAAAGATAAAATGGGTATTTTATAAATTTAAAATGAGTTTTTAATAGAAAAGAGAATAAAATGGATAAATTTGTGAGTTTTTAAATTTAGAAGGGTAAATATGATATTAATGACTTTAGAGGGGAATTCCGCAACTTTTTAGGAGTATATATAAAACTCCCCTGAAAATAATCATGCTTTTGTTTCCAGAAATAGAAGTTCAATGAACCTAAGAGGACCTCTACGTTGAAAAAGCTTATCACTTACATATCAAATCTTATCAAGAATCTATGTATTTCTTTACGACTACTTAGTGGCACAAAACGCAGGTGAAGGTACAAGCAGATCTTAGGTTAGATTCTTAACAAGAAAGCACGAGACAATTAATTGGATATACTTCAGAACAGCAATTACTTCCGACATTTTTATTAATATCCAAAGTTTAATACAAATTATTAATTATACCCAGAACTCAACTCAATATCGAAATATACCCAAGCCGGCCATTTTCTGGCCGGCTATGTTCCCTCCCTAAGCCGGCCAGAAAATGGCCGGCTTGGTACATTTTTTTTTTTTTTTTTTTTTTAACCGCATTATTTTTGTTTTAGGTGATTTCTATTAAAGTCAAATATTTCATTTCTAAGTTTCGTATAAAATAATAAAGTACACACAAATTGTAAATAGAGTCCACAGATTTTTTACAATATGCATACAAATCACCTATTATTGCTACGTCTAAAAGGTAATCTCCGAAGTAAACCACTTGCGAAAGATGCCTTACGAGATGGTCTACCAGATGGCTCTGGTTGCTCACTAGATGGGCCGGGCTGGGCTCCAGATGGCGCTGCTTGGCTTGTAGATGGGCCGGCCTGGGCTCCAGATGGCCCTGCTTGGCTTGTAGATGCCCTTGTTGTGCGTCTAGTAGTGGACCTCCTCGGTTGGGCAGATGGCTCCCCTTGCACTCCAACCGCCTCTCCTCCTATGGCAATTGCCTCTCCCATTGCTTCAGCATACATAGCAGCTGCATCTAAACGGCTCGTAGCTGTGCTACGCCGTGACCCTCCGGACCCACTTCCCGACGCCATTACTCGCTCATTTTCTGCCGTATTTGCTGCGATTCTTGCCTCTGCATTTGCATGTGTTACTTAGTAAGTTGGTATAAATTGAAAAAAAAAAAATTGGATGAATGTTACATACCTCTTCGTTGCCTATCGGAAGTGGAACGGCGAGGCTGATGCCCCCTTCGTCTACCTTCCATTTCATCCATCGTCATTACATGACGGGTGTGTTTTCGCCTCCCCTTCCTAATCCAACCACTACTCGGAAGGATTCTGTCTCCAACATTAGGAGGCCAGTCTCCCATATTGCCAATTGGATTGAACACATGGCTCCAAGTACTCACAAGATAGGGTGTTTTATACCAGTCTGCAACAAAGTCGTCCTCTTGCCAGTTTCGGTCACGGCAAACAGCTAAGACATGAGCGCACGGAATAGAAGTTAATTGGATACCTCTGTAAGTGCATTCCATTTGTCTGTCGGGACCGCGCGTCACAATATACATGAACTCCCTGTGAGTGGGTTCCATGTTGCCCATGTCGCTACGGGTGCAAGGAACGTACTCATTTGGGGATGAAACTTGGTACTGACCTTGGCCCTGCGTGTAACGCACCACCCGCATTTTTCCAGCTTTCTCCCAACGTTTTCTGATCTTCTGCAAAACCCGATCAGACAGAACCTGTCCATTGTCTTGTAATTCCATTGCTCGCTGACGCCGCTGAACAAACCATCTGTTGCACGTATAGAACGTATCCTCCACAATGGCACAAACAGGCAATCTACGACTCGTTCGGAAGACATTGTTGAGCGACTCGGAGCCGTTTGTTGTCATGATACCAAACCGGTATCCTCCGTCACAGGTTTGGAAAATTTTCTCATAATTGGACGGCTCCATCACATCATTAGGACGTACTTTGCCCACTCTCTTTAAATATGCATTGCACTTCGGATTTTGCTGCACAAAAACAAATGGGTGTTATTTCATTTTCATAAAATTCTTATAAGATAATTAAACGAAATGTTATAAGTTAGACATACATGAGCAAACTCTTGGAACATCTCTTGTAATCTTCTCGGCTTCTTCCTCTTTGCTCCTTCCCTAAACCTCCATCCGTACCATCTGTCTCCTCCACAGTTCGTGACTAAGTTGTCAGCAACATGCTGCATACAATACCTGTGCACAAAGAGCTCGGGAGGCCATCCGTATTCAGCTGTCAGTGCAGCTTTGATCCCCTTGTGCTGGTCCGATATGACACATATAAATTTACACGGGCCGAGCACTTCATTCCTCAACCACTGCAAGAAAAAGCCCCAATTCTCAGTATCCTCCTGACGTACAATTGCAAATGCAATAGGCAACAATTGGTTCTCGGCATCGTAGCCGCAAGCTATCAAAAGCCTCCCCTCGTATCGCCCAGACAAGAAGCAGGCATCGATGCTGATCACTGGTCTCAGGTACTGGAACGCCGCAATGCATGGACCAAACGCCCAGGCTACGGCTCTGAACTGGGCAACACCTGGCATGATTAGTCCTGTTTCCTTATTCCGTACCGGGCTGGTCAGAAATTGGTGGATCGAGTTGGGATTGTTGTGGCAAATTGCAAGCAACAGTGGTCTCAGCAAGCTGTATGAAATCTCCCAACTCCCAAATTGCCGGGCTATTGCTAGCTCACGGCCCCTCCACAGTCGGTTGTATTTAGGTGTCACACCCTTATACACAGACAAAACAATGTCTGCCACCGTCTGGATGCTCATACACGGGTCCTTTTTAATGGCGTTCTCAATGACATCGGCAATGAGTGATGCCGTCAGACATTCGTGGTCGACCCTCGTACTCTCAGTCCTACATGTGTGAGGCCTGTCTTGCTTAGTTATAACTCATGCGTCTCCACATCCCGTCGGCTTTGCCCTAAGCTCGTAACGGCAATTCTTGTCCTTGCACAACAGAGTAACCCGATCTCTGTCACTTTTCCAAGATCTGAACTCCTGATTCTTAGTTATATGGTGCTCTCTGATCTTCTTCATTAGGTCTTCTTTGGTTTTAAAATATAGGTTTGCACACAGCTCACCTTTGTACTTAATCCGTTGACCATAATAACCAATATCTGCTTCTCTAAACTCAGAAACATCATTAAGGTCTGAGAACGGGTGCGTATCAGTCCGGCCACTAAGCGGCCCCCCCTCATCAGTATGCCTTTCAGCTGTTTGAACCGGCCCGTCTTCATCGCAACCTTCCATGTGATCTGAATCCCCCCACATTTCTCCCTCAAATTCATCCCCGCTCCTCAGCTCGTCCTCCGGTATTTCATTAATATCTTCAAAGTCCGGGCATGTTGCATCGTCTACTGGTGCAGGTCTGGGGTAAGGTGATACTGGAGGTAACGGTAAATCAGCCACATTTATGGATCTAGGTGGGGTTGAAACTGAGTGTCTTGGTCTGCCTCGATTGTGTCTAGGTGGGGATGCAACTGAGTGTCTTCGTTGAGGTGCTGGTGGGGTGACGTAGTTGTAGGTATCCGAGTCAGGTTCGTTGAGGGGTAAGGTGGAGTCACGTCTGTATGTTTCTGGTTGTGGAGTATAATGTGGTGCCGCTGATCCAGAGCCCGAACTTCCAACCCCGGGCTCTACCGGAACTCTTCTAGCAAATATTTCTATTAGAAAATTCCCTTCGGACCTCAAATAACCAAACATGCCTCTCCACGTACTCTCATCTACCAGTTTCGCAACCATAAATTTTCCGCTGGAGGGATGGCAATATCGGGTTGCCAATTCTAGGTCACACATTTCTGGGTTGTAACCGGTGTGTGTGTAAACTATGGATTTCAGGTCCAAAAGTGAGATGTCATCTGGAATCATCAATGAATGAGCTACATCTTTGTTGTAATACGCCCCTTGTGCACTATTAAGCATCTTCCCACCATAGTGTAATGAAATAAAGGCCATGGTAAACAAACTACATTTTAGAAAATGGTAAACAATTGTCAGGTAACTAAATAGTAAACAATTGACTGGTGAACAATTAAGTAAATGGTGAACAATTAAGTAAATGGTGAACAATTAAGTAAATGGTGAACAATTAAGTAAATAGTAAACAATTAACTAAATAGTAAACAATTAACTAAATAGTAAACAATTAAGTAAATAGTAAACAATTAATTAATCTATAAAATAAAAAAAATAATAAAAATATTACCTCAACAGTGATAGCGAAAGCCTCGGGCTGCGTGAAGAAGAGGAGGGAGGGGGTGCTCTTTTATAGAGTTTTTGGGGTTTTAAAAAAAAAAAAAATGTACCAAGCCGGCCATTTTCTGGCCGGCTTAGGGAGGGAACATAGCCGGCCAGAAAATGGCCGGCTTGGGTATATTTCGATATTGAGTTGAGTTCTGGGTATAATTAATAATTTGTATTAAACTTTGGATATTAATAAAAATGTCGGCAATTACTTACAATGCTTGCCTTAAAAAGGGTGGCAATTAATTGGAAAAGCTTGCGCTATTGATGCACAAAACGGAATTCATATGACCTGAAGTAACTCAAATTTTGAGTTTATATCCAGACTGTCAAATCTGTTTTGACACCAATATTAAAGGGACCATGTGCATTTCACCTAAATTGAGTTACTTCAGAGGATCTGGAGTCCAAACGGAGGAATCCAACTTTCCCTGAATGCGGCTCATCCATGATTTATATGGAAATTGTTCAGACACAATTATATGCACTCTATTCCGGTCTAGTTTTGTAGCTTAAATCATTCTGTCCCCTTCCGTTTATTGGCGTTTTTAAATTCATTGTAAACCACGGTTTGATAAAACTTATTGCGTCCTTTTATCTTTCCATCTATCTACAACATGGTTAGACTAGAATGATTTATAAAACACGGATGACCCTTAATTCTTAAAAAAATCTTCCAAGTTAGTGCTTTTAACTTCTTTCAAAAATTAATTCATATTATTTTGTTTCATAGTCTTTTTCAAAAGTAATTAATAACCTAATTCTTTTATAGAAGATATATAATGTTAGGCTAAAATAGTCTTCTTTTTATTTTATTTTTCAAAATTCAAAGACCAACATTTTTTTGAATCATCAGTGACCAGCTAATTTGATGTAATTCAAAGCTTAGGAAGAAAATTTTAAAAAGTTTAATGGCTACATTTGAATTTCTCCCGTCATAACGCATCAAGAGAAAACAATAAAATATCTTACAATTTTGAATTTTTGCTGGGGCTAACGAGGGCTAATTGTTGCAACGGGTATGATAAAGGATTCAGATTTAGATCTGAGTAAAGAGACCATGATTGTACCTAGGGTTATTAATGAATCGAGTTTGAGTGAGTTGGGGTATGTTCATGCTCGGTTCATTAAGTTAATGAGAGAATTAATTCAAGTTGAGAAGACAATACTGAATTGATAACTCAACTCGTTACCAACTCGATTTGACTCGTAACTCGTTAAGACTTAAGACCAATTAATGTTTGAATTTTGAGCAATTTGAATTTTTTTAAAGACGAAAGTCCTAAATAATATATAATTTATAGAAACAAATTTAACCAAAAACAAAACACTAAATCTTTGAATTTAACATAATTTAACAGCCAAACAGTACATGTCAAACAACCAAACAATACATAATTTAACTTGGGTTTGCTCATCTCCTAGTATTGGGTCCTTTGCATTTTTTGACTTGGATTTGGATCCGGTTGGGATTGGATGTGGCATGACTTCATGTAACTTGAGGTGGTAATGAGCGAATTGGGATATCCTCATATTCAGATCATTAAGTTAACAAGCGAGTTGATAATGAGCGAGTTATTAGAAAAAATTTAGCAAACGAGTTATGAACGAGTCTCGAGTTACGAACGAGTCACGAGTTACAAACTATTTTCTCACCCCTAACTGTACCTTTCTTAATTGAGTGCAGTTTAGATTCGATGACTATCGAAAGTAAATTTGAATTTGATAGGTATTGAAACTGTCCAGTGCGCTTTAAGTTTGTGCGTGCATTGTTTTGAAATTTGTACGCATGAATATTAAAACACATTAGACAGCTCCGATATCCATTAGACAGGTGAGAATCTGCTGCGATCCGGGTACTGTGAACAGTACCCTGCAATCCCTACTTTTCCAAATCCAGCTGTCAAATTGTTTCGAGATGCGTGCACAGAAAAATCAGCTGTTTTGAGATGCGTGCACTAAAAAGTTAGACGGCTGAATTTGAAAAAGCAGAGATTGCAGGGTTACTGTGCTCAATATTCGGATCGCAGCAGATCTCAATCGATATCCATCAGACTTACACTTCTCTTCTTAATTACTGTTGCACGGAGTGCAAGATGGGTTTGGATCGAATTAGAAATATAAAATTGCGAACTATACTCACGTGCTTAATTAACTTCGTTTTGTGTGTGAAAGTATATGTTATTATTCTAAGCTTAAAAACTATATATTAATTTATACAAAAAGTAATTATATAAAGGGATTTTTATTGAATTAGTAAAAAGCATGTGTGCAGTTTTGTCATTTAATTTTGTATTCGTTCTAGAGTTCCGACACGTGTCTTTCAATTTGAAATATCTGAAATACAAGTTAGAGTGTGTAAAACCGTCAGAAACGAAAGGATCTGATAGAATGTGACAATTCACCAATAAAAGCTCGCCATCAAAGGTTAATTTCTGGATGGCTCATTGGATACTTCGGAAGTAAAGTACAATTATGTACTTCATAGTTTCTATCTAGTACCTGGACCGTATATACTGTATAGTGCATTTCGTTACGGGCACCAAGTGGAGCCTTGATCAACTTTGCTTGTGAAATTGTTTTCCTTCTTTTTTTTAATTCTGATATGTAATTTAAATTAAATTAGAGTTCAAATTAGAATATTTTTTTTAAATTCAAATTGGTAATTATAATTATAAGTTAGAATATTATTTTATCTAGTATCCGATTAGTTAATGGATTAAAACCCAATTTGTTGTTTTTTTTCTGACGAAAATCCTGGATCTGCCCTTGTTCGTTACTCTAATGCAAGTTTTAATATCTTTTAATCAAACAGCCCTGGGGGAGATGATTTTGTTTTCACTACTTTTTCCTTAATTAGAAAAGTATATTTTTATTTTTTTAAATAGAACCTAATGAGTGAAAAATGGAAAGAGCCTCTTCAATGATGTTGATCAAGGGCAGAGCCAGACTTTCAAACTATAGGAGTCAAATATATATGGGGGTCAATTATATAAAATTTTCATACGGAGAATGTGAGTCATTTTTTCTATTTCATGACATTTTACTATAAATTATATACAAAATTATACATTAATACAAAAAAAAAATTAAAAATGAGGGCCAATTGACCCCATACTACCTTACTACATCTGCCTCTAATGTCGATGGATTGATCTAGTCCATTCGTTTTAATCCGAACGTCTGATTCCATAATACATAGTAGGGTCTTACTTTTCTAAGAATAAAGTAGCATATACAATATATGTCTCAAATTTTATATCATTTAAAACTACTGAGTTATATCCATCAAAAGATATGAAAAGTTCAATGGTTCAATAAATCATATATTTGATTTGATGAAGGCTAACGGATTCTAAAAATTGGTCTCAAATTCACTACATTCACTATATAAATAATAATACAGAATATATCTACAACTTTATTTATTTAATTTGAACAATATTGACAAAGATATGAAAGATTTTATTGACAAAGCAGATTTCCTCTTTTCTTCTTTATGAGTTGATTGGCAAGTGGCTATTATGATACTCTTTATATATAGTAGTGCTATTTCACGTACTAGAAAAGGTACCAAATACAAATCTACTATTTAGAAAGGGTTGGAAGAACACTCTTCCATTATTTAAGGGAGATGAAGAAAAATAGAGAAAATACACTTTTTTAACCAGTATTAAAATCACATGCTATTAATTAAACATAATTAGCACTTATTAATAGTTAAAGTACAGTACTCTTTCACCATTTTTTTTCAAATTGCACTTTTGAAGTACACTTAATTATAACATATTATTCTAAGTAGCAATATTTCTTAATTTGTCAGACGATTAAAAATATAGAGGAACAGTCCTCTCCATGATCATTAAGTAGTCAATACATCTATGAAGATTGATGTATTGTTCCTTTCAAATATACTTACATCATGTTTTCAATTGATGGTTTAAAAAATTGATGTATTAATGTACTTAACTTTTTGTTGCTCAAGGTAACATATGCATTGGAGTTTTTATAATATTAATAAATTTTCAAGACATGAAATTAAAACAAGTTCAATTTCTTTTAGAAAATTTCTAAAAGAAAATAAGGGCATGACCCTTATTTCTTTCTCAAAAAAAAAATATTTTAGAAAATGAAACTTTGTTCTTTAAAGCAGCCCAGCCATTTCTTAGATCTTTTAGAATATTTTTCTATAGCTAGGTACTTGCGATTTTGCAATTTGGCCCCCTAAAAAATTTCGCGTAACTACGTATACACTATCAACTCCAGACAAGCCCTATCCAGATATGCTCCACTCGATAAAAACGGTCAACGGTCAATTGAATAGAAAATCATTCCAACTTTGTATATTATTGACTTCATAAGTCCGCCTATCAAAGACAAACACATCCAAGAGAAAGTAAGATATGCTAATGAAAGCATGATCTCCTACTAGTGATTGTGTTTAATTAAGGTGGAACCATTATTGATTGATATAGATGCCATGGTTGCAGAATCCATAGGCATCTATTGGCCTAATATGTGGAGTTCCCACCCTCATGATTTTCTTTTTCTGATGTTGAAGCATTCATTGAACTGAACACCTGTCTGTTAACATCAGCCGTGCAACCAATTATTCCTAGAATCAGATCTGACTAGATTTATCATTTTACTTTGCCTATTTCTTTTTGAGTTGTTAATAAAAGGTTAAAAATAATCTATTTACATATTTATTTATTGTACCTGCATGATTGCACCAAGGGAGCAGTAAGCTCCATCGCTAGATTTTATGGACGTGATGGGGACTGGAATGCAAAAATATACCAAACAAAATTAACAACCCCGCAATAAACGTGCATCGTTTTAGTGATATCATTAAAAATTAGGTCCATTTATGAATGATTGACATTTTTTTTATCAACAATGCGAGCAAAGTCAGCGGCAACTTGTGCTGACGTGGAAGCCGTAGATCTGGGGGCAACCGGACAGGAACGCATCTGCTGTTCTCCACTCACCCAGCACAACAGATCAACATCATCCATCTGGAAAATTTGGACCACTAAACTGAATCGAACGGTCCAGATCAGATGAGGCATGATCTAGATAGTTTGCATATATATGAAGGCCGAGAGCTGCACCTCCTGCCAACTGCCAAGTGGCAAAGGGAAGCATTTCAATCCACCCCTTTCATAATTCCTCATATCAATCATTAATTTGTCCCCAGGTTACTGTGCTAAAGCCCGGACCCCACCTGTCTCTCCATTTCTCAAATTCAGAATTCCCACTATTATTTTTTTTGTTGACCGAGTGAGATTAATTAATATCGTATATTATTATTTTTTAATTTAATGAAGAAGGCTCACGGTACTTAGTTTATAAGACCATTAAGTTAATTATTTTTTTTAAAGTGCAATACATAATTTATAGAAAAAAAACTATATAAAATTAATTATACTACAAGTATCAATTACACTAATACGATGTTTCAAAGTTTTTTTCTTCTCATAATTCTAGGACGCAAAGCAAGTTTCCTATAATGGAAAATTAATCAGGAGTCAATCATATTTTAACCAACAAATTCAATAAAAATATTTTCTAATTTTTTCAACAATCATTGTCAATAATATTAGTTTACGTGAGAATAATACCTGTATGGATTAACTGATCCTGCACAGAAGATAAACTATTAATTTGGCAAAGAAAATCCTATTTTGGCCCCTAAACTAATCGCATGTCGAATTAGATCATTAATTTTCTTTTGACTCTATATATAGGCCTGTTAAATATTATATTTAGTTCAATCAACTCTTTTTTTATCAGTACATAATTATCTTGATGTGGTAATTGTATGATGCTAAGATGAGATTATATGTTATTTGTATGTAGATCTGCAAATAATATGACACATAAATTTTAAATATTACGCCGTCACTTAATCATCTCTAATTACAAGAAATGTTCAAATTGAAATATTTAGAAAAAAAAATTATATTTGACACGGCATCAAATTTAAACCGAACTATGCACTTTTAATGTTTGAAGGATTAATGGTTCAGGGCTAAAGATTAATTTGTCTTTAAAGTTGCATGACGAATAAATTAAGTTAACGCCTTGTCAAATATAAACATTATAATATGTTAATTCCATGTGTTTGTTGAATGACGATGACCTGTTATATTATATCAAATTGAAAATTGTACTGGATCTTCTATTTAGAAATTATTGCATATCTTCTTAAATTCATCGCATAAATGCTTGTCTACATGCAACAGCTATATTTTAAGAAAAAGAACAATCCAAAAGTTCAAAAATCAAGTAGTACTTTGCACATCCCATCGCATATTAATGGACATGTCCTGTAGATGGAACTGGAGAGAACAAGCCACATAATAAATATTCTTTTGCCAGTCGTCCGGGCTCGTGGGTATGACCAGTTATCGGGTCAACCCGGAAACACGTTACCGAGTTCCTGCTAAGGTTTTTTCATTGTATCGGTGTGGTTCTCTCTCTCTCCTCTCTTGACCCCATTGGCCCATTCTCTGTTGCTACTCTATATATATCCCTCTCCTTTACCACCTCCATTGCTCCTCACATTTATCTCTCCCCCTCGTTCTCTTTCCTTCTCTATATCTCTCTCTTTCATGGGGGCCATAGATATAACCTCGAGAGATAAGATGGAAGGAGAGAGCAAGGTAAAGATAGAAGAGGAGAGAAGGGGGGAAGCAGAGTACATGAAGGGGGTGAGGCACCTCTATGATGCTGGTGTAACAAAAGTACCAGGCCGGTACATTCTACCGGCGCCTGAAAGACCCCACATTGTCAGCTGTGGAGATACTACAAGCACTCACAACTTGAAGCTACCAATTATTGACCTGTCTCTGCTTCACACACCCAAGAGAGCAATGGTTTTGGAAGCTCTCTCTCTGGCTTGCAAGGAATTTGGTTTCTTTCAGGTCAGAACGAAAACTTTATATATTCAGCTTTTAACTTTGCTGGCTCCAAAAAGGAAAAAAGAAAAGAAAAGAAAAACAGAGAGATAGATTTTCGCACTGTAGCACATATTGATTTTTGTTCGCCTCTCTCATTCTCTGTACAATTACGACCACACAAATTCGTACAAATACCTGGGTCACAACAAATGATACAAAAAGCCCAATGACTATAAGTTACTTGTACAGCAATGATCAAAATTCTGATTTTAACTGTTCAACCACACGTTGGTAATACCTGAACAGGTTGTGAACCATGGCATTCCCAGCGAGGTGGTACAGGAAATGGTAGAGGTCTCCAAGAGGTTCTTCGGCATGTCGTATGAAGAGAGAGCAAAGTACATGTCATCAGATTTGCGGTCACCAGTCAGGTACGGTACCAGTTTCAACCAGATTCGCGACCGTGTGTTTTGCTGGCGTGATTTTTTGAAGCTCAACTGCCAACCTCTTGAAAGCGTCCTGCCTTTCTGGCCTTCTTCACCGGCTGACTTGAGGTTAGTTCAACTGTAATTCTTTTTTCCTTCATTCTTTATTTTTTTTTTTCTAAAAAACTTCTTGTGTTGTTAATTTAGTTTTGTGCTTGTTATGATTAACCAAGAAGAAGATGAGTATTGCTTTTTAACTAAGGGAGATTACCTCTCTCTGTTTTTCTGTTTTTTTAAGAAAAGAGACGGGCTGTTAAATTTTGCTATATATAGCATGCTCCGATGTCGTAAAAATTCTGAAAATATCTTGTTGAAAGCAATTGAGTAGAAACTTTTAGACCAGTGAGAGAGAAGGTAGAATCTTTCTTTCAAAACGAACAAAACGCAGCCTTATTTTTCATTGATCGAGAAATATTGTTGCAATCCACAATTATTTTTCGTGACATATTTGTTCTACCACACGGCAACAGAAACTCCACAATTATTTTAATTATTTTATTTTATTTTATTTTCAAGGGGATCGGGGGGGGGGGGGGGGGGGGGGGGTTAGAGGCAGTTAAGACTGGAGAGGTCCAGTGCAGACTAGTGGTAAATGAAAGGATACTAATCCAGGAATTGAGGCCCACATATCTGAAGCCATGGATGGGGCACGTGACACATGGGCAAAACGGGAATAGATGGCCTATTTCACTAAAATGTTGCCAGATGCATCATGAAACTGTTGTGATTACATTTTAAGGCAAGCAGGAAAAAGCACTGCTTTTATTGGCTTCAAACCCTCCATTATATATATTACAGTAGTAGGTTCAGAATCTGGTTTTTCTGTGACGGATAGATATATTACCACACCGTGTAGCATGTCACTGACAGGCAAGCACACAAAAAGTTCATAAATCATGAAAATTGACTCCTTAGAGAATAATGTGCAAGGGTCTCAATCTTAAAATCCACATGATATGTGGCGATTAGGCGATAAGACAAGCATCAACTTGATAAGTGATAACACAGCAGTCTAGACCAGAAAAATGAAAATTTTCAAGGGGATTTTTTTTTTTGTATCTTTAAGGGTGCCTGTGCATTCTTCATTTTCAAGAATTGGTTGAAGAATGAGTTATGTATGGCTTAAAATCGTTCAACTCTTTTGAGAATTCTGTTAATTACAAATCATTAGCATTACGTTTCTTAACAGAGCATAGTTTCTAGAATAACAGTACAAAAATTTAAACAACTAATTGATGAATCTAGAGGTTTGTTAGTTGTTACTAACCATCTTAATTATGAATCCCAATTCATGCCATTTGTCTCTGTTTATATACTGTATATATCCATATAGTTATCTACTGCATAGAGCGTAGGACTCTTGGATTGGTGTGTTTCTTGTGCCACCAGTCGCCACATTTGTCAGAAACTCTGCTGGTTAGTGGGGCCCGGATAACAGCACCAAGACAAATCGTTTTCATATTTGAAGATAGATACGACAATTTTCATGAAAAGACAACAATAAATGTGCTATAAATACTTAGGCTTAGTTGGCTAGTACTCTGAATCCAGCACCGAGACAGCAACCCGTATTAGAATTTAGGACACCAAATTGAAAGAATCCAAACTACAGAGTCCCATTGATTAGGTCACAGTTATAGGTAGCCATCATAAATGCCACATCCTTTACTATAACAATTTTCCATTTAATTAATATGGTAGTTTTATCACCTTATAGTCTACTCTCTAGTCACCACTGGTGATGTTAGCTAGCTGCTATCAATATATGTTAATTCTCTTAGCAGAACATGAATATTTTAAGTTCCCGTTTTACCGAATTCACACTTTATTTTCTCTGATAGTAACTTGGGTTACCTATATATATCACAAGCAAAACATAAAATATATATATATACTTTATGCCGATCCTTCTCAAACAAATATTTTATCTAATCAAACCTACCAAAATCAATATTTGACAGGGAGAAGACGATTGCATATGCCAACGGCACCAAATCCTTATTCATGGAGCTGATGAGCCTAATCCTCGAGTCGCTTGGAGTCGACAAAAAGTTTCTGGCCGAGTTCGACGACGGCTCGCACCTTATGGTTGTAAACTGCTACCCGCCGTGCCCCGAGCCGAATTTGACCCTAGGGATGCCGCCTCACTCAGACTACGGCTTTCTAACGCTGCTATTGCAAGATGAGGTGGAGGGGCTTCAGGTGCAGTACAAGGACCAGTGGGTTACCATAGAACCCGTGCCTGGTGCTTTCGTTGTCAATATCGGCGATCATCTTGAGGTAATTTAGAAATCAATTTTTAATTTTAGTATCTTTCTTAAAATTAAATTTTTAAACTTTCCAAAAATTTTGACAGGTAAGTTTGTTATTTTTGTTTCTAATTGCTGGCTGGTATAATTTGTCCGAATAAATTTTGAACAACTTGTGAAAAAGATTATATATAGACATCAGAACAGAGACAGGTATGTCGGTCAAGTTTAAATTTTAAAAGATCAATAATAATGCTTGTAATGTCAGTATCGGTGTGAGATCATACAAGGAAAAGTTCATCAGATCATTCAAATAAGAAAGTGAACTGCTCCTCTGACAAATGTACTATAGATTATCTACAAAATAAACAAGGCATTGATCTTTCAGAGGTCAAACCAACTTGTGTTTTGACTAAATTCTAAAAACCGGAGAGTTACTCCAAAATAATTAAACTGTAGATTAGGTCAAAGTATTTTTTTTATTGGAACAAAGTCAAAGTCATCTTAGGGACAAAAGTGGTGATGTCAATTGGTACATGCATCTGTTGATATCAATCTAGAAGTCAACTCATATATTTACATCAAAAGCATGAATGATGTAATTTCATCAATATATATAGTAGTTAACAGATTTTAATATCATTAATAGTTTTAGCAACAATTTAACAGATTTTAACATGTCACCAAAGCATATTAAATCAAATAAATATTTTCAAAGCATAATTTAATTCATGAGATGTTCAGTAACAACTGCCTCAATAAAAAAAATCAGGCCTTAAATTTTATTTGTATAAAATGTAAAGTTATAAATATGGCAAATTGTTGACCCAAAAAAGTTTGCATAATCAAAATGGCCTCCTTCAGAAGTTTGGAAATTTGAGGAAAATTTCCAGCACATTTAACTTTTCCTTTTGACATTAAATTTTTATGTCTACCAAAACTTATATCCGGTACCTAATATAGAAATATATTTGTTCTTTCAGATTTTCAGTAATGGAATATACAAGAGCATTCTGCACCGGGTACTAGTTAACTCCTTGCAAAATCGGATCTCCATTGCCTCTCTGCACAGCATGCCGGTCGAAAAAGTGATCGGCCCGGCAACCGAACTCGTGTCGGAGTCGAGACCGAAACAGTTCATGGACACAGATTTCGCCGCATTCCTCGAATACATCTCATCTACTGAATTCAAGAAGAAGAACTTCCTTGAATCAAGGAAGTTGACTTGTACAAGGGACCAAAGAACTGAAGGTCAACCGTGTTGACATTGTATGGTGCTTACGTGGCAGCAATTGATGGCGTGGAGCTTATTATTCTGTGTTTGGTCCAGCCAATGCACAGCTCACTTTAGGAGGGATAAGGTGTGCGAATGGGGGTATGATCAAGAAAAAAATTAATATAAGATAGATAGTATAGGGTTAAAAATTGGAACTCGTTGACCCAATAACATGATAGAATATGGTAGATGTTATGTCATGCAATTGCATAAGAATGAATAATACAATATATTATAATATAATATTGGGTAATTATATCTTCTCGCATCTATCAATTCCCCATTTCATCCTCCAACTAACTAACTATCTTTTCTAACTATAATTCAAAATTCTAACTACCTAATGGCCCTACAAATTAATTACTCAATTTTCTCCATTTATTTCTTTCCTCTTTCTCCCTCCCTCTCCCACCTCTCCCACCTCTCCCTCTCCACCTCCGCCTCCACCTCCGCCCGCCTCTCCCAAATAAATTCAGGTGTTTTAACTAACCACATGTACTACCTAGGCGGCCGCCTATGAGTTATGGAAGCAGAGAAATAGAAGGGTCTTTGCCAATTAGCAGAGAGCAGTTCATCACTTAGATCAGCGATACAGCGATGGACGTCCACAATTTGTCCATAGTTTTCTGAATGGAAACTATGGAACTGGGAGTCGTTAGGAACTTAGGATTAGGGTGTAAGGCACTGGCCTGAGATGTGTAGCTACTGAGTTAGATGTTGTGGTGATGTATAGCTGGCTCAAGTGGTCCAATTTCGAATCTTTGTAAATAACTTTTTTTTTTTATCTCTATTCTTATATTAAGCACGTAAATGTATCTCCATTCTTATTCACTAACAGTTGTGATTATAAGATGAAATTTCGGATTAAATATCAATCCTCCAATCAAATTGTTTGTCTTCTTCTGATTCTATGTATCTTTTTAATGATTTCTTATGTGTGGAAGTCTAAATATCAATCTCCAATTAAATTGTATCATCTTTCTGATTGGTCCTGATTTCTTTTTATTTCTTAAATTTTATTTAAAGAACTTTTAGATTGATTGATAATTGATTTGTCATGTCTTCGTTTATTTCTATTTTCTTATATTTTTTAAGGAATGTTATTTGTCATTTAATATATTATTTTGTATGAGATTTTTGTAGGAAAATATGTCAAAAAAGATTAAAAAAAACATGTATGTCATTTAATATATTATCTTTTAAAAAATGTTATTTACATGTAGATGTATTTATTATGTCATTTTGTCTATTTTTTTTTATGAAAATTTGTCATTTTGTATGAGATTCTTTTTTTGTTCTCTCATAATATTCCCCGTTGCAACGCACGGGCACATACTAGTAAATATATATGTTGGAGCCATTGACTGCCAACCTTAAAAAAATAATAATAATAACCACATGTTGAATATCTATTTTGTCCTGCTGTTTTGACTCACCACATGAATGTTTGCAGGGTTATGGATACTAAAAAGAGTGAGGCTATGGTGCTATGCATAGCACGGATGGCTAGTGTACTACGGCTCAATATGATACTTTTTAAAATTCTAACGGTCGATCCAACCGTTCAATGTGATAATCATATGAATATGTACTTGCAAACTAAATTTTATATTTTTTCGAATTTTTTTACTATTTTTTTAGATAGGTAGAAAAATCAGTGTTTTCTGAAAATTCTGGACCATCAAAATTCTACCTATCTAAAAAAATAGTAAAAAAATTCGAAAAAATATAAAATTTAGTTTGCAAGTACATATTCATATGGTTATTACATTGAACGGTTGGATCGACCGTTAGGATTTTAAAAAGTACCATATTGAGCCGTAGTACACTAGCCATCCTTGCTATGCATAGCACCATAGGCTCACTCTACTAAAAATCTATCCGTGCAACACTACCCAAAAATAAGAATTTAACTCCGTAATCGAGGACCTTTGTTTAAATGAAATATTTGGCCTACAGAATTCGCATCCCCTGAGATATCTCAAATTATATCAGCAATGTAAACTTTCTTGCTTTTCTTCATTTCTAATTATATATATTGCTTAACCTCCCAATTTCCGCCAAATTATCTACAAATAACTTCTTATAAATCATCAGGTATGAATCTCAACGTTATCTTAGATTTAGCAAAAAAAAAAAACAAAGTCATATTGTGCATCTCTCCTCTCCTCCAATATCTAATGGAGAGGACCGAGTCAAATCACACGTGCTTTTTTTCTCTTTTGAAGAAGAAAAAGGTAAAGATTGCGGAATTTTTTTTTAAAAGTATTAATAAATCTTGAAAATTTACTAAATCAACATGATTATAATTTTTTTTACAAAAATCATCTCCACCCAAAATAGCGCTAGGTATGAAAATTTGAAAACCGAATACGATATTCAGTATTACATGTCACACAATATTACACATAACACAACCCATTTCAATTTTAAAGTCTTACCGAAGACGGGGCCGGTTTTCATCTTGAAAAAACGAATATGGTTTTCCATTTTTTTTGTTTTTTGCCTTACCGGGCTATGGCCGGTTTTCCTTTCTTTCTTTTTTTTCTTTTTTTATGCTTTTTTCCAATTTGTCAAACCACACTAAGGCTGTGAATATTTTTGCTTTTTTTTTGTTTTTTTTAATATCTAATCCATTGTATGAATAGGGTTTGCTATAAAATAATTAAAGTGGAGAGGGTCTCAAAACCAAAATTGAAATTGGGGTCCGGTTTTATTCTCTCACCAAATTGAAATTGGGATCCGGTTTCTAATTCCACAAACCGAGTACCAAATCCAGTTTTTATTTCTTGGATTTTCTGTGGCAATTGACAAGAGGGAATAGGTTCAAATGGGTTCAAATTAGATACCGAATATCGTATCCGGTTTTCAAATTTTCATACCGAGCGTCATTTCCGGTGGAGATGATTTTTGTAAAAAAAAAAATTTAATCATATTGGTTTCATAAATTTTCAAAATTTAGTGATGTTTTTAAAAAAAAAAAATCAAAATTGCGCCTTCCTTTTAACAGAACATAATCTTCTCCAAGCGAAAATTCATATGCCTTCTCTAAAGGGCCATTTTAAAATAACCTCGTAAATTTGAAATTTGACTCAAATTAATTTGAATTCTAATTGAACGGTCCGAGTTTCAAATACACGTTTCACGTTATTTGACAATCCACACTCCAAACACAAAGTAAAGATTGATTGTACAATGTTGGTCTCTCTCAGGAAATAATTATTTATTTACAAAAATCCGTGAGAGGTCACAGGTTCGAAATTCGAATGAAGGAAATTCTTATGGATGTTAAATAGTTGGGTGGTTTGACCTCCAACATTTACTCAAAAAAGAAAATTACAAAATTCATTACAAATAATAAAGAAAAATAGATAGATTATCTGAAAATTTTGATTCCATAAAGAAAACCGAATTATTAATTTGGTTCCTTTAAAAATAACATGGAAGCAGGGAGAATTTTTTGTTGCAGGACGTGGGATGGGACAGTATAATCATTGATTCGGTTCCAAATCATTTTTTTTTTTTGAGATAGAATATGAGTGTCTAGTCTTTTAACTTTCATTTAATGTCTACAAAGAAAACACCCCTCCCCTCCTCCCTAATCCGAGTTTCGAATCCACAACTTTCGACACGAAGGGTGTGTCATGTACCACTATACCAATGATTGGTTCTTGGTTCTGAATCATTGATTTGATTCCGTGCCTCAAATAACCATTAATTTGGTTTCTTATGTGATATCGAATTACCACTGTGTTTCAGGTAAATGATGGATGAAGGTGGTAATAAAAAGCCTCAAAGTGTGTTTCAGGGAGCAACACCCTCCTTTAAAAGTGTGTTTCAGGAAGCTTGAAATTACGCACACAAACAGGTCGAAAAGTACACAGCCAAACATTTTCCAACATGTGGTTTTGACTTTTGAGCTAAGAATAATGAATGCTAATATAAATAAAGGCCTCAGATACCTTTTTATATATTTTTTATCATAAAAAATAGTATGGATCATGACATTTAAAATTTAAAATTTAAAGTTTGAAATTTTGAGTTTTTAAGTTTTTTAAATAAATAAAAAATAAAAAAAACCAGTAAATAGCAATTGAATCCTCTTCGATACGTATCCACATATATGATAAAATGAGATCTCCATTTAAGGTTGTCAACATACACTGAAATCAATTAACGCAACAGGTTGTTCAATGTTGATTGGCCCAAAACATCATGCATTACACTAACATTTGGTAGGGGAACAAGGGTGCGTGTGCGCATTCATGTGATTATCTTGAACCGACCACATTGATTTGACTCGAAACGGTTTATTTATAAACATCTCTTTTTCTTTATTTTTTGTCAATTATGTTCAGTTGGAACATTAAGTTCTGCAATTCAATCTCTCTTCTTGGCTGTCCGACGTTAACCCCCAGTGTACCGTACAATTTACGAGACAACCCACACGAACATGTTTTCTTAGCAAGTCTATAATATTTGGTTCAATAATAAATTTTATCCAAAATTATTGGGCTGAAATGAATACTGCCGACATGAGTGAGTGGAAGTGGTGGTGGTAACTGGGGTTACCCATTTCCTTCGAAACTGGAGAGGACAGATAGGAATTGACGGAACTAAAATATGTTACCGTCAGGAGCACTTCCAAAATTAAATTGTAATTGAAGAAAATAAGAGAATATTTTCTTTAGTTAACTTGTGAGATTAAGAAGAGCAGACAGCTAATGACAACTTGCATTTTTAGTAAAAAGAACATGTACAACAAATTTGAATCTAATTAACTAAACTGGACATCTACAAGACCTACAGAACTGCTAAGTTATATAACAACTATACTATTTCTGAACCACAGGGTTACAAGTCTAATATATTAAGAAATCTTAAAAAAGAATTTACAAGTTGAATGAGATTTAGATGCTGATTACAATGTCGCCTTTGATCTGTTTAGAAATAGCTCTAGTGCCTGATTCTGAAAAAATAACTGATGTGAAAAAATGGAAGATAGATGAGGGGAGCACAGTGTGTGTGTGTGTGTGTCTTTGTAATTTTGTAAATTTCTAGTTTTCTTAAGAAACCGTGACAACGATATGATTCCCCTAAAAATAGCTCAACGGAACCATAACCTAAGAGAACGGATTATCAGTATAATTTCTTTAGAAGTCTTAAGAATTATAGCTATACTATGGTTGCTTTTGGTGCTACGGCTCCTAATGCATTGAAGAAAACTGCAATTGTACCGGTCATTTGAAAGATTATTTTTTGGATTACCAAAAAGCTATGTATTTATTCAGTGTTCCAAAGAGAACAAAGCAGATGCCCATTCCAAAATCTAACATGTACTCATAGCATGCCATCTTTGTTAAATATGATCTAGAAACTCAAAAAGAACCAAGATGCTTTTCTTCTTATAAGAGGGGCATGCATCTCGCCTGTTGAGACTAGATTTAATTTTCAATATACAAAATTATCTGAAACAACCGACAAGAAGCACAGACCACATGAGATGTCATTGTTTACTTAATTTTCACCCCCTATGATGACGCTATTTCTGTAAAGGGTTTAGAAGGTTTCCAAAACTTCAAATAGAACTACAACTCCAAAAGTTATGAGAAGTTATGAGCGGTGATGAACTAAGTTCCTAGTTTACTCCCTGTAACCACGACCATACCGGTACACTGGATCAGGCTGGTGGTATCGGTACACTGAATCATGCTGGTGGTATTGGTGAGAAGAATTAGTGGTTGGTAAAATGTCAGGTCCATGACTAAACTGACGGGGTGTCATCACAAATCCAGGTCCACTAGGGTTTATCGGGTTCTGACCATAACCCGAACGTGGCGCCAATAAATGGGCTGATGCCCGACTCAAATAAGGGTCGGGTATTGGGTAGGGGATCCGCGGCAGCCTTTGCTCATAATCCGTGAAGTGAAAACCACCAGCCAGGCCTTGATGGTAACGGTCCGCATATACTGGTGTTGGTTCCTGTTGTGCCTGCGGCACATCATACCGACTCCTTTTGGCATTGCTTGCTTTGCTGGAGACATGTTCATGTTTTCTCTTCTTATCCAATTTGCTTCGTCCTGGTACCGCATCTCGCTCAATCGGAGGTATCGGTATATCTTCCCATGCCAACCTTTTATTAGCAGTCGGTGAGAGAGTTGAGAAAACAGGTCCAAATAGGCAGGTCTTCAGTTTATAGGAGTCGATATCGCCTGATAAGAAGCGGGTCAGATAATTTAAGGCCTTTTGTGTGCAGTCCTTAATCACCTTCATCTCAGTATCTTTACCGACCGAGCGAGCAAAATTGTCTGACTGGTCCAAGAAATCTTCAACCTAGTTAATCAATGAATTTTATGTAATATATATATTATGACAAATTGACCAGTACCAAACTGACTGGCTAAATGAAGTCCCAAAATTAATATTAGTTTGATCAACCAAGAAATCTTCACTTTGTCCTTTTATTGTGTAATTAATATTAGTTTGATCAACTTTGGCTGGCATAACTTGTGATAGAACCAATACATAAAATAAAGCCCTCAAGTTAATCTGATTTACCATCAACAAATCCCCATGTCAACTGTGGTTTCACTTCATTTAACAAAATTAATCATCCAGTTTCCCCTCTAATGAGCAATTAAACAACATAAAAGCCAAAAGGCCGGAAAAGATATAAACTTAGAGGAGACTTTTAGACACAATTCACAAAACATTGATGTTATTGCACTGGGACCAACAGGTAATTTTGTTTAGCATTTGAAACCGATTTGACGTTTGGTTATCAGTTGAGCAATCTGAACAAAATGTTCCCAGATAATGATGAGACTTTTTTTAGATTGTGAAAAACAGTATAAAAGTAAGATCTCCAAGGCTTAGCTCAGGACCAAATGAGATGGTACTTACATTCATACCGGCCGCCTTAGAGATATTTTCCACTCTCTTATAAACCCATGTTCCTTCAAACATACTAGCACATAATCCCTCATTCCATAAGTTCTCTACAGCTGTCAGCTACAGAAAATGAGAAAAGATATAAAATATAACATAATTAAGGGCTCTACAGCTGTCAGCTACAGATAATGAGAAACGTAATAAAATAAAACACAATTAAGGGCTCGTGTAGGCACTCCGTGTACCTCAAATCCTTAAAAAAAACAGCTGGGCTATCAGAATCTTCTAAAATGAATACAGGCCAGTTTGGGTATATTGATGCAATTATAAAGGTGATCAGCAATATTTCACCTATTTTGGCAAGGGCATATGAGATGTTTTTTACAAGTTAATTAAGGGTTTTAGCAATGCAATAGTAAGAAAATATAAGAAAAAGAGCTCACTTTACAAATTAGTGAAATGAAAAGTTCAGCTATAGACTCCTTATTTCCTCTTCCAAAATTTTCAAATTGAAGAACACTTTTTTTAACATTTGATATACTTGTCCCACCTGCAAATTTAGCAATGCAACAGACATGAGAAATAGCAAGAGAATGTATGCTGCAGAATCACAAGAATCAGAAAAAAAAAAAAAAATCTTATGCGAATGGGAAAAAAAGAAGTGTTAGAATCCATACTATTAGACATGATTTCTCATTTGAAGATGATGGAAAATGAAGATCCATACTTATCCAATTGAGAAATTGTTTACACTAGGAGTATCCAGACTTCATAAGGAAAATGGTATAAACAACATGAAGGATCTTCTTTATTTTGACAATATATATAAACTAACCTTACTCTTTTCTAAAAAAGAAAGACGATAATTTACGATTTATTATATTTATGATATAGACAAATTCAAAAAAGAGCTTTTGGAAAAAGAATACAATTTGTAGCTTTAAATCTCCTAATCAAATTAAACTCTTTTTTATTTGTGTCAACAACTTACTAATTACAATTTGTAGCTTTAAATCTTGAAAATAATGAAAATTGGAAGGTACTAGATTGGTCCTCCCTCACTCACTCACTATCTCTAGATGTCTGTTCTTCTTCCTCACATGTCTGTGGAGAGATCTCTTGCTGACGCGTCATGGCAAGTCCATTCTGGCCCAATGCCGTGCAGTAGTGAGAGTGCCACATTCTCTCCTTTTGTTAAACATCCACAATGCAACTTCTTGTCAAGCACCAAACTATGTCAATATTGTGCCAGGTTGCACCACCACAACAGACCCGCCATGTCACCATGAATGGTACCTGCTGGGCTGATGCAATGCCAGACTAATGAGGTCACTCCATGCCAAGCAGGACTGCACACCTGGTGCGTAATATTATCGTTGCGTACAAGTCGGTAAATTATAGGCTTTGAGCAAGAGAGAGAGAGAGCAAAAGATTTCAAGAGAGGGAGAGAACCAGATCTAGGGTTTTTCTCCACCCCGCCGCCCTCCCCTTTCCGCTCCTGCCCGACCTTCACCCCTCCCCCCTTCCTCCCTGCTTCTACCTAGCTCTAACCTTTGCCTCGCCTCAACCTCGACACTTCCTCCTCAACTTTTTTGCTCCAGTACTCTCTCTACTTCCTCATAGTTCCCAGTCGCAGGTAAGAGAGAGAGAGAGAAAAGGTCACTGAAAATCACCAATGACCACCCCGCCACCCTTTTACTCCAATTAAAAAAAAAACTAAAACACTAGCCGCCTCTTAAAGAGGGCTATGGTTATCAGTACAAAAAAAAAAAAAAAAATGGGCTTGATTCAGTGCTGGATGGCTCAGATCTGATGTGTGTGATGTTGGAGGCAATGATGTTTGTATGGACCTGAAGTGAGTGGGTTACAGAGACTACTACAGACGTGATGTGATATATGGCACCTGATTGGCTAGGACTCGATGCTCTTCATCTCGTATCTAGATAGTTAGATCTTTGACTGTTGTGTGTGTGTGTGTGTGCGCTTAGGTACTTTGATGTGTTGTATGATGTTGATGATGTTTAGGTAGCTTGATGTTCTATGGTGTATTGTTGTTTGTTGGATGCCAACATATTCAAGAGGGGGGGGGGGGATTGAAGGAGGTACAGGTGCAACAAAAACAGAGATATTCAGGAATAGGGATAACCCACGGCTTGTAGGGAGATGGAGTAAAAATAGGAACACCAACTTAGCATAATTTAAAGACCAAGTGCGGACAAATCAATGATTAGGATTCAATAACCATTTGGCTTTTTAAGTAAAGTTGAGGTCCAAAAGTAAAGAGTTCGGAAGAGTTCAAATTCCCAGATTCTCCGGATCATTTATTTATAAAACACTTAAATTGTTCAGGTCGGGTCTTTGGAGGCACAAAGTTTAATATGTGCTTATTTAAAAAAAAAAAAAAACAAGCATTACAAACTTCAAATTGAAATAAAGATGCCTAAAGCAGTTATACCACCAAAGTTTCTATTATTTGACAAATAATTCTCAATATCCCACATATTTGTAAACTAGCTCATAATATCTATGCCTTTTAACCAAAAACAACTTTCTTTGGAGAAAGAGAGGGGGCGGGGCGGATGGGGGGATGACTCTGCCACTTCCCCCCTCTTGAGATCCACTCCACCATTGAAAAGGACATGGAGTGTCTGTTTGTGTTTGTGAGACAGAAACAGAAACAGAACCTAAAAACCTAAGGAATTCTTTTCAAATTAAATTGAAATGGCCATCTGTTTCAATAAAAATTTCATGTACATTATTCAATGATTCTTTTTTGGATAAAACGAGCAAGACGAGAGAACCAAAATGTGTTTTCCAAACAAAAATTTGACAGTTTCGAGCTTATGAGATTATTGAATTTTACCAAAAATTAGGCAAGCTTGTCAAGCAAACCCTATATATTACCCTTTTTGTAGCATAAGAAATATTACCTCTTAGGAGGGCTGAAAAGGGGGGGACTATAGGCGGATTACGAGTCTGCACTAGATCAAATGCAATAAAGAAGAAGTTCAAGGTTAGAACAGTACAAGTGCAAAATGGCATTAAAATAATCCAAGGAAAGGCCACCATTAAGTACCTGCAAGTGAAAAGCAACTAAGGCAATTATGGCCATGGAGCTCAATGTACGATCTTTTGAGCTATTTATATCGTTTGCTTTTGCCCACATTTTGATCTATACCCAATAAAATGGAAAAAAGAAGAAGATGTCACACAGGTATTTGGTAATTAGTACAGTACTACCACATCAGAAAATACAATTTACATGTATCGTTTTACTCAAAAAAAAAATGTTTTCAAGGAGCTTGTTAATTGTCAGTAAATTACAGTGCATTTCTCCCTGTTCATTATCAAAGAAAAAGGGTCTGTTTAGAAAAATTGAAGCAAGTCAGTGTATTTAGTTTGTCTTTTCGGCAGTTGACTTCTTTCACTTAACAACCGTAAAATTAACTATGATAATGTGAGAATAGCCCCTTAAGTCCTTTTATCCATTTATTACAACAATCCCTAGTTACTTAATATGCTGAAGACAAACTTAAAGTAGTTGCCTTTGTTGAAATAATGAAACATGAGTTTTTGACCAACTCCACAAAGTAATTTTTCCTAATACCTTTGGGAATTATGGATATCTAATTATTAAAAAACTTGCTCATCTCAAGAAAGCTATTATCAATGGTCAGTACTGATATGTAAGAGTATCACAGAGGCATGTATAAATTACCAGATAACACAAAATGCGAAACCTTTCATCAATTGAAGAAACAAGAGAGATAATAGCCGATCTAGAGATGCCATCCTTGTTCTCAATTGAAATGTCGCATTCAACCCCAGTACCACAATCTGTTGCCTTCAGTACCGGCACTCTAGCACTCATAATGGGCAATACCCCTCTCACATGCCCTTGTCCTAGTAATACAAAAAGGAAGAGAATAAGCATGTAAACATAGGATCTTAGTTGGTACCAGTATAGGTAGTAACTGTTAATGCACCTACATAAAGTTTACCATTAGTTTTATACTTATTTTTGTTATTTTTTATTTATATTTTCAGTGATCTGGCTTGTTTTTTCAGTCTAATCGAACAGCGATGATATATTCTGTGAAATGAAGTAGCAATTCATATAAAAAACAAGGCTTAATTGCAAACTGGAGTGTTCGTTAGAAAATATGCGAGCTAATGAGCTTAACTAGGTTTACTGTTAGTTATACTCAGTTTGGGACAACTATAAACATAAGCAAAAGGAGAGAAAAAATAAAGAGTTTATGAAAAAATAAATACTTTGATGAGCATATAAAATTTTTGAGAGCTTCCTAAGGGCCTTTATCTTTTCTGCACGGGAGTATTCAACTGAAGTGCTCAAGGTGCTGTCGGAAAAATTTACTGACAAGTCCAAGTCACTTTCTGCAGTAAACAAATTCATTTTGAAGGACCCAAATTCCTCCACCACTGGGAAACCACCACTTTTACCTAATAAGAACAGGATTAGGTCGTTAAGAGAAGTTCTGAACTTCTGATTAGGAAAAATAATACAAGGTGCAGTAAATTTACTAATTAGCATGAGAGAATTAAAGAGGAGCTTTATTGCATTAATCAATCTAAATTAGGCCTAAGAACACAAGAATGTTCACAAAGCTTAATGGGCTCATTTTGCACATACTGAAAAATTACAAAAGCACCACCATTTGCATGTATGAAATCAACTCAAACAAAAAGTTAATAGACAAAGCATCCTTTTTTGTTATGTACAAAAGGGACTTTCTTCAAGCAAAAAAAAAATAATTACCAAAGATTTTCGTAACCATCTTATTAAATACAGCAACTAGCATGTTTCTCTGTTCATAGTGAATTGGCTTTGGACGAAGAGTCTCATATATCTCTAGAAGTAGCCCATCAAGTGCTCGAAGAAATGCCTGGTCCAGTGGGACCTTTGTCCATTCTCTTAACTCATTAATTGTTGCGGTCTTGCACAACCCTAGATAGGAAATCACTTATTAGAAGCTGAAGTGGCGCAATACAAACTTGCGCTAGACAAAAAAAGAAAAATTAAGGTAGAAGACAAGTGCATATGCGCGTACCACTTGCTAATGATGCCATGGTAAATAACCTGAAAGCACAAAAAATGAAGTTCAGTTAAAGTATAAATGCACATCTAGTATCCACAACAGAAACTCAATCCGAGCGACTGTGTATAACTGTACGAAACTAGTAAACTACAATACAAACTTTAATCCCTTTCATTTAACTGTATACTCTATAGGAAACAATTGATAATAAGAGGTTCACAAAAAAAGAAATGCATAAGCAATTTCTGGTGCTAATAAGTAAAAGTCTACTGGTTTTTTATTTGCTACTGGGGACCTTAGTAAAATGAATATATTTCCAGAATAAGTTCAAACTTAAATTAACCCCCAAACCAACAAAAGCTGTTAAAGAGGTCGAAGTAAAGTATTTCTGCACACACAAAAAAATCAAATAAATTCAGTCATAGTTGGGGAACTTCCAAAATTTCTAGTTGATCCTAATCCCTAACGGGAAAAATGTAATATTCCAAATGTTCTCAGAGCCTAGAAAATAATGATGCTAGATGGGTAGGAACGTAAAAAACAACCAACAATCGGAGCTCCTTTATAATATACAAATCATACAAGTAGAGAAAACCAATTTAGAAAGTGGAAAACTATTGCTAAACGATATGATAAAAATTAAAACATGACACCGAAACCCAGAAGGAAGAGACCTCCTTTTACCCTAAAAACAACTCCAAATTTAAGCGTGTCGATGGACAATAATCAGAAATCTAGCTAAGAAGGTACGAGAAGCTTGGTAAATCTACAAAAGATGTAAAACAAACCCGAGGAGAAGGAGATGACAAGAGAAGGTTCGCAGGCGAGGGACTGTGGCTTAGTCCAAAATCCTCTCCGATTCAGGAGGATTTCAACAGGCTAAACTATCTCCATTCGATATAAATCTGCAAGAGAATTGAATCGTCGCATGTAAGGGAATTGAATCGTCGCATTAAGGGCTTGAGCAGGAAAATAATAAATAAAGGCAAAATTAGCTACATACCCATCAAAACTTACATTTAGAGATATTTGCCATACAAACACTACATTAAGATATTTACCTACTAATTCTTCGTTCTATTTGATATTTCTTCTTAGTTAATAAATCTTTAGTTAAATTCAGATTATAAACACAACAGTAAACAAATAAGCAATTTACCTTTAATATTAAAAAAGCACAAAATTTCCATATTTTCTTTTTCAAATTATTGTTAAAGAGATACAGAAGTAATATGTATAGAATTAGGGTGTTCTTAAGCTCACCAAGTTGAGTCCATGATGAGCTTAATTTTAAAACATATCGGAATTATTTCAAATGACAAATTCAAGTCGTTGAAATTGATCTACTTTCCCTTTAGTAGCCACTAGCAAGTCCCTCAAAAAAAAAATTGATCTACTTCACAAGTAATTCCGATATGCATGTCAAATTTATATATGTATTTTTAATTTATTTAGTATAAAGTCAAGTAGTCAAAAAAAGAAAGTTTATAAGTTAATTTTAATACATCTATTTTTCATTATTTTTTTACCGCTTGACTTTGTACTAAATTAATTCAAAAATTATATAAATTTGATATGTAATGTATCACTCGTGAAGTGGATCGGTTTCAATGATTTTGAATCGTCGTTTGAAGTCAATCCAATAAATTTTGAAGTTGAGCTCATAAAGAGATTGGTGAGCTTAAGAACACCCTAGTTCTACTCAAAACATATACAAATAGAAAAATTATCGTGTAACCAAACTGATGCTGCATTACAAAAAAAATAACACTTCTTAATACTACCTCTCTTAGCATATCAAATTTAACATTTAAAACTTTCTAAAATTGTTAATTTTTTTATAAAATACTCACAATGTTTGGGCATACCATTGTTTTATCTGTAGCATTATATAAAATAAATTTACACTTATGACATCAAATGTAACATCCGGTAATTTAATGATTTTTTGTAAATAATTTTGTAGGGATCGACTAACAGTCCCCTCCATTCAGTCCCCTAAACGTCCCCCCGCTAACTAACACGCAAAGTACAACGGGGACCACTAACTAACGCGCTAATTACAGTTAGTGCCAACACAAGTTGACCATTTCAAAATTTGTCAAACATTTATTCATCACTAAAATTGAAAGTATTCATACCTACGCAATAAAGTCGGAATATTTATGCTGAATAATATTTGAAACAAAGTAACTGGAGGGGATCATAACATTTGGGGACCACTATATAAATGGGGACCATTACTTTTCGAGGCCAGTAACGACCAGCCTGGATTGGGGACCACAACCAAAAAGTCACGTGGATCACACCACCAGTGCTACATTCATTGATTAAATTAATTCACATACAAAATGGAAAATATTCATGCCTAAGATATCAAATATTCTTATATAATTCATCAAGTATTCATACCTAAGATATCAAGTATTTAAAAAAAAAACTGGACACATTACTTACTCATCTTTTATACGTTTTTAGAGGTGGTTTTTTTTTTCTCCGTTCAATCTAACCAATATTTCTGATGATCTATGAGGAATTTTGCAAATCTAAAACCACGAACGTCTTCTACACAATTTTCTTTTTCAAATGAGATCCATGATGACATACTTTCGAGTTGTCTGTCGCACAAGTATTCATAATAGTGGTCCCGCCAGTGGGTATTGACAGTTAGATGGGGACCACTAACTGTTGGTTAAAGTCTTTAATTAATGATTAACATAGTTAGTTAGAATGGGGGACGTTTAGGGGACTGGAGAGCGGGGGACAAAAGAATTACTCAATTTTTTAAATATAATATTTATAAATTTAAAGGTTTGAATGTTAAAAGGCAACGCAAACGGGGGTCGGGGCACACATGCCACGCGGCGTATGCATGATGTGCCCCACCGTATTAACCCCTTTACTCTCTCTTTTTACCGATTAAAAACAGAAGAAAAAAAGAGATATAAATGGGGGGGAGAAAACGGAAAGAAATGTTTATAAAGATTTTGATTATCGATTATTATTCGATTGATTATGTGTGTGATTGGAATTTTGACTCCATCGCAGGTGATTGTGAACTATCAATTACAATTTGATTTGAAATTATGAATATCTCGTTATTAGATAACCACACATCTCTATAATTTATATTTTTTTATTTGTTTAATTAAATTTGGATATTGGTTTGAGCATCAAATTATGAATGCATATTTGATGAGAGAGTGAGTTTGAGATTGAAATTTTATTTTTAAAGTGATGGAAAACATGTTATGGAAATTCCAAAAATCGTCTATTAAGGAATCACAATTGTCTCGAGTATTGTATTGCTGACGTGTTTTGCGAATAACATAGATTAATATTTCATCACTGGTTAAATATACATGAATAAATTGATGTGTACTTGTGTGGATTAATTAAGTATATTCAAATGATTGTTTAATTAGACTAATATAGAGAAACGTGTCGTTAAATAATCAGTTATTGAATTTTGTAGCTAACTTCGTATTATTTCTATTTGTTTTTGTTAACGGTGTAGCTTGACGGAACGACAAATAAATGCAAATATGTTGTTCTGTCATAACGTGTCCGATTCAGCTAAAACGTGACATGAAATCAGCAAAATTTTGAAACACAGAATAAAACATTGTTTGCTTCAATTTTTTGAAGGAACGTATGTTTTAGAGAGAAACATTGTGCATCATTAACATCTCTAAGTTAAACGTTGTTATAACCTCTCTTTTTTTAACTCTGATAGTGGCTATCAGATTTAACATCGTTTTACTTCAGCATAGAGGTGATGTTTTACTTTATAATTTTTCTAAGTAATATTTATTTGAAACCTATAGGGGTGAAACCTTAAATTTGATTTTTCTTTGAAAAATACATGATTTTGGCGCCCGGGAAGAGAAAATTTATCATTTTCTATAATTAAAAGGTTGTCGAAAATTAAACATCATTATTTAAATTTAAATAATATAACGGAGGAATATTAAAGAGAATGAATTAGTGGATAAATATTTAAATTTTAATATTTTGATGGGATATATTTAGAAGTACAAGTTTTGATGGGTAGGTAGTAGATACCCAATTATTTACAAATAAAATACAATATGCACACAGCACACTGTTACCCTTTAAAAGAAACAGAGAGCACGAATTACTGTGAAAAGGGAATTCTTTTTTTGGAATTTTTCCTACGGGCCTCTATCAAGAAAAATTAATTAAAAAATATAAGGGTTTTTTCTTAATAGAAAATAACGTGTATCCATTATAACTTTTGCAATTTGATGTTATTTTATCAAAACTTTAATGGTAATATATTCCATCAAACTAATAAAACTCCCATACTAAATCATTGTAAATTTAGTTAAATTAAATTTAATTCATTATTGATTTTTTGAAGAAAAAAAAAAATGAATTGATCAATTTACCCTCATTTTTTTAAGGAAACCATGCCAGACCAATGGATCAGACAATTAGAGGGCCTATCTTGACTCGGTAGGTAGTTTCTATACTATAATAAAATGTCATCTTCTCGCTTGCTTGATTATTTTTTCCCCATTTTTCTTAACTTTGCCCAGCCATCTACTCGAGAGAAGACCCTATCTATCACGAGTCCGGATCCTCTAAAGTAACTCAATTTTTGAGTTTAGACGTGTCCGGTGCCTATTCAGTGGTAGCGTAGAGGGCCAGTATTATTTGTGGAGTCCAGGCCTTTTAAGATTCGTGTTAGAGCATCTTGGACGGTTTGAATCAAAACTCAAAAATTGAGTTAATTCATGGGATCCGAATTCATCTATCACGGGACCAAAGCTTTTTTTTAACTTCACTAATGATTTTTTATTCCTCTGTGCACGGCATTCTTCTAACTAACAGTGCGTTAATCGATTCATTTATTTTGCTTGTCTTATTCTTGTGTTAGCGGTCTATTATGATTCCGAAATTTTTATTAATACCGTTCCCACAAAATAAATAAATAAATCACAAATGTGACAGAATTCGAAAAATATCATGGCTGCAACGACAAATGGCAGCCTCTAAAATAGAAAGAACAATTAATAATTTGAATATGTTAGAAATAACATCAAATAAAATAGATGAAACATGTTATAATTTAGATGTACTAGAAGGACTCCGAAATATTTTTCAGGCAGGATTTTTCTCAGTTGTAAAAAAAATTAAACTATTTCTTAGTGTTACTAGAAAAAAATAAAAATGTTTTGTATCTGAATTATTGATCCCGGTTCAAAACTCATTTCTAGTAAATAAAAAAATTATTGTGGTCCTTCTATTTTGACAAAAGTCCTTGCCATCATTACAAAAGTCAAATCATTTTTTTTCGAAAATAGATGGAGTATCTTGCAATTTGAATGTACTAGAAGAACCATGATAATTTCTTTATTTACTAGAAGTAACTTTTTGAACCGGAATCAATAATTTAGATCCAAAGCATTTTTATCTTTTTTCAGTAACATACCAATAAATAATTTAATTTTTTTACAGCTGGAAAAAATTGTTGAGAATAATTGAATAATTAGATGGTAGAATTGTAAAATAGGAAAAAAGGTAAAGTTATAAAATAAAAAATTATAGAAAGTTACCGTTAAGTACTAACAGTGAGTACCAACGGTACAATAGGACATAGATATTATAAATACTCATCCCCTCTCTTGTAACAAAAAATAAATAATAACTCAACAGAGAAATACAATACAATCATATTTCTGCATATTTTCTCCAAATCTACAATTCCTCCTCAGAACCTCAAAAACTAACATGGTATTAGAGCCTATCAGAGCCCACCGTTTTGTGACTGAAAAATCCCCAAATCCATTTACCAGTAAACTGGTACACCACACAATCAAACACAGAAAAATTAGCCAAGAGGCAATGTCACAAGAAGGGCAATAACCAAACGGTAACTCCAACTTCTCTCAACTCACCAGCACCCGACTAAATGGCAAAAATTATCCGCTATGATCTAGATCCGCAATACTAAATAACCGGATAACCCAATAAACAATATCTATACTGATACATGCTCTAATCAGGACCAAGAGAAAACCCAATAACTTAGAGCATCTACATCCCTAAAACTCTTAGAGTTTCTAAGTAACTATTAACTAATTTTTAGAAATTATAGGCTATGGAGTTTTTAAGGGTTCACATCCCTGAAACTAATCTTAGAGTTTCTAAAATGCCACATCAGCAATAAAATAAAATAAAATAAAAATTTCAGCGAACATCAGCCAATCATTTTGCCAACTCACAGTTTATAAACGATTTCTTATTAAGAAATTATTGAGCACAGTTGCTAAATAAGAAACTGGTCTACATCCCTGAAACTGGTTTAGAAACTGCCACATCAGATTAGAAACTCTGATAGTTTCAGGAATGTAGATGCTCTTAGTATCCCGATAAACTTCCAAAATAGCCCATAAATAACCTAAAAATCAGATTCATACAACTGAAATTAGCCATTCAAAACCCCAAATCAGTATCATAAATACCAACAAAAATCGAGTACAAAGAACCCCGATCACATAACACCAAAAGAAAGGAAAAAATCAGAAGCAAAATCCAATCAGCAAAAGCAATAAGAGCAAGTTCAAACCTGGAAGAGTAAGTTCAACCTCGTTCCTCATGAGCCTCAGTTCGCAAGAAAATCCTAGTTCCTCTCACCACCAAAAAATCTAAGGCGGAAGGAGGGCAAGGCAGTGAAAAGAGGAGAGATGAGAGGGGGAGGCGATTGGTTTGAAGAGAGGCACAACGGAGAAAGGAGGAGAAAAGAGAAATGGCCCCCACTGGAGTTGAAAAGAAGAAATGGCAGAGAAAGGAAAAAATAAATCTTTTCAATCAGGGACAAAATGGACACCTCCAATTCAGGTAGAGAAGAGAGGAGCAAGAAGATTTGCTGGAGCGGTTCAATCAATCAGAGGTTTTTCAGACAGAGCTGTTGGAGAGAAATAAACGAAGCGCAGAGGGGAATAACGGGTCCACCGCTAGGATCTTCTAGCGGGTCCGCCAAAGAGACCGCCAGTAGTGGGTTCGGTCTTTACAAAACCGCCACAAAGAATGAGGATAATGGGTCCGCCTATGCTATATCAAGATCTGAATTCTCAGGAATCTTATTTTCTCTGAGTGGACTTCTAACAACTCAGGTTCTTCTAAACCGAAAACATTTATTTTCTCAATTCAAATAATGTGAAACCAAACCATAACTTATATATTATACTAAATAAAAAAACCAATATAAGCCTAAATAATTATGAATCCAATAAAATAAATATACAAATTTAGGCATGTTTAATTATGGTTTGGTTTCTCCATGCACCAACCAATTGTTCATACAATTCTCCATGTGGTATATTTAAATTCATACGGTGTAACTTTTAATTTTATGGAAGAAAATTTCGCTAGACCCAATTTGAATAATCCAATAATCATAGATAGCTGTGCACCAATCAATAATATATAAATTTATAGAAAATTTTCGAATATATTTCTAGAGATATTAAAAATATTTTTTATATAAAACCATTTATTACAAATACTCAATACAATAGAAAATACAAATACTCATTCTTATAAAAATTACTTTCTATTAAGAAACTAGCACAATTTGAGTTAGATTGCAATGGAAATTGTCTTCTTCACTAAATATAATACTTCAAATCGGAAAACAGGATAAAAATTAATGAAATTTTTTTGGAAACCTTGAGAAAACTATATAATTTTCAAATATTTCATTTATGATTTTCATAAATTCCAACATATTAATTATAAAAGTTCAAAACTTACTTTTTAGTATTTTAAAAGCTTAACTCTTTTCAATTGGTGTTAACATATTGAACGGTATAAAATAATTATGTTTCTGCAAGTCAATCACATTACATGATATTTATTAAATTTGAAGTTCTTAATATTCCCACATTATTATATCCAAGTTCTAATTATTTATTTTTATAAATCAAAATTAAAAATCAATACTCTCAAATTTAATGCATAAATTAATACATGAAGTTTTTGGACAATGGACTTTATGTTTTTTTTTGAAAAAATAATAATTTATCTTTGTACAACAACAAAAATTATGAGAGAAATATGGCACAAGATTTTTAGACATCCTTTCGATAAAATATTTAAATCATTAATTAATACACGAATTAAATATCTAGATTGTTAATTTACTAGAAGCTCAATTTAATACACGAATTAAATATCTAGATTGGATGATACATGGATTTGTAAAATGTAATGCATGAATTAATACTGATTCAGAAAATCTTAATATTTGGTTTCTTTATATTTGTTTTTTGAGAAAAAATATATTTTACAAATTATCTTAAAATCAAAGGTATCTTTACATACAAAATACAATAACTCAAAATTCATATCGACAATACCAATAGAAAAACAAAAATCTCATAAAAATAACCAGCAACTAGTTTTTTTGTTTATTAATAAAGAAGAAACCAGAATAGATATGTTATACCAAGTAAAAGAATTGCTATAGATCCAAACAATTGTGAACCCGAGAAAAGTACAATAAACCAAGAAAAATGTGGTATTTTTTCATACAAAAGGTTAAGGTTTATCCAATATATAACATATACTTAATAGAAGAAAAATACTCAATATTCATATTTTTTTCATGGTACCACACCAATACCAATACCAAGAGCCGAAAAGCCACCAAAATAAAACCCAAAAAGTAAAAATAAAAAAGGGAGAGTGACTGGCCCTATACCAATATGTCAGTAACAACTCTAAAAATGGAGTCGCTGATCAATAACCAAGATATGTCAGTAATAACCCCGAAAGGGGTGGCTGATCAATAACCAAAATATACCAGTAATAACCCTAAATAGGGTGGCTGCCAATAACCGGTAAGAACCCAAAATACTCATCCCCTCTCTTGTAACAAAATACAATAGGACATAGATATTATAAATACTCATCCCCTCTCTTGTAACAAAAAATAAATAATAACTCAATAGAGAAATACAATACAATCATATTTCTGCATATTTTCTCCAAATCTACAATTCCTCCTCAGAACCTCAAAAACTAACAAAAATCCTGTCTAAAAATGTTTCGGAGTCCTTCTAGTACATCTAGATTATAAGATGTTTTATCTATTTTATTTGATTTTCTTTCTAACATATTCAAATTATTAATTGTTCTTTCTATTTTTAATTATTAAACAAATATTATAAAACTTAACAAAATCATATGAATTTTGTTGGTTTTTTTAGTTTTTGCGGGGCCGCAACGACAAATGGCAGCCCCCAAGAATAGAGCCGCCAATTATCATTGCGGCTCTAGTATTTTTCGATTTCCCAGAATTTTTAGTTTTCTTTTTTTTTTAGGAATGATATTAATAAAAATTTCGGATTATGATTACTATGGAAAAAGGGCGTCCTTTAACTTATGGCGAGTAATTTCTTTTTTCTTACGGTAATTTAATGCTTGGTTGACATGATGGCTTTTAGAACGTTATCATGGAATGACCATTTGAACAAAGATTAGAATGTTCATTCAGAATAAAAAAAAAACAAGAGAGTAAAAAAAAGAGGTGGTCCCCAACGTAAAGGGGACAATGTTCATGTTAATGGTTCATTAGAAATGAATTTTGAGTTAAAAGCTCATTTTGACTATATTTCACCCAGGATATACATCAGGACGGTATTCTTGCCAGGATTATTTTTGTTGGGGCTTGGTTTATGGGGGCAGTTGTAAGAATGAAGAGAGCAGATGAGTTGGGAGAGACGAGGAGAGCCGGACAAGTGTGGTAAAATGACCAGAAAAAACAGTACCGAGCTCACAGCTCAGTGTTCAAGAGCAGAACTAGAAAATTCAAAATGGAAGGCTAAAACACAAATTGCATTATGTGTAGCAGTTGAAATTTGACTCCGTAACCACAAAAAGTAAATTTCTAACTACCAAGTTACAAACACACTTTTAACATTTTATAAGCCTGAACTATATGAAAACTTTTAAGATGATAAAATTTAATGAGTGAGTCTATTGTACTATGCATATCACGGGTTGGTCCGTAATACATATTAATATTTTTATTTTTAAAATTCTAACGGTCGATCCAAACCGTTCAACATGATCCCCATATGAATATGTACTTGCAAACCAAATTTTATATTTTTTAGAATTTTTTTACTATTTTTTAATATAGATAGAAAATCACTTGATCTGAAAATTGTAGACCATAAAAAAAATAGTGATTTTCTACCTATCTTAAAAAATAGTAAAAAAATTCTAAAAAATATAAGTCTACAAATGCATATTCATATTAAAATCATGTTGAACAGTGCAGATCGACCGTTAGAATTTTGAAAACGAAAATATTGATCCGTATTACGGACCAAATCGTGCTATGCATAGCACCATAGACTCACTCAAATTTAATTAAATTTCAATATACACAATTAAAAAATTTAAAACCATAGTGGCGGCTAAACACAACGCTGCACTTGCATTAAGATCCGCCCCTGTTGGTGTTAGCAAGATAGACATGCACAATTTTTAATGGAATTTCTAGTTTATGAACATTGAAGATGGAAGTACATTATCCCCGACTTGATAGTAGCACCGACTATAATAACCGCCTGAGATGAAATATTTGTACACAAAAGAACTTGTGTCCATACTCCATACACAATCAATTACACGTCTGTAGTTTGTGTTTTATGTAATACATAGTTAGGACCTAGATCTAAATGCACAGAACATGTTTATATCCATGCTTGTTATTCTGAGAGATAGAGGAGAGAGAGAGAGAGTTAACCAACCCAAGCGAACCTATCTATATTAAAAATACATAAATTACAAGGCAATTTTAAAATATTACACTGAAAGAGTAAATTTACATTCTTTTTTCTTTTTCGTTATCTGTGCACAAGCTGCAATCAGAAAAAGCCCCATAAACCAACCCAATATAACACCTCAAAACCAATGTGAAACACCATACCAATAAATATTGATTTGAACACATTCAAAGAGAGGTCAAAACTTTGCACTACAGAAACCCTAACGTAAAGTCTGGTTATGCTAAAATACCTTTTTCTGTGCTTCATATTTACATTATGAAATAAGCCCGAACCGCCTCAATAATTGGGGCTCGGCACAGGGGACACTTGTCTCCACCTCGTACCAACTCGTTCGCACATTTAGCACATGTGCACATGTGCCCACACCTAATAATACATCAAGAAAACAGAGAGAAATTAACACCTAACATGCATATTACTGAAATAGGGGACTGTAAGTCCTGGAATTCACCCAGAAACAAATATGAACAAAAAGTCCCCTGTATAAGGTCGTGGAAAACATGAGTATGATACTTCAAACAAGTACCTTGTATTGACAAATCGACAATAGTGACCAGCGACATGGAAGTTCGTCGAAATTGAAACATAGAATTATAGATACGTTCTTACATTTAATAGACCGTGTGTCAAAGCTAAACAGTTAATTTTCAAATTCCTTCTTTTCATTTTTTATTATTCATTATTTATTATTATTATTATTGTTAATTTTTTTTTTTTTTGGGGGGGGATGTTGTCAGGTCAGTAAAGAAATTGATCTGTGTCAATTATGTTGTCAGCTATCTGAGCCTTGGAGCTGGGAACAGCCAAAAGGGTTTTAGCTAAGCCGATGAGGTTTTATTGCATATTCTTTACTGAGACAGCATGCAGATCTTTTCCTTGTTATTTTGAGTTTTATTTTGATATGAGATCAACTTTGTAAAATGGGAAGAGGGTTCTAGGGAATAAAGTAATTTTGTGTGATGATATAGGGTAAAGGGATGTGAAAACAATATAGGGTTGTAAAACTTATTTTCCTAAATGAAACAGGTGCACATGTACCGATATATAGATATGCGTGTATTACCCATTGTTTTAAGGTTAGCTATTCTTTTAGAGCGAAAATGTCACGTGGGCAAACTTAAGAAGTACCTGTACAAAAGAGAATCAATTTGAGATTCATGACATATACAGCAAATCCCTTTCCTCACTTGGCTCCATTTCAATCCATCATTCAACACCTCCTCACCAGCTCCTGAATATTTGTTAAAAATATTTACCATACAGAATTCCAAAAAGATAATAGAACAACAAAATATAAAATATAAATAAATAACAAGGTAACTAATACACCAAATTATCACTGATGGTAAGTAGAGCTACATGTACCTTGACCTCCCATGAAGCGGTTCAAGGCAGCTGAGACCTCCTGTCTGACAGATCGCTGTAACTCAAGCTGCATGTCCATACAGGCTTCTAGCATCCTTTGCATGTGACTCATGGCTTGTTGGAGTCTTGCCACATCAGACCTCAAGTCACTAATAGCTTCCCATTCCTTGAGAAACAATCAAAGAACATACAAGTATTGGTCTCATGGATAGAACAAATTAGCATTTTAGAGGCCCTTTAAATGAACTTGGATTTGGCAACAACCAATATTACAAGTTTAGACTCGTCAACAAGACAATACACCTTCAACAGAATAAAAAAAGGTAGTGTGCTTATATTACAGGAAAAGGGCTCACTATTTCTGAACGATGCATGCTTTGTCGGGACCAGCTATTCCTGTTGTGGAGTTCTGAGTTCCACAACGGTGGTCGGGGTGGAATCGGTGGAGGGGGAGGGATGATGAATGGGGCCCGTTCAGTATTATTGGTAATAGAGCCCTGATTTTCATCCTCTTCCTCTCCCTCTCCCTCTCCCTCTTCCTCTTCCTCTTCCTCTTCCTCTTCCTCTTCCTCTTCCTCTTCCTCATCATCATCTTCATCCTCATCATGATGCAGGCCCCTCTCATCATGGTCCCCCACCTCAGCTGAGTCAGATGGGTTTAACACGGGCATACCCCAGCTGAGGGCTCCGTGCCCCCGTCTCTCAATGTAGGATCTTATTAGTCGGTCGAGGTTTTCACGAAAGCCACTGTGGAGAAGGTTTGAGACTGTTTGTCTGCAATAACATAGGAAAAACTGAGTAACACACCAAGTTATTTATGAACTCTATAAAACTCTTCCTTTGATTTCAATTTTATTTATATAAGGTCCAATGCAATCAATAAAATACAAGAGAAGCCCTTTTCAATAATTCCTAGAAGCCAAGAGTTTGTTGAGATATACAAAGTATCCCAATTTATTTGCATCTTTTAGTATGCTTTCTGGAGTTCTTACAGCTCTGAGTTATTATCTTCAGTGTGGCATTTACACTGAACTATAAAAATGGTGTCTTCTATAGAAAGTCATAAGATTTCTCAATATTTAAAAAAGAAGGGACTTCTGAATAAAAATGCAAAGGGACTTCAATATATGAAAATAATCAACAGCCTTAAAAAAATCTTACTGTTTTACTTTTAAATTTGTCACAATGCTAAGTTTGAATACCTGTTTAGGAGTTCGCTAATTTCTCTACTATGATCACTGTCATTGTGGACTGCAAATAGCCGATGATCAACTCGAGAAGGAGATGGTGAATGTTCCTCCAGTGAGGTTTCCATTTGGCCTCTCCAATTCTCAGCTATCTCACTTAAAAGTCCGGATGTTGAGTCATCAGACCAGTCCTCATGTCCTTCCTGCAGTAGATTTCTCTCACCATCCCCAGCTTCCTGTAACTCACTATCCAACTCATCCTCTCTTCTCTCACTTTGAACTACATTTTCCCCCTCTGCTTCTTCCCTTGAGTTGCTTTCTTGGGTTGGCGCCTCCTGTGTGCTTATCTCAACTATGGAAAAACTAGTGTTTAAACAATCAGTTGCACTTGTGCTGGCCTCATCAGTTTGTGAGCTACTAGGTCGGAGCACTTCCTCTTGGTTATTCTCAATTACATGAGGGCTTGGTTCAGGAGAACTATCAGTTGCACTTGTGCTGGTCTCATCAGTTTGTGGAGGCGCTGTATTTGAGCTAATAGGTCGGAGCACTTCCTCTTGGTCATTCTCAATTACATGAGGGCTTAATTCAGGAGATTGGATGTCTCTAGAAGGTTCAGTGCTTTGAGAAACTGAAACATCTGTTGGACTGGTGGTTTGACTATGTCGAACAGTGGTGTCGGATTGGTGAGAGAAAGATGCTGATTCGCTGACGGTTTGACCATGGCCCCGGACGAGGTTCTCCAATCTGAAGCGAAATTCTTCTCTAGTTACAAAAAAGTAATTGTACAGTATCGGTTCAATCATTATCTTTGGATGAACTAACTATAGGGAGATGTTACACAGAACACCATACCTTTTGAACATCAATGATCCTACTATGTATAATGCATATTCTAGAGTAATTCACAATTTTAAAAAAAAAAAAAGCAAAAGACATTTTTGTTCAATTTTTTGCAAGATGAGAAACAGGTCATTCCATATAATAAAAAATGAAGACAACATTTGATTGTCCATGCGCTGTGAATAAACTAGCAGCATTTATTTTAATTTATAAAAATGGTATGATGATGCATCTCCCTCCAATTAATTATTTAAACTAATTATCATCTCTAAAACTTCTTGTCTACAGCTTATACAGGCTGAAAGCAAAGCTAAGAGTGACCCACAAGGGCCTTTTGACCCAAGTCCAACCTAATTACAAAACCCTTGACCAAACTTTCCATGTGCTTGCCACATGATCTGTTGCTGATCCAATCTAGAGACCCCACAGTTCAACTGAACCTCTTTTAAAAACCTGGATCACAATAGGAATCCCCAAGTTCCACGGAAATGGTCCCCTAACCAAAAACATGCTATCACACTCGTGATTGTTCTGACAAAGCCCATGACATCTCATGTATTACTTTAAAAGGCCAACAATAACCACACCAGGGAAAAAAAAAATAAGAAAACATTGTCTGGCTGAGCACATGGTCATTAAGATGACATTAGTGTATAGTCATAAATACCCAACTAAAAAGCTCCTCATTAAACCCTCCCCACAAGAAAAATTATAATAATACAGGCATGATTGACACCTAAATTCATGATTTTAAGAACTTTTATTAAGTCTAGATTTGAAAATTTATTACTAGGTAATAGCTAAGTCTTCACATGCAAAATGATATTGTGCCTACTTAGTGAAAATTGAACTCAGAAGTGACAGATAACTAACAAAACCCATGTGGGATTCTGCTACCTCAAATTTTAATGCCAAAAGTTGCCCAGAACTTCTAAGCAGCACCAATATTTCATTCCAAAGCTCAAATAACAAATCAAAATGCTTATCTTATTCTAAATCACAGAAGTGCATACATTTACAATTTTTGAAAATTTCAAAGAACCATTATTTATAAGATGAAGAGGCAATAGAAATTGATTGTGTAAACTTGGTTACAATGGATAAACTTTAGCGCATTTTTTTTTACTCTTGATCATGAGTCCGGCTACTATGACATCAGTGTTATTTCAGTCGTAGTGACACTGACTGCAAAATCCATCAAACAGGCTTCAAACAACAAATCCAAACTGTTCAAATCGATCTATCTTACGAGTGATGCATTTACATGCAATATTTATAAATTTTCGAATTCATTTCGTATGAAGTCAAGCGGTCAAAAAAAGAAGAATTTAAGTTAATTTTAATGCATTCATTTTTCATTATTTTTTTACCGCTTGAATTCATACGAAATGAATTCAAAAACTTATAAATTTTGCATGAAATAAATCACTCATAAGGTAGATCAGTTTGGATTCATTGTTTGAAGCATAGTAGCCGGACTCCTTGATCATATATAAATGCCTCAAAGTTTACAATTTGGGTATGCTAAATCACTTGGGGATTGTAGAACAAATTCCTGGTTTGGATCACTGCTTGAACTTCTTATTTTAAAAAATAAAACAGAAGCTAGGTTGCGGCCGATAGCACTAACATCCTGTGGCAGGTGGGTAACAAGAGTTTATAGCAATTTATTTTATGCTTGAGAATTTCGATTTCAGCCAACATATAAAAAGTCTATTTACTACAAGACAACCACAGTAGCAAAGGTACCGTCAATTTTTTCCTACCTACAGTTTTTTGGCAATATCAATCTCCTCAGCTACTACTCTTAATACATAAATTAAACTAGTACGACCAAACTTTTGAAGTACATCATAGTAATGTGCAAAAATAAGTAGGAATGAAAACAAGTGCAATGAAAAAGATTTAATCCTTCGGTAAGAAATAAGAGAGAGTTACAAAAGAAAAAAAAAAATTAGAATTGGTACCTTAAACCGGAGACGCGGTGCCGCTCTCTGAGCTGACCGAGCTCATTTTCTGCCACTGACGGGCGCCTCTCCTCCTCACTTGGCCTATCGCTCGTCCTCAGGAATCTTGATCTTAAATTCGCCTGTTATAAGTAACAGTTGGAAATTGATACTTCTTAGCAAAATCATACTCCTAATAGAAATCAATATGTTAACAAGTCACACTTACCGATTTACGTTACAAAATAGAAAAAAGGACTCCTGATCATCAGGGAACCTAAAAACAACGGCACCGGAGGTTCCCAGAAATGTGAACATTTTTGGCATGTATATGACTTATATTTGGGGCACTGCATCCTCCTTATAACATACATGCAGAAAACAAAACTTTAGATAATAATTCTGTTGTTGACATACTCCATATGAACATGGAAAATGTGCAAAAAGTAAATATGTCGTATAGTTGGAAAGCTCAAAAGTGAGAATATTCTCCTAATTAAGCTTATCAGTACAAACAAAGCTCATTCATATTTAAACTACTCATGTTGTAATACGTCACTGTAACACTGTCCCCTGTTTTGGAATGCCCGTAGCAGTACAAATTAATATGAAGACCTTCTGTATCATATTCTGATGAACCTGGTTCTAACAAGAAATAACAACAACAAAAAACGCTCCAGGTAAGAAAAACCATCATTTCAAGATTAATTGAAGTAGTGTCCTGAAGTATGTGAATTTGTTCTTCTTTAGGAGAGAGAGAAAATTTAGTTGAAATATCACTTTCATATCAGTAACTTTACTCATTGCAAAGAAAGGCCTTTTCACAAATTTCTCTAAAAAGAATTACGTCAACTCAGAACCACAATTCCACTGACCTGAATGCGGCCCCGGTGTGCAAAATCAGACACAACTCGGTGCTCCAAAAGATCCCTGAGCTCCCTCTCTCTTTCTCTCTTCATTTTCATGACCAGCTCCAGCCTAGCTTGCCTCCCTCTTATCCTCATGCTATCCCTCCTAACCTGCTCTGGCAGAACTCCCTCCTCATGGTCACTAACAGAACCTTCTCTCTCTTCTCTCCTGCCACTTCCCCTCACATCTCCTCTTGCATCCCCCACCACGCCATTTTCAGTCACCCAACGGCGCACAATGTGCCTGACCCTTTCTCGTTCTCCCTCTCTGTCCTCTCTCTCAGCAAAGTCAGTGCCTAGTTCAGGGGAATGCTCGCGGCTAGATAGCACCAACATGTTATGGTCCTCCTCATGGTGGTCTGACTCACTCTCACTGACTGCTTCAGAGTGGATTCGCCTCTCCCATACCTGAATTTAAGAATAATTATCATAAATTAACTGCCCTGAGTTGTTATATTAAGCTTTTCATTAAAAAAAAATCAACTGATCTGCAATGGAGATAGAAATTGATTTCCAATTCAAACAAAAGGAATCAAATGAGAAGTTCAATTACAACTCTAATGTCAGTTCTTCTGCTTATGCAAAACCTTATAAATAATGAAGAAAATCATCTCATCTAGCTTTTAGTTTTTTTGTTCTTAATCTGGTCCACCAAGTTGCAACTGAATCAAAATTACAGCTAAATCAGAGTCCCAAAGGATGCAGGACATCTCAAATGACCAGTTCAGAAGATCCAAAAATTTATCTTTGAATCAAAATTTCAATTCAAGTTATACACTAAAATCAAGCAGTTATAACCTGAAGAACGGGTGGAGGGGCACGGGAAGAAGCGGTAGGAGGTCGATCAGTTGAAGAACGAGTTGGAGAAGGAGGAGGAGATCTTTGTAGAAAGGAAGTGTTAAGCATGGAGACAGATTGCAATCCGGCGACCGCCACCAGCTCCGACTCGCGGCTCCGGCGATCAAAGCCAGTCAAGGACCCGTTAAGATAGCCTCCGGTCACGAAAAAATCCTCCAGTCCTCGCCGGAGCTCGATCTGCACCGCTTCCTGCCTTCGGAGCAGGTCGGGCATTGCCTCCGCTTCATCCAACGGAGAAAAAACCCTAGAAGGTCCTAGTGGAAAACAGATGGAGTTTGTTCAGAACTTCAAGAACCTCAGGGGGTTTTGTGAAAATTGGAAGGATTTATTATTATTCGAGTTCGCTTCTTTGCCTTGGAGTGGAGACTGGAGAAGGAAAGAGGAGACTTGGAGGGGGAGGGAAGAAATGTTAGGGGGAGACGCTATAGATGTATGGACCCGGTGTTTACCAGTGGCAGGATAGTTGCTGAAATGTGAGGTCCCATTGTCAGTGACGTCTATGTAGTAGGACTGGTCTAATCCAGGAGATAAGCAAATGCATTTTAATTTATTGAACATTTATAAAATACATGAAGAAAAAGTATACAATTAACTTTTCATGGATATTAGTTCTCTTACTTTTCTTCATTTATATATTTAATCTTTCATTAACTTAACAAAAGAAGTCTTTTATCTTATTTTATAGTTTCTTTCTTTTTCTATTCTTAGGTGTCTAATGCTCAAGAGTGGGTCCAGTAGTTTTCAGTGCTTCGGATAAAAAGTTGTTGTAATAACTAATAAGCATGTAAAAAGTTGTTACACTAATTTTTTTTTTTACTACCTGCTAAATATTATCTTACATGACAAAAATTTGTCTAAATTATTTAATAATTTTAAAACAATTACAATTTTTGGATTTTTGAACTTGATACGTCCTATCTCGGGAGATGAGGCCGTATGGAAGTTTGGACTGAGCTGGATTCGTCCTGCCAAGGGATGGCAGGCCGAGATATGGATCGAGTTAGGAACTCGGGGTGGATCATGAGAGATTCGGACTCTGACCTGTATGATCTCTCTCTTAGTTAAAAATTGCGTCCCCTGTTTCATGGGAATCACTGCCTTATATAGTCCAGTCATAACTGCCATCTCGGGCGTTTATGGAGAACGTGGGCAGTTATGTCAACCGTTACTGGGACGTGGGCATTAAGCTAGCCGTTACTGGGACATCGGTATTAAGCTAGCCGTTTCCCCGGCTATCCCGTATGTCGGTTGGCATGGGCCTACTTTAAGGCTCTGGTTTGGGGCCGGCATATTGGGCCCCGGCTTAACGAGCTTTTGGGCTTTTTCATATGACGTCGGGTTGGCCTTGTAAAGGTCCGAATCCCAGTCTTTCATGGCCCAGTTTGGAACAAGTAAAAGAGCCTGTGGAACATGGCCCTATCAGAACTATTATCCTATTTAATGTGTAAATATTTATGTTAATTTACTATTTTATTATTGTTTTTAATTTTTTTGAAAAATAGTAAAATTTAGTACTCTATAAAAATTTGATATGTTGATCATATTAAGTAGTTCGGATTGACGGATATGAAAATATACAATCTAAACAATTACTAGCAAAACTCCTTTCACAGGCCTTATGTATTCGGCCTTTTGTTTGATCTTCAGATTAACTTGTAGACTAATTGTTATTGTGCATAGCGATCACCAATATGTATTATAAAATTTATAGTATATTTGCATTGTTTTTTTTCAAGTCTTTTGAAAGTATAGACGAATTAAACGAAAGTTCATGAAATAATTTGTTTGGTGTTTGTGTTATCTGAGATCTACGAGTAATAGTTGTTAATATTTATTATTTATTTGTGTTAGGTGCAACCCGATTTCAGAATAACAGTGAAAACGGAGCACAATTGTAATCAAACAGTTTCATACTTCTATTGGATACAAAAACATGTTCCAGTAGAGTTTCGAACTACAAGAATCAATTATATAAAATTTTCGTATTGAAAATAAAAATCAAAAGGAGTCTAGAAGAGGCTTAAGGATATTCATAGGTATTTGTGAATAGGCTTAAAGGGCGTGTTCGGTAGGCCTTAAGTAACAATGATGTATTAAGAATTTAATCTATGCTAAGGAGAACTTGTTCGGTAAGATAGAAAGATTAAGAATAATAATTTAATCTTTACTTCTTATAAAAACACCTTGAATTTTAGAGGAGTGAGGAGGCTATCTCTCCAGAGAAAATCTTAGCCTCACATTCAATCAATCTCAACCATTGATCACTGTTTGATTTTATACCTACTGTTTTTATGTAGTCTTACGTGTAGAAGCATAAAATTAACTATAAATCTACCCGTTTCAATACAAAGCACAAACTTAGCTATTAGTACTGGCACATAGGGGGATCCCCAGTTGAGGTACGATGTTTGGTACACGCAGGTCTGCATGGCGAGTGTCTATCTGCAGGGCGATTACGGTGCCCATCTCCGCGACATGATCAAAACCGATGATGGTTACCATCCCAACGGCCGTGCATGGGCTCGCCAGGTAAAGCACCTAAAACCACATAGTTTTGGTCTAACTTAGTAGTTCATCAAGGTTTGATCTGACATGCCAAATTTTTTTCAGCTTCTGGCCGCGATCAAGGAGTGCGGGCATGAGATCGCCATGCTGGGAAAGAAGAACTGGAGACGGCTTGGGTACCGCACCCTCAAGAAGAATGCGAATGTGGATGAGGATGTCGGGCACGGTGGAAAGATCATCGGTATGTTGCGAGACGCCGGAGAGAACATCAACTGGCATGAGATAAATCTGACGGAGCCCGACCCGAGCCTGGTTCTGCTAGATGATATGCCATCTTCCCCCGATTCACATCCAGAGTGTGACTACCATCGTTGGGTATTGTCCAGCATTGGGTGGACGGCATGGTATGATAAGCATGGACGTCCGGTGCAGACTCAGGTATGTCATACTTCAGTATCTGTCAGGTTTTAATAAGTTTCTTCATTCAGATCAAATTTAATAATTTATGTGTATGATTGCAGGGTCCGGCAGAGATGCCGCCACAGCCACCACCTGCGGAGACCGATACTTCTGAGTACGAGTCCCTCTCGTGCAGTCTCCAGGACTTCGGGGTATTCGATGAGGATTTCATTACGGCACCGGCATGGCCCCGATATGGCACAGAGATGCCGCATGATGGAGAGGTTAGTGGTAGTGGGTCTCATACTCAGCCTGCATTTGGGACTGAGTTCGCCGCATCTATCTTCAGTACACCTCCGCCAGTAGAGCCAGTCTCCACGGGCGATGTCAGATGGGATACCGCCGAGCAGATACTTAGGTCTGTCGATGCCCCAGATGAGCCCGAGAGAGACGGAGCCTGGCCGCGCTGGCGCCGGGCGAACGCCGGAGTACCGCCTCAGCGATGGTCCCCCTCTCCGTTCTAGTTGTATTTTTACTAGTTTTGTACTATTTATATTTGATATACTATTTATGTTTGGTATATTTGGATTATCCTATATTTCGGTTCTTGTGTATGTGTGTTTTTATGGTACTATTTTTATATTTTACAGATAAAATAAATTATCATGATAATGCTAAACAAAAAATATTACAACATTAATATAGTAGCACAACATAAAAAATAAACAGAAAAATATGTTAAACAGCAAAAATAAACTCATCAAGATTAAACCGACATTTTTATTAATATCCAAAGTTGAATAAAAAAATTTGCGGGTTCAAAAAAAAAAAAAAAAAAGAGTAAGCCGGCCATTTTCTGGCCGGCTTGGGCATTTTTCGATATTAGGTCCGATTCTGAACATAATTAATAATTTGTATTAAACTTTGGATATTAATAAAAATGTCGGCAGGGTAGGCAGTTGCCTATCTTAGAATATTGAAAATTAAGTTTGAACTCATATGTACATTAACTTTTGCCTACCACAGAAGTCAACTTTGCCTATGCAAAATTTAATTTTGTACAGCCAAATCTTCTTTTTGCACACTCCAGTCTTCAATTTTTGTTTATAGACTTTAACCAACCTTAGCCCAATCTCTAACTACACCTCCGGCCCTTGCGTCAGATCGGAACCGCGAATCGTCAAAACAGAAATAAAAAAAATGGAAACATCCTGCTCAAAGTGCGATCCAACGGAGCAAAGGAAGAGGAAAATAATTCACTCGACGAGAATTTTTTTTTCTTTAAACCTCTATATCTTGGTTTCATATCTCTAGGCTCTAGCGCAGCACTCAAAAAAAAAAAAAAAACACTTTCGCTGCAAAATTTTTTGTTCCCTTCATTTTGAATAAGTTTGTACCTTGTAATAACTTTTGAACGCAAGTCATTGGAAAAACAAAAGAAAACAGAAGTGCTCAAACTATACCAGATAGTTCTTCCATGGTTTAAAGTGCAGAATGTGCACAGCTACATTGCAAGACATTACCAAATTACATGAAACAATTATTGAAATATTAATTTAGAGACTAAAAATTTATTTTATTTACAACTCTGCTTGATTGAGAAGTATATGATTTGTTTGATTATGCCATTTGTTTATATTGATCATTTGAATCTAGTTATATAATATTTGGAAATACGAAGCTAACTGAAAATACCATTTTTTTTTTTTAATGTTTTCCTTTGTTTCTCCGGTTGATCCCTGAACTTACCGATTAGAACAAAAAAAAGACCAAGAGAGTGTAGTCAAATATATTAATGTATATTAATAGAGTGACAATTTCAAAACCTTTTGTATGACAACTTTGCAAATCTAACATGATAGAGAACAAATACGTTTTAAAACAATTACATATCATAATCTGTATAATAGAATTTTAATTTTAATTTTATTAATTTAATTTTTATTTTACTATACGGATTTTCACGACTCCTTTGAAAACTTCAGTTGGTGTCAAAAGAAATAGAAAGGAAAGGAAAAATAATTCAGTTGTCCTAAACAGACTCACATATATGATATATGTTAAATTATACCGCTAATCTCGCAAAATTAATTAAACGACATGTGCATAAAGTTGTGAAGAACGTAAAATTGAACAAAATGCTGAAAACTGTAAAAAGGAAACCAAAAAAAGGAAGGTAAGTAAGACTTCCAGCTAGAACTTTCTGTCGGAATTAAATTTTTATGTGACTCAAATTCAGCGCCACTTTCGGAAGAGTACGAATAAACTCGAACTGCCATAACGGGCCCACTCCAAATTTAAAGACTCAGATCCCCTTCCAGTCTCTCATTGAAAATAGAGCAGTGATAGAAGTTTGGTAGCATCTATCCATTAATCCGCAGAACTTACAAATTTAATGAAATATATGCGAATGCATATATTATGCTTGTTAGTCAAGAATCTTCTCACCAGTGGAAAAGATATTCCAAACCAAGGTTCCAACTATGTACAAGGCCACAGAAACCTTGAACACATCATCCCAAGAACCTACAATTTTAATGAAAAAAAGAAGACAAAAGTTGGGGTAAACTAAATATATCTAATTAGCAAATAAAATTGATTTTTGTATTTGCAATATGAGCTTGCCTCTTTGTAGGATGTAGCCTGTGGCAGCTGTACCAAAAACTCCTGCAAGAACCCCGGCAGTGTTTGAAAGACCCAATAGCACTCCCTATTGTATATAATTTCATATAATTAACATAAGAAATAAATAAAGAGCACACTGACAATGTCATGATGATAATCATCTCTTCATTTGAGAAAGCAACAAAATTCAACTGATATTAATCACTTTAGCAGTTTTTCAACTGATATTATTTACATAAGATCCCTGTTTTCTATTAAATAAATTAACTGACACTTTTGTAAATTAGAATAATACAACACCGCAAAAAAGACAATGGGTTTACCGCATATCGTGGGCCTATATCCTGGTGATTGGAATAAAGACCGGATTGAGAAAATGCATCGGTGCCCTGAAAAACGGAACAATGACAAGGAAATTAATCAGCAAAATACTTGTCAAAAAAATTTTGATCCCTTGGTATAAGAGCAATTTTCGGATAAACCAAAAATAATTATATATATAACAAACCTGGCTGCATGCCATGCATAAAACAGCTAAAACAGGAGTTCTGACACGACTCAGCTGTGTCAGAAAGAAAGCGGGGCCCAGGAAGCCGATTGATTGCATTATCTGCAATATGAAAGCAATGTAATCTCAACCTTCAGTATCAGTAGTTAGTACCAGTTTGGACACCATTGGAGTAATTCTGATTGTTATGGATTATCAAGGTCTTTGCCCCAGAAATGAGGGTACACTTGAGGATAATTTTCACCTAATTGAACACTGAAGAACAATATGATGCACACTGGTTAAATTTGACATTAACTATTTTAATAGGGTTAAATTTGACATTTTATTGCTTGAACAGATGAGCAAATTGCCAGCTTACCACCATTTCTACCAGGCTCAGTACCATTATCCATCATGATGTCAATAACACAATTCTACTCTTACTTGCTTGGTTACATCCAATTGTATTACTATCTGTTAAATATGGGTATAAAAAGATATTGCCAGCATCAACTCTGTTATAGCCCTAAGGATAAGAATCCGTATCCTCTGCATTTTGAGTTAATTTCTGAACCGTACGATCAGAATTCGGGCCAATCCGGCCCAAGCCTATAACGCACGGGGCCCGTTAATATTAGTGCGGATCTCAATCGGACTCCAGATCTTAACTCAAAATTTGAGTTAATGCAGAGGATATGAATTCCTAAGGATAACTATCATCATTGCTTAACTGATCAATTCACTTATAAATTGAACTAAGCAGAACAAAAAGTCTTACTTTCCTAACTGTAGTTATAGAAAAGCCTTTGGCAACAAGTGTATCAGCAATCCAACCCCCTATGTTTGCGAACACAGCCATAGTTAACCATGGAAGCACACACAATAGTCCAGATTCTGTTAGATTAAACTTCAATACCTACATAAAACCAATGGATTAATCAGTGAAATCAATTTTTAATTTCTAGTATTCGGAAAGGGTTTAAAAAAAATTGAAATCCAATTACTTGGTTGTAGTAAGTGGGCATCCATGTAAGAAGTATAAATGTGCCCCAGTTGTGGCAGAAATGTGATATTATTAGGGCCCACACTGGCGCCTTAGAAAGAATAAGCCGCCATGGTATGGATGTAACAGGTGCCCTTTCTACATTTCCTCCAAGTATTAATCTCTTCTCACTAGGTGTCAGCTCAGGATCTTGTAGTGGAGAGCTACGAGCCTGATTTAAAAATACTCAAATTAGAAGGCGATGAAAATGACAGTATGACTCCAGCATGATCAAATATAGGATTACATACATAGAATTTATTGGTGCAATATATTATTCTTATAATGATTGCCGTGCTCTTTTGTCACAGGACTACATAATATCACTCATTATAGAATAATACATAATACTATAATCAAACATTTAAGTTAAATGATAAAAGAATTTCTGATATTCTGGAACTTTGGTCTTTGGCTATGCCTATGATATATAGTAGTCAAATATGTATAATGCATTTACTAGTTAAGCCTCAAGAGCTTAATAAGGGGCATCAATGAGAAAAGTGGGAAAAATACCTTCTTTAGCCACAATGTAAACCAGATACTTCCTAGGGACCCAAAAGCATAAAAGACAGAAGGCCAGCCAAATTTTTGAATTAACAGGGGCGAAAATGCTAAACCCGTGACAGAACCAAGATACATCCCACTATACACCAATGCCAGAGATCTGCTTCTCTCTACCACTGGGATCCATTTTGACAGTATATTATTCATTGCTGGCATTGCAACCCCCTGAAAGTTAAATACAAATTAGAATCTTGATCTTGGCTTACTCCATGATTAAATATTGCGGTTAAGAAAACTAAGATTGCTTCGGAGCAACTAATTAGTTAACATGCCATCAAGGCATCAAGCATGAAGTCCAAGTTCTCTTCTAACCACAGGTGCAAAACCATTACTCAAATGAGTTTGTCTAGATAATTTCTATATACAGGAGTGTTGAGCTTTCAAATAATAAATCACCTTCTCCATCAGCTAAACTTCAAGTCAATATAGTATAAGATCAAGAGGTACGGGGTCCAATTATCAACTATGTTCTAGCAGTATGCGAGGTACGTTTTTGATTCACTAACCCACATGAGCAGTGCTACATGAATTATAAAACAATGATATTTATAAGCGTAGGGAGTTCCAGCAACTATACACCCCCTACCCACCCCCCACCCCACCCACACGCTCCCCAATTCCCCCCACCTACACTGCACAATGTGTCCCACACAATAGTGCATACCAGTTACATAGGTTGTGGGAGCACGCACTGTGCTACTGTAAGGGGCACAGTATAATTTTCCCTCTGAGTCTATGTTCTAGGGGCACGCGCTAACAAAATATTCAAACCACTTTTGAATGATAATTAAAAAATTGAGAGAATAAAATTAACTGACCTCACCAATACCCATAAAAGCACGCATGATTAGCAAACAAGGGAGACTGACTTTAGCTGCTAAAGGAGTAAGGATGGTCGCAATCGACCACCACACAACTCCAAAACCAAGAACTACCTTCCCCCCAAATTTATCGGCCCAAATACCTCCTGCAATCTGTAAACACATGTAAACTCATCATAAGCAAAAATAACTTAGGCAACATTTGTGCAATTAGTAAACTTTAGTTATGCTATTAAGACCCAATTAACCCTGAGTAGGTGTTTATTTAAGAAATCTGTACAGTAAAATAGCAAAGCATATGATATTTCTTTGAGCTAGTCTACTTCGAATTTGCAAATAACATGAATTAAATTCAAAATTCATGTTTTTGTTAATCATTTTTTTTCTAGTCAAAGGGCACCAGGAGACTTATTTTTTGTATGGGTAGAGGAGTCTAAAGTAAATTCAAATAACACTTGACTTGGGATATACAATTGCAAGTTGGGGATTATGGTACCATGACAGCAAGGACTTATATGACCGAATGCTGATACATCAGATAACAAAATTTTACGAGAGAGAGAGAGACCTGGGTAAGAAGGTAGCCCCAGAAGAAAGAGGATTGAATCAAGCCAACTGTTGCTGGACTCCAATTGAACTCTGCTGACATGGGAAGGATAGCGATACTCATATTTACCTGGTTTGATACAAATAGTTAAGATCGATCTCATGCTAAAATTGTTTACAAGGTTGACTACCCACTTCAGACTATTTTCCCAATACTGATTCTGATCAGCATATAAACAGTAAGTTGTACATGAATTAAAATATGAGTAAAATAACAAAGTGAAACAAAAAAGCACACATATATCAGGAATTAAAATCTTGGGCACTGCTTGAAATATAATTTGGTCTGCTAAGGATCTACTTTCAGGTGTCATTTGTGTTAAATGGCAACATATTCATGGTTAAACCTCAAATAAGCAATTAGAAAATAAATGAGCATATAGAAGAAAAGAGTATATTTTCATGGACTGGTACAGCTGGTACAAAAAAAAAGCAGTGCTAACTCGAAGTTGTGCCCTGGGACCTCAGATAATATACAAAAAAAAAAAAATGCACAAACAAAATAGCCAGCAAACAAAAGGATTTAAGGTAAACAATGGTAAGTACTGCTATCAATTCTATGGTATACTCACACGATCCATATTACACAGAAGAAAAGAAAAGAAGCACAGAAGCACAATTGTCCATCGCTTGGGGAATTGCTGCCACCATGGCAACGCCACCTCCTCAATTGTTTCTCCTCCAATCAAAACTGCCTCTTCAGGAGAAGACCCGTTCGGCTCCAGGGGTAACCCTGCAATTCCATACTGCTCTGGCTGGTACTTTGCCCGAGTTGTAATTCCCAGCTTTCTCAGCTTTAAACCACCACATTCAGGTTTTGAAAGAAGCTTTCTCTCTGGATCGAACACATGTTTGGTTGGAAGAGGAGAGAAAACTCTACAAATGTGGGATCTTTCTCTTTGCATGGACATAGCACAAATGCGTCTCAGATCAAATTGGCCCCGAATGGAAGGTAAATTCAGCCTTCTCTCTAGTGGAATTGTTTGCTTTAGCTGGCATTCTTTTCCTAAATGAAATTTAGGATTATTAAAATACATATGTATTTGATATACCATAAAGAGCAATCAATTGATAACATTAAAGCATGCTTTAGCTGATTTACTGCTACTATTGTTTGACCAAATTCTATAATATCTTTTCTCAAACTTTGTTAGTCTTCATGCATTGACAAGTAATAAATACTTTCCCATATGTGTCTATCTTTATTCTTAGCACGTAAAATAGGAAGATATGCAATCGCCTTTCGGAACATCAACTCGCATAATGGAGGCAAATATGCAAATGGTGTGCACCGTTTTAAAATTTTGGAACGTGCTACAAATAAAAGAATACATCAAAAAAGGAAAAACTATTCTGATTTCGAAGGAAACAAGAAACCTGATACAAGAGGAGAGCCGAAGCTTCTACTGGAGAGAACCGCTCCAAACGCCATTGGAGAGAACTAGAAAGACAGGGAATATAAAAAGCAAAAAAAAAAATATCGTACAAAGAAATTCAACTCTGTCAGACAATTTTATCTCGAAGCAACAAATTTAACGGAATCGAATTCGTGCTCTTTTCTTCCTTTCAATTTGTTTCATTGCAGGAAAAGGAGAGGAGAGAAGAACGGATAAGCAGAGCCACTGCGTGAGCACAAATGCTACTGTCTGGTTTTTTCCTAGAAGCGCGGAAAAAACATAAAAAGGTCGAAAAGGCCCATTCCTCGAACGGCGAAGGTATTGCCACGTAGCCCCTTTGTGGTTTAAGTGGCCAGATCCTGACCGTCGATAGGAGTACGGTGCTTTTGTTGTTTTCTCTGTTGTTGTAGATCTTGGATAGGGACCCTGCGGGAGGAGGAGGGACTACGAGTCACCCGTTGAGCCGTTGAAGAAAAATACGAGATGATCGGAGCCGTTGATGCGTGGACCTATCGTTAGTAAATGCGACGTGTCCGATTCCTTCCGGTGGGCTCGGGATACAGATGACTAGTCCTCTGATTCGAATCAATCGAAGAATTTATTAAGCATGGACTTCGCGCGCCGCGGTCTAGATACGATGGGCCTTTCTTTTGGTTGGGCTCAAGGGCCTGTCTTCGGTCATCCGATGGTCCTTCCGACTTGTTTGTTCTATTTGTTTGCTTGTTCTAGTTAGTTAACCTTGATTAGGGGTGATTAATGAGCGAGCATGAGCGAGTTGGGGTATGTTCATGCTCGGCTCACTAGCTTAATGAGCGAGTTGTTAATGAACAAGTTGTTAATGAGCATGTTGATAATGAGCGAGTTGCCGAGTTGTTTAAAATACATCATTCAAAAACTAATTTTCATTTATAGAATTTAACAAATTGTCAGAATCCAACCTAATTAAACAGTACATAATTTAACAAAAAATTGTCTATAAGCAAATTTAGCAAAATCAAACAACTATCTTTTTGTTGTTCTCACGGCCCTACATGTCACATACTCAAAGCTATCTCCTTGTCACATACCTATAAATTTGCATTATCAAAACAATAATAAAAATGTAGAATTTAGAAATATACAAATTCAGAACTGTACAAATCCAGAACAATGTATTAATGATCAAATTTTGAGTTATATTTCGAGACTAGTGTATTGATGAGTATGGCCCGAAACAAAAGAAAATTAAGAAATAGTGCATTTAATGGAAATTGTAATTCTGCTTGTTTTAGGAAAATTTGCAAATTCTTAACATTATTTTTCTGGATATACTACCAGCTATTAGAGAAGTGGATTAGATGTGGCATGTAACTCAGTTCTTAATGAGTGAGTTATGAGCGAGTTGAGGTATGCTCATGCTCGGCTCATTTAGTTAATGAGCGAGTTATAGCGAGTTGTTAATGAGTATTTAGCGAGCGAGTTATGAGCAATTTACTCACCCCTAACCTTTATCATGTTTGATTGTGGAGTAAAATTAATGAAGATTAAATTACTTATTTCATATTACTCTTTATATTTTATATCTTGTTTGATAGTTTAAATTATGACTTAAATTAATCTGTTTAGAAGAGTAAAGTGTTGAAAAATGAATATTTGTTTATGATAGTGAATTCCACAGGTGGAGTAAGTGTGAAGTTAAGTTATTTGAAGAGATGAAGTAACTTACTGCGGCTTAACTCACCTCTTACTCTACTTATTTCTCTTCTTTTATTTCTCATTTGACTACTTAAATATAGAGTAAGAAATTTACTCCACTTCTTACTCCACAATCAAATATGATCTTTATTACATATATTTATGACATATCACAAGCATGACATGATCGTATTGAATCGATTTTAAAACTAAATTGGAACTTAAATCGACACCTAAGCATGATTTTCGCATATATGATTTTTTTTAAATGAATCTGAAGATTAAAATAATTGCGCTTGAAATTGAGGATCATGTGAAATAGCTCTGATAAGTACAGTGGACAACCTTTAGGTATGTAGGCTTTCGGATAACACGTGATTTGAACCTTTAATCCTCCGAAATTAATATTTATAACATTTTTCAAAAAAAATAAACCAAAATACTTCCTTTTCTGGAACCCAAGTTGCACTGCCGTTCTACAGCCTCAAAGACTGAGGGGTCCGGATCTCCTAAAGTAACCAACTTTTGGGTTTTCGATCGGGACCGTCCGATTCGATTCTATCGCTGGAGATTGTCTTGGAATTCGAATCCGTCGTCGGAACGTGTGCACTCCACTTCGGGATGGATGATCTCAGATCCAAATCAGACTGTCCCGATTTAAAACTAAAAAATTAAGTTACTTCACCGGATCCGAATTCAAAGACTGAGTCCGCACTATGCCGATACGGCCCTATTTATTTTTGGTCTTTTTGTAATTGCACAAATCCTAAAGCCGCAGGGGCATTGTTTGAATAGCTTTAATTCCAAAGTGGTGGCCATTGTTTGTGCACAAATTCCAAAGCACAAATTCAAAGACTTCAATTAAATAGCTCTTAAACCAAAGACTTTGAATAGGGCCGCAGGGGCATTGTGCGGCTTCTTGACTGGAGTCACATCGGCATTGTGCGGACCTCAGTCTTTGAGACCGCTTCGGCATTCTGCGGTCTGGATAAAATTCGAATTTCCCAGAAAAAAAAATGTTTTAGTTTATTTTTTTTGGAATATGCTAAAAATAAAAATTTCAGTTTAATCCTGAAAGCTTGGAACACATAAGGCTATGTAGACGTTATCTTTCGATAACACATTATCGGGACAGAGAGTTCACATGTAATTTTTTGTTTAGAGAATTTAGAGGCCGAGTTTTTATCTCTGAGAAAATTTTGTGTGCATTATCACTCAACCATTTTGTTAGGATAAAAATAAAAAACAAGTCTCTTACTTTTAAATACTCATAAATAATTACATCCAAATTTTGAATTTTTTTTTTTTTGCACGGGAGCTTTTTTTATAGAAAAGTTGAAATCAAACCTTCATTTCTGAAATATAAATTTGTGCATTGTCACCCAACTAATTTTTTTAAAATAGAAATAAAAGACAAATCTCCTACCTGTTATATATTCATAAAGAACTACATCCGGATTTCGAATTTTGAAGATAAAGACACAGAGGCACAGAGCTCCCATGCAATTGTCCATTGTATTATGGTTCTATCCTGCCCCGGATACTCGTGAAAGAGTATGGTTTGAATATTGATACTTTCCGAGGAAAACGAAAGGAAATTATTTTTTACATGCCGCACTTGATCATCCGTGCATCTATCAGGATCCATGAGCATCTCATTCGGTGTATTTACACAATTACACCTATGCCATGTGATTGGTTATTAATTCGTGATTTATTTATTATTTATTTGGTTGTCATGATACTTAGTATTATTGCTCCATGTGATTTCGGTTCCGTTGACTGGATATGAGAATCTCTCGACTGGAACTGGATATTATATTGAAGCATTTTTAATCTGGTGGGTGACAGGTACGAAGTGCTAGTCGTTGAAATAAGGTGTTGAGCTGGACTACGGTACTAACACAAGGGGATATAATTTAAATTATTTTAAAAAATACTGTTATAATATTCCTATTGTTTATATATACAGTACCAGATTTATTTCAAGTTGTTCTACTCGACCAAAATAATGAGAATAATGGGAAATCTATATATATATTATGGCTATTTTGCTGTTATTGTTATTGGTAATGGTACGTTAAAAAATTGATCGCCTTGCGCTAATCAGTGTGTTTGTTCCCCTTGTGGGGATGTGATATAACTCAAAAACTCAAAACTGAGAATAAAATCGTAAAATGTGATTCATCATTCATTGATATCAATAACTTTTTAACTGTGTTTTGAATCTTTCATTGATAATAACTTCTAAAAACCACTGATGTGGACAAAAACGAAATGTTGATTTTGAAGTTTTTAATTTTACCATCAAACAAAATGAAAACCGTATTTTTTATATATGTGCTGGGAAAATAATATATATCACCTCTAACAATTTTATTTGATTATTTCAGATTTAAAAATTTTGTTGTTAAGAATTTAAAAAATTGAGGATATATGGAGGCAAATAAAAATGGAGGATTTTATATCCTCCGCAAAAAAAAAATGATCACATAACAGTTTAGAATTATTGTGATTGAAGCATGCTCCAATACAAGTGCCCTTTTAGAAAAGTCAAGGTATTGTGGCTCTTATTATTTACAAAAATCAGCTGATCAAATTCATGCTGAAGTCCCACAGCTTCTTGCCCAAATCAGTATCCTTGGCTCTAGCACTTGGCTCATATAAGTTGCTATCACAAAAATATCTACCCGTCACTCCTTTGACTTTGGGATGCAATGCTACATAACAGGTGGTTGCAGCCCCCTATAGTACAAAAGTTATGATAATGAAATTTAAAAACTTCTCACAAATAATTTTGTATATAGAAATTAAGATAGAAGGAAAGAACAAAGAAGCAACATCATCTAGCTCACCTGCTTGGCATTTTTCAGCACCAGCTTTCCAAGTGTACGATGAAGCACTGCACAGAAGTAAGAAGAGTTGATCTATTACTTTCACAAAATAGTTTACATTGAGCAGAAATATTTCTAAACATAATAAATGTTAAAATAAAGCCCTGCAAGGCTCATGTCATCAATCCTCTGTGCTGTTCCTTTTATTTCTTACAAACAATAAAAAACAGATTAGACTAAAGAGGTTACTCAGCTTAGTTTCTTGGGTGATGCAACAAGCAGCAAGACCATTTCAAACTACTTGAAAACATCCTTTTTTGTATTTCATTGTTTAATTAAAATTCACAACTAATAGAGGTTACACACCATCTAAAATACTGTGGTAGCGAAGGAGATTAGTGATGATTGACCCTGGGTGAAGAGAATTTGCTGTTATTTCCACCCCTTCTTCCTGCACATTAAAAAATAAAATTCAACGATTGAAGCATTTAAAGATTAGTGATAATTGACCCTCTTAGGTGCATGTAACCAACTTGCTCTAGAACCTGACTGCTAGCATTTGCAGATAGTTTTCCAAATTAACTTATCAGCTTAATAGGCTGAGACACCCCAATCTGCATCTCTAGGTTAAGTTTCAGTTAATCTATAGAAAAACCAATTCATGATAGTTACCTTAAATCGACTTGAAAGCTCATTTGCATGCAATATGTTAGCTAGCTTCGACTGCCCATATGCAGCAATTGTGTTATACCTATTAAAGAAATTGGAAAAATAAGATACATGCAGAAAAAGAATGGCTTGGGCCTAATATAAAAGAAGGATTACCATGCCAACCAGAACCAGTAAGTGACGAGATTCATCTAGGCGGGAGACCAAAAGAGGTATTTTTTACTAATTAAGCATTAATTAGTCATATGCTAACTAAATGAACACCAACCAACAAGTTCGGTATATGAAGAGTACCAACACTAGACTACATGACGTACCATACCTGATCGTTAAATTACAAGATCTGACTACACACCAGCAGTAGACTACATGCCAGCACTAACATGCTCTTTTGATGGTAATATAATAAATGATAAAGCTTGAAGGGGCTCTATTGAGACTGCAGTCCAATTTTGATGCTTACAAGTAGCTTTTATCAGTTTAAGGCAGGTTTCTAGATGTTTTTAGAAGTCCGAAGGGTTTTTTTTTGCATAAATTGAAGGTAGATTGTTTAGGGGAAGGAAACTTGCGTGTGTTGTGGTTGTTAAACTGTATTTCTGAAACAAAGTATGCACAGGCAGTATAGCTGTATTTTTTATAAACAAAAAACTGAAAAGAAATATAATAAAAAAGAGTTATGTTGTGTACACTGATTGATCATTAATCTTGTCAAAAAGAATGCCGCCTTCGCGGTAAGCAAATTTGTGACCCTCTGATGACACAATAACTATTCTTCCTTCTGTGTTTGATTTGCGGGATGTATTCTTCATGTTTTCTAGGAGAAGGTCTGTCAAAAGAAAATGACCTACAAGATGGACATCGTATGTTTATAAGGAAAACATGTCTTCTCCATTTGCATGCCAAAGAATAGCCCAAATATATTAAGAATTTGCAGATACTTTCTTTCATTGTTTGCAAAAGAAAAGGTCCTAGATAATTGAGAATTTAAATTATATATCTCTTTCATTTGTTGCATCTTTATCACCCTCCATATTCACTTTAAAATGGACAGACATTCACAGAAACTAGTTTGTCGTTTAGAGTCCATTTTATCAATGTTTTGTTCACACCAAATAAAATTATAGAACGTTGTTTTCATTTACAATGCTTAATGTTACCTATGCATGGTACAAATGGTGTTAAAGACCAACCAAAGAGACAAACTTATTTTTTTGATAAAATGGGACTTTAGTTTAAATAATGAAAATAAAATATTGTCTTTTATGGTTATGATAAGCTAGGTACTTCTTTGCATAATTGTTTTAAAACAAAGCTGTAATTATTCAAAACAAGTTTCAACTTGTGGAAAATAAAACCTACCAACATGATTCGTTGCAAACTGAAGCTCAATTCCATCTTCTGAAAGCGAAAATGGGGTTGCCATTACTCCAGCATTGTTACTGCCAAAGTACAATAGAAATAAATACTACACAAATGATAGATGAAATTAAAAAGATTGATTAGGTAACAATACAAATCTATATAAGAGAGTTATCTAACATGAGTATATTGAGTGGAAGATTCATCGCTTTAAAATCTGAAGCAAACTTCCTGACAGAAGCCATGGAAGTCAGATCAAGCTCCAGCACGTCAATTTGCGCATTAGGTATCTCCTTCAATATTTCATTTTTTACAGTAGCACCAGCAGATACATTTCTAACCCCCATCACTACGTGGGCCCCACGCAGCGCAAGAACTCGTGTTGTTTCTGTCCCAATTCCACTAGATGCCCCTACAATAAGGATTAAATACATCTCTGAAATCAGCAGAATGAACAGTAACGAAAAGATAGCAAGCTGAATTTGAGTAGAATAAACTCCTGACAGGTCTTGTTGTGATTGATATTTCAGGTCATTTGGATTATTGTTCATCGAGTTTAGGTCATACCAGATTTAGATCAGTAAATAAGGTTACTTTCAACTCACAAGCAAATTCGGCTGGTTGATCAACTAATTCCAGTGGGATCAGCTCTAAGAAAACAATTGTTTCATAAATCCTCGAATACATAAATTTTAGTTTTATTTTAGATAAGATAAACTTCTCTTGCTTTACACAATCAACAAACTTGAAATCAAGCTATCAATCGAACTGTGAAACCAGTGATGGGAGAATAACAACAGTTGAATAAGAGAATTGTCAACAGTAGATGAAATCATGAAACGATACCAGTGACAATGGCGGTGAGGCCAGAAGCGTCAATCCCATCGGTAACTTCCTCGGCCGTGGAGTACCACGAGAAACCAGATTCGCCTTTTCTAACAAAGGGCCACATCTAGCTTTCTCTCTCTCGACCTCTTCACCTCTCTCTCGGTTGCGTACGCGACAAGGTTTTCGGCTTCTTTAGCAAAGGCGAGGAAGGTGTGAAAGAAAGATGGAGTCTGACCGTCTGAGTGGGTATTCTATTAACTAAATGAAATGGACAGGCACTGACAGGACGCACCGAAATTTTTATCCGTAATAAATAGAAAAAAATAAAATTAAAAATGAGAAAGGTTCATTAGTATTTTTAAAAATGAAAAAGTAAGTACATGGTACGTCATACTGTACTGTAGCTCCACCCAAAAAAAAAAAAAAAAATTACAACTAGAGTGTTCCTAAGTGAATTCACATCACCTCATGTTACCTGACTCAAGCAAATTACGATCGGACGGTCTATTTAACATGACACGAATCTCAAAACAGACCCCCTACAGTCTCAATTGGCACCGGATTGAGTTTGATCCAAATAGAATTAATCTGGGCCGGCCGTTGTAATTTGCTTGAGTCAGGTACCTGGGAGGATATCTGTCCGTTCCTAAGTTCACCCCTTTGTGAACTCAACTTTAAAACCTATCGGATTGGCTTCAAGTGATTTTCTAATTGTCTCAAAAAATAGTAAAAAAGTTCCAAAAAATATATAATTTGGTGTTCAAGTATATTTTCATATGATAATAATGTTGAGTGGTTCGGATTGACTGTTTGAATTTTAAAGACGGAGATATGAATCTAATGCGCGGAATCATCCACGCATTGCAAAGTACCATAGCCTCACTCTAATATTTATATTCAGTTTTATGAGATTTAGCTTTTATTTTATATATTTTATATTGAATAAAATTGTAACAGTGCTGAATTAGAAAAAAAAAATAGAAAATTTAACAACAAAGGGCCTTAAACTGATTAACCAACTTCACAATGGGTGATATTATCAGAGTTTTTGACTAGTCTAACCTGGAATCAAATGAATCATATCAAGAGTAATAAATTCACCTTTTTAATATGTCACAATAATTGCCGCGGATTCTTTCAAAAAAAACTCTGATAATATCGTTCAAAAAAAAATATGTCACAATAATTATGAAAGATCTAAATAATAATTGCCGCGGATTCTTTCAAACTGACAAGACCAGACTTGAGTAAGCCCAATTTAAAAATACATATCTTAAGAGAGCAATTTTTAATTCATGAAACACACGGACAATAAAGATAAAATATCTCTTCATGCAACTTCTACGCTGCATGAATCAAAAACTACTCTGTCAAAATATGTACTCAATTTAAAAGCACTTTTCTACGAAGCAATTCAAAGAAACTTTCTATAAATAATTTATACCGCAAGTGGTGTATCCAATTTACAACACTTTTCTACGAAGTAATTCAAAGAAATTTTCTATAAATAATTATACCACAAGTGATGTACCCAATTTAAAACACTTTCCTACGAAGTAATCTAAAAAACTTTCCATAAATAATTATACCCCAAGTGATTTTACACTTGTAAATGTAATCAAGAGGATAATTTTTTTTTTTTTTGTAAAGTCCGTAAGCGATTTTATTTATTCAAAAAGTTGCAAATAGCTGTTACATAAAATTAGATAACAAATGTCTTAGAAAGATATGTACATCATGTGGACACAAATTTGGTCATTCTTACTTGATGGAAATGATAGAAGCCTATTGATTGTTTTCTATGTGCACAAAGTTTGTCATGGCAGCCGACTTCATCGTAGAAGACACTGAATCAAATTGGATCCGGAAACTGAGTCAATCAGACCGGACAGTCACCACGCAGAAGTTCCAATGAATGCACTGAATCAGACCGGATCAGGCACTGAATCAGACCGGATCGGAACAGCCACCACTCATAGGTCTAAATAGAGAGCCGCCAATATAGGAGCCAAAAGAGGAGGAGAAAAAAGAGAGCACATAACAAACACCAACACAAATCAAAACATACAACAACATATAAACTAAATATCTATATGTACAGCTCGTTCCACCCACTCTTCCATTGTCAAAGAGGGGAAGAAGAGTTTAAAAGAAGAAAAGAATAAACAAACCGTTTGTTGAATAAAAAACTTCAGAAAGTCGAAAAGAAGAGCGATGAGTAGATCCATTAGGCAGAAGCTCCGAAAAACAATAACAAGACCTGTTAGACAGAAACACCGATTTAAATGAAAACGGAACGAGCAGTGGTCAAATCCACTAGGCAGAAGCACCTGCTCATATGAAGAAAATAAGTAGAGACAGTGGTACAAAGGAGAAGTGGAGTGAGGTGGATGGAGGGAATCGCCATGAGCGAATTTTAGATAGCCTCAGAAGAGGCTTAAGCGGCACCGCTTCTTACAGCGGTATTCTTTTTGAGGAGGATAATCATTATACTTCAGTTGCCATTCTTTTGTCATGGAAAATGGTTTCTACTTAAAAATTCAATTGTGTACATCTAGATTTGTTTACCACAAACAATAGGCCTCCTTCTGCACCGAAAAAGGAACAGTCAAGTAATGGGCTCATTGCAGAATATGGCGCAACCCAAATTAAGAAAAATTCAAGCCCAATGTTGAGTTATCTATTCCTAAATGAAATATATTTTTAACCCTAATTGGGCTTCATTCGTTATTCTGTGCTTAGGCCTTTTTGTTTATTTCAGGCTCAAGAATAAGGATCTAACCCAGCTATACAAGTATTCAATCCATTCGATATTTAGGTTAGGAAAATGAGCTACTATAATATAACATATATGATACTAACTACAAAATTAATTGGATAGTCTTCAAATAACTAATCCAACCGTTCAAACCGATTTACTTTATAAGTGATGCGTTTACATGTAAATTTTTTATATTTTTTAGTTATTTTAGTATCAAATCAAGTGGTAAAAAATGTTGAAAAATGAATGCATTAAAATTAACTTAAAAATTCACACATTTGATTGCTTGACTTGATACTAAATAAGTTCGAAAAATTATAAATTTTACATGTAAACACACAACTAATGAAATAGATCGGTTTGAACGGTTTGAATTCACTGTTTGAAATCGATTCGATAGATTTTGGAGTTTGTGTTATATAGGTTGAAATGACACTAATATCACACTATCTAGACTCTAGGAAAATTATTCAAATCGGAGGCCACGGTAAAAGGGAAAGATAAAATATATATAACTTCAGCACCCATAAATTTTCTTATTTATATGTAATTAATTTACATCTTACACACACACATATAGTAGCACACTTCACTTAATTGAGATGGTTGAGGCTTATTGAAAACAAGGCCCCCGGAACCACAATTAAACAAAAAAAGAACGAGAGACAAACAAGCCACACCAAAGATAACATAATTAGTTGGTGCCTGATTCTCCATGCTTAGCTCTTGAAGGGGATGGCTCTGATCACTATTTGATGGTACATTGCAGCAAGCGCAGCTCCAATGAAAGGTCCCAGCCAGAAAATCCACTGTATTAGCAAGAAAAAAATAAGGGAGCGTTAAGTAAGGTTAGGTAATAGCTGATTAGGATGTACCCATTTTCGAATTAATATTTGTGCCAACTCATTTTTTTAACCTTTTTAACCATTTTGTCCTATTCTCTGTTACCAAATGTAGCTTAAGCTCTTGTTTTGCTATTATTGTGTTTAAAAATGGACCGGGGCTTACTTTTTACCGCTAATTAATGAAAATTACAAGGAATGCTATAAAATAGAAAAGATAATCTGTGGTTGCGTAAAGGTATATATATACATACATGATCATTCCAAGCATTGCTCTTGTTGTAGATTATAGCGGCACCAAGGCTTCTGGCTGGATTGATACCAGTGCCGGTGATGGGGATAGTAGCCAAGTGAACGAGGAACACGGCGAACCCAATTGGAAGAGGTGCAAGGATCTGCACAATTTCATAAACAAAATTATTACTCAAAATTACACTGACCAACTCAAAATAAACAACACTCATATATAGCGTGTATAGTTAAAATTTAACACGTACCGGTACGTGGGAGTCACGAGCATTGCGCTTAGCATCAGTAGCAGAGAAAACGGTGTATACAAGGATGAAGGTGCCGACGATCTCAGCACCCAATCCATCTCCTTTAGTGTACCCAGCAGCCACGACGTTGGCACCGCCTCCATTGCCGTCGTAAATACCCTTTTGGAACCCCTTCACGACTCCGGCACCGCAAATTGCACCAAGGCACTGCATGATCATGTAGTATACTGCCCTTGTCAGGGAGAGCTTGCGAGCTAGGAGCAGACCGAAAGTAACTGCTGGGTTTATGTGCCCACCTAATTAAAAAAAAAAAACAGTAAAAAATAATTAGGAGAGTTGTGTGCATAAATCACAATCTTTTACTAGTCAATAATTTTTTTTATACCAGTTTTTGAATGACTAAGGTAATATTCTCTGTGTAGATGGTTGCTGTGGGGAAGGTTTCAGGTTTGAAATTTGATTGATGAATTCTTTGTAAAAAATTAATATTGGACCAAATTCATTTAATATGTCCTGAACTTACAGAAAGTATTATCTTATCCAACCGAGTTTGGTTTGGTTTGGTTCTAAACTGGTTAAGACATAATATGGTGATTTTTTTATTTCTATCAACTGTTATTTAATTAAAACATATTCTGCAACGTAATTATAAAACTAAGAGCATATTATGTCTATTTCCATTTTTTTATCAGTACTGAAAAATTGGATATTACATTAGGAGGCTGTAAAATCCTTTCATAATTTCATCAACCTTTTCTTATGGACCAATGAATTACAAGTCCTCTGCTTTATTGAGATCGATCATTACCTCAAAAGGTTTACAAACCTCTGGCGATAGCTAAGCAATTAAAACAAAGAAAATAAGAAAGAACAAGTCCAAGTTATACAAACCTGAGATACCGGCGGTGCAATAGACAAGAGCGAAGATCATACCACCAAAGGCCCATGCAATCCCTTGTATACCCACGGTCGAGCACTTTGTCGGAGACTTAACAACACCCATAACAGTCAAAACTGTAATGTACAAGAACAAGAATGTCGCCACGAACTCGGCGATTCCGGCCCGGTAGAACGACCATGAACCCAGCTCTGACGGGTCGAAAAGCGGGGCCGGTGGCGAATCATGGTAGTCTTTGCTATCTTCTGGGACTTGAGCGGCAGTACCAATTGGTTGCCTCTCTGGGAACTTGTTGGCACCTAGTCTCACATCCTCTTCTTTTCCCTCCATGCTTTTATTTTTGAATGAATTTGTTTGCTCTCTTTGGTGGATTTGCTGCCTTTGTGTTCTCTTTAGAGAGTGTTGTGTGAGAACTGAGAAGCTTGAGATGGAAGGATGTCTGATTTGTGGCGTTTTTATAGGAGCTCTAAGAGTCAGTAGCTGCTGTTACTCTGTTAATTAATTTGATGTAAGAGAGGAGGACGGTTTCGTCTTTTGTTTTATATTTTCTTGCAGAAATGTCCCCCAATTTTTTTTTTCCGCTGAATTAAGGCTTCCTAATTTGTCAAAACACAAATTAGTTGTTCGTTACAATTTTTTTAATAAAATATTAAATTTACACAATTAATATTGTTTATTTCCGTAAGGTATTTCTTTTATATTTCAAAAAAATTAACACATGAAAATTGATTATCATTGTTAATTTTATTTTTTGATCACTTGATCTAAGAAGATGAGCTTTAAAAATCATAATTTAAACGTGGATGCAATTTTTTATGAAAATAACAAGATTAGCAATTTGGATTTCAAATGTTAAAATAGGATGAAAAAAATAAGATTGAAACATTTTATGGCACAAAAAGCTTGTGACATAGAAATTAACTTCTAAAAAAAAGACATTTTTATTTATTGATTAAGCTTATCTTACTAATATCATAAACCGTACAATATACAAAACATAAGATCCATTAATTGTTTTGCTACTTGTCATTTGTCGTAGGTGAAACTTGGCAGGCAAAAAATAATAACAAGATATAGTTTTAAACACTAGCTAGAACTAACTAATGCACTTAATTATAAGAAAAGCACAATTATTGGCAGTAGCTAATCCGTCTTAAAGTGCGGAATGAAGATAGTCTATTATTAGCTGGTCGGTGTTTACTTGTGTTAAATTAATCCACTCTGGATTAAGATGGTTCTAGAAAGAGGCCGTAGACAAATATTTTTTATTGGTTTTATTTATATAAAAGTTATGAAAATTATTAGTTTTTTGTAGGGACATGACACACTGGGCGGTCGAGCGTTATCTATAGTGAGATCAGCCACTACTTAAAAAGACTTAATTTCGAATTTTAAAGAATAATTATTTTGGTACCCGCAGTTGAGTACCCGCATTGTACCCGCACTTGATTCCTTTCCCAATTATTAAACTATCTTGAAAAACGTGTATAACTAACTTTGTCAATCATTAAACTACATTGAAAAACGTGTAAAAGATGATTCCAGTTTTTTTCTTTAAATACTTGATATCTTAAGTATAAATACTTGATGAATTATATATGAATACTTGATATCTTAGGTATTAATACTTAAGATATCAAGTATGAATACTTTTCATATTTGAATATTTGATACTTTGAAAAACGTGTAAAAGTATGTCATCATGGATCTCATTTGAAAGAGAAAATTGTGTAGAACACGTTCGTGGTTTTAAATTTGTAAAATTCCTCATAGATCGTCTCAAAAATTGATTAGATTGAACGGAGAAAAAAAAAACCACCTTGAAAAACGTGTAAAAGATGAGTAGGTATTGTGTCCAGTTTTTTTTTAAATACTTGATATCTTAGGTATGAATACTTGATGAATTATATATGAATACTTGATAACTTAGGTATAAATACTTTCCATTTTGTATGTGAATTAATTTAAACCATGAATGTAGCACTGGTGGTGTGATCCACGTGACTTTTTGGTTGTGGTCCCCAATGCAGTCTGACAGTTATAAAAAGGTGCGGGTACGGTATAAATACTTTTTGGTTTTGGTTGTGGTCCCAATTCATATATCATATATGTAGTTCATTGTATAGATATAAATACTTGTCTTGTATAGGTATAAATACTTCACAATGTTACTATTAATACTTGTAAAATAAAATTACAGTTTTGACAGTTTAGGTCCCCAAAAACAGTTATGACAGTTTAGGTGCGGTTCCCAAAAACAGTTATAATAGTTTATGTGCGGGTACAGTGCGGGTACTCATATCAGCTTCCAATTTTAAATTGTCTGAATGTAAAGTTGCGTTCTTGCACAGCCACATACAGTTTTAAAGTGTTAAAATTATTTAAAACCACCTAATCCCCCCAACTGTTTCCTCTATGAACCTAAACATTAATTTAAAGTTATTTTATAGAGTGCAATTTTTTTTTTCAATAAAAGAGTATGTTTTATCTTCTAATTGTTATAGTTTACTGTGGGACTTGAATACACTGACTGGCTTTTATGCATTTGTGCTAATTGCTTGTCAATCATTGTACAATTAATTTTAGTTAATTATGCATAGCTTGGACTTAAATATAATTCACTGTTTTATTGAATGTACTCCTAATAGAGTACATTTAATAAAAGATTATGTTTTATCATCTAATCCTAATAGAGTACATTCAATAAAAAATTATGTTTTATCATCTAATTGTAATAGTTAACTGTGGACTTAAATATAATTCTCTGTGTTTATGCATTATGCATAAAACATATTATCGGCGAGACATTGAAACGGTGCAATTTTATTCAATGGATTTTGGACAAAGTCTTATTTGAAGTCGGGACCAAACCGTCTGATCGGTGTTAAAGTTTGCACGAATAGATTAGATTCATAGAGCCGTTTAAATATTTTAAGTTTTAAATTATTTGCACAAATCTAAAAGCTGATGATTGAGTCTAGTTTTGAATAAAATTTGCCCAAAACCCTTTAACAAAACCCAATTTCAATTGAAACCATTGATTATGCTCGGAATATTAGTGGTCTTGGTCTCTTGGACACTGAAACAAAGAAAAATAAATAACTAATCCTCTCACTTTGGCAAGATCATACAGTGATGCAATTTGTGTTTAACACAAGGTCAATATTTTTCTTTTCGTAACCAATCAAAGTTTAAATTAAGGGACAAATGGAATCAGCCAAACAGGGCCGGTGGCCGCAGCTAAGCTAATAGCCACAATTCACAGCCGCCTACTTATAAAAAAATAAACATAGCCCAATTATTAGTGATGCAATTGTAAATGACCTCCGGTAAATACTTTTACAAATAAGAATATTTTACTTATTTCAGAGTTCTTCCTCAAAAAACGATCAACCGCCTAAACCACTATTATGCTAACACGTGGCATTTTCCCACGTCAGCAGCACTGGGAGACCTCTCTCTGTTTAAAATTTTTAATGCTCGGATGTTGACTTGCGTTCATAGCGAAGAATTATTCTCTTGAAACATCAAATTAAATTTTGTAAAACGAACATTCCAATTCGGGAGTTCGAAAGAAGTCCATCAGGAAGAGGAAGTGAATATGCTGCGATTCTAATCTCAATCATTCAAACGATGAAACTCAAGATTCTTTTGAGAAATCAATTTTTGTACACGAATTTTGAAACATGTGAACAGTTGAATCACAGGAACCTACAATCCTCTGGGATCGCAGCAGATTTATTTCCGCCCATCAGACCAAAGTCATATGAGCTCTTTCATCTTTTCCATTTCAGAATATGAAGAAATGAATTTGCAGTATGTTTAGAATAAGAGGTGAGATTGACGAAGATTAATAGTTAGGAACACGTCTCTTGTTTTTTTTTTTAGAAAGGAAAAACAGCAGAAGTCGCACATAATTAATGTTGATTAGATTTGCCAAAAAAATTTGTATGACGAACTCATTAGGGTAGCAACACTTTGGGTATAATTTCTAACCATACCACGTCTCCTTAGGTACGACGAATTTAGTCTTAAGTTTTGAATATGTAAATTGCAAAAGAGCTTATTTGGATATGCAACAAGTTTCAGTTTTTAAGTTTTAAATATGTGTTTTGTAAATGGCTTATTTGGATATGCATTTCACAACAAGTTTATGAAATTTGGTTTCAAATTTTAAGTTGGAAATCAAGTTAGAAATTGGCACAATAAGATCACAATTGCGTGTAATTTCTATGCTACATATCCACATCATGATTCATGTTATTTGGTAATATTAGTACTGTGATCATTGATGATTTAGTTACGACTAAAATAAATGTGACAAAAGCCGCTTTAGTCATTTCCTAATGTGATTAATAGACAGAATTAGTTTGAAAATACATAAGGATGACAGAAAAGTATATGCGCACATAAAGTTAACAATACATAATTAAAAGAGTATGACATATTGCTCAAGTGGGAGATTGTTGATCATAATCCAACGTTGAGCATATATGTAATATAATTATAAATTGTATACTGTCATATATGATTGTCACAATTAAGTGATCTATTATGGAATTAAGATATTAGACAATTTTTGTATTCAATAGGGTGTGGTTCATAAATATGTAGAACAATTTAGGCAAAGATCAAATCATTGATGGACTGATTCTGAGATTTGCAATTCAGAAAACTGTCTTTTCAGAGGTTTGTGCAGGCCTCACGAATATCGATGCGGCCGTACAAAATTTGATGCGACTGCACGGTTTTTTATGCAGACGCATAAAAATACATTTTTCAAGTTGGCACCAGATAGGTAACACTATATAAGAATTGGTCCCCAAGGCACAAGATAACACAAAAAAAATACAAAAACTGAAAAAAAAAACATTTTTCTCTTTCGAAAAATACAGCTCTGTGTGTCTTCTCTTTTACTTCCACCATCAAAGAATAAAGAAGATAAATCCATTAGAAAATTTGGAGAGGGTTTCTCAAGGGTCATATCTTGTTGTCTTGGAAGACTTGATCCACGACCATACGACGAAAAGGCAAGAAGGGCTTCTTGCCATTGAAGACTTGTCTCGTGCTCACGGAGACAGCTGTTGCTCTACCAAAGCTTTGGATATTCCATGAGAAACGACATGGAATCAGGTACCGAAATTTTTATTTATACCATTTTAACAAAATAAATTAATAAAATAACCATCGTTTCTGGTCAATTCTAAATCTAACACGGCCGCAGAATGCCGGAGCGGACCCCCATATGGGTCCGCTCCGGCATTCTGCGGACCCATATATATATTTTTTTTATCTCGTTTACAGCTTTGACTTTCATTCCATATTCAAACCTTGGCATTCCATATTCAAACCTTGGCACGCATCCCTAAACCAACAAATACTAAACAAACCATATTCAAACGAATATTTTATTCTGCGAACCAACAAACACTTTTTTTATTCTCGGTTTTTGTGCGGCCTATGCCTTGGTAAAAAAAAAAAAAAAAAAAAAGAGGGTCCGCAGAATGGTTCTGCGGACCCATATGGGGGTCCGCTCTGGCATTCTGCGACCTCCCCCATATGGGGGTCCGCTCTGGCATTCTGCGACCTCCCCCATATGGGTCCGCTCCGGCATTCTGCGGCCGTGTTAGATTTAGAATTGACCAAAAACGATGGTTATTTTATTAATTTATTTTTAAAAAATGGTATAAATAAAAATTTCGGAATCAGGTATTATGGTCCGCACTTCTGATTTATGTTTTGGGTCTTTTTGGCATATGACGGTCTTTAGGTTAAGGTGGGAAAATGTTTCTCTTTCCCCGAGGTGTAAATATTTGACCCCTAGATGAGATGTAATTGTTTGATTTTTAAATAAGGCGTAATTGTTTGACTTTTATGATTCTCAACAAAAAAATCACTGCCATCTCCATTGAGTTGGAACATGAATTTTCTACCTCTAATTCCAGTCAATTTTCATCCTTTTCAAAAGTCTTTTTACGTTCAAGTTTTTACGCCATAGCTTCACACACGTTCAAATTTCTATTAAATCTCAAATTTATCATTTGAGACAGCATATTATCTGACGAATTAAGTATTAAGAGAAAACTAATATAAAACCAAGATATTTGAAAAAAAAAAAGTAAAAAATAAATAAAAAACAAAACTGATGGGAAGAAAATGCAACCTTCTTATTTTTTTTAAACCTTGGCAGACACAACCTTCAATTGTTATGTTTGATAATTAATGTTCGTCCAATTATTTGTTATTCTATTGAACAAAGGGATCTTGGAAATAATTTAAACAAGAGTCAACAATCACAGTTCAATGAATGAGCAAAATTCGGGAATCAGTTGCTCTCTCTTCCGTATCCAAATCAAGTAATAAGAAGACATATGGCCTCTTTCATCTTTTCAATTTCAGAATCTGAAAAACGAAGTTGCAATATTTTTAGAAATAGAGGTGGGATTGACGAAGAAGAATAGTTAGGAACACGGTCCTTGTTTTTTCTAAAGAAAGGAAACACAACAAAAGCCGAAATTTAAATAAAAAAATATCAACAATGAGGAATAGTTTTGTTGGATTTTGAAAAATAGAAAAAATGTTATGGTTTGTAACGTTCAGGGCACTGTAGCTAGACGTTATGGTCGCTAACGTCCAGTTAATCTGATCGCTAATGATATATAATTAACAAAAAACACTGTAGTTGCACGTTATGGTCCATAACGTCCAGCTACAGTGGGTTTTTTTTTTTTTTGGCTTGCTTCAGTTTGTGATTTTTTTGAAAAAAAAAAACTACTGTAGATGGACGTTATGGACCATAACGTCCAGCTACAGTGTTTTTTGTTAATTAGAGATCATTAGCGATCAGATTAATTGGACGTTATGGTTTATAACGCCAGCTACAGTGCTCTAGACGTTACAAACCATAACGTTTTTTCCATTTTTTAAAATCCAACAAAACTATTTCTCATTGTTGATATTTAATTTAAATTCCTATTAATAAAAATTACGGCAACAAAAGTCGCACCTAATTAATGTTGATCAGATTTACCAAAAAAATCAAAGCATTAAAAATGTCATCGAACAGAGGCTTTCCATTCTAAAAACTAGTAATAATTTTTTATTGGGAAAATTTCATGTACATCACTCAGAAAATATAAATTACGTATTCACTATCGCAAATTCTATAATTACGTATTTACCATTCTAAATTCTAAATATGTCCAAAATGCAAATTAAGGAATAATATAGTATCTTTTAGAAAATGAAGGAACTGAGTTAATTAATTTGTAAAAGTTGAAGGATTAAGTTGGTAAAATAAAAGTTTAAGAACTAATTTCTTTTTTTTAGAAAATGAAGAATCTCCTCCGGTCTATATTTTTTTCTCCCTATAAAAAATGAATCCGTATCCTCCGGTCTATTTTTTGCCTGAGAGCATTTATAGGTTCTGAATTTTCCCGATCAGCGGTATATAGTTAATCCGATCTGATTTCCAAGATACGCGATCTGGTGTGTTTGATCTCTTTTCTTTTGATCTCTGCGATTTGTGAGGTATGTGCGTCCCGTCCATTCATCATTGTTACTTTTTGAATTGAAATGTGAATTTTCAGCTCTCCGTTCAGTACCTTATGCGTTCGGAATTTCATAGCCCGATTTAAAAGTCTAGAAAATAAAATAAAAGAAAGAGGAAGAGGGCATCATGCTGGTAAATTTACAATTTCTAAGAGCATTAGCAAATGGAGATGATGATTGCTGCACCTGCACGTGGTATTAGGGACTGTTGCAATGCATTATGTGTATAATTACGCTCTTTTCATCATGGTTTGCTGTAATCTATAAATTTTTTTGTGTTTGTAACATACTATTTGGTTGTTCTACTTGTAATTTTGTTGCTGGTAGAAATTTGATGCTTGATTAATCAGCTTCAGATAAATGATGCAAAACTTTTGGAGCTATCTATATGTTTCTGATTGGATCCAATCATGATTTTAATATATGGCTGCTAACCTATAGTATTTCCATTTGTTTAGAAAAAAAAATGAACTTCATTTTAGTGTTGATTTAGCAATGTACTGCTTGGATTGATCTAATGAAGTCGACAAGGGCTTGCAATGAGGCAGTGTTATAAGCTATTGTGTAAATAAATCAGAATATATATATATGAGTGAGGCTATGGTGCTATGCATAGCACCAATGGCTAGTGTACTACGGCTCAATATGGTACTTTTTAAAATCCTAACGGTCGATTCGAACCGTTCAATGTGATATCCATATGAATATGTACTTGCAAACTAAATTTTATATTTTTTTGAATTTTTTTTACTATTTTTTTAGATAGGTAGAAAAATCAGTGTTTTCTGAAAATTCTGGACCATCAAAATTCTACCTATCTAAAAAAATAGTAAAAAAATTCGAAAAAATATAAAATTTAGTTTGCAAGTACATATTCATATGGTTATCACATTGAACGGTTCGGATCGACCGTTAGGATTTTAAAAAGTACCATATTGAGCCGTAGTACACTAGCCATCCGTGCTATACATAGCACCATAGCCTCACTCTATATATATTTTATTAATTAAGTTACCATTCAAGTTCATCAATTAATGAGGCATGTTTAGTAAATCAAACAGGTGCAGAAGATTATCTTCTTCCATCATTTTCCCCTGTACTTTTTTGAAGATCGCACTGAAGGACATGTATATGAAATATTGAAACTTATCCCTGCTTTGTTCTTGATCTTTTCACTATGTTATTTATTAATCTTTCTATCTCTTTATTGATGTATGGTTGAAATCAGGTACGAGAAGCTCATTTCACAGGTTTGAGATGGCATCGAAAAAAGTTACTCGACTATCTACTCTTCCAGTAGCAGAAAAGGAGGGGAAAGATTCTCTTGATAACCTCTTTGTTCAAAAAACTGAGAAAGGTCCCTTCTTGTCTCTATCTAAGCCCAGTGACACCTCTTTCCATTGGGTACAACTACTTCGTGCCTTTGACCAAAGCAAACAGGATAGTGGCATTGAGAAAAAGGAGGATCAACCTATTGAGCTCAGCCATGAAAAATCTGAGCAATTCTGATAAACGGTTTCCAATGGTGTTCCTCCTTTTTTTTTTTTTTTAATGGGAAACGGTTTGGTATGGCGCTCCACTAGTTAATTTTTTTTTTGGCGGAGGCTTATGTTGGGTATGGCGTCCCGCCGGGACATACCGAGTTATTGTCTTTTCAGTTTCAAAAATAACACGCAACCTTTTTCATTTTTAATATTTTTTTTCCTATTTACTATGAATAAAATTTTTGACTTAAACTTTCTGCCAAGATTAAGACGTCCTTGATAAAGTAACTAATGCTCGTCCTTTATGCTCTGTTACTGTAACGTAATCTATTATTGAGTAACGTTCTTTTTATTGATATTGATTAACATTTTTAAATTTTAAGTCTCTTACGCTTGTCAAACGAGCCCATTACACATAGCTCCATTTCCAGTATAAAAAATAAAAATGTGTTTTGCATTGAACTCCAAATACAATTCTTGTTTGATTTGAGAGAATTTACTGCATAGTTTCTAACTTCCAACATTAATTTGAACTGTTCATTTTATACTAAGTAAGTAAATTGATTCTTTATTTTTGAACTGTTCATTTTATACTAAGTAATTAAATTGATTCTTTATTACCAACCTTTGATCTAGTGACAAAGATAATATTATGTGTGAAAGGTTGTTGGTTCGAAATTCAGATGAGAGAATCCCTCGTAGATATTAAATTGTTAGGTAGCTTGACCTTCAACATTTACTTAAAATTAAATTGATTTTTATTATTAAATTAGACATTTTAGTAGAGATTAATTAGCACTTCAGTTAATTTAATTTAATTGTTTGATATAAAATAAATAGTTCAAACTTATACAGCGTTAATTATTCAATGAGTTGTATATAATTGATGAAGAGCCCACTCAAGTTGAGCATCTTTCATTTTCCTCAAAATGACCACCTCTTAGCAAATGAAAGAGATTTTCATTGTTTTTATCTGAATTTCAAATTTTTTTATTAATATTTTCTTTATAAAATTTTGATAACTTTTTACTGGCTACACACTTAGGGCCTGTTCGACCGTTTACTGTGCGCGTGGGAAAAAAAATTCACTCAGACTTCGCGAAAATCAGCCCACGCGCACAATATTTTGTCAGTTCAAAAATTTCCATTCCATCACCCAGTCCCGTTCCCATTCTACGGCCGAACAGGCCCTTACACTGAACTTATACCGATTTTTTTATTAATACCCTCAATAAAATAAAAACTAACAAATATACCCTCTGATTTTAAAAATTTCGAAAAACGCCCCGACCACCCCACTGTGGGGCGGGGGCGGTCCACTACCATAGACGACTGTCCCACTGTGGAGCGGTTCACCTTATTTATTTATTTTTTATTGAAAAATCTCAAAATAAAAACAGTAAACTAAATTTTTGATAAAACATTGAACTAAATCTCATCGATTGTTTTTTTAATGGCATATCCTTGATCTGAATACCAAAAACAGTAAACTAAATTTTAAAATGAAAACATTTACATTAATACATTTGAACTAAAAAAATAAAAATATAACCAAAAAAACTCTATATTTGATACTTTATACACTTGACAATATCTAAGAAAAAATATCACACATTATTAGTTACATGAATAACATTCTAACTAAAAAAAATCTAGATCTGAGACTTCATGCATTTACATGAACAATATCTAAGAAGAAGTATGGTAAAAGACAAAAAATCGAAAATTAGAAATGAAAAACTTAATCAGAAACTTCAACTCAAGTTTTGAGGCTCTTCCCTTGGTTTTTTTGTAATTCTAAATTTTGAAAAATGGCATAGCAGTCACCGACGCATGCATCTTCTCACAAGTTTTCCGAAAAGTGGTCATTTGCTGAAATCGGACACTCGAGCGCCGTTTATGGCCATTGGAAGTTTCGTCGTCATTTTTCGCCTTCTCAGTGAAGCTATCGTCTCTCTTGCCTTATCCATTGTCCTAGCCTCGTATGTTTACGAGATATGTCTTAGATAAATACATGTACAACCTACATGTGCTTTAGAAATGAGAGAAATGACTTACAAAAAATAGATAGAGATGCATTATAACAGGAAGACACGGATCGATGACGTGGGAAAATATTATATTTTTTTTATCACACACGGATCATACAATAAAACTGTGTAGAATTGTTGGAGCATTCATATACATCCGTATGAAAGAAAAATGTTCCTCATTTATTTTAATTGAACTAATACAATATTTATGTTTTGTTCTGTCATTTAGTCAGGGTTTTATATTATCAATTTCATATCAATCATTTTTATTGTAAAATTAATTGATGAACAATTTCACACTCCTCAATTTTAGTAAAAAAGAAGAAGAGAATCCACATTGGACCGCCCCACAGTAGAGCGGTTGGCTATGGGAGTGAACCGCCTCACAGTGGAGCGGTCGGGGCATTTTTCGAAAATTTAAAATAAGAGGATATTTTTGTTATTTTTTTAATTGTTTGAGGGTATATAAAAAAATTGGGAACTTATACGTTCAAACAGCTAAAAAATACCTTTTTTTCAAAGTTAATGCCAAAACCACTGAATCCACACGTTAAATTGTTCCTGCATTCTATCACTTAAAAAAAAAAATTCCCAATGTGTTTTAGTTGTCCAAACGATTAAACTTAATATAAATTACAAAGAGTGAGGCTACGGTGCTATGCATAGCACGGATTGGGTCCGTGCTACGGCTCAAAATTTGACTTTTCAAAATTCTAACGGTCGATCCGAACCATTCAACATGATTATAAAATGAATATGTACTTGCAAACCAAATTTTACATTTTTTCGGATTTTTTTACTATTTTTTTAGATAGGCTGTTTTTGGATGGTCCAGAATGTTCAAATCAAGTGATTTTCGAAAAAATAGTAAAAAAATTCGAAAAAATGTAAAATTTGGTTTGCAAGTACATATTCATTTTATAATCACGTTGAACGGTTTGGATCGACTGTTAGAATTTTAAAAAGTCAAATTTTAAGCCGTAGTACGGACCCAATTGGTGCTATGCATAGCACCGTAGCCTCACTCAATTACAAATATATATGTTCAAAATAAAAAGTTGTCAAATATTTAAAAATGAGATTAGTGGTATTATTCAATTAGAAAAACGGGATATAAAAATATTTCAGAAAAAAAAAGATCAACCGCCTAAACCACTATTCTTCTAACACGTGGCATTTTCCCACGTCAGCAGCACTGGGGATACGGGAGATATCCAGGATCCATATCCTCGACGGTACCGTAAAAGATTCCCTATTACAATACTTCTTTTACAGTTTGAGATTAACTCTCAGTCGGTTTGGGATTCGGGCTGACTGAGGGGGCCGTATTATTGGGCTTTGAGATTCGTGTCAATTTAAAAAGAACGGTCCAGATCAAGTAATTGTAAAAGATTCCCTATTACGGTATTGCACTGGATGTGAATTCAGATCTCCCTCTTCTCTGTTTAAAATTTCTCGTGCTCGGATGTTGACTTGCGTTCAGAACGAAGAATTACCCTTCTCCTGAAGCATCCAAATTTATTAAAACAAACATTCCCCATTAGGGAGCCGGAGACGAGACCAAAGTCCTGTTTGATGATCTGATAAGCCGTTCGATCTATAATAAAAATGTTGACAATGTTGTTATGAACAATAAAATTAAATTGATATAACATATAATTTGTAGAAACCAAACTAACACAGTCATTATTTTTATATTTTTATCCTGCTATGTGCATTCTCACATATGAATTAAAGAAGGCCAGGTAGATACAGTCGCAATATCTAAGAATCTTCACAGAAGAAGCAAAAATGTAATCGCCAAACCAATTCTAATTGCAACTAAAAAATTGATTGCGAATATATTGTAACAAAACATTTAGCAATCACTGATAACTAATTTTTTCCGTTGCACGATTAATTTATTGCAACCAATTTATACCTATTGCAACTAATTTTCTGATTGTCCGAAATAAAGAATGGTGTAGTGCCAATTGGTATCAGAATCTGGGCATCACAACAGAAACTTGACATATGAAAGTTGCATCCTGGTGCATAGTTTGTGTGTTTTTCTATTTCGATTTGTTTTGTTTTTAGGATAGATGTACATATTTTATTTTTATTTTCCTTTTTATATTTTGTATTTTTTTCTTTTTCAAAAACTTTCTCAAAATCCTCACTTATCTTGTGTCATAATAAATAAAATTTGCTTCTCATGATAAATAAAATTTGGAAGCAGGATCTTCATCATTTTCTCTAAAAAAATATATATATTTCTATCTGATTTGTGATGAGTTTCATTTAATTAGAAAGTTCACTGATTATGAACTATCTACCTAAAATAAAAAAAAAATCAGTGCCATCTCCATTGAGCTAGAACAAGAATTCTCTAGCTCTAATTACAGTTAGTTTTTACGCCATAGCTTCACACACGTTCAAATTTCTACCAAATTTCAAATTTCTCATTTTGGACAACATACTATCTAACGAATTAAGTTTATTAAAAGAAAGTTAATATGCACCAAGATATTTGAAAAATGTAAAAGAAAAATAAAAATAAACACCAAACTGATGGGAAGAAAATGCAACCTTCTTAATTTTTTTTTTTGTAAACCTTGGCATGATGCAACCTTCAATTGCTATGTTTGATTATTAATGTACGTTCAATTATTGGTTATTCAATTGAACAAAAGGATCTTGGAAATAACTTAATCAAGAATCAACAATCACAGTTCAATGAATGAGAAAAAATCGGGAACCAGTCGTTCTCTCTTCCATATCCAAATCAAGTAATAAGAAGACATTGGGCTCTTTCAACTTTTCTATTTCAAACCCGATTAAAATGAAACTGCAATATTTTTAGAAATAGAGGGGGATTGACGAAGAATAATAGTTAGGAACACGTCCCTTGTTTTTTCTAAAGAAAGGAAATTAACACAACAAAAGTCGCACCTACTTAATGTTGAACAGACTTGCCAAAAATAAAAATCAAAGCGTTAAAAATGTCATCCATCGGAGGTTTTTTTTGACACAAATTTGATTCCAACTCTCAACTCCGCTAGTGACGAATTTTGAAATGATTTAGTAGAATTAGAAATAATTTATCGTGCTAAGTGGCAAAATAGAAAATAGGAGAAATTTTAAAAATAATATATTTTATTCAACTTCCTCTCGTGTCATACCACTTTCTCCTTATATAAAATGTAATATGTAACACGAATTCGTATCCTCTGCATTAACTCAAAAGGGAATCTTTTGAGTTAATGAATTTCGACCATCCGATCTGTCTTAAGATTCGTGCGGACTAGATCCGCACGAATATTGAAAATTCTCTTAAGTTATAGTCAGAAACCGGATTGGCTCCGTTTAAAATTAGACAGTTCAGATTCATTAACTCAAAAGATTCCTTTTTGAGTTAATGCAGAGGATACGCGTTCTATGTAACACTGGGAATATTATAATATTAATTGGAACATAGAAAAATATGCAAAAATAAATATTATGAAAATATGTAAACATAAATATTATGAAAATATGCAAACATAAATTACTTAGGGCATGAAAAAGCTATTTATACTATCTTGGAAATGCGTCTCATTATAACGGAAACATCTTCAAGTGGGTTCTTTTCAATATCCAAGTCCGACTCAAGTTCATTTTTATTCATTCTAAAAACTTGTAATATTTTGTATTCTGTCACGTCTTTATTGTGTCTTTGCTTTCTAAGTTTTTTGTTTAATAATAAAGTTTCTGAATAATAAAGAAAACTAGAAATAATTTATATTATTCATCTGTACATATAAAAAGTTTATAATATTTTGCTTTTATTCTAATAAAAAGTAGGAACCAAAATTAAATTAAAAAATCTGTCCCTGTAATTGGATTATTACAAAAGTTGTATTAAAGTTCTTCTGGAAGTCAAGAACAACATTCTGATCTTGTGGACGGTAAAGATACAAGGTCACTTCGGTTTCAAATCTCAAATTCTCAATATTTGAAATTCAAACGGTCAATTCGGACTGATCAATTTGATTCACGTATTTAATTTTTGTTGAAAATCAAATTTTAGTATTTTACATTTTATAGATTCTTCTTGTTATTTTCAAAATAAGATGAAAATCATTGTTATTGGATAGACACTAATTCTTTAGAGCAATTTTTTTTCCCTATATAACAATAGTGGATTTTTTTAAAATATATAAAATTTGATTTTAAGAAAATTTGATGTGTATATCACATTTAGCAATTCGTATCGGCCGTTCAAAATTCGAATATGGAACTTCTGAACTGAAATAATGACACTTCTTTAGTTTGTGAAATACCTTAATTCAGCTCTAATTATAAACTCCGGATACCAATTAAAATAAGTTGAAATATTGTTATTTTACATGTGTTTTTACAAAAGTGACAAAAAAATACAAAAGTCATATATTGACAGAGCTTATTTGACTTAAACACATGCACAAATCAGTATACTTTTTCATTTTATCTCTGTTAATCGTGTACTGCATAAAACTAATATAGCTCTGTCAATATCTTTTTTACCCGGGGAATACGACATGAGACGAAACTCCGGCTGGATCATATTACGTCTTATCTCATAGAGTGGGGTAGGTCCGATAGGCATCATAACTACTTTAGGTTCGGTGGACTTCAAGACCGTCCGATATGCTTTAAGATCCGCACACTCAACTTTAATAGTCGTGTGTGTTTGTTTCAATATTTGTGAGCGCGAATTTTAAAGCAGATTTAACGGTCTTGAAGTACATTAAATTCAAAAATAAGTCCGATCCCATTAAATGTACTCCCTCTACTTATCTCAGACTAGAGAAGGAAATTTGTCACGTCGTGATCAGTCACGTCACGTCACTTGAGTCGATTACGTGACGTGACTCGCGTGTTGCGTGACGTGATCATTCCCATGATAGTGAAAATTACACGTCACACGAACCAGTCACATCACGTCACGTCACGGTATGAAACATAGAGTATCCAGCTTTTCTAGTTAATTTTCAATTTTTTTGGTACGCATAGAGTATCCATGTTTCTCTTATGGTGTAGGTTCAGTGATACCGGTACTTATGTAGTACTGGTTTTTATTTTCTCTAGTTTAGTCCAATGAATTTTTATAATTTGAATTTTTAAAGTAATGTCAGATATCCAATAGCCTTTTCTAAAAAAAAAAATTGTGACATTATTTACTTATTTTACAATTTTTATAATTTTCATATTTTTTATCTTTTTTTTACTGAATTTCAACAATTTAAATTAAAATATAAAAAAAAGTTTCACATGATTAATTTACATCACATCATATCATGTCACAGTAGTCACATCACGTGTAGTTATGACGTGACTACACGTGACGTGACCGTCTGCCACTATTTTAATTACGTCACATCACGTCACGGCGTGACATGTATTTTCTTTTCTATCTCAGACCTTAACTAGTGCTGGTCTGGAAAGTTGAAACAAATTATCCCTTTGATACGTGTATTTCTCCTTGAATTATTTTCATGAAGTACATCTCACGGCTTTAGCCCATGACGAGAACGCCCAACCGCTCGTGACTTAACCTCCAATCAATTCGCGCTTTATTAAATCCAGTGTACTTTCGCAGAAAGAGAATAATTAACTTGGATTAGAGTGGAAAAAAACGTGCCGTGCTGTGATTAATACACCGTGATTTTGGTCTCGTACCGTGTCGTGACTAACACGCTGTGACTTTAGTCTCGTGTCGTGACCAAGTTAATTTTTCACGTGCCGTGACGTGCTGTGACTAAAATGTCAAAGGTGGTCACGACACGCAAATAGTCACGCCACGTAGTCATCACGGCACGCAAATAGTCACGCTACGTGAGTCACGCCGTGCCTAAATGTGCCGTGACCATACGTGACTCGTGTGACCATTTAATCATAATTTATGTTAGTTTATTCAAGATTCACTATTAAATCAATATCTAATGGTCCTAATTACATGTGACTCACGTGACTACGTGTCGTGCCGTGACTAAATCTTTCACGTGCCGTGCCAAAGTTTTAAAAGATGAGCACGGCACGCAAATAGTCACGGCACGAAACACGCTAGTCACGATACGTAACTGACATGGTGCCGTGCCATTCCGTACTGTTCTGTGATGTAACCGGCTCCGCCGTTCCATTTTTCCCACTCTACTTGGATATCTCGATTTGTTATACCCGGAGTGGATGCTAGTCCAAGAATTGATCTTTCTTTAAAAGTTTTTACCGTTTTATTTCTTTTGAAAGTTCAAGTTTTGATCCTAATTTTTTTTAAATATAGTTTTTCTTTATTTACATAAACTTGGTCCTCGAACTTTAAAAAAATAAATTAGTCTCTTTATTTTTAATTTTTTAAAAATAAATTAACCTTTTTATCAAACTAATTAGTGTCGTTGTAATCAATTTATAAAAAAAATAAATTAGTTTGAAAAATTACTTGATTTAAATGGCAGATTGATGTTCAGATGTTAAATAACTGATCTAATAAAAGGAATAATATAGTACTTTTTAGAAAATGAAGGAACTGAGTTAATTATTTTGTAAAAGTTGAAGGATTAAGTTGGTAAAAATAAAAGTTTAAGAACTATTTTTTTTTTTTTGAAGAAGTTTAAGGATAAAAATATAATTTTCCGTTTCTTTTAATCTTCTTTAAGTGGAAATAAAGAATCCCCTCCGGTTTATTTCTTTTCTCCCTATAAAATGTTGTCTGTCGTCTCCTATGCTTTTCTCCCACCTTCCTTTCCACCTTAATAGAAACCCTTTCTATTCCTCCGTTCTTCGCCATTTAGAAGTCTCTCGATCGTCTCCTTCAAAATCTAGGGTTTTAGGCACATCTCTTCTTTCTTTGACTATCCAGTTGCTGTTTGGAGCATTTATAGGTTCTGAATTTTCCCGATCAGCGTTAGTTAATCCGATCTGATTTTCAAGATACGCGATCTGGTGTGTTTGATCTCTTTTCTTTTGATCTCTACGATTTGTGAGGTATGTGCGTCCTCTCCATTCGTCATTTTACCATTTTGCATTGAAATGTGAATTTTCAGTTCTCCATTCAGTACCTTATGCTTTGGGAATTACTAGCCCGATTTAAAGTCTAGAAAAAATAAATAAAAGGAAGAGGGCATCATGCTGGTAAATTTACAATTTCTAAGAGCATTAGCAAGTGTTGATCATGATTGCTGCACGGGGTTTTAGGAACTGTTGCAATGGCAGTATGTGTATAATTACGCTCTTTCCATCATGATTTGCTGTTATCTGTGAACAATTTTGTGTTCGTAACATACCACATGGTTGTTCTACTTGTGATTTTGTTGCTGGTAGAAATTTGATGCTTGATTAATCAGCTTCAGATAAATGATGCAAAACTTTTGGAGCTATCTATATGTTTCTGATCGGATCAAATCATGATTTTAATATATCACTGCTAACCAATTAGAGTATTTCCATTTCTTTAGACAAAAAAAATGCACTTCATGTTAGCGTTGATTTAGCAATGTACTGCTTGGATTGATCTAATGAAGTTGATAAGGGCTGCAATGACGCGCAATGTTATAAGCTAATTCTGTAAATAAATCAGAATATCTATTTTATTTATTAAGTTACCATTCAAGTTCATCAATTAATAAGGCATGTTTAGTAAATCAAACAGTTGCAGAAGATTATCTTCTTCCATTTTCCCCTGTACTCTTTTGAAGATTGCACTGAAGCACATGTATATGAAATATTGAAACTTATCCCTGCTTTGTTCTTGATCTTTTCACTATGTTATTAATTAATCTTTCTCTCTTTATTGATGTATGGTTGAAATCAGGTACGAGAAGCTCATTTCACAGGCTTGAGATGGCATTGGCAAAAGTTAATCGACTATCTACTCTTCCAGTAGCAGGAAAGGAGGGGAAAGATTCTCTTGATAACCTTTTTGTTCAAAAAACTGAGAAAGACCCCTTCTTGTCTCTATCTAAGCCCAGTGACACCTCTCTCCAATGGGTACAGCTACTTCATGCCTTTGACCAAAGCAGACAGGATAGTGGCACTGAGAAAAAAGAGGATCAACCTATTGAGCTCAGCCATGAAAAATGTATGTCGTATCAAAGCAGGTATTTCTTTTGGGTATAGCTAGAGCTAGGTTTGTGTTCGTGTACTTAGCATGAAAAGTTGCAATTTAGGGTCTGTTTGCAAATTTTTATTTTGTCTTATTGTCTACTTTGTGTGCAGATCTGCCGGGTTGGCCTCTATTGCCATCAACACCTAGTAAGGTGGAAATGCAGAAATGTGAGAAATGCTCTAAGGAATTTTGTTCAACTATAAATTATAGAAGGCATATAAGAATGCATCGCCGATCTCCAAATATAGATAAGGTCCTTTAGTTCATCTTCTCATATATGTTTTCTTTTTCATTTTGGTTTTTCTATTTGAGTGGGTCATTTCTTTCCCCGCCTCTCTGTTGTACCTATTTGATATTTTACTCATATTCTGTAGGAATTTCACAAGAATCGTGATGAGGTTGGCAAGTTCTGGGATAAGGTAAAATTGTTCAATTAATTTTAATTTAAGTGTTTAGCGGAGTTCAAAATTTCTATAAAGAGTATTTAAATCACATTATGATATCTTATGCTCATCTCAGTTTGGATATTCTTTTTCCAGCTTACTTTAAATGAAGTCAAGGACATTGTATCACTGGCTGCTGTGGATATAGAGGTAACATGTAGAATGACGATTTATTTATGAGTTTCTTAGAACTTCTGCAAGCTTTTTGGAACTTAAGAAGACAACTTGCATAGTTATTAACATATGTTCAGGTCAGAAGATTAATAAATGCAGCAACATTTTCAGGGAACAAGTGGAACTACAATTCTGAGGTATCTGTCATTGTGGATTAATAAACCGAATATGTCTTCCCTTCCATCTGCATATGTCAAAGCCGGTATCAGTCTTTTGGTAAGAGTGTTTCTTCTGTTAATTTTTTTAACATCCTTCTTTCACTTACCTAAAAGTTAGTTGACTCAAAATGTCTTCTTGATAGGGAATTGTTCAAGGAACAGCAGGTTGCCTACCTCTAACATCAAAGGAGTTGTTTAGTATACTTGATGATGCCAGCGAAAATACCTTCATGTGTGCCGGCAATGCCACCTTGGTACAAAAGTTTCTGTTTGATGGAGATGCCGAGAAAATTATTATAGAAATGAAGAATTTGGTTGCTTGCATGAGCTTCTTGCTGGAACTGAAACTGGTAAATACCAAGTTCTTATCAAAGCAACTATTCAAATTCTGCTAGGGGTTACAGTTAAAATTTAAAACTAAAATAAAATCCAGGTCAGAGCATGGCTTGCTGATAAGGCTGCAGAGGCTTTGCGGTGCCAGAAGTTGCTTGTGGAGGAAGAAGAAGCTGCTCAGAAAAGGTATTTCAGTGGGAGGTTTAACTTTCATTGTAACTTTGCTTCAGGGCACATCTTTTTACAAAAATGAACTAACTTCTGTGGGCTTTATCTTTTAACATAAGAATTTTTCTCCTTTCCATTTTAAAGAGTGGCCTATATCTGCACCATTATGTGATGTTATAATTCTGGGCATTACAGGAAATCTGAGCTGATAGAAAAGAAAAGACTCAAGAAACTGAGACAGAAAAAGGAAAAGCTGAAAGACACAAGTGACCCAGGCAGCAAGGCTCCCGCTGAGACAGTAGAGGAGGTGATAGTTTCTCCTAGAGTCCCAAGTCCGACAGCTCAGTCAGAGTCTGGTTCGTCTAGCTTGGAAGAAGCAGCTCCTCTGAACAAATCTGTACAGCTAGAACCAGAAGCTAATCATGATCAAATCGAGAGTCATAATCTGATTTGTGATAGTTTTTATGTAGAAGATTCCAAAAGTAGCGTAGAACCTGAGATTAAACAGGAACACTCTTGTGAGAAGGTAAATATGGAGAATGAGAGAGGCCCAGTTTTGTCAGAGAGCTTGGAGGTTTTAATAGGTTCTATAAGTATACCAGTTGAAGACACTAGTTTAGTTGGTTCTGGTTTCACACAGGTGCGATCTGTTGACTACAAAGAAAATTCTCTCTCGAAAGATACTGAAAGAGTGCAGGCGGAACTTGATAAGAATGGCATTCAATTAGAGAGTGTTGGTTCATATGGAAAGAGTGATGATAGGCTGGATATGTGCAAAGAGCTTTCTCTGGCATGGAGAGATATGGTACCTGGACCTAGGCTCTTTTCTTGTGAAGAGGCAGCAGCTTTGCTTGCTCTAAGTAAGTCATCTTACTATTTGATTATATACTAGTTTTCTCATTTTATTTATCAAGTCCCATCAAGCAGGATATCTGAGAGGCTTAACACTCAAGTAACCTACAGATGGTCCATTGCAGACCTTATTTTAATGGAGCCGATGCTCTTTTTTTTTTTTTTTGGTATTTGCTTTTTAAGTTCCTAGATGGTTCTTTGCCAGTATACTTCAGTTGGTTGATTCAAATTTGATATTCATTGCAGGATGGAAGGAGGCAATTGCGGGTGACCATGTAACACTCGTTTTATCTTCTGACAGTGAAGCACCAGATAGTCCAGAAGATCTGTCATGCACAGACAGCACAGTGAGGAGCCCTTCTGACATGGTGTCGAATGCCACTAAGCCCAAGTCAAAATCAAAGTAGACGAAACTTAGATATTAGATATTTTGGCGAGGGAACCTCCATACCAATTTGAATGATTCGAGTTCTTTTCTTTTCGGCTGAGATCCATTTTTTATAAGAGGTCTTTTATTACAGTAGTATTCTTGTTTTCAATTACATTAGCAGATTCCACTGGGAATGCATTCCATCCATCAGGACTCTTTTTTTTTTTTGCTTTACTTTTTTATATATATATTTTTTGTAATTTTCGTTGGATTGTTCTTAGTTTTGCTGTAATTAATTTTCAAACCCTTCATGGATAAAAGTTTTGCTCTTAGGCTCCCATTATTGCATGTCAGTTGTTCCGGTGTGAATGCTCACTAAGCTATCTTTCAGTTAGGAGTGTAAAGAAAAAATCCAGCTGACGAAAGGTTATGTAGAATTAAAAAGAAATTAGAAAAGAAAAAAGAGAAATTAGACTGATTACTCGAAAGATTAACAGTGATGGAACAAGGTTGTTCATACAAGTTTATGAACTATATTCGAATGGTGATTAGTATTTTAAACCATTGTGTTGCAAAAATGAACTTTAATTTGACGTTCTATCTTTTGAGATCACAAGGCAACACTAGATGTAAATTGCACTCGGGAACAAAAAAATCCTCCACCACGAGTTGATTTTCGTGCGGAGTATAGAAAATTGCAAGATCTTGTTTCATAAAAAATAAAAATAAATAGTTGGATGGTAAAGATAATACTCTCAGTGTCGTCCTCCTTCATAGCTTAGAATCGGTCGCAAGTTTAGAACTAAAAAAAATAATCTTTTGTGAAATATTAAATAGTTGGAAGCTGATAACAGTACCTACAGTACCTGCACTGTACCCGCACCATAACTACCATAACTATCGGGAGATTGCAAAAATTTCAACACATAATTTTTTTCTAAAGTATTAATACATGCAACGAAATATTTATACCTATGCACAGAAGTATTTATACCTGTGAGATGAACAATTTTTACGTAAATAATTCTCCCCAATCAAATCTTCCAAACGTACCCGCACCATAAATACCTATATGGGACCACTCAAACTACATGGGGAGACCATACACATTTTTAGAGATGAAATTTTTTTCTTCGTTCAATCTCGTCCATATTTCTGACGATGTGAGGAATTTTGCTAATCTAAACCACGAATGTTTTCTACGCAATTTTCTCTTTCAAATGAGATCCATGATGACGTACTTTTGGACTCATCGCCACACAAGTATTTATACCTCAGCGTGCAAGTATTTATTCCTATACTTGCAAGTATTTTTTACATATGACACTAGATGACGTCTGAAAATATTAATATCAAGTACTGCAAGTATTTATACCTCTGCACTGAAGTATTTATACCTATGTGGTCAACTATTTTTGTTAGAGGAAGGTTGACGCGGGGACGATTGGGTAAGGTTGATGCGGTGATACGGGGTCCCCACTACTTAATTAGAGGAAGGTTGACGCATGGACGATTGGGAGACTGGAAAAGAGATGATCATAACAAGTTACGCATCAAAGTATTAATATCTTATCTTTCAAGTGTTAATATCTTATCTTCTAAGTATTTATATCTATGAAAGTTGACGCGGGAACGAGTGCGAAAACTGAGAAAGAGTGACCATATAATTAGTGGAGATCATAGATGAAGAGTGTTGCAGGGATTTTAGAATAATAATTAGTGAGGACAATATAATATCTTTTTAGAATAATAATTAGTGGGGATATAATTAGTGGGGATCATAATACATAAATTTCTCTAAATGAGATACAGAAATTTTGAGAATATACGAGTGATAGTACACAAATAATTATTTTAAATAGTTGGGTGGCTTGATCTCCAACTTATTTACTTAAGAAAAGAAATAAGCTTGCTGGGAGCTCGTCCCTCATTCCCCTCCCTACTCCCAAATTCTAACTCCAAGGTAAAAGGGAACCAACAAAGTATTTGGAGTAGAACTACGGTGTGACGTGCTCACCAACGGGTTTGGTGAGCACACCTCCAAAAAACGCATTTTCAAAGTTCAAATAGTCGATTCGAACCTTCCAACGTGTTCTTCATATTAATATGTGCTTGGAGACCAAATTTTACATTTTTTGGAAATTTTTTACTATTTTTTTAGAATTTTTGAAAATCAGTGTTTTTTGAATTTTTTTTTTATTTAATGAAAAGCTGATGATTTTCAAAAATTCTAAAAAAATAGTAAAAAATTTTCAAAAAATGTAAAATTTGGTCTCCAAGCACATATTAATATGAAGAACACGTTGGAAGGTTCGAATCGACTATTTGAACTTTGAAAATACGTTTTTTTGGAGGTGTGCTCACCAAACCCGTTGGTGAGCACGTCACACCGTAGTTCTACTCAAGTATTTGCTAACCTACTATAAATTGGAAGCCTATTAAGTGTTCTCTTCTATCTCTCTCTCTCTCTTCTTTTGAGTGATAATACAACACTTTCTGCCTTTACCTTCTATATCACCTACCAATCTACCATCTGACTTTGGATTCTCACATAAAATTGGACTTCACCCATTCAAAGATGGTAGATGAAATGAAAAGGGCAAGGGAGGAATAGCAAGAGGCATCGTATATTTTTTGTTCTAACTGTTCACTTTTGTCTCGTGGTCAATGCACAGTAGTGCACACAGTAAATGATCAATATTAAAGTACTTGGATTCAAAATTAATCTTATAGACTCTTCTTAGTGAATTCAGTTTAATTTGATGGATTTGACAAGATCAGTCCATAACCAAAAATTTAATTTAGAACATTTAGGAGACCCATTGGATTCTTATGCTTTTTTTTGAGTGAAAGTGGGGTGCGTCCGATGAGCATCAGACTCAAATCGGTCTGATGCTTGCTCGGAATCATCCAATTCACTTCATGATTCGTGTGGATTAAGGGCACATAAAACATGAAGCGAATCAGACGGTTCCGAGCAGGTGTCAGACCAAATAGTCTGATGCTCCATCGGACAGAATCAATATCCTTTGCATTAACTCAGATTTTTAGTTAATGCTTCTCGATCGTCCAATCAGAATCTGGCCAATCCGGCCTAAGATGTAACGCATGGGGCCTCTTTAATATTTGTGCCAACACGAATCTGAGTTAATGCAGACGAGTATGAACACACGGGCAGTCGGGCACATCGAGTGTGCCCAATCTTATCAATAGTTAAGAGATGCATGTGGACAGGCCCATGAAACATAAAAGCCTCATGCAATGCCTGACCTCAAATTTCTCCAGATAATGTTGGTAGTTGGGCTTTATTTAAATTTCGACCTCATGCTTGCCTCTTTGGATCCGCCCACTGCAGCATACGTACAATATTATGTAACTAGTTAAACTTGAAATGGACCCGGAATCACATGGAAATACGGATTGATCCGTTAAAGCAATCGAAATGACCATCGCGGACATGACAGGCTGCTTTCTCGGTCAATGTTCTCTCTTTTTTTAATCCATATCTTCGCCAGTTTTGAATGTCTACACGAAAAAGAAAGAACAAGAGTACTGGACCACATCACTATTCTTACGAGTATAAGCACCAGAAAATCTAAAAAAATCAAGTCAATACCGAAGTATAAATGATTAAAATGGGCACACTATTAATTTTGAAAATGACACACACTAGATGATATAAATTCATCAAATTAAGTTGAACCACATTATTGAACTTAACTTTCTGCTTGTTACTTGTTCTAATTACAATTTCTAATCAGCTAAAAATACATTTTCCTAAATCACAAAATTCACAAATTCTAAATCACACTAGTTCTTCCTATCAGAGCAAATTTGAGGCAGTCATTGGTATGACGAGATCCAAAAGTGCAGCTCCTGATTAAAACAGTGATTCCAATAATGCATAGGTCTCTGAATCACCTTAAACACTATACAGCAGGGATATTTGAATATTACAGTTGACACTATGCCACAGTAAGTTTAACTATCAACAATTTCAAGCAAAATAAAAGTAAAAAAAAGGAAAGTAACCTGTTAAATTTACAATTGTGGGTGGTTCATCATGGGTTCTAGAACCTTCAAAACCTCACTTGCAAGATCAGGCCTTGCTTTTCTCTTAATTTCACAACACCTCAACCCCAAATTTGCAATCTTAGTAGCCACCTCAACTGGCCACGCTCCAGCTGACTTATCCAATATTTTTTCTAACCTCCCTTGTTTCACTGCTTTCTGTACTTCATTTATAATGCCAAAAGTGGGCCGCCCCGTTAAAATGCGAAGGAGAACTATGCCAAAGGAGTAAACGTCAGAGCATGGCCTCAGCTCACCTGATGCAAGGAACTCCGGGTCCATGTAGACAAATGTTGCCATGTCACCACTGCACCGAGTTAAAATTGTGCTTTCATCTACCTCGAGAAGCCGGCAGAGACCTGAGGTAACCCTAGTTTAGAGTATTGTTTGAAATATATATTGAAAGAAATACAGTTCTTTATCAGCCTAAGTATTTAAACATAATATCAGTAATCAAGTTCTCGCAGCACAATCCCACCAGGCCAATTATCAACTAATAGCCTCCCATAACATTTTTGCACATTATAAGTCTCAGTACCAAAAATGAGGCTGACGGTTACTAATATAACAAAAAAAAAGTGTTCCAGTATTATCTTAAAGTTTTTTGAGCAATACACACTCATTCAAACTTTCATATGCAACTGCAATAAATTCTAGAGCAGATTACTACATAACAAGACAAATATTATAATTGCAATATAAAGAAACAATTGTTGGTATGAGCTGATATATGGTACCAAAATCGCCAAGTCGGCTGACAAATTTGGAGTCGAGAAGGATGTTGGATGGTTTGAGGTCACCATGAATGAGTGAAACCGGCTCATCAGTGGAGTGGAGGAACATGAGTGCAGAGCATACCTCTGCTGCAATCCTTGTGCGGGCCTGCCATGTCAGAGGTGGTGCATGACCCTTGCAAGACAGCCGATCTTCTAAGCTCCCGTTGGGGAGAAACTCATACACAAGTGCCCAAGTTTCCGGGCATGCACCGATTAGGGTTACAAGGTTGGGATGTCTCAATTTACTCAGCACACTCATCTGTTAATTTTCATAGCAAAAAGTACACCATTTGAGATGACATATTGGTTTGACAATGTAAAAATGATTCAAAGTTTACATACTGCACATAATATGAGAAATGCCAGCTGTAATTTGCAAAGGCAGTTAAATGTTTTTATGACTTCTATAAATAAATTATCCACTCGACCACTTACTTCCTTGAAGAACTCCTCTTTGCCCTGCATACCCCATGGATTTAATATCTTTATAGCCACACTTGAGCCATGAAGGAATCCCTTGTACACACTCCCATACCCTCCCTCTCCAATCTTCAACGAATCATCAAAGCCATTTGTCGCTTCCTTCAATTCCTCATACGTAAACTCACAAAACTCATACCTGGCACTCTCTAGCTCCTGCACCTTCTTTCTCAGTAAATTTGCCTCTTTAACCGCACAAACTCTCTCTTGTTGTAGCTTATCATTGTCTTTCTCTAGTTGCAAGATGAAGCTATGTGCCTCACCGAGCTTCTCCTGGAACTCCTCAACCATGTGTCTCAATTTCACAATCTCAACCTCCAAGGCATCTCTATGTTTGTCAGACCTGCAGAGATCTTGTAGTATCTCATCTCTCTCCCTTTTTATTTCCTCTAACTCAGATTCTTCCTGAGACCACTTTCCTCTCGGGTATGGGACATCATCATCTTGAACCTGGCATTGTCAAAATCATTATAATTGGTGTTGACCAATCAATCAATTGCCCTAAAACCTTTATGTTGTGAGAGTAGAAGGGTAATTTGTTGTCTTATATTTTTAACACTTACCTTCATGTATGGTGGTTTGTTTACAGCCTCATTACGTGCAAGATCATTAGTAAGAGGGAAATAGTTTTATAATCAGGGCCAGATGTTTTGATACCATGTTAACCAACCAATTGCTCTAAAAAACTAAGCTGTCAGAATAGGTGGTCATTTGGTCTTTTGTATTCTTAACATGTGATTTTTAAACCCAAATAATAAAAAAGACTGCTTGAATCAACACCCTACTGACCCCATTGTAAGGAGATGCAGCTGATGAAGTAGAAGTTGCCCGAACTGGACTAAATAGTGGGGTCGGTGGAGCCATTCTCTGGGATTGAATAGCCATTGTTGCTTGGCCTACTGACATCTGAGGTGCATTTACAATTGGCACTGTTGAGGTGATTTGACGATGTTCCCTATTGACATGGTTATCAAAACAACTTGATGAAATTAGTTGTGCCATTGGCATTATTGTAATTCTACAAGGAAAATATTTAACAAAGGATTGCAATATTTTAGAGTAGTGTACCAAACCTCATCAGTGATGCTGTATGGATGTGGTAAAATTTTAGAGTTAATAATTTTCTTACTTTTATAAATTCTATTAGAACATAATAATTGCAACTGAGCAATTAAGAAACAGGAAGGAAAAACACATTAGCTAGTTAGTTATCACAAGGATAGGAGCCATACCTAATGCAAATCAAATTTCCACTAGAAATGAACCATATCTTGCATGACGGGTTTGCTTGCTCATTCACAGCAAGTGCTTTCTTTGAAGTAGGAGCTTTCATTTTCCTGAAAATAATTTCAATACCACAAATGTCAGATATGTACACCAATATTCACTCAAGTTAACAGTTCTGATACCTCTTGCAAACTCAAATAAACAAATATTACCGAACATTTAATTTCTACCTTTTTTTGGGGAGAACTACTGCAATGATGAATTTATCCTGACAGAAAACTGGCTTCTTTAAAGATTATTGACGTAAGTTAAATCTTACTTCTTTTAAAGATTTAAATAAATCTTCAACTTGATAGCTACATTCATTTGTTTTAAATGGAACCATTTAATATTTTTTATGTTCTCCTAAGTTTCAAATACGACTTAAAATTGAACTACATATTGTTTTCTAATCTTTTACAGAATCAGTATTAGTTTTTCTCTTTTCTCTCAGTAGCTAACTATGAATAAGTAATTTAATTGTTTCATGCATCAAGGTGATACATAATTGATAAATAATTTTCGGGACGTGGGTTTGTTGTTGCCATAACTAAGCAAGTTCTAGGATGATGATTTGTACATTTCTAAAGTTAAGTTAAACAAATCAGTGACTGCCTAGTGCCTAAAAGAAGAAAAGAATATAAATGCTTAAAGGATCATACACACTTTGAATAAGACTTTTCAGCTGCTGCTCCCATGACAAGCTCAGTAACCCTGTGCTGAGAAATGAGAGATACCAGCCCTTCGGCAATATTATTACTCTCAATGACTAGTATCTGAGCTTTTATCTATTATGATATATCAACAATTAGACTGCTATATACAGATCTATGAAAACTAATAATCATCATCTCTCCTTCATTTACAAATTTGAACCAGCCCAAGACCAACAAACCCCCCCCCAAATTTAAAAAATTTATGTCCCTTTTTTTGGTTTAAACAAGTTCCCATGGATTAAGTTAAAGTCCAAAACAAAATTCAAATACTTGACATATTCAGGGAAAAACCAAGTTTGGTTTCAGGTGGGATGAGACAGCAGGTTTCATATCAGTTCATATTTCAGAACTGAAGCAGTTAATGGTTGACTTTGTTATTGCTACTGCCTAAACTGTCCAGTAATTCTAAGAAGCAGAAAACATTTAATTCAGTCATTTCGAAAGTAACAAAAGGACAAATTATCATGCTAATATGGAATAAAGGGGACCTTCATACGATAGAGCACAGTCAACAAGTTTTTCTTGGTTTTATTCATCTTCTCGGCCTCCATCTGTTGATAAACAGCTCGTGCACTATCATTTAGATTCCCAGATGAAACCATCGCCCCCACTGACATATTTTGAAAAAAAAACATGATCTGTCATGAAATTAATCCAAAATTATTCAAAAATAATTTGGTAGCTAGTCCTCTCTTGGATACAAGATGTATTTGCAGTCAATGGTACATTGGTGATAGTTAATAAAGATACAGAAAAAAAATAAAAGGAACTTGTGAACAAGTTCAATACCAGTTGACTGTAGTTGTCTAATCAATATTTGGTAAAATAAAACTTGCACTAGAATACAAGAAAGTTTAGATTCAGCCAAAAAGTTCAACCGGATATATAGGTTAAATAAGGTAGCTAAAATAAGTCCGGTAAGCCTTGCTAAAAGGAAAAACAAAGGGTTAGTATATATTCATGCTTGATTATAGACTATTGGTCAAAATTAGACTGATTTTGTACAAGCTACTCTCCTAGGCATTCTAACAAGCAACTTATCCGTGTAATAACTACTTAAGTTAGTCTATTCTCTCTCTCAAAATCAGCTAACCCATAGAAGGGCTTAACTAAAGGAACGGGATTATTGAAGAAGAAACAAAATTTCTTTCTCTTTTTGTTAGTAAAACGTCAAAAGAGCACATACTCATATTAAAAGTCTTGGAAGGTCGGTGAACGTGCAACACAGCAATCTTCTTGCTTTTAGGTACAGTTTTCAAAACCCAAGATAAATTAGCTTGCCAATCCTTCACCTGATCTTTACCCATTGCCAAATACACCACTTCCTCCTCCTCCTCTTCGTTCTTGCTCGGATCATCGGGGTTGACCGAGTCGGTTGGATCGGAGGCCCAGCTCGCGATGGAAGGTGACCTTGATCCGCTGCTGTGGCTGCTGTTGCTGAATAGCTGGTACAATCGGGGGGAGACTGGAGCTGAGCTTCCCCTGAAATTCATGTAAGCCATTTTTGTGTGTGAGAGAGAGAGAGGGAAATCGAGCTACGATTACCCGCGCGAGATTTTTTATATATATAGACGTTAAACGGTATGAGAAATGCTCTTTTGGATTTGTCAAATTGGATTTTTTGTGGCTGTTATTTGGTAGCATTCTGTGCTTAAAGCTGGTGATAATTATATAGGTGGATTCTGAGTTCACAAATCACAAGTATGAAGTATGCCAGTCTGATGAGGATGTGTTCGAAGAAAATGCTCGTTAATAATTCAATAAGAGTATTTATTCACCTGACTTCTTAAATTAATCGTATTTATACCAAGCTTATTTTCTATAAAACCCTTCAATAAAATAAATTATCGTAATATTTCCATGTTTGGATAAACAACCATAACAGTTTAATTTTGTAGATAATAGAATGTAGGAAAAACAAATATGTCCACTATTGCCCTCTTTCGACATTTTTAAGTTATTGTAATAGTTCACTGTGTTTTTCATAACTAATTATATGTTAAGCAAAATTAGTTAATGATTAAATGGCTTCCATAATATAGCAACTTAAAATTATAACGTTAAAATAATACTAAGTAAGAAAATTATTTTGTTAACAACAAATAGCTATATGTTTATAGGTAATGCATATTTGTTAATCAAACATAATTATATGTTAATCAAAATGTTATATATTTGTTAAAATCGTAAAAGTTTTTTTTTTTTTTAAACTTTGGCACTGTCAAGTATAAAATCGTAAAAGTTGTTTTTGACGAATCTGACAAGTAGCAAACCTGAATTATTTTGTTATCACGATTATCTTTACCTTGGTTCAATGATGATCAAGTATGTGAGGTTCGTACAAAAAAAGAATCATTTTTTTAATTGCACTTTTTACAATTTTTTTCAAATTATAAACAGTATGTTTGACAAATATAGTCCTCCAATTAACAATTAATTAGCTACTTATTTTTATATTTAATTAAATATAAATAACAATTAACTGGCTGTAATGAATAAATAAAAATGTTAAGAGGCGGACAGAGCTTGAATTAATGTCCACCCATGTGAACTCCATAATACAATATAGACATTTATATAAAGTAAAACCTGATGGATATTGAAAACAAAATATAGATAGCTTAACTTATATTTCCCGAAGATCAGTTGCCTTATTTTATTTTTTTCAAAGGCATATTCGGTTTCCCTCTCCACTTTGGAACTCAGGCATTTGAAAAAGTTCGCCTACTATTCTTATTCAGAATATATCTAATTCTAAAGAAATATTTGTTAGGCCTTTCTCTAAAAAAACAAGGCAATCCTGAACGAACCAATCTATTAAGAAACAAGTTGCATTAAGTAGTTGTTTATGGTACAATAATTCTTCTCACATGCACATAAAATCATGAAATAATACACACAATATTTCCATCCAACAAATGCTGATTGTAAAATAGCAGATTTCTTTTCTATACTACTTTCATGTCTTGGGTTGCAACAATAGAAGAAATTTAATTTGTACTAGCAAGATAAACTACCCCCCCCCCCCCCCCCCCCCCCCCCCCCCCACACACACACACACACTCACCCACACACGCACGCACGCACAAAAGTCATCTCATTGTTGGTATTCCTTAAAACGCAGCCCTTCCGATTTTTCTCATCCAAATCTAGCACTTACATTTAATGGATTTGTCAACTAAATATCAATCTTTTAATTTAAAGAATCGATCATATATTGACAAGTGATAACTAAATTTGCATAGGATGTCAATCATGTCTTTGACAATTGAGAAGTATTAATTTTTTATTTTTTATTTGAATGTACTCGTGTGAAACAAAAATATAATCGCAATATTAGTTTTTTTTTCTTATAATAAGGTTGGGATCAAGTCATTCAATTATTTTAATATCTACGAGAATTTTTATTTGAATTTTGAACTTACGATATTCCATATAGAGAATATTTTTTTTGCAACTTGCTACTAAATCAAATGCTAGTTCGCAATATTAAAATCTTTAGTAACATAATGATTGTATATAATTTTGAATAATTATAATCATGAAATATCCAAGACGATCGATGTTGGATGAATTAATATGGTCGACGATATTAGTACTTGCAAACCTCGCCGAAATTTTCATTTTTACTATTAAAAAATGATAAATAGAAAAATTACGAAATCTGAAAAATTCCATTTTTAACATGGCGACAATGTAAAATTGCGATTAGAAATTGAGTGGCTGCAACTTTACGTTGTGTCCACCAACTTTATTATTTTTACATCAATTTTGACCATTTCAAATGTTTTGCTTGATTTTGATTGGCCAAAAAAATGTGGGGCCCACAATTTTCACCTTGTTGTGACTAGGAGAAAAAGAAAGTTGGTGGACGTAACATGAAATTACGGCCACTCAATTTTTAACCACAAGTTTACGTTGCAGCCGTGACAAAAATGAAATTTTTTTTTCGAATGGTAAAAATAAAAATTTCAGCAAACCTCACAGAGATAAATGGTGACTTGATGTCATGCACGCTCTCCACCCTCAATAAATTAAACAAGCTACCATATATATTAGACCCAAATTAATCATTCAGCTTCAAAATGCATGCATACGATACATTCTCTACAGCATATAATAGGATACTTCCATCTTTAATGTTTCAAACTGTCTTTCAGATCACAGCTATAACTCTTAATTAATTAATGATCATATCGGCACTCCACAAGTGGGAGATATTTAAATAATTTAGATAAAATTCAAACTTTGAAGTTTGAATTCTTTAATAGTATGGGATTATATCTTCAAACCTTTCTCCCGAAACAGAGACAACTTCGCCTTCGTACTTTGTCTATACGCGCTTGAAGCAACGGAGGTTCTTAATACCACAATTTTTTTTTCAACGATATATAGATTCAAAGGAAAAAACAAATACATTTAGCGGAGCAATGCAGTGAATCCACCCTTTTTTTTTTTTTTTTTTCTTTTGACTTTGCTTCTAAAAAAAATGTTGCATTCAGTATATTCGATAATAATAAATATTGTTATTGCAAAGTAGTGCTATGCCACTACGTACGGCACTGCAGCAAAATCATCTGGCTATTCGTACTATTTCAAATAACAGTGAATAAAAGTATGTTTTTTTTTTGTATTGATTGAGTTGTATCATTTACACAAATTATAGGTGCTTATAAAGGCTAACTAGCCGTTACCATTTCCTAATATACAAATAGACGTTAACAATACTAAATATTACTTAATTACAATTTGATTTGCATCAGTTGGAATTTCCTAATATTTTGGGTCACTTATGTAAGGTTGAGAGCTGTTAGGAATCCTAATTGGATTGGGTTTGATCTTGATTGGATTTGATATCTTCAAACACGTACTCTACTGCGCCAAAAGCATATAGATTAGACTAACTTAGGGTGCTATTATCTGAACCGTCCATTTCAAAGCTGACCGGCTCATCAATCAGACAATTCGGATGGCGCGCGATCATTTGAATCAGATACATGATATAATCCCAACTTCATATATTAGAAGACAGTTGGACATTAGGCAAAATCAGGAGCAGTGTATTTTAAAGGGTGCTCAATCATCTTAACGATTTTAAAACTATATTGAAATTTAATTGAATTTTTATTTTAAATTTCTATATATATATATAGTTTTAACTTCTTGTAAGTATCAAATGTTTGTTTGTAGTCTAGTGGTTAAAGTTTTTCGTTGTGATTGTGAAAGACATGAGTTCAAATTCTACATACCATATACTTTTTTTCATTTTATGTTTCAGTCTCATCTATCTATATTTTTTAGTTTACAAAATAGCTTGATTACATCATTTCGATCGGAAAGCAGGTGAATAATCTTCAGCATAGATAGTAGGGGTGTTAATGATACTATTTTAATTGTTTACCCGACCAGTACCGTATTCGATAAGGTATGTAAGAGCAAGTTTTTTTTTCGTTAGTTTATCGGATATGGATATGGATAATGATTTTTTTTTCCGTTAGCTAAATGGATAAGAGTACATGTAAAGACTATTTCGTACTTGTTACCCTATATGATAATTATATAAAATAAAATTATATGATGATGTTTGAGCAATAATTAGTGATGTACTTTTTTTATTTAGTGTATGTTTTTGTTATAAGAAAAATATTAAATATTTTTTTTGTATGTCTTGTTATCTAGTTAAATAATTGAATTTCCGAAGATATATCCGTGTTTATGAATTCTCTTGTTTTATAAAAAAAAATTAGTTGGAATTGATTGCATATTTATTTTTTTATTTTTTATTAGTAGTGTGACCGCATATGTAGAGTGGGAAAAATGGCACGGTGGAGCCGATTCTGTCACGGAACGGCACTGTTACGGCATAGAACGGCACGGCACGCGTGCCGGATACGTGTCGTGACTCGCGTGTCCGTGTCGTGACCATTCGCGTGCCGTGACCATCTTTAGAAAATTTGGCACTACACGGCACGTCACGCAAAAGATCTAGTTACGGTACGGCACGGCACGTGGTCACCCGAGTCACGTGTAATTAGGAACGTTAGATCTTGACCAAATGGTGAATCTTGAATAAACTAACCTAAATTATGATCAAATGGTCACGTGAGTCACACGAGTCACGTTTGGGCACAACGTAACTCACGTGGCGTGACCATTCGTGTGCCGTGACCACCCCTTGACATTTTGGTCACGGCACGACACAGTGAAAAATTAACTTTGTGTATGTCACTTCATACACTGGCAGGTAGAACAACTTAGGGTGCCAAAATTACCAATCCCGAGCTCCTAGTGATTCCAATCCTTGCATGTTGTTTTAATTTCACAATATATGCTCATCCTTGTATGTTGTTCTAATATTGTAAAGTGAGAAACTATGAGTTTAGTTATATTGGTCAAATATTAAGTAATTTTCAGAAAATAATAGTAAAAAAGAACAAATATTATATTTATACCAGTAAAGGTTAACGCAGATAAGAGAAAATCCCATGACGGTTCAGCTAAATCTTAAACCTAAGTATAAATTTGTTTGATTATACCTTGTTGTGATCAGAAGACTTGCCATGACAAAAAAAATTGCTTATCATCCTCAAGTTTAACTATACTTTCAGTTAACTATTGACAAAGTCAATAAGTTGTCATGATTTTCAAATGACATAAGGTCAATAAACATGATGTCATGACCTGTTATAACTGGGCTATGGACAGAAGGTGAAACAAAAAAGGCATTAGATTTTGTTGATGTCATTATTTCGGAAGGGTAGGAGCATATTGTTGAGACCTGTAGCACTCTTATTGATCAGCAGTGCAAGAAAGGTGAGAGTGAAAAAGCATTGGGTTTTCTACATGAGATGATTTGAAAAAAAGTGTGAACTTAAAATCGTAACATATAACACTTATATTCATAGGCCATGCAAGAACAATGAAACTTTGAATGAATTTTACAGAGTTTGTCCAAGAAAATTGAAACTGGTAAGGCATTGGATTTTTTTTAGATGAGACGATTTCTAAAGAAAGTGAGCCTAATGCCGTGACGTATAGGACTCTTATACATGGCTTGTGCAATAAAGGCGAAATTAAGAAGGCGAAATAAAGGCTAACGAAGAGGAACCGGAGGAGAGAGGAGAGAGAAGAGAGAAAACAGGATAGAAAGGCGGAGAAAGGGTTGAAGAGGAAGGCGGATTGAAAGGAGAAAGGCGGCCAGGAAGCAGACGTGTCAATAGCGCGGAGAAGAGCAACGCATGATACCGTCGGATCTGAATCGTACGGAACGTAAGAAAAGCGTAACAATTTTAACAAAATTGGCATGTACAAGTGCATTTGGTCAAATGACAATCACGTAAGAAAAGCGTAACAATTTTGACCAAATGCACTTGTACAAATATTTAGTATGTACAAAAGATGTACAAAACTTCGATTAAAATTAATTACATAAATTAGGAAATACAAAAAAGCACTTAAATTTGCAGGAAAACCCTTCAGTCTTAAAAAAATCTAAGTTGGTTCTATCCCAAGCACAGTGGAATCTTCATGCCTTGTACCATTTCAACTTCTTACATCGAGCTTTCTATTGCTTTCCTGCAGACTGCTCTCATCCTGCAATCCAATTACAAATAAATAGGAAAAAGTGATTTTAAGTGTCAAAGATCAATAATAAAACAAAACAGATCTAACAAACTGCATGCATGACATATGACACAAAAGCAAAACAGTCAGTAAACAAGGGTATGAAGCTAAAGTAAGAACTTAGTCATACGCAGTAAAAATGAATTTTGTGTGGCTTGTCAGATAAAACATTGATAAGCGACAACAGTAAAGAAAGGGATAAAAGAGAAGAATTTTTTTTGTCATCTGCAAGGAGGTAAGAATGTCAGCTAACAGTTTCCTCCAGTGTTTTGTCGGTGCTAAAATTTATAAGTATTTCAGGTTTATTGTAAAAGAATGGAGCAATAGATGTCAAAAAGAAAAAGAAAAATAGAAGAGCAAGGAGAAATGGAAGCAGTATTGTATTTTCATTCATGTTGATTTTTGGGTTTTATGGTGTGAGAAAATTTGGGTTTGATTTAAGGAAATTAACAATTAATAAACAGTTAGGCCTTTCTAAGCACCTCTCTCTCAAAGTTTTATAGGGGTTCAATGCCTCAATGTCTGCAAGCACCAAAAAGAACTCAAACAAAGGTATGTGTTGTAGTTATCTGATGTGTTCTTTGGTTGGTCCAAAATTGCAAGTACCACTAGCCTGGGCTTGGGATTGGCTGGTACCGGTTTAGCAACCTTTCTTATTTCTGCTTTCTTTCTTTGTGATTTAAATGATACATGTTGTGAACTGCTAAACATTCTTGTTAGTGGGAGTTCATGGTCAATTCTATTTTCTTAGAAAAGACAACAAATAAAATAAAACAAATTTAAGAATACAATGCACCTTTTAGAAAATCACCTAATTTGGGGGGATTTATCATGGGTTCCAGAACCTGCCAAGCATCGGTTGCAAGATCTGGTCGCAATTCTCTCTTAACTTCACAACACTCCATCCCCAAAGCTGCAATTTGATTGGCCACCTCAGCTGGCCACTCTCCAGCTGACTTATCCAATATCTCTTCCAAATTCCCTTTCACAACTGCCTTCTGCACCTCATTTATTATGCCCATAGGAGGTCGTCCAGTTAAAAGGCGAAGGAGCACGATCCCAAAGGAGTACACATCAGAACACGGCTGCAGTTCGCCTGAAGAAAAGAACTCCGGGTCCATGTAGACAAATGACCCCATGGGACCACTACATCGGGACAGGATATTGGTAGGATTTGCCTCAAGGACATGCCATATACCTGTGTTGACCCAAGATTAGAATATATGCTAGAACCTTAATAGATTAAAATTAATTGAGAAGGCAAAAGTAGTCCAAAAAATAACTTGTCAAAAGAAAGTTTTGTGAGATTGGATATCAGAAGTCCTACTCCCATATACGATGCTAACCAACAAATTTCAAACTCCCTAGAGGTGGATTTACTATTTTCTACTGTTCTTAGCAGTCATCTTGTTGCAATAACAGACAATAAACTTATATTAGATGCATTCAATACCATAATCACCAAGACGACAAACAAAATTGGAGTCGAGAAGAATATTAGATGGCTTGAGGTCACCGTGAATCACTGGATTCTGCTTGTTATCGGTGGCGTGGAGGAAGATTAATGCAGAGCATATCTCAGCTGCAATCCGAACACGGGCCCGCCATGTAAGAGGAGGCATCTTATCCTTGCATGACAAGCAGTCTTCTAAACTTCCATTCTCAAGGAACTCATACACCACAGCCCAAGCTTCGGGGCATGCTCCAATTATGCTTGAAATGTTTAGGTGCTTCAATTTGCTTAGAGCATCCATCTGTAAAGTATTTTCATGCAAGTTAACTACTATGAAACAGAATAATTTAATAATCATAACCCAATACTTTTAGCGTACATGCAAATTAACAAAATTTTCTTATCCTCATAACTAGAACTCAATTTGTTTCCTTTTAGGGGAACACCAGAATTTATGATTATTAAATTTTCCGGTCCAGAACTAGGTCCAGCATTTCTTTAACTTCTCCTTCTCACTCAATTCAATTCTTTTAATAAGATCATACAAATTTGAGACTATATGTCTAAAGCTGTTCGGCTATAAACTTCAAATTTCTGCTTAAGAAAAAATAGAAGGCAAACTAGATGTAGAGGCAAAGTTGTCAACATTCAATATTAAGAATCATACCTAACTTTTTAGTAAATAAACATTCAAAAATCAGAATACCTCCTGGTAAAATTCATCTTTCCCGCGCATGCCCTGGTGATTCAACAACTTTATAGCCACAGACGTCCCACCAAGTGACCCCTTAAACACACTCCCATACCCTCCTTCTCCAATCTTGAACGAATTATCAAAACCATTTGTAGCATCCTGCAATTCCTCATAAGAGAACTCACAAAACTTCGCCTTACTAACCGCTGCACGCTCCAGCTCCCACACCCGTTCTCTCATCAGATTCAACTCCTTCACAGCACATCCTCTCTCCTGTTGCAGCTCCTCGACCTCTCTCTCTAGTGAGAATACAAGGCAGTGGGCTTCAGAGAGCTTAGTTTGGAGATCCTTAACCATGTGTTTGGAATTTGCAAGTGCGTCTTCCAAAGCATGTCTATGTCCTTCAACCCGGTGAAGCTCATCTAAGATGTCATCTCTTTGTCTTTTCATGTCATCAAAATTGGTTGCGTCTTGAGGCCATCTTCCCTTTGGGTACGACATGCCATCATCTTTTCCCTGTTCAGTCAGGGGCAGAAAATGAATGTTATAATTTCTGTTTCTTTAATATGTCAAAAGTACGGAGGTTACAGAAAAAAAATTGCTTTTAATATTTATGTGCTTAACAATAATAAAATAGTGTTAGTTTGCTTGTTTTATTTCTGCTGCAAGGTCTTTGCTTATCTTACATGTGGTATACAATGAACAATTAATGTGTTCTGGCTGGTGGTTAAAAATAGAAGGCTAGTATGTTCTTCATTTAAAATAAACTAAATGTGCTAGTTTTTTAGTCTAAAGCTATCATCTGCCTTTCTGCCATCTCTATCTATTTGCAAAAATCGCATAGTTAATTATATATCTGAATTTTCCACCAGGCTCCTAGTTTTGAAAATACTCTCCTAGGCTTGTAATTTCTCGCTAATTTATCCAAATAGGGATGATTTTTTCTTTTTCTTTTTAATTTTTCAATACATATGAATGAACATAAGACCGCCTTACCGCAAGTGGATTAAGATTTTCAAGCAACTAGTTGTTAAAAACCAGTGTAAAGATTGACATATTAATAGGTTGTGGGCAATAACCTGATGGGTTTTATGACCTTCTCGGTAATAATTCCTGCCTTGGTCACCAGTGCCAGGCCCTGATTTTCTGCCAGACACCTGATAAGGCTCCTCACCACTAAAATTTCTATTCTTTGGTTTTTCATTCCATAAGTCCACAACAACACTGCCTGTACTTGACACCCTGCTGACTTCATTATATGGTGATGTGGATCCTGACGTGACTGTCGCATCAAGATGGTCAGATCTTGACCCTCGGTACCGATCATGTAAGGGGCTAGAGAGAGGAGAGGCTGATTGAACTGAACCATGTGAAGGCATTCTATCTGATTGACTCCCATTGGGGGTTTGGCCATTAGACTTCTGGGAGCCGGTTGCTGTAGGGCCACTTGGAGCCGGTTCCCTGTTGAGATAGCAATCAAAATCTTAGATTTCAGGAAAATAAGATAAATAAAAGTAAGTGCAATGAATCCATTATAACTCTATAGACACATTAACATAAGAGGACCCGTCACTTGGACAACCAATATTTTAACAATCTTGATAATCTAACATGAACTGTTGGATTCAAGAATTAAAGGACAGTCCAGATTTAAAGCTTATTGGCACGCCTGTGAGTGGTTTTGTTTCCATCTTCCTTCCTCTTCTTTGTTCAAATTCCCAAAACAAGTAACAGCCCACCATGCTTCTCTTCACCTTCATTTTATTCTCCACATCCAAGCTACTCCTCTTTATTGACTCATCAAATCTATTTTCAATACTAAATGTGTAGTTTGTCTCCACCGTAGTCTTTCTGTCCACCACTTATCCGGCATCAATACTTCTTCCTTAGAAATTTACCATGTCCCTAGGGGGGGCGGATGGTAGTGCGGGAAAAAGGGGGCTACCCCCCCTATAAATTGAAATTTTGTCCATTATTTTTTTCAATATTTGCATGCATCAACACTTTTCAGCATTCCTTATAAAATACATTTTGTGATTTGATTCAGTGGACTGTATTAGATTGTTAAGGTTGTCAAAATCTTCAGTTATCAAGTGATTCCCACTCCTTACAAAATTTGCAAATTTCACTGTAAGCCCATGTTTTGGCAGTAAAATCCTGGTGCTAGCGACCAATTCTGGTAAGTTTGTCAATGTTATCTTACCACATTTTTATCTGTAAGCCTCAGTAAAGCTATTAAGAAATAAATTGAAAAATGGACTACTTGGGCTGGCATTTATACAAGTATCTAAAAAGAACAAAAAAATGTAGTTCGCATACCTAGTGCAAATCAACTTTCCATTACAGATAAACCAGATTTTGCATGCTGGATCAGCTCGAGCTTTTACAGTCAGAGCTGTTGGTGAAACAGGAGCCTTCATAGTTCTGAGTAGATTTTAATTTTCCATAAGTCAGATATCTTTAAAACACAATTTACTGAATGAAGTCATGCTTTCATTTCCTTTTTGACCCAATAAGGGGCAGGTTAGGGGTTTCAGAGGAAGGTGGGGTTCTGTTATTTAGCCAAAATAATTTCTGACAAACATTTTATGGTTATAGTAAGTAGTATGTACTTTGAATAGGTATTGTCTGCGCCAGCACCCATAACAAGCTCAGTGATACTGTGCTTGGTGATGACCGAAAGCAACCCTTCAGCAATGTCATCACTCTCAATTATAAGTTTCTCGGGCTTCATCTGGTATAAAATGAGAAAAAGTTCTAGAAATATCAAAATAAAAAAATGCTGACAAAATATTTGGATCTGATACTCCACATTGATATTTATGGGACCTTTACCTGGTGGAAATGAGCAGAATTTTGATTTTGTTTGTCAAGCATTGTCCTGCTTTGTTTATCTTTATTTTCGTTTCCTGTTTGATTTAACTTCCAAGTGTACTTTTTACTCAAAAAAAACTTCCATGTGTACTCTGTTAATAGATACACCATCTCAAGTAGGTCTGAAACCAATATAGCTTTACCTCTCACCATAACATATTTAGTGACTAACTGGTGAAATTTGATGACAGTACAAACTAGCATGTCAGCACTATTTCTATTGGATGTTTATAACAATAAACCTTAAATATTCCTATTGGATGTTGATAACAATAAACCTAAATATCCTATTGGATGTTGATAACGATAAACCTTAAATATTCCTATTGGATGTTGATAACAATAAACCTGAAATATTCCTATTGGATGTTGATAACAATAAACCTTAAATATTCATATTGGATGTTGATAACAATAAACCTTAAATATTCCTATTGGATGTTGATAACAATAAATCAATTTAGCATGTCAGCACTATTCTATTTATATGTCAGAACTATTAGGCGTCGATAACAATAAACCTTGAAGGGGAGAAAGGAGATGGACCTTGAGACGAGCAAACATGGACATGTAGGTACTCATGGTTTTATTCATCTTCTCAGTCTCAATTTTTCGGAAAACTGCTACTTCTTTGGCAGTAACTTGATCAGCTGGTAACCATCCTATCACTACAAACAAAAAGAGGCCAAAAAAACAAAACAAAAATAAATATAATAACCTGTGTAGTAGGTAAGATTACAAAATAATACAGAAAATTATGGCAATATGAATACACTAAATGGACCTTTTGAATCTGTTTAAATAAAAAGTTTGCATTAGAGGCTCCTTTAAGCTCAAATCCAGCCAAAATAATTATATAAACAAGGCAGACATAAATTAAAAAATACAAAGCAACTAATGTGTGAGGTAATATCTCGGGAACCGAGAATAGATTCAAGAATTAAAAAAATTGATCAAACATATATCCGTCCTTGATAAAGCTACTGCTAATGGCATTCTGTCAAGCAGCTTATGGGCATTATACTATCCAATTAACTTTCCACGCGCATAATAAAAATAAAGAAAATAACATAGAGAATTTACTTTATGTATCAAAGATCAGAAACTAAGTTAATCGATCTAACCTCCATACACAGCCATGGGGATACTCTTAGAAGGTTGGTGGATGTGCACAATAGTGATTTTCTTGTTTCTTGGTATATTTTGCATGACCCACACAAAATTGGCTTTCCAATCTTTCGCCTCCTTTCCCATTGCCACGTAAACTGTGTCATCGACTGAGTTGAAGCTGTCGGGATCAACTGGGTCGGTGAGGTCAGAGACAACGCTGTTGGAAGATGACCTTGATGAGATGCTGCTGGCACTGCTGTTGCTCTTCACGTTGTAAAGTTGTGGTTGTTGCGGATTTAAAGTCTTATAGAAATTCATGGCTGTTTGGGAGGGGTTCGACTCTGCTGTTATTCTCAGCAGATAGCAGGACCCTGTGATCCTGTTTTTCTCTCTATCTCTCTCTTCAAGAGGAGGAGGAGAGAGAGAGAAAGAGAAGAGAGATAGAGAGGAAAAGGATCGCAGCGGATTTGAACTCGTTTGGGAGTGGAGAGAGGGAGAGAGGGAGAGAACGAATGTGTTTGAAGAAAATGCTCGTAACTAATTCGATAAGAGTATTTAACTATTTATTCACCTGACTTATTAAATTAATCGTAATTTATACCGAGCTTCTTTCATAAAATATCTTTGAATAAAGTAAATCATCGTAATATTTGCATGTTTTGACATACAACCATAAGAGTATTATCCGTAGATACTGAAGTATAGAAAAACATCTTTTTGAAATTCTTTGCAAAGGGTGAAATTTTTATTAATAGAAAATAAAATAAATAAATATCGATATTGAAGAACGATTTGGCGGAAATTCGAGATCTAACAAAGACGTTATGGTCCATAACATCCAGCTACAGTATTTTTTTTTTTTTTGCTTGCTTGCTTTAGTTTGCGATTTTTTGAAAAAAAAAAATCACTGTAGCTGGACGTTATGGACCATAACGGCCTGATTTTTTTTTTTTTCAGCGCATCCCTGGCCGTTATGGACCATAACGGCCTGTATTTTTGTTATACTAACGCAGGTATGTAGGTGCTAAGGCCGTGATGGTCCATAACGTCTTTGTTAGATCTCGAATTTCCGCCAAATCGTTCTTCAATGTCGATATTTATTTATTTTATTTTCTATTAATAAAAATTTTGGTGTGAAGTCGTGAGTAAGGTTCGAACTCTGAGTAACTATAATTTTATTTTTAGGAATTTTTCTTTTAAGTCAAATGTGCTACCGCCTCATCTTAAAATATAGAAAAACATCAGTCATCTATGTTAATGTTACTGTTAATTCATAAACATTTCCTAATTATTGTAATAAACTAATAGCTCATTAAATATGACTCATCTCCATTTCTTCATTCTTATATTAAGCATGTAGATGTTCTGATCTGCCAACCGCTTTGATTAAAAGATCGAATTTCAGATTGAATATCAGCCCTCCGATCAAATATTCTGATTATGTGCATCTTTTTTATGTTTTTTTACGTGTAGAAGTTTAAATTTATTTAGACACGTACTCGCCGCACGCACAGCTCGGCGCATGTAAGGTGTATCATCTTTCTGATTGGTCTTGATTTCTTTCTATTTTTTAAATATCATTTAAAGAATTATTGAATTGATTGATAATTGATTGGTCTTGTCTTCATTTCTTTTTATTTTTTTTTTATATCATTTAAGGAATGTTATTTGTAAGAATTTTTTTTATGAAAATATATCAAAAAGATAAAAAAATATATATCGCAGTTATTTAATATGTCATTTAGTTTAATTTTTTTTATGAAAATATGTCATTTTGTATGAAATTTATTTTTTTTCTCTTATAATATGTCCTCCTTGTAACGGAAGGACACGATACTAGTAACTAGTTATATATCAAACAAAATTAATTAACGCTAAATAAAACAATACATACCTCAATATTATAACATCATAAAATTATAAATTAAAATATATACTATGTAAGAAAATTAATTGTATTGTTAATAGCAAATAGTATGTTTATATGTAAATGTAATGTATAGTTGTTAGTCACAATGTCATATATATATATTGAGTATGGCTAAGTTGCTGCCGGCAGCACTTCGGCGAGGTGCTGCCGGGGGCATTTCGGTCATTCTGTTGTTCAAACAGAAAATCCGAACCGTTCAACGTGTTCTAAATATTAAAATCTACTTGGAGACCAAATTTTACATTTTTTGGAATTTTTTTACTATTTATTAAGCCACTTTGAAAATTCCAGATCACATGGTCCAGAATTTTGGTGCACTGTTCACCCGGATCAGCCAATTTCAAAGTGGCCTAATAAATAGCTAAAAAATTCCAAAAAATGTAAAATTTGGTCTCCAAGTAGATTTTAATATTTAGAACATATCTGTATAAAAAAATTTGTTGTTTGAACACCGGAAATGACCGAATTACCCCCGGCAGCACCTGGCCAGAATGCTGCCGGCAGCAATTTAGCCATACTCTATATATATTTATTAAAATCGAAAAATTACTTCTGACAGATCTAACAGGTACTAGATTTGAATTGTCTCGTCGTTATGATTGTTTAGGTTCAATAATAACTATGTATGTATGTGAGGTTAGTACAGCACAACAATCTTTTTTAATTATAAATTTTTGTAAATTTTAAACGTTGTCTGATGGACAAATATTACCGTCCCTATTTGTTCTTAATATTTAACTATATATTATTTTTAGTATACAAAATGAAAATAGCGGGTAAATAGAACTTTGAGTGGACACCCATTAGTGGAAACAAAATATAGCTTTAACTTTTCAAAGCATATTCTGTTCCCCTCTCCCATTTGGGAGCATTTGAAAAGTTCGCCTACTGTTCTTATATATATCTATCTTATTCTAAAAAAATATTTTGATGAAATGGGGGCATGCATGAATGCCATTATTCCTAAAAAAAATAAAAAAAAATTGTTAGTTCGTTCTCTAAAGAAGGAACTCATCCGATTCGGAACCAAATCTCCTACCTCTTGTGGACAGAAAACTTCTGCGGATTCATCCATTCATACATTTTATACTTGTTTCAATTTAAATAGTCATATTTAAAATATTGATTGTATCTTTTCAAAATTCAAATAATTTTTATTCTTTAATTATAATTATTCAGATTGAAACAAACATGAAATATATAGATGAATGGATTTTGTGTGCAGGAATTTCCTGCCCACAAAAGCAGAAGATTTGGTTCCCATCCGATTCTTTCTCATCGAAGTCTACTCATATTTTATGGATTTGTCAACCAAATATCAATATTCAACTTAAAAAATCGATCATATCTTGATAAATGATTAGTAACTTTGTGTAGATGTCAACCATGTTTTTGACGGTTGAGACGTAATTTTTATTAATAGAAAAATAAATAAAGAAACATCGACAATGGAGAAGGGATTTTGGAAAATTCGACATATAGTAAAAACGTGATAGTATACAATGTTTAGGGAACGTTATACACCATCACGTCATGGTCAGCCAAAAGATTACCACTGCCTAAACAACGAAAAAGCAAAAAAGGGACGTCTTTGTCCATCACGGCTAGAGAAGTGAAAAAAAAAATTCAGGGTGTCTTTGTCCATCACAGCCAGGTGGAAAAAAAAATTAGGAACATTTTGGTCTATCACGGACTGTCGGTAGAAAACAGCAAATGGATCCAGAAAAATTACTTTGGACATGATACTCTATAACGAGCAGACATTCGCAGAAAAAAGTGAAATTATGTCTGTTATGTTCCATAACGTCAAGACGATCTATAAATAGACCTCTCAGCTCCCTTGGTGTATACAAAATCTTCCCCTTCTTTAAAAAAAAAGGTAATTATATTTTCCCCCATCTATCTATCCCCCATTTCATCCCCTAACTAACTAACTTCATCTTCTAACTATAATGACAAATTCAAACTACCTAATGGTCCCTACAAATTAATTAGCAAATTTTCTCCTTTTATTTCTTTCCTCTTTCTCTCTCTCTCTCCCACCTCTGCCTCCACCCGTCTCTCCCACCTCTCCCTCTCCACCTCCGCCCGCCTCTCCCACCTCTCCCTCTCTCATCTCTCCACCTCCGCCTCCGCCTCCCTCTCCCTCTCCCTCTCCCACCTCTGCCTCCGTCTCCCACCTCCATGAACTATTTACACTTACACAATGAGGATGAATACTTGCTCGATGAGGGATAAATACTTGTATGACGATGTATGAATACTTGTGCAACAGACAACTCGAAAGTATGTCATCATGGATCTCATTTGAAAGAGAAAATTGTGTAGAAGACGTTGGTGGTTTTAGATTTGCAAAATTCCTCACAGATCGTCAGAAATATTGGCTAAATTGAACAGAGAAAAAAAAAACCATCTCTAAAAACGTGTAAAAGATGGGTCCAGTCTTTTTTTAAATACTTGATATCTTAGGTGTGAATATTTGATGTATTATAGATGAATACTTGATTTATTATATGTGAATACTTGCGCGCTCTTGTAAAAATTAATCGAGGTATGCACATATGCTTGTAATACTCTTGATACATGAACTATTTACACTTACACAACGAGGACGAATACTTGCTCGATGCGGGATGAATACTTGTATGACGAGGTGTTAATACTTGTGCAACGGACAACTCGAAAGTATGTCATCATGGATCTCATTTGAAAGAGAAAATTATGTAGAAGACGTTGGTGGTTTTAGATTTGCAAAATTTCTCACAGATCGTCAGAAATATTAGTTAGATTGAACAGAGAAAATAAAACCACATCTAAAAACGTGTAAAAGATGGGTGAGTGATGTGTCCAGTTTTTTTTTAAATACTTGATATCTTAAGTGTGAATACTTGATGTATTATAGATGAATACTTGATTTATTATATGTGAATACTTGCGCGTTCTTGTAAAATTAATTGAGGTATGCACATATGCTTGTAATACTCTTGATACATGAACTATTTACACTTACACGACGATGATGAATACTTGCTCGATGAGGGATGAATATTTGCATGACGATATGTGAATACTTGTGCAACGGACAACTCGAAAGTATGTCGTCATGGTCATTTGAAAGAGAAAATTGTGTAGAAGACGTTGTGGTTTTAGATTTGCAAAATTCCTCACAGATCGTCAGAAATATTGGTTAGATTGAACGGAGAAAAAAAAAAACCACCTCTAAAAATGTGTAAAAGATGGGTGAATGATGTGTCAATTTTTTTTTTAAATACTTGATATCTTAGGTGTGAATACTTGATGTATTATAAATGAATACTTGATTTATTATATGTGAATACTTGCTCGCGCCAGTTGTAAAATATTTCAGATATTAGGCGGTCCCCAAATAGTAAGTGGTCCTCCCAAGTTGTTAGTAGTTATTAAAGTAGTTATTAACTGGGGGATGAAATAGGGGATGAATTCCGGGGGATAACTAGGCTCTCCCTAAAAAAAACTTACACATATGTCTTGTCCAACACATATTTTCTTAAAAAAAGAAATCATCTCTATAAAAGATAAATCCTCAATTATATAGCCTCACAAAGTAATTAATTTATGATATGTCATTTATTATAGAAAGTGTTGGGGAGTTTTGCATCGTGAAATATATATTAGATATAGTTCTTTCTGTTCCCGCACCAACAGTTTAGTTTCGAATTTTTCTATTTCATTTATTGTCATAGACCGAACCTAGATTTCACGGAACAGGAGAAACATATCTGTTTCATGTTGCAAAACTCCCCATCACTTTCTCAGGTTCTCACATCGTGAATTATAGCTTCAATCTATGTGAGTTATATATGAACATATTTTTTTTAAGTTAACAATTGTTATTTTTTTATTATCTTAGTTCCGAAGTTTTTATTCTCATCCTCGATAAAAAGGAACTGAAATTTTTATGTTCCAAGTACTCTTCGTAAATATTTATAAGACTGCTGGTCGTGACTCTCGATAACGTCCAGGACCATCACGTAATTAGTTGGTTAATTAATTCGCTAAGCTGGACGCGATAGCCTATAACGTCTCTTGGACGTTATGCACTATCACGTTTTTCCTATATGTCGAATTTCCCCAAATTCCTTTCCCATTGTCGATATTTTTTTATTTTTTTTCTATTAATAAAAATTTCGGTTAAAAAAATTCAGGGTACAATAGTGAAAATTTTGAATAATAATGATCATAATGGTCGAATCAAAATGATAGTAGAAATCGTGACTTGATGTCATGCACACACTGTTCACCCCCAACAAATAATTACCATATTAAACCCAATCATTCAACTTCAAAATGCATACGAGACATTATATATCTACAGCTATATATATATATATATAATCGCATAATTCCATCGTATATTATATATTGTTTCAAACTGTCTTTCAGATCACAGCTATAACTCTTAATTAATGATCGGCACCACAAGTGGGAGATCTTTAAATAATTTGACCTCCATACGGGATTATATCTTCAAACCTTTTTCCTCGGAACGGAGACAATTTGGCCTCCATACTTTGTTAATACCACATTTTTTTTTTCAACGGATACTTTGAAGGATATTAAAAAGGCATTTAGCGGAGCAATCCAGTGAATCCACCCTTCTTTTTTCTTTTGACTTTCTTTTAAAAAAGCAAATCTTGCATTTATTTATTTGGTAATAAATATTGTTATTGCAAAGTAGTGCTATGCCACTATACATGGCACTGCAGCAAAATCGAGCACCTCTGTACATGCCTATTCGTACTCGTAATGGGTCAAAAAATACTGTACTGGGTCAAAAGCAAATAGATTAGACTAACTTTGGGTGCTATTATCTGAACCGTCGGTTTTAAGCTGACCGGCGATGCCGATTATTTGAATCAGATAGAATACGAACACCATATATAATATATTAGATGACAGTTTGACACCAGGCAAAATAGTTTGACGACATTATTTCGGGATGCAGGTGAATAATTTTCAACATAGAAAAAAAGTAAAAAATGATAAAAAGGAAAAACTTAATGATTGCAAATGGAAATCTATTATTGAATGAGAAATGATTTGACTTTGTTGGAAGAACTTTTCTCCGGATTGCTAGAAAAAAGGACACAATTTCTTTTTCTTTTTTTTAAAGAAAAACAGGGGAGGGGTATAGCCCCTATTGTATTAACGGACACGATCTCAGTATACAATAATTCAAAAGGTGTATATTATGTATAAATTGAAAATTTTGTTCGCTTCACACTTTATTAAAATAATTTGTATATTTTTATACTTGATTTGGTATAAAGTGTACTATTAAACGAGCGGGGAGCTTGGGACAAAAAATTTCATATAAGTATTGTTAGCCGGCTTCTTAATGATTTATCTAATTTTTGTTTGGATAGCTAGGAGGCAGCGGAAGAAAAGAAAAGTATAGAAATGATTATTGTTTGATTGGATTTTAATAGAAAAATAACATTAATACAAATTACTTTATTGTTTTTGAAGGCTGTAGGAGTTTTTTTTTTTTTTTGAAGTAGAAATATGGGTCTGGTTCGTATTTGATTGATAAAAGAGGTTGGTTACACTAGTTGCGTAACTTATAATTTAAAAAGGAAATAAAAAGGCTCATAAGAATTGAGCTTTGAAATAGAAGTAAGCTATCCTAAATAAAGAAATACACAAAACTGTAGAAAGAAATAGCAATGATAATTTTGGAAAGTAAAAATGCAGAAAAGTCCTCTATGTCAGGTTGAATTTCTCCCGGTTATGTTATTCCCCTTCCTACTGCAGCTGAGGTTTCATTCTCATAGAACTTGAATGGTGTTCATGTTTTTTTTCGGCAGAAGCCTCCGTCTGAAATGGTGTCCAAAAGATTTTTTTCGGCAAAGGTCTCCGTCTGAAATGGCATCCAAGCTGATTTTTTTTTTCCGAAAGAGACCTCCGTCTTAAATGGCGTCCAGACTCAGGTGGTTGTAGGGATGTCAATGGGTACGTACAGGTAGAGTGAAAACATTTTCATATCCATACCCACTAAGAATGACCTTACCCATAACCTACATTTACCCATTAAGAATTGACCTTACCCTATCCTACCCTTACCAGTTAAAATTATCAGGTAACAAAACAGTAGCAGGTGAATAACGAATAATACTAATATAATAATTAGTTTTATTATATTTTACACATAGAACATCAAAATTCATTCATTTCACACATATGCAATGACATTACTAATAAAAATAAATATAAAAACAAATGTGCAATCAATTTCAATTAAATTGTTTTTTTAATAAAGTAAGAGAATTCAAAAACACGAATATATCTTCGGGCAAATTTAATTATTTAACTAAAGAACAAGACATGCAAATAAAAGTAATATATTTAACATTTTTCTAAAAAAGGATTGTCAAAAAAAACATACACTAAATAACAAAAATATTCACTAATTATTGCTCAAACATTATCATATGAAATATCACACAAATAAATTCACCATCACTAATTATTGCTCAAATATTATCATATAATTTTATTTTATATAATTACCCTATAGGGTAATAGGTACGAAATAGTCTTTATCTATTATAATATTCTTTTAAAAAAGATCATATCAACCAATAGTGGAAATGTACTTAGCCGAATATATTCTTAGTTGTATGCTAAGTTTGTGCTAATATATTTTTGTAGCAAAGAAAAAATACACACAAAAAAAAGTTTGTATGATGGTATCACGTCATAGCTAGTGATCAAGCTCCTTCTAAATTTGTGCTAATTCATGAAGTTCATAAAGTTTTTACATTTAGAAAAAAAAGAATTCTGGTTTTTTATTCTCATTTGGAGTCTCACATATATAATTTTTTTTTTTAACAGAGAATGTGGTATGATTGTGGGATGTCATTTTTTTTTAATTCCAATCTGTCATTTCCCATTTTTTATTTTTTTTATTTTCTTGTAAATAAAAGTTTTGGGATGCCGCGCCACACCCTTGCCGGTCGGCAGGTGATATGAAATTCCCGCAATATATATTTTTGAATGTTATTTTTAAATTTAATGACGATCTTATTTTGACTTGTTTTAGCGAGATACCAAATGAATGGTAATGGTAATGCAAAATAAATTCATAAATAGTCAATGGGTTAATTAATTAAAAGTATAAAATATGTTATAGATTGAACAAATATGGGTCGTATTTTAAAAATGTAAAAAAATTAAGACAAAGTGAACTATATGGCATAGCGGACAGCTAAATATTATAGCGAATAGCCACAAAGCTATAACTATAGCGGTAATTGTTGTACCCTTTTTTTTTTTTTTTTAGTTTTCTACAATCAGGTTGCGTTTAGTGTTAGAAAAAACTATAATTGAGCAACAACGGACTATTTAAAACTATGATCATGAAAATGTACATCTCCAGTAGGGAATAAGCAGAAAGAATGAACGGAATCTGTTTTATGTTCATTTGAATCCATAAAACTCAAGGTAGGTTGATTTTACAGTGCACTTAATTACTCATTTTGTTGATTTACATTAGTATAAGTTTGCACATTTGTTTTGACAAAATCAATTTGGCTTCATTTGAATACAGTCAAGTGCATAACTCCTAGTGGCATTCAATAATATTTGATTTTGAAATGCGATGGTTTGCAGATTTCCTGCCAAGTTGACGGACTATGATTTCACAACCAATAGACAATAGTCAAGAACACAAAATACAGATTCATAAAAAAATTGTTTTTTTCCAAACTACAAATTGTTTGCCAGAGCTATGAAAACTTCTGCACCCAAAAGTTGTTACAGTTTTTCTTTACATGATTGTCATTCGACCAAATGCATTTACACAAAATCTTCAAGAGAATTATATAGTATGTACAAAAGCTGTAGAAAACTTCGGTTAAAATTAATTCCAGAAATTTGGAAATAAAATAAGCACTTAAACTTGCGCGAAAACCCTTCAGCCGTATAAATATCTAAGTTGGTTCTATCCCAAGAACAGTTGAATCTTCATGCCCTGTACCATTTCAACTTCTTACATCAAGCGTTCTATTGCTTTCCTGCAGACTCCTCATGCTACTATGCAATTTACAAATAATTAGGAAAAAGAAATTTTTAGTGTCAAAGATCAATAATAAAAGAAAACAGAATTAACAAAATGCATGCATGACAGATGAAACAAAAGAAAAACAGTCAGTATACAAGGGTATGAAGATAAAATAAGAACTTGGTCATGCAGTAAGAACGAATTGTGTGTGACTTGTCAGATAAAACTTTGATAAGCGAGAACTGTAAAAAAGGGCTTAAAGAGAAGAAGATGATTCTGTTATCTGTAAGGAGGAAAGAATGTCAGCTAACAATTCCTCCAGTGTTTTTTCGGTGCTAAAATTTACGGTAATTTCAGGATTATTGTGAAAGAAGTGAGGGATGGAGCTGTAGATGTCAAAAATAAAAATAAAATGAAAAGAGCAAGGAGAGATGGAAGCGGTATTTTTTTTCATTCATGCTGCTTTTTGGTTTTATGGTGTGAGAAAATTTGGGTTTGATTTAAGGAAATTAACAATCGATAATCGGTTAGGCCTTTCTAAGCATCTATTTCAAAATTCTACAGGGGCTCAATGTCTCTAAGCACCAACAAGAATTCAAAAGAAGGTATGTGTTTTAGTATCTGATGTGTTCTTTGGTGGCTGTTCAATTGGTCCAAAATTCTGCTTTCTTTCTTTGTGATTCAAATCATATATGTTGTGAATTGCTAAAAATTCTTATTAGTGAGAGTTCCTGGCCAATTCTACTTTCTCGGAAATGGCAACAAAATAATAAGCATATTTAAGAATACAATGTACCTTTTAGAAAATCAAGTAATTTGGGGGGATTTATCATGGGTTCAAGAATCTGCCAAGCATTAGTTGCAAGATCTGGTCGCAATTCTCTCTTAACTTCACAACACTTCATCCCCAAAACTGCAATTTGATTGGACACCTCAGCTGGCCACTCTCCAGCTGACTTATCCAATATCTCTTCCAAACTCCCTTTCACAACTGCCTTCTGCACCTCATTTATTATGCCCAGAGCGGGGCGTCCAGTTAAAAGGCGAAGAAGCACTATCCCAAAGGAGTATACGTCAGAACACGGCTGCAGTTCGCCTGCAGAAAAGAACTCTGGGTCCATGTACACAAATGACCCCATGGGACTACTACATCGGGACAGGATATTTGTCGCATTTGCCTCGAGGACATGCCATATACCTGTGTGGACCCTAGGTTAGTATAGATACTAGAACTTTTATAGATTAAAATGATAGGGAACACGATAGCATCCAATCCAAGTCCAAAAAAAAAACTTGTCAAAAGAAGGTCCCCTGAGATTGGATATCAGAATACTTACTCCAATACCATGCTAACCAACAAATTTCAAATTCCCCATAGGTGGATTTACTATTTTTTACTTTTCTTAGCAGTTATCTTGTTGCAATAACAGACAATCAACTTATATTAGTTGCATGCAATACCATAATCACCAAGCCGACAAACAAAATTGGAGTCGAGAAGAATATTAGATGGCTTGAGGTCACCGTGAATCACTGGATTCTGCTTGTTATCAGTAGTGTGGAGGAAGATTAATGCAGAGCATATCTCAGCTGCAATCCGAACACGGGCCCGCCATGTAAGAGGAGGCATCTTATCCTTGCATGACAAGCAGTCTTCTAAACTTCCATTCTCAAGGAACTCATACACCACAGCCCAAGCTTCGGGGCATGCTCCAATTATGCTTGAAATGTTTAGGTGCTTCAATTTGCTTAGAGCATCCATCTGTGAAGTAAGACAGATGCATTTGTATTTTCAAGTAAGTTTACTAGTATGAAACAGAATAATTTAATAATCATAACCCAATCTTTTCGCACACGTGCAAATTAACAAAATTATCTTATGCTCATAACTCAATTTGGTTCCTTTTAGGTGAACACTAGGTCTAGGAACATCATTTTTTTAACTTCTCCTTCTCACTCAATTCAATTGCTTTTAATTAGATCACACAAACTTGAGACTGAATGTCTAAAGCTGTTTGGCATCAAACTTCAAATTTCTGCTTAAGAAAGAAAAATGCACGTTAGATGTACAGGCAAAGTTGTGAACATTCAACATTAAGAAATCATAATTTGATTGTCAGTAAATAAACATTGAAAAATCAGATTACCTCCTGGTAAAATTAATCTCCCGCGCATGCCTTGGGGATTCAACAACTTTATAGCCACTGTCATTCCATGAAGTGACCCCTTAAACACGCTTCCATACCCGCCTTCCCCAATCTTGAACAAATTATCAAAACCATTTGTAGCATCCTGCAACTCCTCATAAGAAAACTCGCAAAACTTATCTCTCCTACCCGCTGCACGCTCCAGTTCCCACACCCGTTCTCTCAGCAGATTCGCCTCCTTCACAGCACTTGCTCTCTCCTGTTGCAGCTCCTCGACCTCTCTCTCTAAAGAGAAAACAAGGCAGTGGGCTTCAGAGAGCTTAGTTTGGAGATCCTTAGTCATGTGCTTTGAATTTGCAAGCGCGTCTTCCAAAGCATCTCTCTGTCCTTCAACTCGGCGAAGCTCCTATAAGATGCCGGTGCTGTCTCTTTGTCTTTTCATGTCATCAAAATCAGTTGTCTTGAGACCATCTTCCTTTTGGGTAAGGCACGTCATCATCTTTTCCCTGGATCAGTTAGGGGCAGAGAGTGACTTTAAGTTTCTGTTTCTTTAATATGTCAACAGTAGAGAGGCTAGAAAAATATTGCTTCTAATTTTATGTATTTAACAATACTAAAATAGTTATTATTTTGCTTGTTTTATTCTGCTGCAAGGTCTTTGCTTATCTTACATGCGGCTTACAGTGAACAATTGATGGGTCCTGGCTAAGGTTGGTGGTTAAAATAGATGTCTAATATGTTCTTCATCTAAATTAAACTAAATGTGCTACTTTTTTAGTATAAATCAATCATCTGCCTTTCTTCTTGCAAAAATCCCCTTGTTAATTATATATATCTGAATTTCCCACCAAGCTCCTAGTTTGAGAATACTCTCCTAGGCTCGCAAATCTCGCTAGTTTATTCAAATAGGGATGGGTTTTTTCTTTTCAATACATATAACATATGAACGAGCATAATACCACCTTACCCAAATGGATTAAGATTTTGAAGCAACTAGTTGTTAAAACCAGTGAAAAGTTCTGCATATTAATAGGTTGTGAACAACCTAATGGGTTTTATGGCCTTCTCAGTAACAGTTCCTGCCTTGGTCACCTGTGCCAGGCCCTGATTTCCTGCCAGACACCTGATAAGGCTCCTCACCGCTAAAATTTGTATTCCTTGGTTTTCCATCCCATAGGTCCACTACAAGACTGCCTGAACTTGAGACCCTACTGAATTCAGTATATGGTGATGTGTCTGTTGACATGACTGTCACATCAAGATGGTCAGATCTTGACCCTCGGTACCGATCATCTGCAGGACTGGAGAGAGGAGAGTCTGATTGAACTGAACCATTTGAAGGCATTCTATCTGACTGATTCCCTTTGGGGGTTTGGCCAGCAGACTTCTGGGAACTGGTTGTTGTAGAGCCACTTAGAGTGGGGATATAAGGTTCCCTATTGAGATAGCAAGCAAAATTTTAGATCTCAGGAAAATAAGATAAATAAAAGTAAGTGCGGTGAATCTGTTGTAACTCTAAGTTCCCCCTATAAATTGAAATTTTGTAATTTTTTCCATTAAATTTTGTACTATTTGTATGCAACAACACTTTTTAGCATCCCTTAATTCTAGCCCTCCCAATCTCAATTTCCTAGCTCTTCCCCTGTCTAGGGGCACGTGATGGCCCGCTCACATGGACAAAAGGCCCCCCTATAAATTAAAACTGTGTGGGCTTCATAGTTCATACGCAGTAATGGTCGTGAAATTCCGAGGGCAATGTATCTAATCCCGCCTTCCATTCTTACAATTCAAGCATGCCTCTCGTGTCAGTTACCTTAATTCAATGTAGTTTTTATTTCTTATTTGTTCAGTAAGCTTCGTTTGCAATATTTACAATTGAAGCCTGCCTCAAGGAAGAACAATGGAGGGACTATATATGTGGGCTTGGGATAAAAGGGAAGAGAGAAAAACAACCATTCACGTGCTTGCAAAAGAGTTAGATCTCTTACGTTCTTTTAACTTTTGATTTAGTGGACTGTATTAGATTGTCAAGGTTGTCAAAAAATTTAGTTATCAAGTGATTCCCATTATAAAAGGTGCAAATTTCAGTGTAAGTCCATGATTTGGCAGTAAAATTTTTGGTGCTAGTGACCAATTCTGGTAAGTTTGTCAGTGTTATCTCACCACATTTTGATCTGTAAGCCTCAGTAAAGCTATTAAGAAATAAATTGAAAAATGGACTACTTGGGCTTGCATCTATATAAGTACCTAAAAAGAACAAAAAAAAATATAGTTGGCATACCTAGTGCAAATCAACTTCCCGTTACAGACAAACCAGATTTTGCATGCTGGATTAGCTCGAGCTTGTACAGTCCGAGCTGTCAGTGAAACTGGAGCCTTCATAGTTCTGAGTAGATTTTAATTTTACAGAAGTCAGATATCTGTAAAAGCTTCTATTGGATAACAAAGCTCTCACTCAAGAAGTACTCATTACGAGAGGGTGTTTGGTAACGCATGGTTGTATTTTTTGTGCAAACAATCTCATAGAAACGAGCAATCATATTCTGTGGGAATGTAGATACGCAAAAGGATTTTGGAGAGGGCTCTTTGCTCAATACAATATCCCGTGGTACAATGGCGATGCTATTGTAAATATTTGGTGGAAGAGAAGAAGGGCAATCCCAAAATCAAACAGGAAAAGTTGGGATACGATATGGTTGGCGGGTGTGTGGGCCCTTTGGAGGGAGAGGAACAGGAGGACCTTCTCGGGGAAGACTAAGCATACGAGTTTACTTTTAAATGAGACTACGATGGATATCCACAACTGGGAACACTTTGCTTAGAATGAGGGGGAGAATAGGAATAGTGGATCCTATGAAGGAATATTGTATCTGCTAGAGATTTTATTTCATAAATAGGGAGATTTAGTTAGCGCACTTGTAAATAACAATCTTTTTATAAATATATTGTTGCTCGGCAATTGCCGACAACCTTCAAAAAAAAAAAAAAGATATCTGTAAAACACGATATACTAATGAAATCATGCTTTTGATAGTTTTTTATTTTTCTTTTTGGCCCGATAGGGGGCAGGTTAGGGGTTGGCGAGAAAGGTTGGGTTCTGTCATTTAGCCGAAAGGATTTCTGACAAACATTTTATGGTTCAAAGAAATAGTATGTACTTTGAATATGTTTTGTCTGCGCCAGCACCCATAACAAGCTCAGTGACACTGTGCATGGTGATGACCGAAAGCAACCCTTCAGCAATGTCTTCACTCTCAATTATAAGCTTCTCGGACTTTATCTGTTATAAAATGAGAAAAAGTTCTGGAAATATCAAAATTAAAAAAATGCTGGCAATAATTTTGTATGTGATAGTGGAAAGGAGCAGAATTTTGATTTTGGTTGTCAAGCATTGTTCTGCTTTTTTTTGTTTTTCTTTTCTTTTCCTGTTGATTTAACTTACAAGTGCACTCTGTTAATAGATCATAGATGCACCATCTCAAGTAGGCTTGAGACCAATATAGCTTTACCTCTCACCATGACATATATATTTAGCAATTAAAAGGTCAGGTTAGATACAATCATACAAACTAGCATGTCAGCACTATTCCTATTGGACGTTGAGTGTGGCTATGGTACTATGCATAGCGCAGATTGATCTATATTATGGATCAATATTTCAGTTTTTAAGTCCAAATAGTCAATCTGAACCGTTCAATATGATCTCCATATTATAATATACTTGTAAATCAAATTTTACATTTTTTACAAATTTTGTTACTATTTTTTTAGATAGGTAGAAAATCACTTGATCTAAAAACTCTTGACCATCCAAAAGTAATGATTTTCTACCTATCTAAAATGGTTGGTAAAAAAATTCTAAAAAATATAAAATTTAGTCTGCAAATATATTTTCATAGATCATGTTGAATGGTTCAGATCGACTATTTGAACTTTGAAAACAAAGATATTGATCCATAGTACGGACCAGTCCGCGCTATGCATAGTACCATAGCCTCACTCATTGGGAGTTGATAACAATAAACCTTGGATCCGAAACGTTAAACATGATTTCCATATGAAAATGTGCTTACGTACCAAAAATTACATTTTTTAGAATTTTTACTATTTTTTTAATAGGTAGAAAATCACTGCTTTCAGGTTGCTTAGAAATTTTAGATCAAGTGATTTTCTACCGATCTAAATATAGTAAAAAAATTCTAAAAAAATATAAAATTTGGTCTTCAAGTACATTTTCATATGGAGATTATGTTTAACGGTTTGGATCGAATGTCTGAACTTTGAAAATATAGATATGGATCCATAGTACGGATCGTCCGTAATATGAATATTACCATATCCTCACTTAAATGATAAATAACAATTAATAAACCTCAAAATACTCATATTGGTTGTTGATAACCATAAATCAATTTAGGCACTATACCTATTTACATCGGTCAGCAAAGCTGACGACAATATATTAAGTAAGAAAAAGTTATTTTATTTACATGTCAGCACTATTCGATGTCGATAACAATAAACCTTAAATAGGAGAAAGGATAGGGACCTTGAGACGAGCAAACATGGACATGTAGGTACTAATGGTTTTATTCATCTTCTCAGTCTCAACTTTACGGTAAGCTGCCACTTCTTTGGCAGTAACTTGATCAGCTGGTAACCATCCTAACACTACAAACCAAAAACAGGCAAAAATATAAATAATAACGAGTTAATGGAAAGTTCACAAAACAAAAAATATATATAATAACATGCGTATGTAAGGTAATATTACAAAAAAATACAGAAAAGTATGGTAATATGAGTACACTGAAAGGACATTTTGAAATCTGGTCAAATAAAAAATTGCATTAGAGGCTCCTTTAAGCTCAAATCCAGTCAAAATAATTATATAAATAAGGCAGACATAAATTAAAAGACGAAACAACTAATGTGCATGGTAGTAGCTCGGGCACCGAGAATAGATGCAAGAATTAAAAAATTGATCAAACATATTTCTGTCCTTGATAAAGCTACTTCTAATGGCATTGTGTCAAACAGCCTATGGGCATCATACTAGCCAAGTAACTTTCCGCGCACATCCAAAACAATAAAAAAAATAAACAGAGAGAATTAAATTTCTGTATCAAATATCAGAAATTAATTAGTTGATCGATCTAACCTCCATACACATGCATGGGGATAGTCTTAGAAGGTTGGTGGATGTGTACAACAGTGATCTTCTTGTTTCTGGGTACATTTTGCATAACCCACGCTAAATTGGCTTTCCATTTCTTTCGCCTCCTTTCCCATTGCCACGTAAACCATGTCGTCAGCTGAGTTGAAGCTGTCGGGACCAACTGGGACGTCGGTGAGGTCAGAGGCAAAGCTTCCGTTGGAAGATGACCTTGATGAGATGCTGCTGGCAGTACTTCTGTCGCTCTTCAAGTTGTAAAGTTGCGGGGATGAGCCGCGCATGAAATTCATGGCAGTTTGGGAGTGGGAGAGAACGAGAGAGGGAGACAGAGGGAATGTGTTTGCAGAAAATGCTCCAAGTTTCTTTTATAGAAACTTGACTAATTAAATATTCACCTGACTTGTTAAATTAATCGTATTTTATACCAAGTTTCTTTTATATAAAAACTTTGATTAAAATAATTCATCTTAATATTTCCTATAATAGAGTCTAGGAAAACATCAGCCGTTTACTTCAAACATGTTCATGCCACTGTTAATTCATGGAATCCGTATCCTTATGGCTCAAGCAAATTACAAACGACGGACGGTCCAGATTAATCCGAGCCGGGTCAAAGTCAATTATGTGTTTATAGAAATTATAAGGGTCCGTTTCAAGATTTGTGTCAAGTTAAAATAACTAATCTAGGCTGTCCGTTTGTAATTTGAGTCAGGTATCTGGTGATCCGAATTATAATTTATGAACATTATTTTAGTTGTTGTAATTAATAACTGGATCCAAATCTGCTGAAATTTCTGAAATTCAGAATCTAACAAAGGCAGTATGAACAAGCTCTCGCTCGCCACATGGGAACCTTTGGGGACAGACACAACCCATTATTGCAACTGGACAGGGTTGAACTGTTTTGAGATACGTGCACAGAAAAACTAGCTGTTTCGAGATGCGTGAAAAGAAAAAATTGAACGGCTGGATTCGGAATTCCAGAAACACTGTTCATGTATTTTGAATTTCAGCAAATTCGAATCCTTAATAGCTTAATGCAGTGGCGTAGTTACAATTTGAATAAAGAGTGGGTAAATATCAACAGTAAAGAAAATTACTACTAGTAAAAAAGTTTTGGGTTACTGGTTCTCCGATTGTCTGAGCCGGAGCCCCGAGCCACATGCCGCCTCCCGTTCTGTCGACCTATGCTCGACTGGCCCTTCTTTTTTTTTTTTCTTTTTACATGCTTATTTTGTTATTTTTTTCGTTGTTTCTTTGATTCTTTCACAAAGCGCTCAGAGCAAAGAGGCAAATAGGAGTTAGAAAAGAAAAAAAATACTGATACGTGATAATCTGTAGCGAAGAAGCGAACTAGCAAAAGTGAGTTAATGAGTTGCGAAAAGAAAATATGAGTTGTGTAGGAAACTCGGGCTTCATAAGGTAGGGCAAAACTTTTTCAGGATCTGTGCCTTAATTTTTCAAAGGCATATTCGGATCCTGAGCTTATGAAGGCACAGATATATCTTTTTTTTTTAAATCCTGGCAGAAGCTGATCAGAATATATCTTATTCTAAAAAAATATTTGGTAGGTCTCTCCCGAGAAAAACAAGGGACTTGTTCAATTTGTCCCTTATTCAATTCCAGCACGTACGAACCAATCTTTTAATAGGCAAGTTGCATTGAGGAGTTGTTTTTGGTACAATAATTCGTCTCACCTGCACGTAAAATGATATAAAAATTATTTCCCTCCAACAAATGCTTATTGTAAAATATATTGTTTCTGTACTTCTTTTCACAGGGGCGAATTCACATACATCTAATGGGGTCAATTGACCCCATTCATTTTCAAAAACTAATTATTATATATGTTATTTTTATATATTTTATAGTTAAATGTTAAGGGTACCTAAAAAATGACCTCCATAGATTTTTTGAAAATTTTATATAGTTGACCTCATTCATTTTTCAAGAAAAATAGACTATTAAAATGTGTACAACTTAGAGACTTGTAGCATTTTTGACCCCCATTATTCAAAATTCTGCCTCCGCCCCTGTTTCATGTCTTACAGTGTGGCCTGAAATGTTTGTTAATACCCTCCATTAAAAAAAAATCCACAAATGTCCTTGTTTTTTTTTTTTAAACTGTCCTAACCGTCCAGATTTTGTTTAAATTCTCAAACAAATATTATATGGATGGAGGATTAATTAAGTAGTAAAATTGTTCATCAATTATTTTTTAATGATAAATATCACTGTATAGGCTGACTGACTAAATGATAGAACCAGGGTTCTAAATAGCTAGCTATAGCGGTTTTTGACCTAAAAAGCTAAGCTACGGGGTAAAACTTCGCTAATCGAGCTACGGCCGCTATAGCGCGTAGCGGAATAGCGGTCCGCTATGCTACATGGGCTTATTATTATTTATTTATTTTGCAATTTAAATGGGCTTTAAGGTCCAAACCGAAATTAAATTAGATGGGTCTATAATATCAATAAACTTGAACAATGTGCGTTGGCCTATATCAATTAAATTATTTGAATATGTAGTAAAATGATACTTAATATATGGTAGTAGGATATTTTGAATAGAAAATATATCGATAGTTTATGAATTAGGGATATTTTGAATGACAATTTGGACTTTGTATTGGTTCAATGTGAATATTAGAACTTCTTAATCAATTTGGTGTTTTTGTTACTTATGAGACTTTAGATAATGTTTATTATTAGTAGAAATATAAAATAAAATTTTTGAAAATAAAAAAAACGCTATGTAGGATAGCTTTCGCTATAGCTACGCTATTCGCGATAGCTTTTTTTTTTTGTCTCCCCGCTATGCCGCTATAATCGCTATTTAGAACCTTGAATAGAACATAACAAAAATATTGTATTAGTTCAAGTAAAGAAAAAAGTAAATGATGCTTCTCATTTTCTGTAATATTGATATTTAATTTTAAAATATTTATTATTGTAAAATAAAATTTTCTAATGAATAATTAACATACCGCAAAATAAGAAACAACTTTAACTGAAGTTTTGAGGTTCTAAAAGACGTTTTTTTACAATTATGATTCTTTTGATGTCTGAAGGCTTACGCCTGGGACACCAGCCCTCCGTGTTCGTGACCTTTTTGAATTGTGGTCAAACGCTCAAACCGGAGTTTTTTCCAATATTTATGGTTGTTTAAAGTTTGAAACAATGCGTCTATGTTTTATTGCAAAATCATTAATGACGCACCGATACTTTATATCTTAGTTAATCCCAGCACAAGTGCATGATGTTTTATTGCAAAAGCATTGATGACGCACCAATGTTTTATAGATCTCAGCAGTTGTCTAATTTTTTATAGCTTACTCTAGATCTGAATACCAAAAATACTAAACTAAATTTTAAAATGAAAACATTTACATAAATAATATTTTAACTAAAAAATGAAAATATAACAAAAAATCTCATATCTGAGACTTCACAAATTTACATGAACAATTTTTGTTTTGTCATTAAGTTAGAATTATATATTGTGAGATTGATATTAATCATTAAAAAAATAATTGACAGACAATTTTACTCCTCAATTAATCTTCCATTTATGTGCTATCTATATGTTATTTGTTTGAGAATTCTCAAAAAAAAAAGAGGAACCGCCCAGAATCTAGACGGTTCACTTCAAAAAAACAAAAAAATAAAACCACCCAGAATCTGGGCAGTTCACTTCAGAACATAACTGCTTAGAATCTAATATGGACGGTTCACTTCAAAAAAACAAAAAAAGCACCGCGCAGAATCTGAGCGATTCACTATGGGAGTAAACCATGTAAATTTTTAGTGGTTGGGGCATTTTTAAAAATAAAAAAAATCGAGGGCATCTGTGGATTTTTTTATTAAATGGAGGATATAATAAATTTTTGGGCAGTGTTGCCATTAAGTACATTTAATTTAAAAAATAAATTTATAAATTAAAAATTGAAATAAAATATAAAGGTTGAAAAACTAATCAAGTTGAAGGGCTTTGGATTTTTCTGCAGTACAAGTTTTATGGCTGAGATGAGAAACAATGTGCCTTTTATTAAAAAAAAACACTCGCCAAAAAAGCAGAACCGCTGAAGTCAATTTTTTTCTATCAATATAAAAGTAAGGGATAATTCCATCTCTATTGTTTCAAACCGTCTTTCAGATCACAGCTATAACTCTTAATTATAGGAACTTAATTAATAATCGGCACCACAAGTGGGGGATATTTAAATAGTTTACATAAAACTCAAACTTCTAACTTAATTAATAATCGGCATCACAAGTGGGAAATATTTAAATAATTTAGAAAAATTCAAACTCAGAAGTTAATTTGAATTCTTTATAGTATGGGATTATATCTTCAAACCTTTTTCCCCGGAACGGAGACAACTTGGAATTCATATCACTGAGGTAAGAGAATATTACTGTTTAGATTTGAACCATCTGATCAGAATCTGTATGAATATTAAAGGGACGCCATTCTGATTGGACGGTCATGATCTAAACAGAAATATTCTGTCACCTCAGAGATATGCACTCGACAACTCAGCCTTCGTAAATCGGGTGCAGATTTTAACAGCAACATTTTGACTCATGCAGCATTTGAAGTGAGAGAAAAAATTCATTTGGACTCTAATGCCCTTCCTTCACAAAGGAAATTAATAAAGACACTATTCAAATCTTTAAAATTATGTTGGCTATTTGAACGGTTGAGATAAAAGAGAAGCTCCAGTTCTAACAGTGCAAATAATTACATCATGCCTTGCAGATCTATATAAATGGACTTAAAATTTATTCACAAAATGAGATCGTTTAGACCTAATAATTTTAGTTGGGTCAGATTGTATCTTATTACTTGTGTGGAGTAGTGAAAAATTGTTCTTGAACCTTACATAATAATCAATATGATTGACATACATCTTTTAATTGTATATATTTTTCAATAATCTTATTATATTAATAAACTATTTATGAATTATTTATTTTACAAAAACTCAAACATAAATATCCAGAAATAAAATCTTAATGAAAGATGTGGGGTGTATGAAAACAAAAATAAACTCAGAAATAAAAGATACCTAGCTGATTTTAATAACAACTATATATTCCACTCATAATTGGCAACAAAACTCTGTCAACAAAAACAAAATAAAACTACAAATAAAAATATTCAAGTTTAATTTTTAAACTGCTATAAATGTAACAATTTTGGTGATGCATAAGTTTTCGTGTTATGTAGTGGCAGTCTAAATTTCTCTGTAATTATCTGCAAATAAATTAGATCCTTGAATGATAAAAAAAATATTATATTGTTTTTTGTATAAAAATTAGAGCTTTTTGAGTTTTTTTTATATATTTGAATTGGATATATCGAGTATGAAATTAGAAAAAAAATTCAGATCCCATCACTAATCATGCACTACTACAAAAAAATCAATTATACACCGCACATTATACACGAATTCGAGAAATTAAAAAAAAAAAAACAATGATATCAAAGTCACATAAACCACTCACGGAGTTGGACCTGACCTTGATCTTAAAGTTACAAGTTGTCAGGGTTTATGTGCCCCGTGAGTGGTTATTTGCAGATAATTACAGAGAAATTTAGACTGCTACTGTCTACTACATAACACGAAAACTTATGCATCACCAAAATTGTTACATTTATAGCAGTTTAAAAATTAAGCTTGAATATTTTTATTTGTAATTTTTTTTTTTGTTGAGAGAGTTTTGTTGCCAATTATTGTTATTGAAAATCAGCTAGGTATCTTTTATTTCTTCTATACGTAGGAGATTTTTTTTTTTTTCATACACCCCACATCCTTCATTAAGCTTTTCTTTCTGGATATTTATGTTTGAGTTTTTGTAAAATAAATAATTCATAAATAGTTGATTAATATAATAAGATTATTGGAAAATATATACAATTAAAAGATGTATGTCAATCATATTGATTATTATGTAAGGTTCAAGAACAATTTTTCACTACTCCACACAAGTAATAAGATACAATCTGACCCAACTAAAATTATTAGGTCTAAACGATCTCATTTTGTAAATAAATTTTTTCACATAGGGCATTGGCATTAAAGTAAATTTATAATCTCAATTTTTAAGTCCATTTATATAAATCCGCAAGGCATAATGTAATTATTTGCCCGTTAGAGGTGGAGTTTCTCTTTTATCTAAACCGTTAAAATAGCCAATAAAACTTTAAAGATTTAAATAGTATTAGTTTCTTTTATGAAAGAAGGACATTACAGTCCAAATAAATTTTTTCTCTCACCTCAAACGATGCATGAGCCAAAATGTTGATGTTAAAATCTACACCCCTAAATCGTACTCTCAACTAACTGAGGTTCTTAATACCACAATTTTTTCAACGGAAAAAAGAGCAGTTTTTTTTTTTTTTTTTGAATAAAAAAGAGCAGTTTTGGAGCAATCACCAGTCAACCCTTCATTTTCTTTAGACTTGACTTCTTCTTTTTATAAATATTGTGTTTCCTTATTTGATAATAATTTTTTTTAAAAATTAAACAGAGGTCTAGCCTCTATATTTGATAATAAATATTGTTATTGCAAAGTAGTGCTACGCCACTAGGGCACTACAGTAAAGTCAGATGCCTGTCAATTCGTACTCTACTGCGTCAAAAGCAGATATAGATAAATGTCAACGGATACGGTAAGGGTCGGATGAAAGTATTTTCATACTCGTATCCGTTACAAATTATTTTTATTCGTACTCTATCTTTACCCATTACGAATTATTTTATTCGCACTCTACTTTTATCTATTATGGTTGTCAGATAACAAAACGGTAACGGATAAATAACGGGTAATGCTATTATAATAAAAAATTATTATTATTTACTAAATATTATATTAAAACACATTTATTTCAAAAATATTATATACATGTTTTAAGGTCTAAACTTTATTAGAATTTGCTGAAATTTATTTATGTGTTTTAATGGTTAATTAAGTGTAACACAACTATCAAGAATAGTTAGAGAATTAATATTCATTGATCATTAATATATGTAATATATATTTTTTTATAATTACCCGATCGGGTAACGGGTACGGAATAAGTTTTATCCGTACCCTTACCTATTTAAATAATGAAAAAAAATCTTTACCTGTACTTGTACACAATAAATTTACAAAAAAAAATCTTACCCGTACCCGTCTTATCGAATACAGTACGGGTCGGGTAAACGGATAAAAGGGTGCCATTGACAACCCTAAATTAAATTAGACTAACTTTGGCGGCTTTTTTTTTAAAAAAAAAAAAACTTTGGCTGATATTATTTGAACCGTCCGGTTCAAAGCTGACCGGTTCATCAATCAGACAATTTGGAGTCCGATCATTTGAAACAGATAGATGACAGCTGGACACTTGGCAAAATAGTTTGATACTGTGATGACATCATTTCCGAATGCAGGTGAATCAGAGAATTTCCAACATAGATAAAAACCCAAAAAATTATAAAAAGGGAATTATGAATTTATTATTGAACCAGAAAAGATTTGACTTGTTGGAAGAATTTCCCTTCAGCTCGCAGGCAGAAAAAACACACGATTATGTGGTAGTTTAAAAGGTGTGTATTATGTATAAATTTAATTTTTTATTGAGTTCGCACTTTATTAAAATAATTCATATATGATTCATACTTATTTTGTATAAAGTGTACTGTTAGACGAGTTGAGACGAAGAGAGGGAAGGGGAAAAACATGAAAAAAAAAATTGATTGATTTTAATAGGAAAATAAGATTAATATATATATTATTTTTCAGGTCAAGTAACCTCCTAAAATTTATGTTGTACTATTTTTGAAATTAGAGTATAACGAAAGAAAACAAGACCAATTAATAAGATAATAAAAAAATATGATAACCTTACCTTTTCATTTTATATCTCTTCACTTTATTTTTCTTTATCTCTTATGAATCAAATATGATGTGAAATTTTAATTAACTCAAAAGGACCGATCGAACTTTTTTTTTTTTTTTGCTTTCAAAAGCCCGTAAGCAAAATTACATGTTCTTTGGAGGTTCCCATACAAGTTTGAATAAAACAACAAAATTCTCTACTACATACTGGTAAAACATGCAAACAGGTGCATCTAAAGGAAAATAGCAAAACTACATAATGGGATATGTATATCCTGTGTAGTCCACACCCAGTACTCGTCTCTTTTTTGCCAGTAGGTCCGCCAGTTCATTTTGGCCCTTGGAATATAGTGGCACTTGAAATCATCCATAAATCTGACATGCTTCCATACTTCATTGCACTCAGCGTGAGCCCTCCCTCCGTCATACTTCTTTGCCCCGCTGCTGACTGTGATGTTAGAGCCCCCTCATACCATGGCTCATGAAACACTGTGCAAACCGTGCCATCCCCAATTTTCCAGGTTATGAGTAAAGCAATGATAAGGAATGCGGCTCGATGAGTATTACCGCAAGTCAACTCAGAAGCACTTAATTGGGTACAAAATTATAAACGTGATATAAGCTTCATCATTCTTGTAAAAATAAACTGTGTACTTTTATTTTTCTTTATTAAATGAAATCATTTAGAAAAAAAAAAAAACGTGACCTAGATAAAACTAATTCTACAGATTTTATTAAAAATTTGTAGCACCTTGTAGGTACTTGTACTCCGAATTAAAAAACGATTATCATTAAAACGGCTGCAATTGGATTGCACGTCCGGATCATCAATTAAAGAAATAAGATTTTTTTATTTTTTGTATTCAAAAGCCCTCAGGCTAAGATTTATTTTTTAAATCCTTAGAACAAATCATTAAGACTATTTTTTTTGAAAGCTCAAATTAGGCATGCCCCTTGTGTTTTCATGATATTATTTCTCTTTTTGTTATCAACGCTTGGAAGAGAACAAGCTATATATATTCAGCTGCGCCGTAAACGTGTAGCACGCCATGAACGGTGTGTGAATATTTAGAGGTGGTCGGTGCCGAATCTCAGCATAGTACATAAATCTTGAGAAACTTTCACGCGTGGGATGCTATAGGGATGCAAATTCATGCAGGGTTGAGTTGATCAAGTTTTTACATGTTGTGATGTGTCGTGATTAAAATTATACGGAGTGATCACGGCACGCAAATAGTTACAGCACGATAGTTATGTCATGACTAAACATATTTGTTCACATTTAATTATATTAGTCATATATATATATATATAGTCACATTTAGTTACATTTAATTTTTCGAACTAAAAGTGTGTTAAAAAAAGTAAAATAAAAAAATGTTTACAATGTGAAAATATTGTAAATAATTATAAAATAAAGAAATAATATTGCAAAAATTTATGTATATAAAAATAAATTTATTGTCTGAATTGAATTGTTGTTCGGAATAGATGATGAGATAGGTCCTATATTATCTTTGTCATATGTACGTAGTCACATATGATGCTATGTCATTTTTCAAAAAAGTAATTACAGCATGTGTCACGTAACCGATACATTTATCGTGCCATGTCATGATGAAACTGCCATGTCACGACTAGTTTACAACTCTAGATACCATGTCAAAATCCTTGTAATGTGACAGGTGATATAAAGTTCCTGCAATATATATTTTTTGAATAAATTATTATTTTTAATTCTGCAGAAGTGCGGAAGTTAATGACAATTCCCTTTCGACTTTGGGTGAGTAGATGAGAAAAATTTAGATATATACCCATCATAACTTTATAATTTAAATATTAATCCATCAAATTTTAAATTTAGTTATTTTCTCATTTTAACTCATTCAATTATTTATATTTTCATTTGTTATTTAATCAATTAAAAATACTAATTAATACTGATAAAAAATAAAATGATATGTTAACTTCAAATTTGTGTTGTGTCCCTCTTCTCCTCTTCCCTTACACCTTCCTATCGATTTGATCCCTTAAATTTAAAGTTATTTTTGTTCTTTAATTTCTGGTACTAGTATAAAATAACATTTTCATTGGGTAAGAACAATATATTATTTCATAAGTTTTAATCTTATCACGTAATTGGTTTTAACATCCGAGGAGATGGTGAGCCATACAGTAAAGTTTCTGATAAAGGGAGTGAGTTGTCATATATAAGCTGCATGTGGTCATAATTCATGTAAACTTTTTTTGATGAGATAATTCATGTAAACTCACATACAGCTTGAAGAAGCAGTTGATTCCCTAGCCTATCATAAAGCTTCCGAAACTGAAAAGGGTTTCTGATGGCAAATAGAAAATTTGCTTCTTATGCGATTCCAACTGAGAAGCGGTTTGTCAAGAAGTTTGTTCCGTCATACGAGCATGCTATTCTCGGACTTCAGCAAGCATATATATAGAAACTTATACTAGCAACATTGTGCGAAGAAATGAGAGAATTGGTAATTAGCGAAGAGAAGAAAGGAATAAAAACAATAATATTTTTTTATTTTTGGAACCCAGTCTCATCCTACCAACATGATCCATCTGTCCATCCATTCATAATCTGAACGGTCATGATTGAATTATGGGTTGTATCTTTTCAAAACTCAAATACTATCCATAATTCAATCATGACATGTCCTGCCAACAAGTGGGCAGGAGATTCAGATCCTTTATTTTTATCAATATTAATTAGTATTTTTAATTGATTAAATTAAAAGTTAAAAATATAAATAAAATAAATGAGTTTGAATGAGAAAATAATTAAATTTAAAATTTTGATGAATAAATATTTAAATGATGAAATATGAATCGTATATATATCTAAACTTCTCATTCATAAAAAAAAAAAAAAAAGGTCAATGGGCTTCAGCCTGGGCTGCTGGGCTGAGAACCTAACCCTGTTATTTTCCAATGAAAGATCGACTGGAAAATGGATTCCTCAATAAAACCTTATCATGTTCTATTAATTAAAAGTAAGATATTATAGATTGAAAAATGAAGAATGATACGAAGAAATATGAGTCGTATTTTACAGTGAAAAAATTAAGACAAAGTGACTTGTATAGCATATCGGAAACGAATAGCGAAATAGCGGTGGTTGTGTTTATTTTTATTTTTTTCAATTTTCTACCATTCCGTCGCGTTTCACTGTTGAAAAAAAGAAAAAGAAATAACTGAGCAATAGTGGACTATTTATAACTATGATCGTGAAAATGTACAACTTGAATAAACAGAAAGAATGAACGGAATCTATTTTTTATGTTCATTTTAATCCATAAACTCAAGGCAAGTTTATTTTACAAGGCAATTACTCATCTTGTTGATTTACATCAGTATGAGTTTACATACTATTTTGACAAACTGAATTTGGCTTCCTTTGAATACAGTCAAGAGCATCAATTCCTAGCGGTATCCATCCAAGATCATCTGAAACACGATAATATTTGATTTTGGAATGCGACAGATTTACAGCTTTCCTGCCAAGTTAAGGGACTATGATTTCATAACCTATAGGTCAAGAACACAAGGTATAGATAGATTCATAAAAATGGACTTGGAATCCTGAAATGCTCCTTTAGTAATATAAAAACTATGTATTTACAAACTACAAATTGTTTGCCAGAACTATGAAACTTCTACAACCAAAGTTGTTACAGTTTTTCTTTATGTGATTTTCTTCAACCAAATGCAGTTATACAAAATCTGCAAGAGTTATATTTAGTATGTACAAATCTGTATAAAACTAAAACATCAGTTGAAATAAATTACAGAAATTAGGAAATAAAAAAAGAAAACACTTAAATTTGGTGGAAACACCCTTCAGTCTTATAAAATCTAAGTTGGTTCTATCCCAAGCAGTGGAATCTTCGTGCCCTGTACCATTTCAACTACTTACATCAAGCATTCTATTGCTTTCCTGTAGATTCCTCACATGCTGCAATGCAATTTACAAATAAATAGGAAAAAGAGTTTTTTAGTGTCAAAGATCAATAATACAACAAAATAGAATTAACAAAAAGCATGCATGACAGATGAAACAAAAGTGAAACAGACAGTAGATAAAAGTATGAAGATAAAATAAGAATTTAGTCATACACAGTAAGAATGAATTTTGTGTGGCTTGGGTGATAAAATTTTGATGAGCGACAACTGTAAAGAAAGGGATTAAAGAGAAGAAAATAATTTTGTCATCTGTAAGGAGGAAAGAGTGTCCGCTAACAGCTCATCCAGTGTTTTGTCAGTGCTAAAATTTATTGAAATTTAAGGTTATTGTGGATGAAGTGAAACATGGAGTGGTAGATGTCAAAAAATAAAAAAAAATAAAAAGAGCAAGGAGAGATGGAAGCAATATTGTATTTCCATTCATTCTGCCTTTTTATTTATGGTGTGAGAAAATTTGGGTTTGATTTGTAGAGGAAATTAACAATCAATAATCGTGTAGGCCTTTCTAAGCATCTCTCTTTCAAAATTCTACAGGGGCTTGATGTCTCCCAAGCACCAACAAGAATTCAAAAGAATGTATGTGTTTTAGAATCTGATGTGTTATATGGTGGCTTTTTGGTTGGTCTGAAATTGTAAGTGTTGGAACTTGAGTTCTAAAAACTCAAAATTTCCTCTTCAATAAATTTGCTTAAAATCTCCATTTGTGATATTTGAAATTTATAGGGTTAAATTACATATATATTTCTTTAATTAATGGTGAGTTATTTTTTCTAATGACCACTTATTATTTTGTTAATGAATTTTGCTGTTACACCTCTTCATGGCACCTTTATATGCCATTGTACGTTTTTTTTATTTAATAAATTATCATTAACCAATATTAAATCTCTTGATTGAATCTATATAACTACAAAGATCTCTTTCTGTTTGATATGGGATAATACTCATCCCTTTCTTATTTTGATACTCATCATCTGATATACTCCCACTGAAAGCCCCTTTGAATGTCCATTTCCATTTTACTCCGATTAAATCAATTCCGATCAACTGCTGGATAGTGTGGAGTTATCGTCAGTTGCTTCCATGGCGTGCCTAAGGAGCAACAATCCCGTATTATCTTGGTTGCGGTTCCATCTTGTACGATGAGACGGAATATGCTTAAGGACAGTGCTTCGCACGATCTGGTAACTCTATTTCAATTTGATTTATTTTAATTAATTTATAACTATCCGAAAATTCTGAAACTTTATTCCAACAGTAAGCACCACTAGATAGGCATGGGATTGGCTGGTACTGGTTTGATGACCTTTCTTATTTCTGCTTTCTTGAGTAGGGTTCAAATGCCTCATGTCTTTCATGACTCATTTGTACCTCATAATTTTATCTCTGTTTTCAAAGTATAAACAGTTGATCCGAACCACTCAACAAGATCTCCATATTAAAATGTGCTTGGAGATCAAATTTGTACAAAATCACTGTTTTTCAGGAAATTCTGGACAATCGAAAAACAGTGATTTTGTACCTATCTAAGAAAATAATAAAAAAATTCCAAATAATATAAAATTTGTCTCCAAGCACATTTTAACATGGAGTTCATGTTGAACGCTTGGACTATTTGGACTTCTAGAACGAAGATAAGGAAGTGAGGCATGAGTGAGGCATGAAAGATATGAGGAATTTGAACCCTCTTCTTTCTTTGTGATTTAAATCATATATGTTGTGAACCGCTAAACATTCTCGTTAGTGGGAGTTCATGGAGAAGTCTACTTTCTCAGAAAAGACAACAAATAAAATAAAATAAATTTAAGAATACAATGCACCTTTTAAAAAATCAAGTAATTTGGGGGGGTTTATCATGGGTTCAAGAACCTGCCAAGCATCGGTTGCAAGATCTGGTCGCAATTCTCTCTTAACTTCACAACACTTCATCCCCAAAACTGCAATTCGATTGGCCACCTCAGCCGGCCACTCTCCAGCTGACTTATCCAATATATCTTCCAAAATCCCTTTCACAACCGCCTTCTGAACCTCATTTATTATGCCCAGAGCGGGGCGTCCAGTTAAAAGGCGAAGGAGCACTATCCCAAAGGAGTACACATCAGAACAAGGCTGCAGTTCGCCTGAAGCAAAAAACTCTGGGTCCATGTAGACAAATGACCCCATGGGACCACTACACCGGGACAGGATATTGGTTGCGTTTGCCTCAAGGACATGCCATATACCTGCACCAACCATAGATTAGTATAAATACCACCTTTATACATTGAAATTGACAGGCAAGGCGTTAGCAACCAAGTCCAAAAAAAAAAAAAAAAGCTTGTCAAAAGGTCCCATGAGATTGGACATCAGAAGCCTCACTACCATACCATGCTAACCAACAAATTTCAAATTCCCCAGAGGAGGATTTACTATTTGTACTGTTCTTGGCAGTCATCTTGTTGCACTAACAGACAATAAACTTATATTAGTTGCATGCAATACCATAATCACCAAGCCGGCTAACAAAATTGGAGTCGAGAAGGATATTAGATGGCTTGAGGTCACCATGAATCACTGGATTCTGCTTGTTATTGGAGGAGTGGAGGAAGATTAATGCAGAGCATATCTCTGCGGCAATCCGAGCACGGGCCCTCCATGTAAGAGGACGTGCCTTATCCTTGCATGACAAGCGGTCTTCTAAACTTCCATTCTCAAGGAACTCGTACACCACTGCCCAAGCTTCAGGGCATGCTCCAATTATGCTTGAAATGTTTAGGTGCTTCAATTTGCTTAGAGCATCCATCTGAAAATAAGACATGCAATTGTATTTTCATGTAAGTTTACTAGTATGAAACAGAATAATGTAATAATTATAACCCGATACTTAAGCTTATGTGCAAATTAACAAATTCTTATGCTCAGAAGTAGAACTCAATTAGTTTCCTTTTAGGTGAACACCAGGACTGAATGTCCAAAATTCTTTAACTTCTCCTTCTCACTCAATTCAATTGCTTTTTATAAGATCATTCAAATTTGAGACTGAATGTCCAAAGCTGTTTGGCTTTAACTTCAAATATATGGTTAAGAAGAAGAAGAAAAAGGCATGTTAGAAGGATGGGCAAAGTTGTCTACATTTAACATTAAGAAAGCACATAATAGGTAGTAAATTAACATTGAAAAATCAGAATACCTCCTGGTAAAATTCATCTTTCCCGCGCATGCCTTGGGGATTCAGCAACTTTATAGCCACAGTCATTCCATGAAGTGACCCCTTAAACATGCTCCCATACCCTCCTTCCCCAATCTTGAACGAATTATCAAAACCATTTGTAGCATCCTGCAACTCCTCATAAGAGAACTCACAGAACTTATCCCTCCCACCCGCTGCAAGCTCCAGCTCCCAGACCCGTTCTCTCAGCAGATTCACCTCCTTCACAGCACATGCTCTCTCCTGTTGCAGCTCCTCAACCTCTTTCTCTAGTGAGAATACAAGGCAGTGGGCTTCAGAGAGCTTAGTTTGGAGATCGTTAGCCATGTGTTTGGAATTTGAAAGCGCGTCTTCCAAAGCATCTCTCTGTCCTTCAACTCGGCGAAGCTCCTATAAGATGCCGGTGCTGTCTCTTTGTCTTTTCATGTCATCAAAATCAGTTGTCTTGAGACCATCTTCCTTTTGGGTAAGGCACGTCATCATCTTTTCCCTGGATCAGTTAGGGGCAGAGAGTGACTTTAAGTTTCTGTTTCTTTAATATGTCAAAAGTAGAGAGGCTACAGAAATCATTTGCTTTTAAATTTCACGTGCTTAACAATACTAAAATAGTTATTATTTTGCTTGTTTTATTCTGCTGCAAGGTCTTTGCTTATCTTACATGCGGCGTACAGTGAACAATTGATGGGTCCTGGCTAAGGTTGGTGGTTAAAATAGACGGCTAGTATGTTCTTCAGAAAACTAAATGTGCTACTTTTTAAGTATATAGCTACTTGCAAAAAATCCCTCTGTTAACTATATATCTGAATTTCCCACAAAACTCCTAGTTTTGAGAATGCTCTACTAGGCTCACAATTTCTAGCTAATTTATCACCATAGGAGATCCCTTTTTTGGGGGAAATTTCATGTATACCCCTCAAAAATCTCAAAATTACGTATTTCCCCCTCTAAAATTCATAATATCATATTTACCCTTCTAAATTTCAAAAACTCACAACTTTACCCAATTTATTGACTTTTTATTAAAACTCATTTTAAGTTTATAAAGTATCCATTTTACCCTTTAAAAAAAATAAAAAATATGTAATATGTTTAAGAGAATTGTTTACTTCTAATTGGTCGGTTTTGAGAGCAAACGGTTCATTTTCTTACTTGTGACACACATAAGCATATGCCTAAATGCCACTATGCGTGCATCATAAGTAGAGAAATGAACTATTTGTCCTCAGGAATCGATAAGTTAGAAGACAGAACATTTTTCTTACACAGACTACATATTTTTATTTTCTAATAAAGGGTAAAATGGGTACTTTGTAAATTTAAAATGAGTTTTAATAGCAGAGTCAATAAATTGGGTAAATTTGTGAGTTTTTGAAATTTAGAAGGGTAAATATGTATTATGAAGTTTAGATGGGTAATACATGATTTCAAGGTTTTTAAGGAGTATAGACGAAATTGCCCCCTTTTTAGCTCTCTCAATACATATGAACGAACAAAAAACCACCTAAACCCAAGTCGGTTAAGATTTTGAAGCAACTAGTTGCTAAAACCAGTGAAAAGTTTTGTATATTAATAGGTTGTGAGCAACCTGATTGATTTTATAGCCTTCTCTGTAATAGTTCCTGCCTTGGTCACCAGTGCCAGGCCCTGATTTTCTGCCAGACACCTGATAAGGCTCCTCACCACTAAAATTTCTATTCTGTGGTTTTCCATCCCATATGTCCACTACAAGACTGCTTGAACTTGAAAGCCTACTGAGATCAGTATATGGTGATGTGGCTCCTGACATGACTGTCTCATCAAGATGGTCAGATCTTGACCCTCGGTACCGATCATCCATAGGACTAGAGAGAGGAGAGACTGATTGAACTGAACCATGTGAAGGCATTCTATCTGATTGACTCCCTTTGGGGTTTTGGCCAGCAGACTTCTGGGAACCGGTTACTGTAGAGACAGTTACAGGGGGCAAATAAGGTTCCCTATTGAGATTGCAAACAAAATTTTAGATCTCAGGATAATAAGATAAATAAAAGTAAGTGCAGAGAATCTGTTATAACTCTGTAGACACATTTATAAAAGAGGAGCCATCACTTGACAATCTTGAATCTAACATTAACCATTGGATTTAAGAATTAAAAGACAGTCCAGATCTAAAGCTTATAACAGATAAAGCTTAGTGGACAGTCCATGTTTTGGCAGAAAAATTCTGGTACTAGTGACCAATTCTGGTAACTTTGTCAGTGTTATCTCACAACTTGTTTTTTTTTTTCCGTAAGCCTCAATAAAGCTATTAAGGAATAAATACAAAATGGACTACTTGGGCTGGCATCTGTATGAGTGAAATACCTTAAAAGAACAAAAAAAGATTTAGTTGGCATACCTAGTGCAAATTAACTTCCCATTACAAACAAACCAGATTTTGCATGCTGGATCAGCTCGAGCTTGTACAGTCAGAGCTGTCGGTGAAACTGGAGCCTTCATCGTTCTGAGTAGATTTTAATTTTCAAAAAGTCAGATATCTTTAAAACACAATATACTGGATGAAGTCAAGTTTTTTTATCTTTTTTTCTTTTTGGCCCAATAGGGGGCAGGTCAGGGGTTGGCGAGAAAGGTGGGATTCTGTCATTTAGCCAAAAGGATTTCTGACAAACATTTTATGGTTTAAGAAAATAGTATGTACTTTGAATAGGTTTTGTCTGCGCCAGCACCCATAACAAGCTCGGTGATACTGTGCCTGGTCATGACCGAAAGCAACCCTTCAGCAATGTCTTCACTCTCAATTATAAGCTTCTCAGGCTTTATCTGTTACAAAATGAGAAAAAGTTCTACAAATAGAAAAATAGAAAAATGCGGACAAATAATTTTGGGAATGTGATACTCAATATAATACTTATAGGACCTTTACCTGGTGGTAGGGAGCAGAATTTTGATTTCGTTTGTCAAGCATTGTTCTGTTTTTGTTATCTTATTTTACTTCTTTCCTGTTTGATTTAATTTTAAAAGTTACTTTATTAAGAGATGCACCATCTCAAGTAGGATCAAAACCAATATAGCTTTACCTATCACCATAAGATATTTAGTAATTAACTGGTCAAGTTCGATGACAATACAACTAGCATGTCAGCATTATTCCTATTGGACGTTGATAACAATAAACCTTAAAAAAAACAGAGAGAAATAACAATAAACCTTAAATATTCCTACTTGGACGTTGATAACAATAAATCAATATAGCATATTGGCACTACCCCTATTTAAATTTCAGCACTATTGGATGTTGATATCAATAAACCATAAAGAAGGAGAAAGGAAATGGACCTTGAAACGAGCAAACATGGATGAGTAGGTACTCATGGTTTTATTCATCTTCTCAGTCTCAACTTTTCGGTACGCTGCCACTTCTTTAGCAGTAACTTGATCAGCTGGTACCCATCCTACCACTACAAAAAAAAAAAAAAAAAGTTAATGGAAAGTTCACAACACAAAAAAAGTTAAGTATAATAACCTAAGTAAAAGTATGGGAATATGGATACACTATCTGGACCTTTTGAATCTGGTTAAATAAAATGATTGCATTAGAGACTCACTTAAACTCAAATCCAGGCAAAATAATATATAAACAAGGCAGACAAAAATTAAAAGACGGAACAATTAATAGGCAAAGTAGTATCTCGGGCACCGAGAGTAGATTCAATAGTTAAAATATTAGTCAAACATACATCTGTCTTTGCCAACGCTACTTTTAGTGGCATTCTGTCAAGTAGCTCATGTGCATTATACTACCGTAGTAACTTTCCATGTACAATAAATTAAAAAACAGAGAGAATTTACTCTGTATCAAAGATCAGATAGTAAGTTAGTTGATCGAACCTCCATACACAGTCATGGGGATAGCCTTAGAAGGTTGGTGGATGTGTACAATTGTGATCTGCTTGCTTCTGGGTACATTTTGCACTACCCACGCAAAATTGGCTTTCCAGTCTCTCGCTTCCTTTCCCATCGCCACGTAAACCATGTCGTCGGCTGAGTTGAAGCTGTCGGGGGCAACTAGGTCGCTGAGGTTAGAGACCATGCTTCCAGAAGATGACCTTGATGAGATGCTGCTGCCATTGCTGTCGCTCTTAAAGGTGTAAACTTGTGGTCGTTGTTGCGTATATGAACCGCGCAGGAAATTCATCACAGTTTACGAGTGTGTGTGTGAGGGAGAGAGAGGAATAATACTTGGAGCCTCTGTCAAGGTTTTGAGAGAGAGAGAGAGAGAGATGGAAGGACGGAAATGCAGGGAAGCGTCTATCGCCGGTTAATAAAACGGTCGGAGAGGCGGGCCATGGTTGAGACTTTGGATCCTTTGTTGCTGTGATTTAGTAGCAAGCTGTGCAAGAGATTTAGTAGACAGCTGTGCAAGCTGTAATTTAGTAGCACGCTGTCCCACCGAAATTTTTATTAATAGCAAAAAAAATAAAAAAATATCGAGAATGAGGAAGGATTTCGCGAAAATTCGACAAATAGGAAAAACTTCATAGTCCATAACGTCCCTGGACGTTATGGACTATCACGGCCAGCTTAGTCAAAAGATTATCCCTTACCTAAACAACGAAAAAACGAAAAAACCACAAGGTTCCTCTTCAATAGCTTGATAGACTAATAAGGGAGATTCTTCCCTGAACGTCTTTGTCCATCATGGCCAGAGAGGTAGAAAAAAAATAATAAAACTCTGGACTTCATATTCCATCACGGCCAGAGAGCTAAAAAAACAAAGCCTGGATGTTTTTGTCCATCACGGCTGGTCTGAGAAGTATCATTTAGCTTTCATTTTCTAATAGTAAAGTAACACTTAAAACTTCATCTATTGTTAGCTGATCTAATTGAAATTGTACATCACTATTAAGCAAAGGTGCACATCTCGTACTGGACTGATGCCTAACAAGTATTGCTCTGATACCTATAGCCTTTCTCATGTTATGCAAAATTTATTAACCATTCTTTCATTTATGTTTTGTAGGAAATGTATTGATGAATTGGACATAGCCTCGCCTAGCCGTGATGGACAAAAATATCCATTTTTTTTTTTTTTAGCTCTCTGGCCATGATGGACTATGCAGTCCAGAGTTTTATTATTTTTTTTTCTACCTCTCTGGCCGTGATGGACAAAGACGTTCAGGGATTATGTTTTTTCGTTGTTTAGGTAAGGAATAATCTTTTAGCTAAGCTGACCGTGATGGTCCATAACGTCCCCTGGACGTTATGGACCCTAGACGCTATGGACTATGAAGTTTTTCCTATATGTCGAATTTTCACAAAATCGTTCCTCATTACCAATATTTTTTTAATTATATTCCTATTAATAAAAATTTCGGCGTTGTCCCATATATAGGTATTATAATTACTATTAAATAAACATATAACCATCATTGCTTGTATGCATAGCAATAATACCTATGCAGATGCGGAGTTACATTTATTGAATGAGATTAATTTGACTCCATTATTTTTTTTAAGGGTAAATTTCGCTAGAGGTCACTAAACTTTGTCATTTGTCATGAATTGGCCACTCAAGTTTGATTTGTCCATTTTTAGTCACTCAACTTTGTCATTTATCTCAATCAAGTCATTCTATATTTTTCCGTCCAAAATCTTAACGAAATATTCCCATTTTATCCAAAATATTAACGAAATATACACATTCCGTCCAAAATACTAAAAAAATGAGCATATTCCGTCCAAAATACTAACAGAATGAGCATATTCCGTTAGCATTTTGGACGGAAAAGTATAGAGTGACTTGATTGGGACAAATGACAAAGTTGAGTGACTAAAAAGGAACAAATCAAACTTTAGTGACCAATTCGTGACAAATGACAAAGTTTAGTGACCTCCAGCGAAATTTACTCTTTTTTAAAAATTATATTTATGCATAATTTTTTATATAATTTAGAATAAAATGTTATGGGCGGTGTAAATTGACTATATTCATAGCATATAAAATTTATATGATTGACTTTCATTCATGTTTGCCTTCTGTAGCTTAAAAGTCTGACTATGCTCCGTAATGATGAGTTGATCATCATAATATTTTTGAGTTAATTACATAAATAATCATTATTATATCATTAATTCTCCATTTTGTTCAAAATTCTCAAAAGTACCATTTATATTGTTAAATTTCTACAAAGTTTGTCTCAACTATTATTCAATAAAGAACTATTACCATTTATATCATGCATAATGCCGATTGGTCAATATTATTACCTTGTATTAGGGAACGCTAAGAAAATTTTGCATGAAATAAATACATGCGTCCCCTAACCAACTTTCCTCTGCCACAGAAGATCTGAAGCCTCTATTTTGTCAGGTTTGTGTCTCCTCAATCCGGACGACGACCAAAGTAATTTGTTCGTAATTCAAGTCCATGATGTCAGTCCTGATTAATAAAAGAGAGGCGTTGACTGAGGAAGCCAATCATTTCAACCCGTTTATTTATTTTTCAATTTTTTTATCTAATCTAATAATAATAAAAGATGAACGAAAAGTATTCCAGACTTCCAGTATAGTTATTATGTTAGGAAAATATTCAGGTGTTATATTTGTATTATTCGTTATTATTAAACCGTTTAATGATACTTTTTAAATAAACTAATGATAAAACTATTAAATTAAAATAAAATACTAATAAATTGAACTGTAAAATGCATATACTATTTGGTTTATTTAAAACCGATTTAAATTACCGTTCTTATTGAATTTGTCAATTTTAATCCTTTTATTATTAATGTTTTTGATTCACCGATTTGTCTAGTTATATGGATTTAATTTTAAAGATGATAACAATAATATTACCATGTGTTAATTATATAAAGAGCGTAGCCAAACCAACAGACATTAATTATAGGCGCCGCACGTTGTACGAGTTCTACAATTGCGGATAGTTAAAGCACTACTCCGCAAAGCACATTGAATCTGGACTTGGAATTCACAAAATTGACAGGCTGTGAGGGTTTACAGAAATAAATATTGAATCAATTGGCCGAAAATAGTGTAGATGTGGTCGAAATTATACACAACATGATACGTGAAGCGCAGTAAGGAGCTGTGATATTTAATTAATTTGAAATCATCCACAAGGGAATTTGTTTTGGTGCAGGCCACCATACGATGGAATTAAATGTTTGATTATTGTGGTACCTGCATAATTTAAATAGACTGAAGATGACATCTGATATATATATTTTTTTTGTTGACAAAAACAAGAATAAAAGTTAACTTACGACGTGTTGGGGGGAGGTAGAATTGCATAAAACGAGATTTTAAGGGTATAAGATTTCATAATATAATTTATGGGATTTCATTGGTACGAGAACAATAGACAAGTTTGAAAACGAATCGTTCAATTAGGGCTATTAATGGATCGAGTTTGAACGAGTTGGGTATGCTTGTGTTTGGTTCATTAAATTAATAAACGAGTCAACTCGAGTTAAGAAGATAATACTGAGTTGACAATTGCGCTCGTGCTCAACTCGTTAACAGCTCGAATTAACTCGTAATTAACTCGTTAAGTCTTAAGATCAATTGATATGTTTGATAATTTTAAACAATTTGAATTTTTTAAAGCCGAAAGTCCTAAATAATACATAATAGAAAGTAAATTTAACCAAAAAAAAATACTAAATCTTTGAATTTAATATAATTTAGAGAAATTTAGATATATGCCCATTATAACTTCATCAATTAGATATTTTTCCATAAAAACTTTAAAATTAATTATTTCTCCATCTAAATTCGCTTATATTATAAGTATACCTATTTGTTGATTAATCCATTAAAAACACTGATTAGTATTAATAAAAATAAATAAAATTACAATTTTGCCCTCCTTGTCATCTCCTCCAAGGCTTCAACTCAAGAATAAAGATATGTTTCTTCCCTCTAGTTAATTGTATATTTGTTCTTCAGTTTTCAGGTCAAACATCGGTTTTGTGGTCTTCTTCCACCTTCTTCATTTCTCCCAACAAGTTCTCATTCCCAGATAGAACTTTCATTATTTCCTGGGTTTAGTGATTTCGTTTTTTTTTTTTTGTAACTGGATTTCTTGTAAAGAGAAACTTTACTTCTCCATGTCCATCTTCACCTCCTCTTCACACTTTTTCTACTCTGTTTCACCTTCTCCAGTTCCACCTTTATATAAAATCAAGAATAGAGGAGAGAGGTGGGATGAATGGGGAACGAAAAAATCATTCTTTGAAACAGAGGATCACGTAGTTTAAGGAAGCTCTTTGAGTGTTTAATAAAGTTGAAGCTGAAACGTTACCCAGGTGATCCAATTCAATTCATCGATTATGTAATGGTTGTTAATGCAAACTTTAATGATTGACTACCTGGGTGTCGCCCCCATTTCTGTATACACCTTCTATAAAATCAAGAATAGAGGATAAAGGTGGGATGAAATGGGAACTAAAAATCATTCTCTGAGAAAAGGTGAAACAGAGATAGAAAGAGTGTGAAGAGCAGGTGAAGATGGACATGGCCGGAGAAGTCAAAGTTTCTATTTACAAGAAGTCCAGTCACAGTGTACACCAAGAAGGAGAAATCCCTACTTTTAATCGCAAACTTCATCATATGGAGGGAACGGTGTGCAAGAGTTTTCAGAGAAACAGAATGCACGGTGCAGCAATTAATGGAACAAATCGACTCACAGTGGTGGTACAGCTCGCGACCTAGGCGGGGTGAAGGGAGCAACAACGGTGCCAACTAGATAGCTTCACAAGAAACTTCACTGCCGACACTGCAGTTGAAGTTTCCACAACAGTCTTTTCATCTTAATTTTCATTTTTACATATTCTGGCTGCTTCACTGAAGCACCGATTTACTACTTATTACATATGACGCATAATTGGTTTGTAACATAACTTATGTAACGGATCAATTATCAATAAAATAGAGGCTTGACCTCTGTTTTCTGTCAAAAAAAAGAAGTCCAGTCACAGAAAACAAAAACAAAAATCACTAAACTTTCGAAAGAATGAAAGCTTTAATTGAGGAGAATGAGAAACTGTTGGGAGAAATGAAGAGGACGAAAGAAGAGCACATAATCGCTATTTGAACGTGAAAACTGAAGAACAAATATAATCAATTAGAGAGAAGAAGTATATTTTTATTTCCTGAGTTGGAGGAGATGAAAAGGAGGGCAGAATTGTAATTTAAATATTTTTATTAATGCTAATCAATGTTTTTAATGGATTTATTAACAAATGGGTATATTAATAATATAAGTAAATTTAGATGGGACATAACTAATTTTAAAGTTTGATGGGGAAATATCTAATTGATGAAGTTATGATGGATATATATCTAAATTTCTCTATAATTTAATAACCAATTGATGGTTTGGATCCAGTTGGGATTAGATGTGGCATGACTTCATATAACTCAGTTGATAATGAACGAGCTATGAGCAAATTGGGGTATGCTCATACTCGGTTCATTAAGTTAATGAGCGAGTTGATTAGCGAGTGAGTTATGAGCGAGTCATGAGTTTGAGCGATTTTCTCACCCCTTATACGTTCAATGCATGAGAATTATGATTGGAAATATGTTAGATTTAAAATATTTAGCCATTTTAGGATATTATTATTTTAAAACTAACATTAATGACATTATTATATTTTTATACTAAAAATAAAAATAAGCAACAATATATCAAAAACAAATTTCTTTACAAAAAAATCAAGAATTACTTCTCTATCATAGGAGAAAAACATCCAACAAATAAACAAAATGAAATAAAAGGTTCAATCGTCAAATTAAGAAGAAGAAAAAAGAAAAGTAATGATAATATAATATGAGCAATTAAAAGTCTTTGCGTTCTTTTTGTTCATTAATGAGAAAATAAAAATTTACATTTCTTATTCTTTAAAAAGAATGTAAACATTAATTTACACCATTTTCATTATATCATAAAAAATAAATCTTATAAAAAAAGCACCAAAAGTCTACATACTTGAAAGAAACATATCAAATTTACAAAATTGTTTTCATCTGATTGCTTTATCTCATTGGTGGTATTGTAATTGCGTTAGCCTGAATCTTCAACTTAGCTCATTAGTTGTTTGCGTCACACCATGAGAAAAAAAAAATATTAATTTAGACTTGATTTTAGTTTTTGATGAATTTGTACTCATTGGAAAGAAAAGATGGAAAATAAAACCAAACTATTCCAAATAAAAATGATCACCAAACAGATCCAAACAAAATTATCACAGCTTGCTTAGAATCTCATGCAATTTAATTTGTGTTATCGGCTAATCCAAAATTTTTTTAGTTGACACTCCCTAAAAATCAAATTAAATGAATACCACCCCTGGAGTCTGATTTTCAATCCTACCACCCTCGCTAACCCAGTTCGCGCATCAAATTGGCAGGTGCGCGGACTGGGTTGGCACACTCACCTCTTCTCGCCATAAGGCCTATCTGCCGTGCTCAAGCCTCTTACGTGGTGTAGTTCTAATACTATTTGGATATTATTTTGATATTAGTTTGTATGTTATTTAGATATTATTTTGATATTAGTTATTCTGTTGTGTATTTTAGATCTCATATTCCGCAATACATAATACATTAAAACATAATACACAATACATAAAACATAACACAAAACACACAATAATACATATTCTGCAGTCATAATACATTAAAACATAACACATAATACATAAAACATTACTGAAAGCTCTAACCTTAATACAAAACCGAAAGCCCTAACCATAATACATAACCGAAAACTCTTAACCTTAATACATAACTAGAAAGCCCTAACCATTACATTATTGAGTACGGTTCCTAGCATCCCTTCTCCTTCTCGCATTCCTTTCAAGGGTAGCTCTGTTGGTCTGGTGACCCTTTTTCCTTCCTTCCAGTATGTCCATCCACATTGGGACCCGGTTGTGTCTTCTCCGATCCAACTTCACTAACCGGTGCTCTGGCATTAAGATCGGCCCTTCGTGCGCCGGCCAATCACCTTGATTGTCATACACGTGGAATTCTCCACTCCATGTGTCGATAAGCGTTTGAATGTTATAATAGTAATTTACGAAGACATTTGGATCGTAGTTCCTACATTTTTAACACATTTGTAAGTTTCATTATCTAGGATTATTATGAAATTTTAACACACATTCGTACCTTATACGACACACTGACATCACATGAACACATGGTATTCCGGTGAGCTGAGGCTTTTGGCAAGAGCATTCCACCTCATGGTCGTTCTTCACAACGACCTTGTACATACAGTCTTGGGACGTGTACACCCATTTGCCTGCCTCTATGTCAAATGAGATTTTCTCACCATGTGATGTCACCATAAATTCCCTGGATCTATTGAATGCAACCGCGCTCATTTTGCTAGTCTTCTGGATGTGCTTGTTCAGCTTCAAGTGCATACGAGTGGAGAAAAGTTGACCCTCTTCTTGGCATTGCATGGTCTTCTCTCTTCTTTCAACGAACCATGTGACACACTTGTAAAACGTCTCCTCAATAATTGTAGCAACCGGTAACCTACGAGAATTACAATTTACAATTAAAATAAAGATAACCTAAAATATTTTATTAATTGTAAACTATGAAAATTGTGAATAACAAACCTGCGAGAAGTTTTGAAGACATTGTTCAGCGATTCGGAACCATTGCTGGTCATTATGGCCCAACGACTCCCGTCGTCAATAGCTTGATAAACCTTCCATGGCTTAGCTGGTTCTTCCTCGTCATTTTCATTATACTTGCCATATGTATCCAAGTATGTCAACCAATCAGGATTTCGCCTTCCGATTGCATCAAGGCCATCTTGTAATCTTCTTCGTTTTTTCTTTTTAACCATCATCTTGAAGAATTTAGAAGCAACTTTATCATGACTGTGTTTTCTAAAATTCTCAAACACGTGTTGAGAGCAGTACCGGTGGGCACACTCCTCGTTCTCCTCTGACCAACCCAGATCATCTTGTATGAACACTTTTTTTATGCCCTTGTGCCGGTCAGAGACCACACACATGAACCTATTTGGACCAATTACAAACTCCCGCACCCACTTCATAAACCACCTCTAATTTTCAAACTCCTCGCTCTCTACCAATCTAAATGATAGTGGGATTAACTGATTATCCGCATCATATCCGGTGACAATCAACAACTTGCCATTGTATCTACCTGACAAGAAACAAGCATCGATACTGATGACGGGTCTGAGGTGACCTACTGCTTCTATACACGGTCCCCATGCCCATGCCAACCTCATGAAATACCGGTACCCTGCCTTTTCTGAAGGCTTTGAAACAACTTCATACACAGTTCCTGGATTTGCCCTTTTGATTGCCTCCAACAAAGGGACAATAAGCCCGTAAGACCCCTCCCAACTACCAAATGCCCGGGCAATCGCTAACTCTCTACCACGCCACAATTTGTTGTATTTTGGGACGATGCCCTCGTACCTTTCAGCAACCAGGTCACTGATAGCTCTGATACTAATATCAGCATTTTTTTCCAAAGACAGTTTTATGCAGTTGGCGACCATAGAGGACGTCAATTGCGCATGATCTAACCTGGATGCATCTGCGTGGCATGTGTGCTTTACCTCATTCTTCGTGATGGCCCAAGCATTACCAAAGCCTGTGGCCCTCGCAACCAACCCCCACTTGCACTTGTCGCTCTGGCACTTATACCTCATCCTTCTTGTGTCGCTGTGTGTCTGTTTGATCTCGATATTTTTCTTTATGTGCCAGTGGTGGATTTTTTCTTTCATTTGATCATTGTCATTATACGTCATCCCCTCAAAAATTTCTGATCTTTCTCCAACCTAATTTTAAATTCAAAAATTTTTAATTATTAAATTTTCAAAGAAATAAAAAATTCATATAAGTTCAAAAATGAACCCCTGAACCCGCAAAAAAATGTCAGCCTCTTGAAACCCCGAAGTGTCATGAAAAGCTGGAAACGGGTGTCTCTCTCCACGACCTGATATCGGCCACTTTTGCATACTCAGCACGGGACGGGTGTCTTCCTCGTCACTATGATCTGCCCACCGTCATCACTAGCATCCCAATTTTCCTCTGCCTCCTGTTCTTCGGGATCCTCGTCTGTATTGTCAGTATAATAACGTGGTTCTGGGGTTTCAGATCAGTCCCGGCTAGAGCTGGAGGATGGAACCCGAGATCGGCCCCGACTAGGACCAGCCCCCACGGATGGGGACCGACTAGTACCCGCTAAAGTTAGGGCCCGAGTAGGACCCGTCACTGAATGATCAATGCCCCGACTAGGGTTCTGTCTACGGTTCTGTCTAGGGTTCTGTCTGGGGTTGGCAACCACATATAACTCTAGGAACTTGAAAGGTGTTGTCAAATTCAATGTCATTTGGGTATACAACCCCCAACTGTTATCGTCTAGTACAGGGAGCTGTTGGAACCATGTTTGGTTGCCTTGGCCAATATTGATCCTTGCGAAAATTACCAGTTCGTAATAATTCGGGTCAATACCAAGTTCCTGGTACACTTCCCTAGTTATACCTCTGAAATCTAAATCCGGGCCGATATTGAACATTTTCTGGGGTTGGATACTGTAATAAGCACCATTGGGCCCTTGTAATACTTCACCACCAAAATAACAAGCAATTCCAATCATAGTTACCTGAATTAACAAACCTAACATTTAATAAATTTACAAATAATTAAAAAAATAATTAAATAATTTTAAAAATATAAAGGACTAGAGTGAAAAAAACTTACTTTTTGCTCTTTGCGATTTTGCTCTTTGGTTGTCTGCTGCCTTGCGTCTACTGAAATGAGCACAGTTAAATTTGATGGTAATTTAATAGGCAGCGCACCAAGTCCGCCAACCCAGTCCGCGCACCCGCCAATCTGGTGCGCGAACCCAGTTGGCGTGGGTGGTAGGATTGAAAATCAAACCCCAGGGGTGGTATTCATTTAATTTGATTTTTGGGGGTGTCAACTAAAAAAATTTCGGTCGGCTAATTGTCGTTGGATTTTCAAACCATGTACCAATTTAATTTTTGTTAAAAGAAAAGAAAACTCTTAAATCGAAATTGTTGAAGGATTGAACTTTTAAATCACGAAATACATTTTTTTCAACTAGAAGTGTATGAATTGGGATTTAATTCGGTCTCTTCATTATTTCTGAAATATATATCTAATATTATTCTAAAAATTAATTTAAAAGATTTATATTTATTAAAGAAAAAGAACATGTTAGACTAATACATCGTTCTAAAATAGGTCAACCCCATATTATAGGTTGCAATTAAAAAAATTCAACTAAACTACTAGTAGAACAACTTGAGCAAGTTCTAAAATATATACCATAAACTAGCAATGGTTTCCACTAATCCAGTTGCAAATATTTATAAGATTTACGACAATGAGTACAATATTTATAAGCAATGGTTTCCACAACAATTAGTAGTCTTGTAGTGCAGGATAATGACTATAATATTAGAATTATTTTATGATTCTGATATTATAATAATAAATAATTTAATATTATAGGTATCACATAAAATTATTGAAGAGTCATGGATGAACTGGAATTATGAGCAAGAGTTAGCAACCCTCTATTCTTTTTCATATATTTTTCATTGACAGAAATATTGCAAAATGCAAGATATAAAATGAACTGCCAAGCACATAACATTGCCTACTAAAGTAACTATAAAATTCAAAAAATGATTCTTAAAGGTACATAAGAAAATTTACTATCTCGCTTCCTCGGCAAGATTTAACTAAAAAAAAAAGCAAGGAAACATAAAGAAAAGAAAATATGCTATTTTCAATAAATGGATCGACTTTTGCATACGTACCTACCAAAGTTACATTCTCATGATTATACTTCCAAAATAGTTGTCCAAATGTTCGAGATATCCAAAGGCATTTTCTGAGAAAATATATATACTTTAGTATTGCACATATGCAAAAGTTTTCATTTCTTTTCTAAGAAAAGATTTTCAATCTGAGAACTTTACTCCAGCCAGTCCCCATATATTCCATCCACCTTTTTCATTTCTTTCAATTTCTCAGACCCCTTCTTCTGGCGGCTAGGAACCACTATTGGCTTGAAAGCAAAGATGCTTCTAGACCTTGAAGAACCCTCAAAAAGTTCAGTTTTATGGCCTCCTTCAGCCTCTACACCAGCCCCTGCTTTCTTTGAATCTAAATTAAAAATGCAGATTAACAGGTAACTTACTTGACAATGATCTGTTATGTAGTATGCTGATAAAAGAGATTATAATGCCGACATGTAAGCTTACAGACATGCTTTCAGATAAGATAATTCTTATAAGAGTACAGTTTTTTTGCTTTCATAAAGAGGTCATCAATAGATTTGAACCCCTTTTATGATTATGTGAAGATCCTTTTCTTGATTTTATATATTTGGTAAATGGTTGCTTTGTAGTCAAGATTAGTAGCAGAGGAAGCAGAGACACCTATTTTTGACATTCTTTTATCTTAAAAATAAAAATAAAAACTTTCACAAGCTTGACACATTATTTCAAAAATAATTAGAAGTTAAAAAGTTAATGTCGAATGAACGCAACCATCTCTTATTGGGTGACAACCTTTTTCCGAGATACAATTGAACTTGTGTAGGCTTAATAGCCAAATCTATTTTCGATTTGATTTGAGTAATATTGTCTAAATTATCATGTCTGGCTATATTAAAGGATCCCAACAACAGAATAATTTGATAAAACATTGTACTTTGCCATATGGTAAATGTATTAAAAATTAGTGTTTGGTAAGCACTTGAAAGGAGAAAAAAGGGCTAAATTTTAGTATTAGATGTTAGCACTCTCAGCACAACAGGGAAAAAAGAACAATGTCTGTCATATTAAGGTAGAACCATTAAGTTTAATCACAAATGAAAATGTAAATGCAGATTTTACTAAAAATGCCCTTCAAAGAAGTTGAATAAAATTCCCACAGCAAAGTTTTTTCTACAAAGTCCCATTACGACTGATCACCTTAATCTTAAGAAATCTTCCCTCCATTTTCCTTCTCTCATTTCTCAAATTCAATATTCACAACCCCAATTAAAAACCCTAATATTTCATAATTTAATGGGCATAGTTATTCAATTTCATATCTGTAGAATGCAACTTTCTATATTATATTTTGTGAACAAAATGTGAAAGAGTAATGTTATTTCAAGAACATAGTTTAATAATTTAAAATATCAAATTCTTCGAATCTTAATTTTTCAAATTCAATTTTGGTAATTAAATTTAAATCAAAATATTATTATTACTTTATAGCTCCAAAAGTTGTGGAACCAAAATTCAGTATTGTTTCCTTCGACAAAACAAAGCATTATATTAAAAAATTAGTTTTGTAAACTGTAATTGAAAATTTTAATAGTGCAATTATGTAATTTTCAAATATCAAATTTTGAAGTATGAAATTATACAGTTTCTAATTCTGAAGATAATATCAATTTGATCATCTTGATTACTGAAATTTAATTGAGAAGTTTTGAAATGTGAAAATGGAGGAGAGAAAAATTGAAGAATTGACATCATGAGCCCATGGGCCCCCCAATGGCCGTGTTCTAAAAAAATTTAAAGGAAAACATATTATGTTTCAGGTGTTCTGAGAAAAGAACATGTTTTCCCCAGTGAAAATTGACCAGTCGTGTTAACCCAGATATAATCGATAAACACCCAACCTAAGCTAAGATGAATTTCCTACTTTGGAAATTTTCAATACAGTTTTTTTATCTGTGCAGTTTTGATTATGTTTTCTAAGATAAATTTAAATAGGCATATTTTTGTAATACAAGAAACACTCACTATCTACTACTTGTTTTGATTAAGTGTACAAATTGCTTTACTCATGAGTCAACACAAAATATTCTGAATTGAGTGCATTACACTTACGATTTGATAAAAACGAACCTATTGAAACCCAAAACTAACATCAAATCCCCAAAAAAGTTGCAGATTTCTCACAAACGAAGGGAAAGAGCAAAACACGACCCAAGGAAATCATGAATAATCAACCAAACAGTTCATTAATTATATATATGTTTAACATTTTTCAGAGTACGCACCTTCATCATCATGAATAAATCTGCAATAAGCACCATAAGAGCACCTCCCTGTGGTTCTCCAACTGAAGCAGGGGTTTGTCTTGTAAAAACCCGAGCCTTTCTTATCAGCGGCACTTACACAGGACCCCTCCCCATTCTTCCCGACATGCAAGTAGCTACAGTTCGCGCCGTAAGTGCACTTCCCGCTCCTCATATGCATCTTGCAAACCCTAATTCGCGCTTCCCAAGAGCTGCGCAAGTCCTCCATGCCATGAGCAAAGGTGCACTCGTCGCCGTACCCACAGGAACCCTTGTTGGTAAAATTGTTGCACAGTCTCGTCTTGAAGAAAGCTTCGGGGTTGTTAGGGGTTAGGGTTCTGGGAGTAGAGTTTTGAGATGACGGGTCGGATCTTGGGAGATCCGTCTTAATGGATTCGAGTCGAGGAATATCAAGTTTTCTGAGAGCGATGGCATCGTTGCCGCGAGAGAGATTGGAGTGAGTCGACTGTGGTTCGTTCATATTTTTGCTTTCTTTCTCTATATTGTTTCTTTCCTCTACCGATTCTATTGCCCTTTCTCGTTTTCTCTCTTTTTTATTTCTGTTATAACTCTTCGGTCTCTTGTTTCTTCTCCGTCACTTTGTTTCCATTTTCGGTTCTGCCTGTTTCTGTTTTCTCTTTCTGCGCAGGTTCTCTTTCGAGCAGTAGCACTGCGACGGGGCAGTTCTCGCTTTGAAAACTTAAACCCAAAACACCCTCTGGTGTTACCAAAACATGGAGCGATTGGTTCATTTTGTTAGTGGGGTCCATATATCAGGTAATGGTATTGTGTAGGCTTAGAGTTCCGCGCACAAGTAAATATTTAGACATTTCAAGAAAAGGACAGAGAGAAACTGAAATCGGATGTTATGTTGCTTATCCAATATAAAATTATACAACGGACAAGAATTATCTTTATGAAGGTCTTACTTCGGATTTGTCATACACAGTTATTGATACAGAATATCAGATGTCCCTGTGACTCTTGGAGTGCAATAAAGCAGAATTTATTAGTGACATTGTCATGATGAATTCCTACGGAGTGAGATTGACACATGACGTGGCAATAGATGATTCGATTTACTGTAAACCAAGCCAATCAACTAGCAACTTGTAGGCGATCGTGGAGGTTAGACATGTATTGCTGAGCGGAGCCTGTTACAGCCCCTTTTTGTCTCTACCCTGTAAATAAAACGAGGGAATGTATCGTCTATGGAGTGAATTCCTATGGAGTCCGGTTTTAGCGGTTAAGTTTTGGGTTCTCGACTTCTCGTTAACTGTCGCACATTGTCCAATATTGAACATTTATGACCTGTTAAATTCTTCATTAATCTCATGAGAATTAATAAATTTAATTTACATTTGAAAAGTATTGTTCCTCAAAAAAAAAAACATCTAATTTGCATTTCAAATATATTCTTCAAAATTTACAATTTTCAACACGCATGCAGTGCTCATGTCATACAAAAACATAATGTTAGATGCATCGTTCGAAATTTAAATTCGAATTTGTTAACATAAAGATTAAATTATGTCATTTTATTTACGACACAAGAAAAACAAAGCTGGTTGGTTTGGATGCCCTACTTTAAACAAAACATTTATTTGAAAATTTTCTCTACTATTAAGTGAAATTCACATCCTCTCCAGTATCGTAATAGGAAATCTTTTACAATTACTGAATCTGGACCGTTCTTTTTAACTTGGCACGAATCTCAAAGTCCAATATACTTGTCCCTGTGCTAGCCTGAATCTCAAAGCAGCTGAGAGTTAATCTCAAACCGTAAAGTGAAGGGAATCATTTACAGTAATGGAGAGGATACTTGTCCCTATTAAGTGCTGGGTTGGATTTGGATGAGAACGAAAATGAATACCTACCGTTTATCATTTTTGCTTTTATGATCCTTACTAAAAATTCAATAATATAGCATTGGTCTTTCCGTTTAAACGACAGACCAAGTCTATCAGCAAAGTCTTTTCCATCCGCGCGCTCTTGCTCTACTACTCTTTGACTCTGACTGGTAGCTGCGCATTCCACTTCTCCAAATTTCTAGCTTTGATTCCTCACTTTATCCACCTCCCCAATTCATTCAGAACATAATTAACTATGGAGGAGCAGTTCAAAGAGAACCAAGATAGGAATTTAACTGAGACCGAGGTATGTCATGCTAGGATATTTTCTTTGATTGAGGAGGACTTCAAGCGAGATGTTATCTTATCTTGCATCCTTGATGTGATTCGATCAACACGAAAGATGGTATACTGGATCGGGTGCCAGATGCATGACCGATTCAAAGAACTTGAGACGGTTGAATCAAGCTTTGATGATTTGTCAGATAAATTGGTTTCGGAAACAGGTTCAATTTGTAAAATTGTGAGTTTACTCGAATTAAGGTTTAGAGAACATGAGGAGATGAGAATAAAAGAGAAAAGAGAGCTTGAAAGTAGTATTCTCAGTTTAACAGAGGAGAACAGAGATATTAGTGGATTGTTGAAAATTGCTATTATGGAGAAAGAGGCAATGGAGAAGAGATCTAAAGGTATCAATGGAGATAATAGGAGAGCCGCAATTTTGCAAATTGCAGAGAAAGGGTTGCAAAAGGTCGGCTTTGGGTTTGTTATGGGAGTTCTAAGTGGAGATAATGCGCAAGCAGACCCGGTTGCAAGCTCTAATTCAAGCACTAAATCTGATGCAAGTGATGGTGAAGAAGAGGTCGCCAGTCTGGTAATTTTTTGTACTTCGAGTTATTTAGAGTTTGGTACTTTAAACAGAGTTTAACTTAGTAAATTTTCAAATTTTCAAAATACTTCATCTAGGTGGTGACTGTGGAACATATAATGAAGAATCTTCGTACTGAGATCAATGACCTAAGGAGATCGTTAAACGAATCTAGGTACTATCTCTAACTGTACTTAGTTTTTTATAACGAACTTTTAAAATTCTTTTGTTAATATTTTTTTCTAAAGGTCATTGGCGTAAAGGATAGAATCAGGGGCATAAAAAAAACATAGGAAAAAAGTACCGGGAAATAATTTGATTTATTTGACAACCTTTATATATTTCTCAACTCGATGTAAAGTAAAATTTTAAAAAGAGAGAGATGTTTATAGAGAGGAAAATTTATAAACCGATAGGTTTCAACTAGTGATGCATGTTGACTTTATACTAAATTGAGATTTAAAAAAAAGACTTTATAATAAATTAAGTCGAAATTTATAAATTTGACATATAAATGCCTCATTCATGAAGTAGTTTGATTTCGACATTTTGAATTAGTTGTTTGAAGTCATTAGGTTTTGGAGTTAAGCTCGCTAAAAAGCTTGGTGAACTTAAGAGCACCCTGTTTCTACTCTAAATACTCACATCTATTATGCATCATAATGGATGAATATGCATCAAATCTTATTATTATTTATTAATATTCATCACATAAATCATGTCTATAATATTAGATTTCAATTTAAAATAAATTATGTGTTAAGATTGACAAGTTATTCATTAATTGCTATATATACTAGAGAAGATTATGAACTTATGATTAATTTATGAGTGAGTCTATGGTACTATGCATGACATGATTTGGTCCGTAATACGGATCAATATTTTCCTTTTCAAAATCCTAACGGTCGATCCGAACCGTTCAACATGATTTTCATATGAATATGTACTTGCAAACCGAATTTTATATTTTTTAGAATTCTTTTACTATTTTTTAAGATAGATAGAAAATCACTGTTTTTGGATGGTCCAGATCAAGTGATTTTCTACCTATCTTAAACAATAGTAAAAAAATTCTAAAAAATATAAAATTCAGTAAACAAGTACATATTCATATGGGGATCATGTTGAACGGTTCGAATCGACTGTTAGAATTTTGAAAACGAAAATACTGATCCGTATTACGGACCAACCCGTGATATGCATAGTACCATAGACTCACTCTTAATTTATTGTCATCTTTTATGTAATTAAATAAAAAGATTATTTCTTTGATTTGACAAGTAAAACTGATTTTGATCAGGTTGAATTGTGAACAATTGCAAGCACTTGCTAATGATCAAGCTGTGAAACTAAAGGAGAATGAGCAGTACATAAAAGATCTGGAAGAAAGAGAAATCCTACTATCAAACAGTGTACATATTCTACCTTTCCTTGAAATAGTCAAAGGAATTTGGATTAACATCTTTTACCATGATCTTTAAAGGTAGAAGAGCTTACTGGGGAGATCACAGTAGCAGGAGAGGAGATTGCAAGGTGGAGAGAAGCATGTGAGTTAGAGGTGGAAGCTGGAAAAGCCGCAATTAAAGAACGCGGAAAAGAGGTAATCTTCGAAACAAAGATAAAAGAGGTGATTTAATATCATCATCAGTGTTATCTCCACAATCGCAGAGACCTGACTGGAACTGTACTAAACCAGTATTTTACATTATTACCCAACGCCCAACTCAGATAAATTAAGCTCAGTTTAATTTCTTTTTTTTATTGAGGGAAAAAATCTAATTTTTAGCTCAGTTTAATTTCAATAACATTCAGTTGTGCAGTGGAATATTTCCTAATCTGCCTCAATGAACCCTCTTGTCAAGACTCAAGACTCAGTTGATCCTCAATTTGCTCTTTTGTTGACCAATGTTGTGCAAATAATACCCAAAAAAAACTACTAAAATATAGAAAGGTATAATAGCTTAATAGGCAATCAAATTGACAGTCAAATCAGTATGTTGACTGTAATGAGTGGTACAATAGTAGAATAACTCAGTATGCTACAGAAATCATTCTGGCATAAATGAAAACATATTTCAGCTTATATAAGTACAATATACAGATTTTACAACTAAAATACGAGCTCCAGAGAACAAAATCCGCATTGGAAACATCAAACAACAAGCTACAGCTAAAAGAAAGGCTAGCCACCACAGCAATGGCTGCACAAGCAGCAGCTGAGACCTGCCTCAGGCTGGCTGACAGCCGATCAGCTGGTCTGAGAGACCGAATAGAGGAGCTTACGAGAGAACTGGAGAACGATGAAGGAAGTGATTTCAGGGGGGAGAGAAGATACGGGGAATGCAGGAGAATTCGGCATGTGTGTTGGCCGTGGCAGGGTCTCAGATTTTCCCCTGCAGCTAGTAGTGTAGCTAATTGGCGTCCGATTGGGAATAGAAGATCATTACCTGAGATGGAGGCACTATTACGGATCAGGATCTGAATCATGTGGAATTTGTAGTGTAATTTCTGTGAAATATAATTATGTAAGTACACACAAGAGGGAGCGCCGTGTTAGTAAACTTCTGTTCATTTATTACTTTAAACTGAAGGAGGTTTGTTCCCAAGTTCTATCCTATTTTAATTGATGGTACATTCAAAATACTAGAATAACTTGAGCCTAAACTATTGATAGATCATTCCTTCTCCCAAAATAGTGGGAAAACTACAAGTTGTTGCCTCTTCAGCATATTTGTATCTAATTCTTTTTTTTTTTTTGCCTGTTTGAGATTAATAAATATGTATACTTAATATTATCTCTATCTCTCTAATTTTAGCGTAGCTACATTTTTTCACCAAGTGTCGGCTCCTCCAGAAAATCCGTTAATATTTCGATTTTATTTTTATGTAAAACTTTGGTTGTAGTTATCAGTCTTATACAGATCAACAAAATTTTGAGAGAAGTCTGATGGAACTATCATATTTTGTTCAAACAGGCCTAACTTCTTTTATTCAATCAAATTCCTCAACTACAACACATTACTCAATCAAACCCTTTAACATTTTCACAGTCTAATTAACCTCTTTGAACATTTCGAATCAGTTCAATGTGGTCCTCTAGTTAGCTAGGCAATGATAAAATTGGTACTGCAATTGCTGATTTTACAACTAATTTAAGGCCTGTAGAGTTAATTACGTCTTAACTAATAATTGTATGACTACTAATTAAAATAAATTAACAAATAAAAGCATGTAATTGGGATTTTGCTAATATGCTATGCGTAGCATAGAGCCCCTCCGTGCTACGGCTCACTTTTTGAGTTTTCAAAATCCTAACGGTCGATCCGAACCGTTCAACATGATCTCCATATGAATATGTACTTGCAAACCAAATTTTACATTTTTTAGAATTTTTTTACTATTTATTAAGCCACTTTGAAAATCGCTGATCCAATGGTCCAGAAAAGTTTACTGTTGTGTACAAATTAGTGTTTTTTCAAAGTGGCTTAATAAATAGTAAAAAAATTTTAAAAAATGTAAAATTTGGTTTGCAAGTACATATTCATATGGAGATCATGTTGAATGGTTCGGATCGACCGTTAGAACTTTGAAAATTCAAAAAGTGAACCGTAGCACGGAGGGGCTCTATGCTACGCGTAGCACCGTAGCACTGTCCATGTAATTGAATCAGCACTAGTACATTCGACTCATTGAACAAAGAGAAGTTCATAGTTTTGACTCTTGATTGAACCATGTGCAATAATTAAAAAGCTTGATTGAACCAAATATAATATATCATGGATTAAATCAAATTTTCCTCATGAAATTTAACTTGCCGTCATGTAGTATTTTTGAAAAAACAACATTATTAGCTTATTATGAAAAAGGCTCTGGTGCCATAATATTTGTGTCACAAGTTGCATTATTTATAAAATAATAATTTATAAAATCAACTGATCAAGTTAGTTATCTTCACTATTAGGAATCATATTGTGCAAACAAGCTTGGAAATATGAAACTTTATGGGGAACATTTCTCATAAAGACGAACAAGATCAGCTATGGATTTTTCATTTGATTTTTTTATTTTAAAATATTAGTGAAAAAAGGAAATTATGTTAACTAACGACACCAAAAAAATTCTTTATAGAAAGTATTTCAGAACAATGAGTGAGGCTATGGTACAGTGCAATGCGCAGATCGGTCTGTGCTTTGAATTCATATCTCCATTTTCAAAATTCAAATAATCAAATCCAAACTGTTCAACATTATCATCATACGAAAATATATTTGGAGATCAAATTTTATATTTTTTGAAACTTTTTTACTATTGTTTTAGGCAATTAGAAAATCAACCGGCTCCTCAATTGTTGAGTTTATAATGAACATTGTAGAAACATACAAATCAACCGGCTAGCATCCACCAGTTTACAAACTGATATAAACAGATCAAAATCAAGTTTTTGTTCGAAATTGTATGTTACTTCTACATACTTTATCTAAAAATAGCTTATTAGCTTTAGCAAACCAACCAAATCTAATTGACCAAAAATTCTCTATTCTGCGAAGCATCAACCTCTCCATTTTAATTTTCAAAACCCTCCGTCAGTTCGAACCAGTTCATTTGTATGGAATTCACATCCCCTCAGGTTACCGGACTGAGTACAATTGAATTGGATGGCCCAAAATTATTCTTTTTAACTTGGCACGAATCTCAAAGCACAAATAATACTGCCCCTGTGCTATCCGAACAAGCATCGGCTGAGAGTAAATCTGGACCGTCCATTTCAATTGTGTTGAGTCAGGTACCTGGGAAGATACGGATCCGTTTGTATGCATGTTGAAAATGAAGCATTAGAAGCATGCAGTGTGCTACTAATATATATGGATTATCCCGTTTGGCAACCCACTCGGCCACTCCTTACGGGGCATCTCCGTTTGAGTAATAAATGAAGAAACATCTCGCTTTAAATTTTGAATGAAAATAGCTAGTCATTCCAATCTTTAACAAAAGACTAACGTCTCTATATTTGACTGTCATTCTTAGCTTTATCCTCCATCATTGCTTATAAACAAAAAGCAAGGACGTTTCTAACTAACAAATCTGATCCAATTTGCCCCTTCAATTTGAAACAAAAGCACCTACCACAACCCAATATGTTAATTTCTCTCTAATATATATATGTACCTGCCCTGTAGAGAATGACCAAACAAAACCAGTACTTCCACTTTAAAGTTTCCATCTTCAACCCTTTCTGAGAACTAATGGAGCAGCGCCAACTCCAAGTCTGGGTCTTCATCCTCTTTACTCTTTTTCTTACCAACAAGGCTGTTGCAGCTGCCGACAATGCTCAAAACTCTTACTCAAGAAACGAGTCTTTGACGTCTACTGTTCCTGTACCAGACTCACCCTCTGATGATTTCCAGGATATGCTTGACTATCTAAATCAAACAATGCCTAAAGACGGTTGTTATAATCCCAAGGACTGTGATAATTACAGTAAATATAAAGGTTCTCCACCCAAAAGCCAGCCTGTCAGTGAGCAGTCCTCTGTTGTTTCCAATGATTCTTTGAATAAGACTTCCGATGTATATTCTGGTAACGAGGCACCACGTGGTGGATCCTATATTAGAGCCGGCTCCGCAATTGCTTCTGCCATTTTTCTGGGTCACTTCTTTCTCTAATTAATGTGCGCATGTTGGGCTTTGTCTATTCTATTTCCATGTATTGCTTAAACGCGAGGTTCGTGTGGGAAAGTGCGAAAGAATTCTGCAAAATTTTCCTAGTTGTGTAAAATTATCAACATATAGATAGATTTTCTCATGATGTGCCATTTGTGGATGTACTCGGTACATACGGGAGATTGGGGAAACATTTGTGTAAAATTCACATTATTATTTTCTTGTCACTATGATTTTTCTTTGGTTTTTTGTGAGAATCTGACATTTTTTTTATGTTACCTCTATTTGTGGAATGATAAGATCGTTTTGCGACACAGCTACCTATCAAAACGGAAATGAAAATGATGCAATCATAAACAGTTGCTCTCATCTGCTCCTCCCCATTTGTACAGAATTCATTGGAGCATCCCTACAATATCAAAACTGTTTATTCACTTTGAATCCTCTGCCAAACAGCACATGCTGCACGGCTTCGGACCATCTGATCGCCGCAAGATTCGTAGGGAATCAATCTCCAAAAATCCACCCGTCCGTGATGAGGACTATTTCAAATGGAACAATTCATATCATTGATAAGAATCTTCAAAAGATGACAACCAAATAGTTTAGGTCGTCTTCCAGTGCTAGAAACCTCTTAAATCCTATATATAATGCAAACTCCAGAAATCATAAATATACTCTCAGAATCAAGACAAAAAAAAAAAGATAGCATCTCATTGATTCCTCATGAATAGGCACAGCAACTTGAATTTACGCATCTACAAATTGTGCTAACAAACTTTTCAACATAAAGATTTCGGAGACTACACTACACTAAAACTTCAAAATTGAAATCACACGTCACTTGCGCCTTTTTACTAGAGCAGCTGTAGGCAGAGGCCTCTTTTTTGAAACAGCATTTGTTCTGCTTTCTGACTCATCAGTGTCATCTTCGATTTCAGTCTCATTTCTCTCAGTTGAATTCATTTTATCTTCATTTTCTGAGTTTTGTTTTCTCTTGGCATTCACCTTGCCAAGCAATTTCTTCTCAACTGGATCAGTTGAAGGTGTTCTCTGTGCATTTGGTGTAATTCTGGCTCCAAGACCCAGCCTTCATTCAAAATGAATAGATTAAGATTAATACAAAAGAATCACCCAACAAGGTCCATGGAAGGATGTAGCAACAGTGCTAGTATATAGCAGAACTAACAGTAACAGAGCTTTACCAATGTTTTGCAATGTTGTGGATCTAAACTTCTGTTTAGCTTTATATTGCTCATCCTACCAGTAACATCACTAAGAAACCAACCACACAAACCCTCCCCCTCTCAATTGAAAACCAAAATATATGGGGAAAAAAAGCAATGGAGATAAATTTTCCAATTTCACTGAGAAGATCAAATTTTCCAGTATCATGGGGGTTTATAATGTTCTCCAATTTTAGGGATATACATAATAATTTGTATTGGTGTCAATTAGTGGTTAACAAATAGTCTAAAAGAAATAATATTAATTGAAAGTACAGCAGAAGGAAATGCAGAATGAAACCTTGCTGGTCGAGCCTCAGTTTCCATATCAGTCATTTTTTCCACAGCAGTTCCTCCACTCATATTTTTCACCCATATTTCAGCCTGAAATATAATTACCAGCGTAAGAACAATAAACTTCAAACATAGCTCATATCCATTAGAAGGATGTGATACTTCCATCTTTTCAGCTTTCTTTTCTGTTGACAGGGTGTTTATGTAGGAACTTGTACTAAATCATTATGTTGAATCAGGTTTCAGGTACAGACTGTTACCAAATCAGTACAGTTCCAGAAAGAACCATTTAAAGCCCATGCCATCCGCAAAACTCCAAGTGGGTAGAAGAAAAAATAAAATTAAAGTTATATAAGAATGTATCATTACTAGTTTTAAGGCTTTGTCGAGTTTCACTACTTTAGGAACAACTTTTTTAGTACTAGATTCTGTCGCCATCGCCAGGAGGACCTGAAATAAAAAAAGGAAATATCTCATGTTTGCATATGTATATTTCTCTAAAAATTGTACAATATGTTCCCCTATGTTTAAATATTTAAAATTTAAGCAAATGAAATGAGCGTTGCCGAACTCAGAGACGGCGCGAGGAGGTGCTAAGCGGGGCCCAGCCTCCGCCCCCCCCCCCCCCCTCCCGATCAGGCGATTTTCCAAACCTGACTGGCGGAATTTTGGGCGGAAGAGACTCACCGTTCTTCGAGTTACGCCGACTCTTCCTTCTTTGCGACCGACCGACTAATGTATTTACCGATTCGCAAAGGTGGATATTATGGTCAGAAGAGAGACTGGGAATAGCGTGAATTATGTTTGCTGAATTAGAGAGGAGAAACAAAGAAGATGGTATGTCGCATGTCGGCCGGTTGGGAGGGGCCGATGAATTCGTATCCCCTGAGGTTTTGGATTCACAGTCCGATCAAAATCCGCACGCCGCACGATATTAAAGGGACCCGTAAATTCTAACCTGGGTCGATCCGGCCGGATTCTGATCGGACGGTTCGGATCCAAACTCAAAAGTTTAAGTTACCTCAGAGGATCCGGACTCAGGAGCCGATGATCGATAATAGATAGGCTCGGCTGCTGAGAGAAGAGAAGAAAACAATTTTGGGCCGAAAGTTTCTGTTGGACTCGCTATTCAGATAATATACAACATGTATTTGGTTTCCTTAGATTTTAATCTAGTGAAGCACGCAGATCTCTTTTTAAATTTTATTGTATAAGATACTTTAGTTAAATTTAATTGATACTAGGTACTTATGATTATTTTTGTATTAGATACTTCTAATTTAATATTTGTTGATATTAGATATTGTTATGAATATAATGTGAATGGTTCATTCATTTTGTAACTCTCAGTATTAATCCTCAATTTATTCTCCACTATCCTACTATTGAAATTCTCCATTTATTATTGGAATTTATTTAGATGACTTTTTATTTACAAATTATAGCCTATAAATAGAGAGTTTGTAATCTTGTATTATGCACATGAAAAATAGATGAATAAAGAATATTTGTCATCTCTTATATTTTGTATCTATCTTGTTTATTATTCTCTCTCTTTATTTTATAACAGATATTAGATTTTTAGAATTACTTGAATTGAATTTTTCCGTTCTCGTGCTCAACTATCCAATCCATATTGGTTCATATTCGGAATCAATATTTTGTTTACAAAGTTCCCGAAAATTTTATATATAGCATTTTCTCAAAAAAATAAACCAAAATACTTCTGTTTTTGGGTTTTCAACTTCTACCCAGGCCGCTCCGGTGTTCTGCGACCTCAAACACTGGGGTCCGCACAATGCCGATGCGGCTCCAGCACAGCGGCCGCTCAATGCTGATGCGGCCCCCCCTTTTTTTTATCAGAAATGTGTTTTATTTGTTTTAGTTTTTGTTTTAAAATTGTTTTATTTGTTTAGGTTTTTGTTTTTAAAATTGTTTTATTTGTTTTGGTTTTTTTTTAAATGTCGTTTATTAGTAAAATATTTTTCGTTTGTAGGATCAAATGTTTGAAATATCGTTTGTGTACGAAGAAATAATGATATAATGAACAACATAAATAAATAACAAAACAACAAATAAAATAAATAACAAAGCAACAAAATAAATAAGTGACAGTATCTAACAAATAAGTCTCAGTATCTGACAAAACATCTAACAAAGTACATACCATCTTCTACTTCTTCTTCTTGAACCCCCGACCTCGCCTGGACAGTGGCGTCTCGGCAGTATCTGATGAGTCTAGAGAGTCGTCGTCCTCCTCCTGGACATCCTTGCCTGAACCGGCTCATCGTGAACCTCCTTAATCTTGGATGTCTGCTAGACTCCAGGACCAAAAATCGTAATCTGTCCCGACTCACCCTGCGTGAATAAAAACGCTTGTCTGGCTATGGGGTCATCATCGAGCGAAGGGTACGATGCCTACTGTGTGGAGGACTGATATGTCCATATTTGATCTATTGTTTCGACCTATTTTCAGACCAGACCTTATGTTTTTGACCACTAAATTGCATAGTTTACATTGAATATCAGTAGAATATGGTACTGCTGCAGTTTGTGGTTGATTTGCAGGAAATAGGCGAAAACAGGCAGAGTTATGACTTCCCTCACGCGAGTCGCGTCCCATCTGACGCGGGTCGCATCGCAGCCCAGACGCGACCTCGGACGCGACCCTCATCGCTCACATCAGTGCTGCCTAACTGAGCCAGGCCCAATTGAGGCCCACGAAGGAAACTATATATACAGAAGGCCTGGCAACAGAAGATCCATCGATTAATCCACGTTTTCATCCAGAAACAGATCAGATCCGATTTTAAAGAGAGGGCTTGGCGCCTGAGGCGATCTGAAGCCGAGAGAAGCCGATCTGGAGCTAAGGAGGAGACGATTTGGAGAAGAAGAACCTTGGAGCTTCGATCCTCTTCACTACTCCTTCTCTCACTATGATTTGCTTCTTCTCTCTTTCTTTTACTTTGATTTTATTCATGTCTGAGTAGACTTGTAGTTTCGAGGGTTTGGATTTGTAGTCTGATACTTTGTTTGATTATGCACATGGATTGATTCTTATTGTTATTTCGTGTTTCTTTGATTCTTGTATTATTTGAGATTGCTTGATCTGAATTGTTTGATTCTTGATTGTCTACTGTTGAATGCCTTTGGCATTTCTTCTTGTATCAAGGCTTGATGTTTCTTGCAAGTTAGGTTAAGTACTTGAGGTAGGTCTGAGAACCGAAAGGTGAGGTCAATAGTAGCCGAGAGGTGAAATTTCCACTCGCTCTTGCTCAGCTTGTGGATACCTTTAGTAAACAGAACTGAGAACTTAGGTTTAGATCAAACAGCTTGATTAAACCTAAGAAGGTGAAATTGCATTTCCAAACCAGGTCTGCTAAGCCAACACACGAAAGTTGAGGTTCAGTGACACTAGGTACGGTCAATCTAGCCTTACACGACTTAAACAATCAGTTTTATACATGTGCAGACTCAGCTCAAGGGGCCATGCGGGTCGCGTCACAAGGGTCGCATACGAGAGTATGCGGGTCGCGTGGCAGGTCCTGAGCAGCAAAGTTGAAGATGAAATCTGAAACCCTTGAAACACCCCTTTATACCATAGTACAAAATACAAATATTTAATTGATTCATTTCTGTTCATACATTGTTCATACATTTTACTTGTTCATTCTTTTATTTCATTTGATTTGTTCATACATCTTAGGAATAGTCAAACACACCCAATATTCGAACTTCTAGTACCTAATTATGAAGAGTTTAGGTTCAGAACTTGATTCGTCCCTGAGGATCGACACCCGATCTAACTACACGACTGGATTGTGCACTTGCAATCTTCGTCAAGAGTTGAATAGGGTTTAAACTCTACAGCTTCAGCTGTAGTGAAGCTTTGTTCGACCACATTTACCAACGAACAAGGACCCAGGAAACTGCGGAAAGGGCTTTGTCTGAACATACCCTGGCTGATAGACAGGCGGCTCTATCTGGGTCGGACTATAATCCTGAGAATACAGTCCATCCCCTCTGTGCCAAAATATGTGGAGATATTGAACTCTAGCGGCTCCTCCTCACCCTACAATAACTTACAAATTAGTTAATTAAGAATTTTTAAAATAAATCACAGTTTTGTATTTTAATTACAATTATACCTCGGTATCCTGAGTAGGCATGGCCTGGTCAGCGGCTCAGTGCAATGCCTCGGTACCTCGGTCGAACGCCTGATCGACGGTTTCAGCATTCTAGACAGCTGCAAACAATGCCTCGTCACTAGCGTACGGGACGTAGATATCAGGCTCGTCGGATATGTCATCGATCACATCACGCCTGCCCAAGCCAGCGCATCTGAGTAGAGAGTCGAGGCGCGACATGTACCCACATTGGCACACCGCGGGTATATTGTACTTGAGGATGGCTTTCCCGAGCCTTTCCAGCCCTCATCGTGGCCATCGTTGCCGCTATGATGCAACTCTTCACCAGATATAAGGCCTGCAAAAAAACATTATATAAATATTGTACAAATGTAAATATTGTTATTTTTTAATTTGAAATTTAAAATTAAACATACCGTGGATGCAAATGGTGCGCCGGCGGGGATAATATCATGGATCCGTCCTCTCTGATCTCTCAGCCTCGGTACCCGCTCATGAGGCTTGTCGGCGATACACCCCTCCAGATATATGGTGTACGCGCCGTGATCCTGGTACCAATCTCTGTAAGATTTGTATGAATTCCAAAAATGTCAGATATTACAATAAAAAAACTATAGTGAAAAAATAAATTATAAAAATAATTCTTACATGGGTGCGAGATCTAAGGGACGGTGCTGCTCAGCTAATGGGGGGTTTGCAGATCTTGTCTGGGCCATATAATCATCACGCACGACTCCCCAGTTCTTGCCCGCAGTGGTGTCCCTAGCATGATAAAGCTGTCACCACACCCCCTTGCTGATCGGTGCCTGAGGCGGAGATTACTGACGCAGCCCGAACTGTCTCATGACCCGACTGGGGTAATGGTGCTCTACAATCTATATATTTAATTATGTTAGCTTGCTTCTATTAAATTAAGTTGCAGTGTCGAGAATTAATTAAATTAAATTACGGTACCTAAAAACATATGAGCGGCACCTCTGCACGCCAGAAACGCTCCTGCTGCCGACATCGCTCAGGCAATACCTCAAGGAAAGTCCGATGTACCCCATCTACCTCGATCTGAATTTACAGATTTGAAACCTTATATCAATCCAAACAACAAAACCTGAAAAAATTTTAAATCAAATTTAAAAAAAATTAGACTTACTGTTGAGTATTTTAGATATAGGATTTCGTACTCTTTTTGCCTTTAAATTTATAAACCTTAGTACTCAATTAATAGGTTAGTTGCAAGCGCACAACCTATCGATCGTAGTATTTAGGTGTCGATCCGCAGGGAGATAGGGAAATACCAATTTTCAATAAAAGAAAACTACTATTAAAACTAAACAATAAAAGTAAAGTGGGGGGTTTTGTGTAATTTCGTTTTTGAGGGAAAATTAAAGTAAATTAAAAGTTCGTAAAAAGCAATAAAAGTAGGGTGAAAAATCAAGTTTGAGAAGTCTAGGGGTATTCGGTCCACAATCCCTTGCTAATTCTATCCACTCGGTTTGTTTAAATTCATGTTTGATTATGACGAGGTTTCTAACCTAAGTTAGCCTTTGGAACAAATATTAATACGAATACTTTGGGTGGACGGATTAATGTGCCTCGAATTCTAGGGCTGTCACTAACCTAGAGGGATATTTAATCACGTGCTTCAAAGTATATATCGATATTTGTTCTAAGGTGTCCTAATTAGGTTTTGACTTCACCGCTAAGTCCTTCACCAAATCTTAACCTTAATTTCTGTTTTTCCAGATTTGAATACAAAAGTACGGTTGCTTATAATTCAAATCCTAAGGTATTTGCAATCACAAATTATACTATCCTATATGATCCTAATCTACTTTTAATCAAGAAGACTTAAGCGGGACGCTACAATTCAAGCACAACAAGTTGCACTATCCTATATGATCCTAATCTACTTTGGGTCTAAAAGATCAAAGCGGGACGACTACAATTCAAGCACAAATCATGGAACATCACAAATAATAAATCACAGAAATTAACATCAAATCAAACAATCATAATAAAAACTAAAATCCGAGTAAGATAAAACTAAACAAGTTCATGCTACATGACCTAAACCCCTAGAGAGAAACTAGCCTCCCATGGAGAAGCAAGTATTCATCATGAATTCAAGTACAAAATAAGTAAAGACAAAGAGAAACTAACTAGAGAAATAGAATACACCCTTCTCTAATTAAAAACCTTAGTCTTCCTTGCGATTGCTGTGAGAATTCGCCTTCTTCCTTCTTGATTCGCTCCTGTGGTTGATGCTCTATCTCGTGAATTTCTCTCTTAGAATGGTGATGATTATGGAGAAGAAATTACTTTCCTTTTATAATGGATCTGGAGCATATGGACGTGGGGAATCACTCTAAATCTGTCCCAACGTGTCCCCCACGTTTCCACCTTCTATTTTCCACCTTTGGATCGTGGTCAGATGCGCCGAAAATAGAAAATCCTCCGAAATGGCAGTTTTTAGGCTGAATGCGGCCCAAGTGCGCCCGCACTGCGGTCGCACGCGCTTCATTTTCTGTTCTGAATTCCACTCCAAGTGCTGAGTGCGTCCGCACTGCCTCCCAGTGCGCCCGCATTACTCTCGGTCTTTTCTGTTCTTCTTAGGCTCAGGAGTGGAAATTTCGCCAAGTAGAAAGTGCGGGTCCCCTGCGGTCGCACTCTGGTCGCATTTTCTTCTAAGTTGCTGGACTTCTTCACCAAAATTCGGCTAAGTAGGAAATGCGTCCGCACCACTATTTAGTGCGTCCGCACTCCTCTCGGACATTTCTTCTGGAGCTTTTCTGGAGCTTGATTTTTCTTCTAAGTGCTTAGTGCGGCCGCACTCTGGGTCAGTGCGTCCGCACTTTGGTCCTTTTTCTTGTTTTCCTGCGAATTCCACACAGACATTTGCAGTAACTTGATTCTAGGGGTATTTAATCCTAAATTATACTAAAATACATGATATTTGGTGCTATTATGCGATGAAAACCTGATCGAACATATATATAAATTAAACCTATCACTTACATATTCTCTGTAGGGCTCCCAGGTCACGTACTCTGGATCATCTCTCAGATGCTCAATCTCCAGTCTCCATAATGTGATGCTGAGTGACGCGTCATGCCCTGACTCGACCCAAATCTTCGGATAGCAATACTTGGCGCCGTATGCAGGGCAGTTGTCTGGCTCAGGCTTGCCCCATTCCGACACATCTGTTTTGTTAGCTAGAACTGGACAACCAACGATCAGATGTGTGTACAACCAATGCTGTAGCAACATGCATGGTCTAATAAAGGTCTTGTTCTTCTTCAGACAAGCATTGTTAAAACCCCTGTAAATGTTAGTATTAACAACTAATTTATTACTTATACTGAAATATAGAACACTGAAAAAATTATAAAATTATAAGAATAAATTTTGTACCTATATAAGCATGCCAGAGTGGCACCACCTCAATTGTATCTGCCCGCAGTGGACAAATCATGCAGAAGCTCAAGGTAACATAGCCGCACCTGATCTCCGTGTGAATCCGGGAACAATCGACAAGTAATCGTCTCCAAAATATATGCGTAGGTATTGATCAACAACCGCCTATTATTTATTTAAATTAGAACATTGTTTAGAAGTAAATTTGATATTATTTAAATTAAATAAGGTACAATTTACATACCTGATATGGACGATCCGAATAGTCCTTGAATTTGGCCCTCAACTTTGCTAAGCTGATGCTGGTAGGTCCATATACCGATGGACCTTAAAAGGCCCAGGCCTGGCCCGATAAAGCACTCCTAGATTTAAAATACACAAAAGGCCGGCCCAAAATAGAATGAAATAAAATAGGCCCCCTCCCCCTGCAGAAACAGGCCACGATCAAGAGAAGCCCGGGATTCGGACCCCCTCCCGGGGCCAGCCCGAGGTCAAGAGAAACCCGGGATTCGGACCCCCTCCCGGGGCCAGCCCGAGGTCAAGAACTGCCCGGGATTCGGACCCCCTCCCGGGGCCAGCCCGAGGTTAAAAGCCTGAGACTCGGACCCCTCACAAGGGCCAGCTCGGAGTCTAATAAAACAAGGCTCAAGGCCTAAGCATGCCGAACAGCCAGAAAAGGCCGACGTATGGCCTCGCTGATCCGGCTTGCGCCAGAATGTGCGGACATGATCGCCTATTATGCGGACGCCTCCAAAACAGTCACGCGGGCCCCCATCATTAATGATGACAAGACCCCGCTACAGTAAAGGCGACCCCTATTTAAGGCAGAGAAATCCCCAGAAAAAGGGACCGCATTCATTACAACCAGAGGAGGTATTAAAAAGGGTTAGAGCGTTAATACCCCTCCGACACCCCGCGTGTCCACCCTCTCGGCCCGATCCGCCCGGACCGGGACGAGCTACACTTTCGGCAGCTAGCCACTGCGCGGCCTGTTTCCCAGGAACAGGACGTTTACACGCCTTACTGGACCGAGTCCAAGTACGGCCCGGCCCCCTTGGGAAGGGACGTATCAACCACCGTGGGGCCCCCAGCCTCAACTGAGCAAGATGACTTCCGCAACCAAACAAACCGATATGGGCAAGATCGCCCCCGAGGAGGAAGCCCGCCGGGCGGAACAATCTAACCGACGAACTGAGAACGTGAAGCCCCCGACCGACCTAACCTCGGGCGTTCCACCCAAAGCGTCCTCGAAGAAAACTCCCCGACATGACCCGACTGTGGGGGCAACGAGCAAAAACCCCCTCGATAAACTGGGTCAGAAGACTTCCAACCCGATCATCCCGCCGAACCCCTCCCTGGGCATGCCGCCCGAAGGGGCACTGGTTAACCCATCCAGGATGAATTTGGAATCCCTCGGAGTCTCCACACCAATTGTAAGGCCGACCGACTCGACTATAGTAACTGCCCAGGCCACCGGGCCGATCGGATCCACCCCTCAAAATACACAAAACCAGATGGTTTATGCCCAATACCATTCTCCGTACGTCCCCCAGTACGTGTACTCACCTCCCTACAACTATCCTCCGTACCAGCAGTACGCTCCCCCCTGCTCACCGTACCCAGCCACCCCCTTAGCACACTACCCTCCGCAGGCCGATCCCAACCTGCCCTACTATCCCCAAACTCCCACCTCAGCTCCCGGGATACGAATGATTCACCCCCCACCGCCCGTAGTGCAATTAATCCGAACCGGGCCTGGATCGAACAACCCGGAGCCCAGTCTGCGCAACACAGAAGGCGATTTCGACAACCCTGACCCCGAACTTGAGACCCTTGCAGGCGAGGGGGAAACGAGGCAGGGTGGTGGATCACGGCGAAGGTTATCCTTTGGGGCTGAGCGGGAAGAAAGCGAAGGCTCATCCGCGGCGGCCAGCTCGAGAAGGAGTGCTGGTCGAGCGAGAACGGAGCGGACTCGAGAAGGCCCCGTCAAACAAGCCGAGGAACGGTCTCGTCACTCGAGGAAAGACGATCAGTCCCACCATTCGAGGAGGGATGATCAGTCTCGTCACTCACGAGAAGAGCGTCGCCAAACACCCCCGAAGAGGCGGCGAAGGCCACTCACCCCGCCAGAAGCAGCAGGAGTGGACATGGTAATGATAAACACGATGATCAAGAAAGGGGTGGAGAGAGAGATGGCTAAGAGGGATAGAAGGAGAGCAGGGACTCGTTCCGGGTCGACGAATATTTTGGAAGGACCATTAGCCCCGGAACTTTACAAGGCCCCCATGGGTGACTTCAAGTACCCTACTGGCCTTCCCTGTTTTCAAGGTAGTGGGGATATCCAGGACCCCCAGAACTTTGTATACGGGTTCTACGAAAGGCTCCGACTACATGGAGCGTCGGACGCTGTCGCGTGTCGCATTTTCACCACCTGCCTGACCGGGGAGGCTTGGGAATGGTACATGAGATTAAGGCAAGGATCGATAAAGACTTTCGATCAACTATCAAGAGCTTTCCTGACCCGCTACGACATGCTCCGGCCCCCACGAGCGACATGTGACTCCCTGTTGAAGCATGTTCAGGGACCCCAAGAAGCAACTCGGACCTTCGTAAACAGGTTCGTGAAGGCCTCTAGGGAGGTCCGCAACTACAGTGAGGACATCGCCCTGGCGGCCATACTGAATGGACTTTGGCAAGGAGGACCGGGCACCCTCCGGTACGACGCCCGAAAAAGAGAATTCAAGAGTTTACCCGAGCTCCTAGCCTTTGCCGAAGGATACATCCGAGCTGAGGAGGATGCTGTCCAATTCGCTAGGCCGCGGTCCAGATCACCAAAACAGCAGCAGCGTGACCGGCAGCCCGGTGGCGGTCCGTCCCGAAGACGGGAGCCGCCAAAAAGAAACATCCTGTCAGCGCCACAAGAAGAACGGCGCGAAGATGGCAGAGAGGGCTATCGACCCCACTATGTGAGATACGCCCCCTTTATCAAGAAAAGGAGCGAAATGTACCATGTCATAAAAGACATGCCCGAAGTTCCAAGGCCGCTGCGCAAGAGTATTTTCGAGAAAAAAGACGAGGCCGTAAAGTGCCTATTTCACCGTTTCAATGGGCACTCTACGGGGGAATGCCTCCAGCTGAAGGATGTATTAGAAAGACTGGCCAGAGAGGGGAAACTAATCGAGTACATCAAGCCAGAATTTTTTCAAAAGTTTACGAAGGAGTACAACGGGGAAATTGAGCGTAAGAAGAAGGCCTCCTACCGAGACGACTATAAGGAACCCGGGTATGCAGGACCGAAACCCGGAGAGGGTAAGGGAAAAGGACCGGGAACATCCGGCAGGCGGCCAAGCGTGGAGATCAATGTTATCAGCGGAGGGCACGAGGTGCCGGTCCCTGAGAAACATAACCGAAGCACCACCAAGCCGTACCCTACCGTGCTGAACGTTGAAAGGCCCCTTGAAAGAAAGAGGCCCCGGATGGACGAGGCCATATGCTTTTCCGAGAAAGACTTCGGCACCGTTGCGTGGCCCCACGACGACCCCGTAGTGCTAAGGCTCAAAATTGAGGAGTTCGGGGTAAAGAGGATCCTTGTAGACACGGGAAGCTCGGCTGACATCTTGTACTTCTCAGCTTTCGAAAAGATGGGGATACAGCTTGAGAAGTCCCAGAAGAAGGTGACGCCGCTAGTTGGATTCACTGGCGATTCCCTCCGACCTAAGGGGGTCGTCCGGCTGAAAGTAGCATTCGGGTCCTCGCCGCGCATCGCTGAAGTCATGGTCGACTTCCTTGTAGTGGATGCCCCTTCCGCATACAACGCGATCATTGGCAGGGGCACCCTGAACAAAATTGGAGCCATAGTGTCCTCCCCCCACCTAAAGATCAAATTCCCTACCAGCCATGGGGTGGGAGAGGAATGCGGGCAACAGCAGGAGGCCCAAGGGTGCTATCAAACCTCCCTCGAAGGACGAGGAGGGGCGGTCCACCAGGTAGATGCGAAAGCAGGAACGAGGTCGGATCCCACTGGCCCGCATTTGCGGTCCAGCAGAGAGTTCTTACCCCCACGCACACCCATGGTCTTGGACCCCGTTGACAGAGGGGAATTAGATGCATTCGCCGAGCCGGTAGATGAAGTCGACCAAGTTGACCTCGGCAATGGCAAGTTTCTGAATGTTGGCAAGGCAGTTCAGGGGAACGCAAGAGAGAAGTTGATTGAGTTCCTCCGAGAAAACCAGGCTGTGTTTGCATGGACCGCCGCAGACATGCCCGGGATCCCAGGATCCATAGCAGAGCACCGACTACACGTCAAGTCGGGGGCAAAACCTGTTGTACAGAGGAGAAGGAACATGGGAGCCGAGAGGCGCTCGGCGGTGAAGGCCGAGGTAGCCAAGCTACTAGAAGCCGGTTTTATCAGAAATGTGACTTGTCCGGAATGGTTGGCGAACCCTGTGCTTGTGAGAAAAACAAACGGAGACTGGAGAATGTGCGTCGACTACACTGACTTGAACAAGGCGTGCCCTATGGACCCTTTCCCCCTGCCAAAGATCGACCAGCTGGTAGATTCTACCTCCGGACACGCGTTCCTGAGCTTCATGGACGCGTTCTCGGGGTACAACCAAATCAGGATGTGCCCAGAAGATGAAGACAAAACGGCTTTCACAACTCACTTTGGGTTGTACTGTTATCGAGTGATGCCTTTTGGGCTGAAGAATGCGGGGGCCACTTTCCAAAGAATGGTGAATAAGGTATTCCACGAGCAGATAGGTCGGAACGTAGAGGCCTACGTAGACGACCTTCTAGTGAAGAGCATGTCCGACCTGGACCACGTGCAGGACCTGCGCGAGACATTCGCGACGCTAAATCAGGCTGATATGAAACTCAATCCAAAGAAGAGCTTCTTCGGTCTCACGGGAGGAAAGTTCCTCGGATTCATGGTGTCCATGAGAGGCATAGAGATACACCCCTCCAAGTCGCAGGCCATCCTAGATATGAAACCCCCCCGAAACCTCAAGGAACTTCAAGCACTTACAGGCCGACTTGCAGCATTGAACCGATTCATCGCCAAATCCGGCGACGTTTGCTTCCCTTTCTTCAAAGCAATGCGCAAATCCGCCAGATTTGAGTGGACCGAGGAATGCGCGACGGCTTTCGACAAGGTCAAAGAATACTTGGCCAGCCCCCCTTGCCTCAGCCGACCCATAAACGGAGACACACTGGTTGTATACCTGGCCACGACCAACCACGCGGTCAGCGCCGCCCTGGTAAGAGAAGAAGGAAGGGAACAAAAACCCGTATATTTCGTGTCACACGTCCTCCGAGATGCCGAGACCCGATACACGCAGATAGAAAAAGCGGCCTATGCTCTCATAATTGCGGCACGAAAACTGAGACCATACTTCCAGTCCCATCCGATCAAGGTATATACAGGCGTACCCTTGAAGAAAGCCTTCGCGAACTTTGACTCATCGGGCCGCGTGTTGGCCTGGGCGCTAGAGTTGACCGAATTCGATGTCACGTTCCATCCTCAAAGTGCCATTAAATCACAAGTGTTCGCGGACTTTATCGCGGAGTACTCGGGAGCGCCGGAAGAGTTGGACGGCAAGTGGACACTTTACGTAGACGGCTCCTCGTCCCACCTAGGAGCAGGAGCAGGAATAGCTCTCACGGGCCCCCAGGGAGAAGCACTCAACTACGCGCTCCACTTCCAGTTCCCTGTAACTAACAACACCGCCGAGTATGAGGCCATGATAGCTGGCCTCAAATTAGCGGCGGGGCTGGGAGCCCGAGAGGTCCATCTACATAGTGACTCAGAGCTCGCGGTCAGGCAAATCAACGAAGAGTGCCGTGTGCACGACGACCGGTTACGACGATACCGTGAGCAGTTCCATTCCTTGAAAGGACAATTCGATAGAGTGGTGATCGAGCATGTATCTAGAAACAAAAATTGTCAGGCAGACGCCCTCTCGAAACTAGGAGCGGCTGGAAACCTTGACAAAGATTGTCCCGTGATAGTCATGGACATACCCGAGTCAAGTATATCGGGTGACGTGAAGGAAGTTCATGTTATTAACGAACCCGGGGTCGCTTGGTACGCCCCCATGTGGACATACCTCACCTCGGGGACGTTGCCTGAGGACCCGCTGGAGTCCAGGAGATTGAAGAGAATAGCCCCTTTATACTCGATACACAACAACCAGTTATACAAAAGGGGATACGCTCGCCCGTGGCTTAAATGCATCGGAGAGAAAGACGCTCAGGCAATGCTGGAGGAAGCCCACCAGGGACTTTGTGGTAGCCATCAAGGAGCGAAAACCTTGGCCAAGAGAGTCCTGCGCGCAGGATATTATTGGCCCACCATGCAGCAAGACGCGGCCAACATGGCGCGAAAATGCGAAAGATGCCAATACCATTGCCGATTATCCAGCGTCCCAGGTTACGATATGATCACAATCTCGGGAGCTTGGCCCTTCGACCTATGGGGGATTGATATCCTAGGCCCTTTCCCCATGGCCGTCCAACAGCAGAAATGGATCATTGTGGCCGTGGAATACTTTACGAAATGGGTCGAGGCCAAGGCATTAGCCCACATTACGGCAGAAGCCGCCAAAAACTTCATCTGGCGCAACATCGTATGCCGCTTCGGCATTCCGCACGCACTCATTTCGGACAACGGCACACAATTCAATGCAGATGTCACCCTGTCCTTCCTCGAAAGATTAGGCATTCGCAGCAACTTCACCTCGGTGAGTCACCCGGCCAGCAATGGCCTGGCCGAAGTCACCAACAGGACCATTCTGGATGGTCTCAGAAAGAAGGTGGCCTCCAACAGGAAAAATTGGCCCGATAAACTAGACGAGATCCTCTGGGCATACAGAACTACTCCCCGCGAGGCCACCCAGCAAACACCGTACTCCTTAGTATATGGCATGGAGGCTGTCACCCCCCTCGAACTCATCGCACCTTCCCTCCGGATGACGGCCTATTCCACAGAAAGCAACTCCGAAGCACGAGCGGTGGACCTCGAGCTAGTGCAAGAACTCCGAGACAAGGCCCGTATCCGGACCACCGAATATCAGCGGAGGGTAAAACGCGCCTTCGATAGACGCGTGTCACCCCGGGCGTTCGAACCAGGTGACTTGGTGCTAAAAAAGGTCGAAGCTGCCGGACAACATGTTGGTAAGCTCCAACCTAATTGGGAAGGCCCCTTCCGGATAATTCGCCCTTGCGGCAAGGGAGCTTACGAGCTCGAAGGTCCCGACGGGCGACTGCTCGCCCGGCCCTGGAACGTTGTCCATCTCCGCAAATTTTATACTTAAAAAAAAAAGGAGGGGGAGAAAGAACAGGTACAACAGCGGACATGCCGTCTGCCCAAATGTAATTACTATCTTTTGTCTCTTTTGGACCAGCATGGGAATGCCCGTGCAAGGTCAAGGGCGCCGGTGCGATATTATAAGCACGGCCCGACATTTCGTACTTTTGCGCCAACACGGAAGTGCCCGTGAGCGGCCAAGGGCGCCGTTGCGATATTATAAGCACGGCCCCGGTGCGCGATGTCCGACTAACAAATTCGAGGCCCGACGACACAAAACTGCCGTCGGAACCACCTCACAAAAACAACTGATTATCACAAGGGCAAACAAGAGCCTACGGGCGATAAATGCCTCTACAAAAAATAAAAAATAATAAATAAAATTATTGCGCTAAGAGGATAACCGAAAAGCCTAATGGGCAACGAACGCCTCCGCAATAAAACAACAACGGCGCTTCTCATAGCAGAAGGATAAAAGCCTATGGGCAACATACGCCTTAACCGACCAAACTGGAAACTACTACAACGACTTCAGAACAAAGGCCCTCGAGTATAAGACAGCCCGAAACAACTTTTCCATAATAGCGAGCGTGCGCTAGTCGTGCAAAGTACGAACGAATACTCTGAAAAGATGACGAGTACACACGAGGCGCCTCGCGAGGAAGATTCGCGCTAATCTCGGGCCAAACAACCTGAAGTACGAAACAGCAAAACAATTCTCCAAGGCAACACAGGAAGAGAGTCACAGAAATGTGCACGAAAGCTCTGCAAAGAGCAACAAGTACACATGACTCTCGAACATGGCAACACAGGAAGAGAGTCACAGAAATGTGAACGAAAGCTCTGCAAAGAGCAACAAGTACACATGACTCTCGAACATGGCAACACAGGAAGAGAGTCACAGAAATGTGAACGAAAGCTCTGCAAAGAGCAACAAGTACACATGACTCTCGAACATGGCAACACAGGAAGAGAGTCACAGAAATGTGAACGAAAGCTCTGCAAAGAGCAACAAGTACACATGACTCTCGAACATGGCAACACAGGAAGAGAGTCACAGAAGTGTGAACGAAAGCTCTGCAAAGAGCAACGAGTACACATGACTCTCGAACATGGCAACACAGGCGCGAGTCACAACAGTGTGAACGAAAAACTCTGCAAAGAGCAACGAATACACGCGACTCGCGAAATCAAAAGGAACAGTTGGGCAAAAAAGCAAAATCCCAAAAGGATAACGAATGCGCATAACCCTGCTTTGGATAAATAATAGCGAAAACCCGTAGCGTAATGAAAAAATCTCTCCGAGGATCCCGAAGCACAACGTAAACGGAAGCCCGACGGGGCAACGAACACGCAAAACCGGACAAAACATTCCGCCATTCCGCAAGGACAACGAACTTGCCTAAGCAGTAGGTACAAACGAAAGTCCGGCGGGATAAGCGTGAATAACCTACTGGCCTCGCGAGACCGAAAGTAGGCATGGCAACATGTCCGAACAAAGTCTCGCAGGAATATATCTATTGGCCTCGCAAGACAAACGAACGGGCATAGCGACATGCCCAAATAATAACCTTGCAAGAACATTCCTACCGGCCTTGCGATGCCGCAGGACGACCAAACAGAGAGTTGCCCAGCAATCTCGCGAACTTGAAGAAATCAAGAGGACAAGCCCTTAGGGGCAATGCGCAATAATACAACACGCAACACCACCGACCTGCAAAGCAGGCATTTCCTCGAGACGAGCCATAGAAAAAAGAGGACCGAGGACCCCACTCGCTTCGGGAAGTCACGGAAGCACGCCTCACAAGGTAAGCAAACTGTCTATTCTTTTATATCTGCGTTACAAACGCGTATAAGAAAAGTTTCCCGCGTACCCCGAACCCGCACGACCGAAAGACTTATGTCACAACAATTATACGTCAAGGTAAGGCGAACACATAAACATAAATATTGTCAGGTCAACTGTTATCTCGGGTGGCTGAGAAACATTCCTCAGCAAACCACCCGAGCAAAAGCATACAACAAATTCTGTTAACACCTCCACACCTCGGAGGGTTCCTCACACAAAATACGCTCCAATACAAATAACAGAAAATCATAATAATAAAAACGAAGAAGGATGTGCTCCGCCCAGCCTCTCTGCCGCGACATACTTACTCATCCTTGTCCTGCGACAAACCAAATAATGTAAGGTGACTACCCACATTACACCTCGTTTTATGACATATGTATAAAAAAAAAAAAGAAGGAAGAAGTTATACCTGGTTCACTTCGAGGTTTTCTGCAGGGTCGTCTCCCGACTCTGGATTGTAATCTACCTTGTCCAGCGAAGCCTCTCCATCGACAGTACCCGAGACGGCCTCTTGGACCGTAGGACCCTCGCTGCCTCCCACATGATCTTGAGGAGACTGCGGTGGTGTATCCTCTCGGTCCAAATGACGAGGCCACGGCGCAATCTTACGCCACGTATGAAAAGGCGTCTTCGGAGTACAGCTCAGTAAGTTCATGCTCGGGAGAACAGGCCCACCCTCGGGGTTGAGCAACTGGCCTCCAGCCTTATCCCACTCATATCCCACCAGACCCTGAGGAGCCCCATCCTCGTCCGCAACAGGCGGGTACCCGAGATCCTCAGGGGCGAACGGATAGAGACCAGCCAAAACAGATAACTCGATATGGACCTGCTTCTTAATCGTCCCAGTTAACGACAACATCGCTGCGAGCTTAAAAGGATCGCTAACCAGGAATTCTCGGATCACCCCCTTCTCGTGATCGAGACGCTCTGCTTGCGAGTTCTTGATTGCACGTAAGGCCTGGGATAACTGCTCCCGCACAAGCGTCAACTCCCGGGCCTGTCCCTCCTTTGCCCGTTTTAGCTCCTCCACCTCCGCTTCACTGTCAACGAGCTTAGACACGGCCTCCTCGAGCAAATCCGTGCTCCTCTTAGCGCTGGTTTCGCTTTCCTCTAACGCACGGGCCTTTGCGTCGACCTCGCTCCTCAACTTCTCAACCTCGTCACTGCTGCCCACCACTGAGCCCCGAAGCTTTTGGTAGTCGTCACTCAAAGACTTGTGCTTCTCCATCCAGTAGTCCCTCTCCACAAGGGCCGCTGTCAAATCCGCTGGTTCTACAGGAGACTGGGCCACAGTCAAATTCTTGGCGATCATTGCCTCCGCCGCCCGACCAAACAAGCAGCCTATCTCGAAAAGACGACCAACTGCGTCCAGCATCATACCAGCCCCGCGTTTCTGGATAAGTCGACCCAAATAAGGAGGCTCCAAAGCGCGGAAGGCCTCCCTATAAAACGTCGCGCTCTCGAGGGGCCGCTCCTTAGCGCTTTGCATCTTAGCCAAGTGAGGGAACAAAGCGAGGCACCCGTCTGGTTGACTTAACGGGAAGGGAGTCTTACAAATGGTCCCTACCCCAACCTTGCCCGGAAGACTAGCCTTACGGGAACCCTCGGACGGCGTAGGTGCCGTCTCAGGGGAAGCGGTCGTGCTCGAACTCCCGCCTCCACCTTGCCCCCCAGCTGATACCGGAACTCCTTGGGCCAACACAACTGACGCCACACCCGAAGGAGGGACTGCTACCTCCGACGAAGGGGTAGTGGCGACGTCCCTCGAACTCGGGGCTAAAGGTGGCCGAGTCACGTTCCTCTTCTTATTGGTAACTGGCCCTTTCCCCTTCTCACTGCTATCAATGTCGTGTGTCGCCCTCCGCTTCTTCGACTCTGCACCCCCAGCCCCCTTCTTGACCGTACGCTCCGCGACGCCAGCAGGCGGTTGAGCAGGAGCCGCGTTGGCCCCCGGTAACCCAGCATACAGCCCCTCCGCGTGCGAGCACACCAATTCGGGGATCGCCTTCAGCCCGTTAAAAGAGAAATCCATCAGGCCGTAAGCTGCACCAAAAATATGCACTCAAGGGTCATATATATAGGGAAACAGTTAAGATTCTTTATTAAAAGAAATATATATGCGCAAAAACTACCTCGTGACAAATCCTCGATAACGTCGACGGCTCGTTCATCATCAGCGCTCATCTTAAAGCCGCTCATCTCGGGTTTCCCCTCCCACAAACTGTCATCTTCACCCCTCTTAATCTGTCGCCACGAGCGACGAATACCTCGCAGCGACTCAACTTCCTCGGGCTTAGTCAAATACACCCAACCCCTATTCCAACCGTCGATTTTCCTCAAGAACTTCTTATGCGTCTCATAGTCAAAAACTTCCGGCGCGTCCTTTCTCCTCTTGACAGCAACAAAATCCGACGAAGCTATGCACAGTTTAAAATAATGTGCGAACAGGGCCACGCTTGGCTGTAGCCCGTCAAAACAAACCTGAAATTCGTCAAATAGCCTCTCGAAACTAACAAGATAGCACCATCCTACACCTGTCAACTGAGCAGGAGTTATGTCCAGCGTCGTCAAAAAAGTAACCTGGAAGGGAGTCAAAGGCAGTTGGAACCCGCATCGGGGCATCTTCCAGTAAATACAGAGCCCTCTCTCATCATCATGGGCTCGATCGTCGGCTTGCGGCAACAAGAATTTTAACTGATCCAAAGAAATACGATCCCTGGCATCCTTCTTTACGAACTCACCATAGAAAACGTCAACCCACCAACTTTGACTACGACAACCTGTCGCTGATGGAAATAGGAGACTAACTTCTGTGAACTGCGCATCGCGCGCATGCCCGGGGCGCCTCCTCTTCGACGAAGGTAGTCCCTCAGAATTCTTTTTCTTCTTGAACACCCGCGAGGGCGCTGAAACCGACGTCTCCCGAGAAGACCCCTGGCGATCACGCACCTCGGTTTCCTCCGACGCCCCATCTTCTTCGACTGAGCGACTATCGCTATAGCCGGAAGAATAGTACGAAGGGTCAGTCTTCCCCAACGGAACCCGTTCCCGAGCTACCTTTTTCTTCCCCCCCATCTTCGATGACTGCAAAGGCAAGTTAACAAGATGGTCAGCAATGGGAGACATTACAGAGGGCACTATCCTCTTACCCGACGCGGCGAAGACCCTTTCCAGGGCAGCTCTCGACTTCCCGGCACCTTCACCCTCTATCCCGTAATTCCACATCGCCGGGTTGGTCCAGTCAACGAGCTCATCGGGAGAACCCGGTTCCGCTGCGGCCCCGTCAGCAGAAGACTCCGGTTGTGCCGCCTTCCAATCAACGGACGACTCCGGGCCTATATCATCCCAATCCACGGCCGCCTCCCAATCAAAGAAATTTCCCTCGGAACCCGAATTACCGCCCGTCTCCGACATTTAAAAGAACCTGCCCAGAAACTGTCTTACGGACCAACCGTAGGACCTCGCGTATAGTAGACAAACAGGGGTAGAACAATACCGACCTCGTGGCTCACGGTATCGATCGAGATACCGGATCCCGAACGAAATGTTTGCGACAGTAATACTTACGAATAGTGAGCGACGCTCCCGCGAGGTGGTCGTGCAGTCGTCCCTGCCAATTGTCCTTATCAGCGAGAGCGATGAGCGAGACTACTCCGACAAGGGAACTTGCTGAAAGCGGACATCCGCACGGGCCCGCCTATCTTTATATAGGGCCCCCGTGAAGAACCGTAGGAATCAGCACCAATCTCAAGGAACAACTCTCGACACGTGTCTCGCTCCCCTTCGATCGGCCGCTTCCAAAAAACCCAAAACGTCGCGTCGTTCAGCCCTTTGGCGCCAAAATCCGAAGGTATATCGAACCATCGCGTCTCTTCGGCTTCATCTGCGCAAAAAATCCCCGTGACGTAAATCCTCTACAACCCTGGAGCATGCTGCCCCTCAAGACACCAATCCCACGACCGTCCCAACGAGTGAATCCTGACCCCACGCTAGGATCACCGTTCACCCGAAGCAGTGGGCGGCCTGGTCAAGATAGCAGCGGATCCCGATGACGTCAGCAATCCTAAGCATTTATGACGGCCTGACACATGCATTTATTGCATCTACAGTAACCCCCCGTTATATATACGCGTAGACCTTCCGTACCTAACCACCAGATATCTGTTTAACTTAACTCTCGGGAACATGGCGCCAAAACCATCTGACAAGCGTGGAAAGAAACCCCTCGACGAAGGCCAGCCCAGCGACCCGAGGGCAAGGCACCCGACTAATGTCCGAGACCTACCCCCACAAATCCGCTCCAACTGGCTCCGTTTCTTCCCGCGACGCAACCTCGACCGAATGCTGTCAAGCCCCAATCGCAAGCTCCAGAACTTCATCAAATACCTGATCGACGTTGAAGTACGCTCTTACGAGCACTGCCCCTGCTGCCCGAAGGCTCGCCGCAATGAACCCCAACCCGCACCCCCCCATTGCGCCCCACCCAAGCCGGCAACCCTCCGCACTTGCCCAGCATGCGGAAAAACAGGTAATCGGTCAGAGATGCCCCGGTGCCACCGATGCAGGCAGAGGTTCCACCAGGCTTGCCAACCCGAAGAAACTCACTACTTGTTTCCTATCCCGGGCCTAGAAAGCTGGCACTGCGACGAATGTACCGCCATCCTCAACTCCCTGGACGACATGAACGAGGACAGCGACGAAGACGGCAATCAGGACGGTGACGAGGAGGGCCCGCAGTATCACCCCACTAGGTCTGACAACACTGACCCCGAGGAAGAGTCCTCCACAGACAGCTTCTTCAGCGGTTGATACGCTGCGCGACGTCGCCCCATCCACCTGGCCGGATGTTTACTATTATCTCTTTTGTTCCCCGACAGGGGGATGGGTTTTTTATTTTTATTTTTATTCCGATGGTAACCCCGCGAACTACTATGTTTTGTTGAGAAGGAAAACTCTATAAACCACATAACATTACCTGTAGTTATAATCTTTTCTACGTTGCTAAGTTCCTAAAAGCATGTTCGCATAACGAGACACGAAGGCAGAATATTAAATGAACGTCGCTTGTATGACAATCCCGTCGAAGCCCGGCGGTACGCTACATCACAATGCTGATTTACGATATCGCTAAACCAACTGGCACTGCCTACCCCACGACCTCTCGGTCCGAGGTAGATCGCGAGACATTAACGAACATACTACCTGAAACTAACCACCTCGCGACACCAACCCCATCTGTTACCAACACAAGTTGGTACACCCCCTGTCTCAGGACAGTCCCGGGGATACATGTCTCGCTTCTAATCTTACCAATTGCATGAAACCAAAGCTACCTTGTAAGCAATAATCGCACATTCCATGTCGCGAGACTTAAGTAGTCCAAACAAAACAGGCAATGAAACCACCCTCCCCTTATTCTAACGGGCACGATTCGAGATACCTTGGACAAAGGAATAACTCTCGACAAATCGCCAGAATACTGCCCCGCGACGTCCCCCGCGGCATAAAAACATTCTCTACTCCAACCCATCAACCTCGTATGCGCAATCACGCACATTTCCCAAATATGGGCTAACTAACAGAGAATTGCCATTAATTTAGCTCAGACGCTCCGACAATGATATGTCTCCTACCAATACCACCACGAAGTAACCATTCAGTAACCCCTAACAACGCCTCGAAACGACCGCCCCATAAATCCAAAACGCTTCGATATTAACACCGGTCAAAACAACAGGGCTACGCTCGTCCAGTCAGGTCACCTAGCCTCAGCTTTTATGAGTCGGTGGGGCCCAGACACGATAACCAATGGCACCACCCCGCCTATATATTGGCCCACTAAGCCATAAGAAGATCATTCCTCACCAACCAATTCCCCATTCCGTCAACTAACCCTTACCACATCTACCCTCACAATGTCGTCGAACGACTCGGTTAACAAACCCGAGCAACGACGTCTCAACATTACCCTCCCCCGCGATTCGCCTCCCCACCGACCCCGGCCTAACCCCACGCAGCCACCACTGCGAATACTGTCGGAAGGCGAGAGATGGGTATTATTACAAGACGTATCACACTCGGACTTAGCATGGATGCTAACCCACGAGAACCTTCGTATCCGAGATTTCCTCGACTTCAAGCTCAGCTCATGCCCGAAATTCACCCCGGAAGACGAGAATGCCATCCAACCTACGGCGCCGTCGTTGCGCACGTGCTTCGTGTGCGATGATCAAGATCCCAAGACCGAGATGGTCAAATGCCGAACATGCTTCGAGTGGCGCCACATGTATCATTACGATATAAAAGGCCGCTCCGATCCCCGCCGTCGGTTTTGGCGATGCCCCCGTTGCATCGATCTCAACTTCGGAGGACCAACCTTATACACAGCCACCAAGGAGGAGCTCGAAGCAGACAATACATATGAGGACACCGATAACGAGATCCTCGCCTGAATGTCCCTTAAGCAGCGACATCACACCCGTCTTCTTGCCGAAGAGGACCCCGGAGTGCAACGGCCGAAGGGGAAATGTCTCTTCCGCCTGCCTCAGGTCCCACCTCGGCAGCCATGCGGGTATACAGGGAACGAGTCGCCCTGCACATCGTAGCTCACTAGGACAAATGTATCCGTTGTCATGTATCAACTAAAGACAAATGTTGTCTACAAAATATGTATCATTCCGATGTAACATCATTACACTTATAAAAACAAACAGTTGAATTCGTTGACAAACCTCCTTACGGTATCAAACAGTCCACCTTTATCGCATTACGATTGGCCGAATTTCGGCCCCGCGTAGGTTCCTCCAGATACACACTGACATTCTTGTCGAACACATATCCCGCGGCCTAACGCCAATCAACTAAAAAGTCGACGACTATACATCATGGGTTGCCTAGGACCCACATCATTTATAGCCGCAGTACCGCCTTACATCTATAAATACCAACCTCACATTACGAAAGAAGGGACAACCATCCTTCTCATTCTCAGTCCATCCCCCCTAAACAAACATGCCTTTCAAGCAAGTGGTTTCAAAATCTAAGAGGCCCGCGGACCAAGGTCAAAGTAGCCGCGACCAACCTCCCCCCAAACCTCGTCGCTCTTATAACCCACGACAAGTCCTCTCTCCTACAGAGAGATGGGCCCTCCGCCAACGATTCTCCGAGGAAGATTTGGAATGGATGCTCCATAACGAGGACCTCCAAATCTGCGACTATATCGACCTCCTCCTCGCCGGTACACCCTCATTCACTAAGGAAGACGAGAACAACATCTATGACGACGTCAACTTCGAGCCTAAGCTGCGTTGGTGTGTCATATGCCACGATCAGGGGCCCAAGCACGAAATGGCGAAATGCCGGATGTGCTATGAGTGGAGCTGCTTCGAACACTATGACATCCGAGGTCGCGCGGACCCCCGACGCCGGTTCTGGAAATGCCCTGGATGTTTATCCCGCAATTCCGGAGGCCCGAGCCTCTATACCGCCACTCCAGAAGAAATCCACGCGGACAACCTCTTTGAGGATACTGACAACGAGCGCGTGGTCTGATTTCAATATTTCCTTATCTATTAGGCATTGTATGGTCCCGATTTCATGTCATGTTTGGGCGCCATGCTATTTAAGAATATTTTAATGTCAACATATGCTTATGATTGTCGCCATACCCTCTGTGACGCGCCCCCCCCTAAAAAAAAAAAAAAAAAAAAAAAAAAAAAAAAAAAAAAAAAAAAGAAGACGACGACGGCGAAGAACACCAAGCGTAGCTCGCCCAAATAACACTTAGCTACCCAAAGCCACCCAACACACCGACACAATCAGTCGGACACTTACCCGAGACAGGGCATACCAAACGCTCGCAAACTTTGTAGATAGCAAAATTACGACCTTACAGGGAAAAAACGATAACACAGGTCAAGACTATCTGGAAAACACGAAAAACCCCGAGACCAACTCGGGGGCCGCCAACAACAAAAATTACGAAATATAACGGCAAAGCAAAATTGACACATACTATGCGTAACCAATAAGCGGTGCGACGCGAGATCATATAAACGAGAACTTCAAAATAACCAACATACAAACAGAGAAACCCCGACGGATAACTCGGGGGCTGACAACAAACAAATACCTCATAAAAAATTCCCAAGATCAACTCGAGGGCTAACACTCGCAAACATTAAAATAAGTTAGAAGCCGAGACAAGCCAAGAAAACTCCCACGATAGGACCAAAGCCGCCTAATCAAGAACCCGAAAGCGTCATACTGATGCATTTCGGCTTCGGGGGCTAATGGTAGGTCCATATACCGATGGACCTTAAAAGGCCCAGGCCTGGCCCGATAAAGCACTCCTAGATTTAAAATACACAAAAGGCCGGCCCAAAATAGAATGAAATAAAATAGGCCCCCTCCCCCTGCAGAAACAGGCCACGATCAAGAGAAGCCCGGGATTCGGACCCCCTCCCGGGGCCAGCCCGAGGTCAAGAGAAACCCGGGATTCGGACCCCCTCCCGGGGCCAGCCCGAGGTCAAGAACTGCCCGGGATTCGGACCCCCTCCCGGGGCCAGCCCGAGGTTAAAAGCCTGAGACTCGGACCCCTCACAAGGGCCAGCTCGGAGTCTAATAAAACAAGGCTCAAGGCCTAAGCATGCCGAACAGCCAGAAAAGGCCGACGTATGGCCTCGCTGATCCGGCTTGCGCCAGAATGTGCGGACATGATCGCCTATTATGCGGACGCCTCCAAAACAGTCACGCGGGCCCCCATCATTAATGATGACAAGACCCCGCTACAGTAAAGGCGACCCCTATTTAAGGCAGAGAAATCCCCAGAAAAAGGGACCGCATTCATTACAACCAGAGGAGGTATTAAAAAGGGTTAGAGCGTTAATACCCCTCCGACACCCCGCGTGTCCACCCTCTCGGCCCGATCCGCCCGGACCGGGACGAGCTACACTTTCGGCAGCTAGCCACTGCGCGGCCTGTTTCCCAGGAACAGGACGTTTACACGCCTTACTGGACCGAGTCCAAGTACGGCCCGGCCCCCTTGGGAAGGGACGTATCAGATGCTATTGGGCGAGATTTGAATCTTCTCACCTTTCTTCTTCTCTTTATGGAGCTCCGCGTGCAAGTACCCCAGTAAGTCTATGCACAAATTCCAGAAGTCCCCATACTCGACGCCCGTCACAGGCTTCCCAATAATAGTCATACCCTACAGACAACTGATGTCTTGTAGGGAGACTGTCATCTCAGCCTGGAGGAGATAAAAGGTGTGCGTCTCGGGACGCCATCGCTCAATGAGCCCATAAGATAAGCCCTCGTCATGGTTCTCCTCGCCCATCTGGGATAGCTGAAACAATCTCATTGCACGCAATGTCCCTCCGTACGCCAGCTGGTACTTTAGCCATATGCGGTTGTGAGGAACCGTAACCGCATCCAAACCCTGCATTTAATTAAAAATTCAGGTCAAGTTCATTCAATATTCATAGAAAAAAATGATGTTATTAGTTTATTTATAAATATGACTAATTTAGAACTTACCCCAGTGGCAGCCTTTAGAATCCGGTGCTCCGCATTCGGGTACCACAAAAAGTTGCTAACCCTATCAGTGCGACTCCGGATACCCGGAACATTTGCCAACGCACCGTCGATGTACTAGGACATCTCGTACGGAGTGGTTATAAGGCCATGATATGTACCTCTACTGGAAGATGGTACATCCCTACTGGAAGACGGTATATCTTTACTAGATGTCATGTTGTATTTGATAATTTTTTGCTATTAGTGTTGGTACCAATTTTGGTAAAATAACCCTCCTTACATTTTGAAATTGGTCTAATTTAATTTTGGTGCTCAAACAATTAATTTTGGTTAAATAAACCTAATTACATTTTGGTATTGGTCTAATTTAATTTTAGTGCTTAAAATATGAAGATTTTGGTAAAATAACCCTACTTATATTTTGGAATTGGTCTAATTAAATTTTGGTGCTCAAACAATTAATTTTGGTAAAATAAACCTAATTACATTTTGGTATTGGTCTAGTTTAATTTTGGTGCTCAAACAATTAATTTTGGTCTTATTCTAATTAAATCTTGGTACTATTATATTTAAATTTTGGTTCTAAATTATTATTTAATTCTAAACCCTAAATCCTAAATCCTAAACCCTAAACCTAATTACTACCCTAAACTAAAAAAAAACTACAAAAGAAGAAGAAATCTTACCCAAGCTCGAAGGGATGGAAAGGTTCCTTGAATAGATACCAAAATTGGAACTAGCGGCCCCTTTATATAGCCAGGGGGCTGCAACGGCATTGAGCGACCCCTGGGACCCCATCGACTTTTTGCAGACCCTATGTTGGGGCAGCATCTACATTGTGCGGACCCTAGTGTTTGGGGCAGCAGAACACCGGAGCGGCCTGGGTAGAAGTAGAAAAAACCAAAAACAGGGGTGTTTTGGTTTATTTTTTCGGGAAAATGGTAAAAATAAAAATTTCGGACAAAGTTCAAATAGACGATCTAAACAGTCCAACTTGATAACAATATGAAAATGTACTTGTAGATTCAATTTTAATATTTTTGTTAGAATTTT